>CM077224.1:15422204-16025538 GCA_039654775.1 Spinibarbus caldwelli | reverse complement strand
CTATCACCTAAGAACTCTCAAAACAGATATAAGAAGAATAAAATCATTAAACATATTTTAGAGGGGTTGCTTGCGTGGGTATGACGTTAACCAGCTGCATTATGGGAACTGTAGTCCTGTTTAGTGACGTGTGCCGTGACGCCTGAATGTTGTGTCTGCGGGGAAGATGGCGGACTCAGTAGCGGCTGGCCTTGCGGACGAAAACGATACTGAAAATGAGGATAAGGAGAGGGAGAAACGACTCTTCAGCGGCGTCAAAAAGACGGAGAAACAAGCCGCTGCGTCAGACCTTACAGAAACTCTGGGATGTTACGAGAGGAAGGCGAAATGCAAAGAGAGAAAGAGCAATGTGTCAGGTAAGAGTGACAGACCGCTGCAAACACTGTTTTCAACCTAGTGAGCTGTCTAGACAGCATCATAACAAACACGTCTTAACAGTGTTTGATATAAACGTTAGATCGTGCCAAAATACCGTCAAAGTACCGTCTACTCCTTTAAATACAGACACACACATAGAGCTCAATGCATCAATACTGTCTGAAGCATCATCAGTCACTAGAGCTTATTTATCTCTAACAAGATCAGATAGTTCAGCATCTCTCGGTTTATTTAAGGGACTATAAATAGCAGTGTGGCTCATGTGACACATTCAGCTTCTTGTATAATGAGACTAACTTTAGAAGCGTGAGGATCAAGACAGCTGATCGGGTGTGAAGATGTAAATAAAGACCAGAGCTGCATCAACTTCTTCTTTTCAGAGGTCATCACCATCATTATGCGTTTGCATTGGCGTTTATTCAACAAATGAAGGGAAATTAAATCTTAGATTAATTTAATACAATTTCTAGTGTTGAAGCTGGTGTGTCATAGATCTGTTTACACGAAGTTGCTTAGGAACAGTAACTCTCATTATTAACCTTGTGTAGTGCATAATTATAGGTAATATTTAACATGCATGTTTAGAGATATATTCATATATGACTAGTATGTTAATGGGTTATTAATGCAATTTAGTATAAAGCAGGGTTCCTGCAGAAAAAAAAGTGGGTTACACTTTATATTAGGTGTCTTTACTGTTATGTCTTATGTCATACAATAAATAAAATAAAATATATTAGCTGCAATGTTCTTGTATTGCAAAACACTTTTGCTGCTGTCGAGGTAGCAAACAATAAAGGTTAGGGACAGGTTTTATGGTACAGTTAAGTTAGGAGTAGGGAAACCGCGTAATTATAGATATAATTAAACTGGGGTTTGCAACCCTTGGGACTCATGGATGAATAGATGAAAAGCTGATAATTATATCATGGAAATGTAAAGAAATAAGTAATTTTAATATAAAATCAGAACATTTTTGTTGTTTACCTGCATGTCATGTGACCATAAATCAACATACAAGAATATTATGCAATATGTTGTTAAATTATTTAATATCAACTTAAAATCTTAATATCAAGGGATTACTTCCAAGTGTGTGTATATATATATATATATATATATATATATAATATATATATTATATATATATATATATATATACATACATATACATATACAGGAGGTTTGGCTGTCAGTTTATCCAAGCTGCCTCATTTTAAATGGACATAATACAGTCCATAATACTTTTGCTAAGGTCTTCTTGTCACAAGCTTTTAGAGGCTGTCATGAAGTCATGTTCATTGGATGATACATTTAGTCACTTTGTCATACAACCCAGTTATAAGACACTTACACACACAAGAGAAGCTGTTATCTCTGTAGCTCTCGCTCTTTCTGGCCACTCTCTGTGTTTGTTTTCCCATTTAGTGTGTTCATCTTCAGTTTGTCCTTCTCTATTACTGTTTAAAATAGAAAGTAATGTGTGTGTTGGCCACAGAACTCATTCACAATGTGTGCTGTTCATCTGTTTTGCCCTTATCACAACACATTTGGCCTTAGGTCAACATAAACATGCCCTAAAAACAGTCCAGTACTTTCTGTTCTGCTTAAATAGAACATTTATGTCACTGATCTGCTCTGCTGTAAATCAAGTGTGTTACCAGTGTGTACTAACACATAACAGCTGTGTCAACTGTAAAATAATTAAATTATTATTAAATCATTCTTAGGTTTGTACAATGATCTAGACAATCTGGCATTTAAATTTTATCTTTAAACAAAGTTAAAGTTTTAATGTAAAATAAAGAATGATGAATTATTTAAATGAACACTCGTTTGTGTTTTTCGTTTTGCTTTGTTTTGATCTTTCTGCATTATTGCAGATTGTAAAAGACAAGTTTCAATGAAAACAACATACTAATATCAATTTAAAACAAGCATAAAATAGAGCACAGTTCAAAGTAAAATTGCTACCTTACTCATTTTAATTAGCAAATTATCTAAAATTTAAAGTATCTTATATGGAAAACTAAATTCTAAAATCTTAAATAATTATTTATTACCGCATTTTCACAAGAGGAGACTTCTGAAACCCCACTTTAGGTTACCACTGTAACTCTGTATTTTATAATGGTACATGTTTATTTGCTGTGTGCATATGAAAGACATGAACAGCAGTTAATGCTGGTACACTTGCTTATTCAACCTCTTTTTTTCACACACACAGGTTTTGAACTTCTATCCTTTACATGTCTGTGTTTAAAGGATAGTGCTAAATAATGAGTAAAATGGTTTCATTGTGTTAGACTACACATTCATTGTTGTGTTTATTTGTGTGCAGATCTCTCTTTTGTAAGGTTTATTAGTGCTGAGTTGACTAGAGGATATTTTCTGGAACACAATGAGGCCAAATACACTGAGCGGAGAGAGAAGGTCTATACCTGCCTGCGTATTCCAAAAGAACTGAGAAGGTACCAAACACAAATACATAGTCCATACACACTTACATGCACTCATCTCTTCTGTACAGTATCCTTTATTACTCTGTGCATTAAACCTGATGTTTTATTTATCTGCCACCAAACAGAAATGCAAAAATAATGATATATGTATGTGTATATGATGTATATATGTGTGTGTGTGTCAGGGTTCTTAATGGATAGTTCATCCAATAATAAAACCCAATTGTCCCAAACCTATGAATTTCTTTCTTCTGTTAAACGTAAAATAAGATATTTTGAAGAATGTTGGTAACCAAACAGTTGCTGGTAGCCATTGACTTGAATAATATGGAATAAAAAAAGTACTATAGAAGTTAATGGCTACCAGCAACTGTTAAGTTACCAATGGCAAGTTTTATCTACTACTTTTATTAAACTTAATGGTGCTTTTGAGTAATTTTGGAGCCTTTGAAATAAGTTGTACCACATACCACATCCAGGACATCCCTGATCTCTCTCATTTTCTCTCTGTAGCTGATGATGTTTGGGTTTTTCCTGTGTCTGGATGTGTTTCTGTACGTGTTCACTCTGCTGCCCCTCAGAGTGCTGCTGGCCCTGATCAGACTGCTGACACTGCCCTGCTGCGGCCTCAGGTAATATACACACTGTTCTCAGGATATGCGTGGAGGAATATTCCCAAAAGTAGTACTTTCTTAATATTCTGATAATCTAACAGGTTGAAACATCTGAGCTGTCCAACTTTTTCTTTCAGTGTTATTACATACAAATACCCACACACACACTTAAGTCCAAAATGATTGTGCATATAGATGTAGCTGCTGTTCACTGTATATTCTTCTGCCTGCAGGGCTAGTATATGCCCCTACTGCAAAAAGAGCAGGTATGCAGAAAAAATGACTGCAGCTGCTTTAAGCACACACACACCCGTGCTGGTATGATTGCAGCGGCTGTGTTCAAACACACATTCATACACACACACACTAGGCTTCAGTTGCCATAGCTGTCTAATTTTGCACTGTTGTGCTTTGATTTCACCCTGGACTACTAAAATCATCTGAGATCATTCCCAGAATTCTCCTGTTCTTCTTTCAGTGTTCAGGGTGTACTTGCATGATCGGTCACAGGATGGCAGTGTGGTCATGTTCAACAAGTGAATGCTGTGATAGGAGGAGAAACAATACTTAATGCGATTTAATAATAATGCAGTATATTGTAAATAGGGTTGTAAAAGGCATCTGATAATGAAACTTCAGTAAATTGCATTCAGTGCCTGCATTACAATACCTAATATATTATACGTCATTTCTTGTACAAAATATAATTGGCAGAAGCCAATTATGTTTGAAGGAATGTAGATTTATTTAGTTTCTATTTACAGTTAGAGTAAATAGTTATACATACTGTTAGCACCCCAGTGTAAATACTAACACTGAGTGTATTTTGTTTAGTAACAAACACTTAATAGTAGTATATCAAAATACTGTCATTTAAAAGTTTGGGGTCGATTAAAATTTTTGATTTTTCCTAAAAGGTACTCTCATGCTCGCCAAGGCTGCATTTATTTGATCAAAAAAATACAGTAAAAACCGAATGCTAAATTACAAACTAATATAATTTTTGTATTTCAATACATTAAAAAAATAATTTATTATTTTTTGAAATATAAAGCCGTTCTAATGCTCTAAAGATTTGGTGCTCAAGAAATATTTCTTATTATCAATAGTTATGCCAATTTATTTTTGTGGAAACCATGACAATAGAACATTCAAAAGTACAGCATTTATTTAAAATAGAAATGTTTTGTAACGTTGTGTTTTTATTTTATTTTATTTATTTATTTTATTTTATTTTTTTATTTTTTAAAGAGCTCAGGTCATTTATACAAAAATACAAGTGCACATGCTCTACCCACCAGGCAATTCGACATAATCAAATCTGCATTTTTTTGACAGCTATTTCTGTGTAAATAGCTGTCTAAATCCAGTTCTTGAGCCTGTGAATGTAAAGCTTGTTATATTGTTTTTGTCAATAATCCAAAACAATGGATTGCAGCTCTTGGTCTTTCTAATGACATTTTGTGATTTCAGCATATTTATGTAAATAATTATGTGTCATACCAAAATAATCAATCATGAATTGTTTCATATTTAATGATGCATCGGATCATTTAGTAAAACTTGTAATGGAATTGTTGTTAGAGAAAATAATTATACTTAGTCTTTGCAAATATTTCAATTATATTTAAATTACTTATATAAAATTATTATAACAGTTTAGAATAAATTAACTGTTTCAGTTAAAATATACTAAATATTTTAATGCAATGTATGTGTTTGGGTACATTTACACTGCTGATCTTTCCCTAGCACAAGTGTTTGGCATGATGCATGTAGCACTGAGTGTGTGACACAAGATCACTAACCCAGTGGCTGTGTGTGGAAGAAGATCTAACTAATAGAAGAACTGCTTTGTGATTGTAATCAGTTACTCTTCCATTGTGTAATGTCTATGGAGCCAATTTAACCTGAAAATGTTTTTCCTCGTTTATGTATGTGTGTGTGTGTGTGTGTGTGCAGTGGATCTCGTATCTTGCAGCCTGCTCAGGTGTGTGATGTTCTGAAGGGTTTCATCATGGTTCTGTGTTATTTCATGATGCATTATGTGGATTACTCCATGATGTACCACCTGATCCGGGGTCAGTCTGTCATAAAACTCTACATCATCTACAACATGCTGGAGGTACAGTATCACAATACTCATATTTGTTGCTATTATATTAGCAGTAGTTGAATGAAAACTCTCTGTTTCTCCTCTAGGTGGCAGATCGCTTGTTTTCATCTTTCGGTCAGGATATTCTGGATGCTTTGTACTGGACTGCCACTGAACCTAAAGAAAGAAAAAGAGCTCATATAGGAGTCATCCCACATTTCTTCATGGCTGTTCTCTATGTCTGTATCCTTCACACTTGCTTTGATTCAAAAGCCAAATAGTCATATTTAGATGTAAATAAAGATCATTTTATATAGATTTGAATAATTAAATATTCATACTAAGAATTTAAATAAATAAAATTATAATTATAATTAATTTATAATGTTTTTGCATATATTTAAGATAAAGTGTGAGTAAAATTAATACTAAAAATGAATGCACTAATAAATACAAAACTAAAGTTTCAAGTTCTGCATGAAATCTATTTAACTACACTTAAACTGCTCAGTTTACAATCAGTCATAGGTTATAACTTTCCTTAATTAATAATCCAGTTCTACATGCCATTCTGATTATGGTTCAGGCCACCACTCTGAACGTGGCTTTCAATTCACACAACAAGTCACTGCTCACCATTATGATGTCTAATAATGTGAGTACAAACAAACTACCTTGACGGTAACATTGTTTATTTGGTTAAATGAAATGCACTACAAATGACCTTGATTTCTGCATCTTAGTTGCTGTATATTACCTTACAGGAAGGAACACACACTTTCATGCCTCCTTTTGTGGGGTTTATATTGATGTATGTGTTTTTGACTCTATATAGTTTGTTGAGATCAAAGGAAGTGTATTCAAGAAATTTGAGAAGAACAACCTCTTCCAAATGTCCAACAGTGGTAGGTCCATATATATATATAGTAAATGAAAACATGTCTATCTTTAATTGTCACTGATGTATTGTCTCACTGTTCCTTTTTTTCTTTCTCACTATAGACATTAAAGAAAGATTTACAAACTACACACTCTTACTAATCGTCTGTCTCAGAAACATGGAGCAGTTCTCCTGGAATCCAGGTATCCAGTTAACAACTGACTCATTTTGTGCATATACATGACATTGATGTGTATATTAATCATTGTTTATTGGTTATAGATCATCTGTGGGTATTGTTTCCTGATGTTTGTATGGTGATCGCCTCAGAGATTGCAGTGGATGTTGTCAAACATGCCTTCATCACAAAGTTTAATGACATTACAGCAGATGTGAGTTCAAATTATTGTTGTATTCTTCAAAAGGTAGTATTTTAGATACAATATTTGAGTAACTACCATAATATGTATTGTACCAGTATTATTAGCTGAACCAAAATGTTGAAATTTTGTAGTTACATTTACACTACTGATCAAAAGTTTGGCATATTGATAAAAAAAATAGTAAATACTGTAATGTTGAAATATTATTACAGTTTAAAAGAACTGTTTTCTATTTCTATTAGTATTTAGATTTTTTGTGTAATATTAAACAAAATTAAATAACATAAATGTGACCCTGGACCACAAAACCAGTCTTAAGTCGCTGGGGTATATTTGTAGCAATAGCCAAAAATACATTGTATGGGTCAAAATTATCAAGTTTTTTTAAGCCAAAAATCATTAGGATATTAAGTAAAGATCATGTTCCATGAAGATATTTTGTAAATTTCTTACCGTAAATATATCAATTTCATTTTTGATTAGTAATATGCATTGCTAAGAACTTAATTTGGACAACTTTAAAGGCGATTTTCTCAATATTCTGTTTTTTTTGCACCCTCAGATTCCAGATATTCAAATAGTTGTATCTCGGCCAATTATTGTCCTGTTCTAACAAACCATAAATCAATGGAAAGCTTATTCATTCAGCTTTCAGATGATGTATAAATCTCAATTTCGAAAAATTGACACTTAAGACTGGTTTTGTGGTCCAGGGTCACAAATAATAATATTTAATAATATAAAATTAAATAACAAAACCTAAAAGTTAAAAAATACACACTACTTTCTGTCTGAGCTATAAATTTTCTGTTAAGATATTGAGACAACTTTAGTTCAAATATGAACTAAATATGAACAACACTGAATGAACTAAAAGTGAAATCCTGTAACTTGAATGCAGTAGTGATTGTGGGCTTAGATTAAAGGGAAGGTTTGTAAGCTATACATGATGCTATTGAAATGACAAGACACTAATATACGTTTATCTAGAATAAACTAAAGAAAAACAACTTGAGAACTATGACATGACCTATTTAAACCAAAGGGCTTCCCCATTCTGGAATGTTCTTTCTTGTCTAAAAAAAAGAAAAAAAGAAAAAACCTGTCCCAGTCAAGAGGAAGTCTTTACAAAGAGAGACAGGTTTCCTTTGGGAGTGTGTCTGAAAATCAGCACTGCTCTCAGTGTCTTGGATAACCCTGACAGATCCACTGACCCAAATCTATCAGCACACACAGAGCCAGCAGTGGAACTCTCTTTAGCAGTGGGGATGGTTTCACACATTCTGTCCAGTGCAGGGCACCTCTACTGTTGACATACTCATAAGATGAAAGATAAGTGACACTTCAAACAAAATGGTCCTTAAATATGGTTCTGAAAGAGGCAAAAGAGAGGGAAAAGATGAAAAAAATAGGGGCAGAGCAGGCAAAATACACTGTGGATGGGGGTAGAGAGATATGTAATGACAGAAAGAGGAGTGTAGTTACTGGCAGGGATTAGAGACAGATCTGCTTAGTTTAGGCCGGAAGATTAGTGTCACAGCACACACATGCACACATTTCTGTCTCTCTTGTACAGTATCTTTCCTAGAGGTGGACGCTAGCAATTTTTTTTTTTTTTGACAATTTCTAGCAATTTTACCATATTCAATATGCATCTTAATGGTAAATGAAATTGTTTATTAAATGTTTTTTTTTTTTTTTTTTTTCTTTTTTTTTTTCAGAACCACAATTTCTACCAAACTCTAATTGTCATTAAGTGCACTACTGTTTAAATGTTTGGGGTCAGTAAGATTTTTTTTTATTTTTTAAAAAGTTCAGCAAGGGTGCATGAAATTGATCAATAGTGACATTTGCAATTTAACAAAAGAATTCTATTTGAAATAAACTCTGTTCTATTGAACTTTCCGTTTATCGAATAATGATGAAAAACGTTTTTTGAATGTCCTGTGAGGAAGAGGAAGATGCTGCATGACATTTTTGCTGATGATGAGTAAAAAAGGTCTTTGTGTTTAAGCTGTTCCACAGCTCGGGCTGATGGCTGCAGCCTCAACAGTATGTCAGCTAGGCCTGTTTCTTATGTGGCCGCTGCAGCTCTGGCTAAAAACCCGTGTCCCATTTCATGCTTGGGACACAGGTCTATTGTGCATCCTTGTGACACGTGAATGCCTGGATGCTATAGCTCCCTGGAAAAGCACAGCTCTATATGAACAGAGCGTGATAATGGGACAGATATTCAGATGAAAAATCTATCACGATGGATGCATCAAGCATGGGCTGGGGAGCCCTTTGCGATGCTGTCAAGGGCAGGAGGATAGTCCTCGAGGAGTGGAGTTACATTTTAAGAAGTGGATATGATACGGAACATATTCAAAGCAGCAGAGGTCGATATTTTAGCATCAGCAGAGAACACTCATTGTCCACTGTTATTCTACTTCACACAGTCAACACTAAGTATGCGTTCCCACCATTGAAATTCTTACATCAAGTAGTGTGCAAGATCAGGGAGAAGAAGGAATCTGTTCTGTTGGGCTATTCCACTGAGAGACCTTCTGTCACAAGCGGGGAGCTTAATCTGGCACTCCAACACAGAGTTGTGGAATTTGCATGTTTGGCCGTTCAGTGGAGCACACCAGCATCAGATGCACTTCTGCAATGCACATTGAGTACTATTACTGAGACAAGAGCCGCTTCTATGAGGTGCTTCTGTGCCCATAAATGGAGAGCCTCCGAGAGCTTGCGTGAAGCAGACCCTGCGAATGGTCCATTATCAGTTATTCTGTCTTTTTTACAAGAGCACTTAGATGTTGGCCATACTTCTATGCTTAAAATGTATGTAGACACTATAACTGCTTTTCATGGTAAAATTGGGAGTCATCCGGTAAGAATGATTTAGTTACTAAATTCTTGAAAAGTGCAAGAAGCTGAATCCTGCCTACCCTTTCACGGTACCAACTTGGGATCTAGCTCTGGTCCTGAGAGTTCTAACAGGCTCTCCATTCCAGCCACTTCAGTCCACTACCTTAAACACGCTCTCCCTTAAGACAGTTCTCTTACTTGCACTTGCATCAAGTAAAAGTGAGTTGGGGACATGCACGCTTTGTCAGTTCATGAATCCTGCAAACAGTTTGGCCCAGGTGACTGCAGAGTTAAATAAAGGTGCTCTCAATGCTATTCAGAGCCCAGGTTTTAACTTTGTTTGTTCTCACTCCAAAAGAGCCAGCCACAGGAGATACTCTTTTTGCAGTTTCTATGTCCTGTATGCGCATTGCGTGTTTATTTTGAGCGCTCTAGACCCTTTAGAGCAGCTTTAGAGCAGCTTTTTGTTTGCTTTGGCAGCCACACTAAAGGCCAGCCTGTTTTAAAGCTGAGACTATTTCACTGGATTGTTGATGTGATAGCTCCATCTTACAGCTCTCAAAGCTCTAAATGCCCTTCAGGGGTTTGAGCCCACTCCACACAAGGTATGGCTTCCTCTTGGGCATGGGCAAGTGGGCTGTCTATGGAGGACATCTGCTTAGCAGCTGGATGGGTTTTGCCGAATACCTTTGCCAGATTTTACAATCTGGATGTTTCTTTGCTATCATCTCGAGTACTGTCAGTTCAGGAGAGCTAGATTTTTATGGCCGAGTTTATGTCTAAAGCTGTTCTGTCACACATTTGCTTTATTCTTAGAGCCTGTTTATACCTGGTCACTTCATGCATTTTCTCTGATCAGATAGCTGTCCGATTGTGAAAAGACCAGGTGTAAATGTCCTCCAAAATGCTTTTAAATTTGATCGCTCAAACCACTTCATGAGGTGGTCTGGGATGCATTCCAGACAAAACTGAACAAGTGTGAATGCATCTGGTTGTTGAAACCACACATGTAAATTGTACTCCTCCTGTTATGTTAAATAAATAAACGTGTGTGAGAGTATGTTTTAGGGTATACGACATGTTATAGTCTGATATGACAGTGCTAATGAAACCAGGTCTCATAGATATCACTATTATATATCATATAACACCAGTAGGGCTGCTGTCACTACTCTTTACTTGTAGATATGTGGTGCTACTGATGCTTGTGCAATATGTCTTTCAAATGAAGAACGAGTATCATGTACCTTGAAATATTCCATGTCTTCCCTCCATTTGCTGTATGTTGAGTGGGACCTTTGCAGTAGCACGGTAGGACTTTTGCACAATCCCCATAGTGTCAGCTACTTGACGGAATGTTGAGTAAACCAATATCTAATATTGTTCCCTCATCTCAGGAAACTGAGGTTATGCTAGACTGGAGACGTTTTCAAAACTGAAAATAATAAAAAATGAGATGGTTCCAGAGCACCAAATCAACATATAACAATGAAAATTCAGCTTTTTCATCAAAGGAATAATTTACATTTTAAAATACATTAAAATAGAAAGCAGTTATTTTGAACTGTAATAATTTTTAACAATATTACTGTTTTAACTATATTTTTAATCATAAAGACTTTTTTCAAAAACAAACAAAAAAAATTGGAATAGTAGTGTAGATTCACGTTTTACACTCACGTTTAATACTCAAGGCTCGTTTTTCCCACTATATTTCATTAAATGAACAAAAGTGAGAGTGATATGTAATCATTTCATTTACAGGTGCATCTCAATAAATTAGAATGTTGTGGAAAAGTTCATTTATTTCAGTAATTCAACTCAAATTGTGAAACTTGTGTATTAAATAAATTCAGTGCACACAGACTGAAGTAGTTTAAGTCTTTGGTTCTTTTAATTGTGATGATTTTGGCTCACATTTAACAAAAACCCACCAATTCACTATCTCAACAAATTAGAATATGGTGACATGCCAATCAACTAATCAGCTCAAAACACCTGCAAAGGTTTCCTGAGCTTTCAAAATGGTCTCTCAGTTTGGTTCACTAGGCTACACAATCATGGGGAAGACTGCTGATTTGACAGTTGTCCAGAAGACAATCACTGACACCCTTCACAAGTAGGGTAAGCCACAAACATTCATTGCCAAAGAAGCTGGCTGTTCACAGAGTGCTGTATCCAAGCATGTTAACAGAAAGTTGAGTGGAAGGAAAAAGTGTGGAAGAAAAGCACAACCAACCGAGAGAACAGCAGCCTTATGAGGATTGTCAAGCAAAATCGATTCAAGAATTTGGGTGAACTTCACAAGGAATGGACTGAGGCTGGGGCCAAGGCATCAAGAGCCACCACACACAGACGTGTCAAGGAATTTGGCTACAGTTGTCGAATTCCTCTTGTTAAGCCATTCCTGAACCACAGACAACGTCAGAGGCGTCTTACCTGGGCTAAGGAGAAGAAGAACTGGACCGTTGCCCAGTGGTCCAAAGTCCTCTTTTCAGATGAGAGCAAGTTTTGTATTTCATTTGGAAACCAAGGTCCTAGAGTCTGGAGGAAGGGTAGAGAAGCTCATAGCCCAAGTTGCTTGAAATTCAGTGTTAAGTTTCCACAGTCTGTGATGATTTGGGGTGCAATGTCATCTGCTGGTGTTGGTCCATTGTGTTTTTTGAAAACCAAAGTCACTGCACCCGTTTACCAAGAAATTTTGGAGCACTTCATGCTTCCTTCTGCTGACCAGCTTTTTAAAGATGCTGATTTAATTTTCCAGCAGGATTTGGCACCTGCCCACACTGCCAAAAGCACCAAAAGTTGGTTAAATGACCGTGGTGTTGGTGTGCTTGACTGGCCAGCAAACTCACCAGACCTGAACCCCATAGAGAATCTATGGGTTATGGTCAAGAGGAAAATGAGAAACAAGAGACCAAAAAATGCAGATGAGCTGAAGGCCACTGTCAAAGAAACCTGGGCTTCCATACCACCTCAGCAGTGCCACAAACTGATCACCTCCATGCCACGCTGAATTGAGGCAGTAATTAAAGCAAAAGGAGCCCCTACCAAGTATTGAGTACATATACAGTAAATGAACATACTTTCCAGAAGGCCAACAATTCACTAAAAATGATTTTTTTTAAAATTGGTCTTATGAAGTATTCTAATTTGTTGAGATAGTGAATTGGTGGGTTTTTGTTAAATGTGAGCCAAAATCATCACAATTAAAAGAACCAAAGACTTAAACTACTTCAGTCTGTGTGCAATGAATTTATTTAATACACGAGTTTCAGAATTTGAGTTGAATTACTGAAATAAATGAACTTTTCCACGACATTCTAATTTATTGAGATGCACCTGCATATGCACCGTTATGAAAATAACAAGCTGTAAGCAATATTTACTTTTTTTTTTTGTTTTTTTTGTTTGTTTTTTTTTTAACATTTTATTATATATAAAATGCCACACAGAGACCTCAGTAAACTTTTTTTTTTTTTTAGCGATGACACGAGTCGTTGAATCATGGTTATAAATTGATCTATTGAATGGGCAATGATTTGAATTCATTCACAAAATTGAATTATACTTAGCAAACATTTTTGCTACTAAAGTTTAATTCAGAGACTATTAAAAGTGATGAGACAGGGAAGGATTGTAAATCTATTTGTCCTGCCACAGCCAATGGCTAAAGAATGTGGTTATGCAAAGCTGCTCGACCCTCTGACATTAATTAACTTTGTCAGTCTGTCAGTTAGTCACGGCTCAGATAGTGGAGAAAAGATTATTTATTATAAGATAAGTGTTTTCTGCACCACCATGTGAGTTTACAGTCTGAATTGAATGTCATGAGCTAAAAGGGCCAGGACCACGAACATACAGCACAATCTAAGTAGTCTGTTACATGAAAGACTCTTATGAACTGGCTCTTTAATGAATTATTCAAAAAGACTTTTGAACACTTGAGTTTTTTTGATGGAATCATTCTAATGAGTCTTTCACTGAATCTTTTAGTTTACTAATTTAATATTTGACTCTTGAATTACTGAACCGCAAGTCATCATTACTTGTAACTGTGTGTGTGTGTGTTTGTGTGTGCAGGTCTATAGTGAATACAGAGCCAGCTTGGCATTTGATCTGGTCAGCAGCAGACAGAAGAATGTAAGTGCTTGTTCATTTTATCATATCAGAAGTCCTTTTGAAGCAAGAATCAATAATAAAGCAATAATCATCTGAACGTTTATGTCAATGTCAAATTATGTATCAAAATGATTTATTTTAATTTCAACAAATGGCTTGTCTCTTGTTCATGGTTCTAATTACATTGACTTAATTCGAAGAGCATTTTGTCCTGCTTTATTATTAAGATGATGATTTTTGTGTGCGTTTTCCAGGCATATACAGACTACAGTGACAGTGTGTCCAGGAGGATGGGCTTCATTCCTCTTCCTCTTGCTCTACTGGTAACCTCCCTCCTTATTTCATAATAATCACAATACTAAATCTATCATACAGTACAAAGTATAGGCAGAAACATAAATCCATTGTTTGCAATAATTTGCAATTTGTCAGTTTGCTCCACTGCTCTTGTTAACATGCATTACTGTTCTATTTAACACTTAAAATGACTCTGTTAGACTGACGGCTGAGATTTATTTACATTAGCTATATATTTCAAAACTTCTAAAGCCATTTACCACGAAGGAACTGTGATGTGTAGTAATATGGTATTACAGTTATACTCATGTAGTATGTGATTGACAGTTGATCCGGGTGGTGACCAGCTCAGTGAAGATCCAGGGCTCTCTGTCCATTGTTTGTGTTGTGCTCTTCTACCTGGGGTATGAGTTCACATTTTTTAATAAACTTTTTGGTAACACTTCAGTATAGGGACCAATTCTCACTATTAACCATTTGCTTATTAGCATGCCTATTATTAACATATTGGCTGTTTACTAGTACTTATTTAGCACATATTCTGCATGACCATATTCTACATCCCTAATTCTACCCAATAAACTACTTTACTAACTATTAAAAAGCAGCAAATTAGGAGTATGAGGCAAAAGTTGTAGCTAATGGTTTGTTAATGGTGAGAATTAGACCTTAAAATAAAGTGTGACCAACTTTTTTTAATTTTGTTTTTTATTTTCAAAAGGTTGCCATCACTATGGTTTTTCTTTGAAGAAATGTATACTTAGCAGGGCTAGATTAAAATAATTAAAAATGACAGCAAAGACATTTAAAATGTTGCAAATTATTTCTATTTTAAATAAATAAAGTCCTTCAAACTTTGTTTATCAAAAGAAACTGTATTTCCATGCTTCATTAAGCAGCACAACCGTTTCCAGCTGGGATGTTAATGCTAAATGGTTTTTTTTTTTTTTTATTGAGTACTAAAGTAATGGCTGCTGAAGAACATAAGTATCCTTTTTCAAAAAATTAACTGATCCTAAAATTTGACCAGTGGCATATATGATCTGAATGTTGTGCTGAGCCTGTGTTTGTGTGTGTTTATTCAGTATGATCACCCTGAAGGTGCTGAACAGTATTGTGTTGTTGGGGAAATCCTGTATGTATGTGAAAGAGGCAAATATGGAGGAGAAGCTGTTTCAAAATCCCCCCTCTGCAGCTCCCACCAGAGTGTCCAGCAGAGCCCACCGTACCAAACACACACGCGAACCACCAGGTAACACACATGCACACCTTCTGACCCACATAATAGAGAGATCCCTGATAATAGTTTGCAGAGTCAAGGTTTTGTTCTCACTAATCCATTGTGTCCATACCCCTCTGAAGGTGAGCCAGCGGAGGAGGGCATGTCTGCATCAGTCACCACTCAACCCACCCAAAGGGATGAATGTCCCGCCCCTCAGATCCCCACCAGCGAATCAGATCAGTTCCTCACTACACCAGATGAATCAGAAGAGAAAAGCCTTATTCAGGACGATTCTGAACTTAAACACAGGGCACCCAAAAAAGACTTGCTGGAGATTGACCGCTTTAC
Organism: Spinibarbus caldwelli; assembly: GCA_039654775.1. Lineage (NCBI taxonomy): Eukaryota > Metazoa > Chordata > Actinopteri > Cypriniformes > Cyprinidae > Spinibarbus > Spinibarbus caldwelli. The sequence continues at coordinate 16,009,881 of CM077224.1, read as the reverse complement.
TATCTGTGGTAACCGTATCGACTGACATTAACGCGCACCCTCAAGTTTAAGAGTGACGCCAGGTATGCACTGAAATGCCCACCCTCTCTGCCAGCTTGGTTTGTTTGACATTTGAACCGGAGCTCATTGGAATGGGACAGCGAGAAACTGCAGGATATTTATTAATAAGTGATGCACCTAAATTATTTAAGACTTAAACACACTTATACACAGACAATCACACAAACACACACCATTTTAACCAATTGGAAGTGACGTTTCCACGCTTTCAAGGTGTTCAAGATCACCAGCGGAGGTCACCTTTGGACGGCAGGGAACATCTTGGTCTGATGGTCATTGTACTTACCTTTTAGAGGGGCCATCCAATTAAGAAAATGAGAGAAAGGGATGGATTATTTTCCTAAATTACATACAAGATTCCATACATTTGTGGAAAAAATAGTAGGATTCAAATAATCAAAGATCTAATATACAGTGCTCCAAAACAAATGTCAAAAATTCTTAGTTGTTTTTTTTCTTCATTCATAATTTCTCTATTTAAAAATGTCCCTTCCCCTTAAAAGACTTTTAGTTTGAAATATTACCATGTTCATTGTCAGTCAGTACTGAAATGTAATTACAGATGTGTTCCGCAGATTTTTTGTTTTATCTTTGAGTGAAAGCAGACAGCAGGCTAAAATACCGTATCACTATTTTATTTATTTATATTTTTAAGAGTTGCTAATTTCAATTTAAATGCAGGGTTTCCAGTGACAAAAAATAGTGTGTTTTGCATCGTTTGAGGTAATGACCTTTTAAAAGGCCATTGAGATACTGTGATGAAACACATGCTTGTGGATTGATTGAAGTGCTTTATAAGTCAGGATGTGAATGAAAGGATCATAGATTTATACAAGATAGTCACATGGAATCAGAAAACTGAAGTACAGTAGGATAACGTGATTTGCCAGCTAAAATGAAGGAATGAAATATTTTCCCTTTAAGGATGGAGAGTCTGTTTTTTTCCCCTCAAGCTCTTAGTGTGCATCTTATTGTACCAAGAGTAGCATATCAGATGAACAATCGTACATTGGTGCTGATGTTGGGAGCAGATGCTAAATAGGCAAATACCAACATTCCAAAAGTCAGAATCTTGACCAAAGCAAAGTTGAATTTACAACCTTTTGCTAATATCTTGGATGTATTTAAAAAAAGGCCTGTTGACCCCAAATAAACAGTTTTTACAAGTCAGTAAGCAACAGAATCCAGTAATGTAAGCTAATAACAATAAGCTTCATAATAACCAACTTATCAGTTAACAGTGTCATTTGTGAAAGACCATGATTAGTAATAATGCATCATGTATAGTGCTTATTTTATAGGGTTGGGTATCATTTGAATTTTATCAATTCCAATTCCGATTTTGATTCTGCTTATCGATTCCCATTTTCGATTCCAATGTGGTTAAAAAAAATTAAGTCAAACATTTAGATATCAAACGTATTTATTTTGTGTCTCTTTTTGCAAAACAGTTAATTGCTGCTGAATACCATGAATAAGAATCAGCCAGCTACATAAAAACTGGACTCGATTAAGAGTTGCTTATGTGCAAACTAGAGCTGCACTATTCTGGATAAATTGAGACTCTTTTTTTTTTTTTTTAAATGGAGGTTGTAGTTCTCTCACAATTCTGAAGAAAAAAATATAAGACAACTAAACAAAATCTCATGGAATTTATGAATGGAATGATTTAGTGACTCACTCAAGATTTACTTGTTTCATTAATGGATAAATCAGTGTTTTTGAGTGAATCTGTTGAATGAATGATTCAAAGACAAGTACATTTTTAACAGTCACTTTTCGCTAGCTAAAAATAAAAGATGCCTACACAGGAATTGATAGGTGTAATTGAAATTTTAATTTTACAACAAGTATCCGATTCCTGACCTTAAGTATCTGATTCTGGAATTGGAATTGATTTTCGATTCCCAACCCTACTCATAGAACTTATTGGAGTGCTTTTTCATCATAGACAATAATGTTTTATACATTTTCTTTGCATAACCGACCACACTGTCTTAAAAAGTTTTTTTTTTTTTTTTTTTTTTGATCCACTAATGTTTCTTAGTAGTAGGGGTTGTTAGAATTTTATTTATTTATTTTTTTCTCGGTAATGACAATATGTTTTGTTTTTCTGTTTATTTTTTTATTTTCATTTTTGACTGATTTTGGAATTTGTATTTCTTGTATTACAAATGTGTGGCTGTAATTGCTTTGCTTTGTAATATCATTAAGGTGGCATTCAATCTGACAATTTACACTCAAGTCAGCATGTCGACAGTCATCATAAGGCTGTCATATTGTGTAAGGTGCTCAGTTTTTTTTTTTAAAAACAAAAGGTTGATTTAATTTATCATTTAGAAATTTGAGTAAAAATATCAACTATGCCAAGGAATTGTTTACCCTCAGTTATCAAACTAATGCAAACTCTGAATCACATTTTTCAAAACCTCTTCAGAAGCATTCACTTGACTTAAACTGCCAAAGTGATATCAAAGAGCATTTCTTATTGTTTTTGCATTTGTAACACTGATGTTAGAAATATTTCTGCTTATTTTTGAAAGAAAGAGACCATTATAAGTAAATGTTTGGTTTTGTTGTGGTTTTCAATGTAACTGCCTGTGCATTCCTATAGCTTCAGTCACCTTTGGAAATAAGGCTAAAGCTTGACTGTACTGGATATGGATCAATACTCAACAGAATGATTTTGCTTGACAGAACCGTTCTAATTCATACTTATATCCATTTATTTGGAAATACAAAAAAAAAAAAAAAAAATCCAACCATTCAAGTTCTATCTATACTGCTGGACTTCACTGCTGTTTTTTTCTCATTGGTCAATATCAGTTTGTTGTTTTCAGTGTGTTTTTGTACCTAGATCGGCTTCAGCATCCAAGGTTCTTACAAACTTTTTTTCCTGTAGAAACTGAAGAGGAATGACGATGTCAAATCCCTTGTATGGGATGTTTCAGAGACAGAATTGGGGAGAGGAATCAGGGCGTTGTGTTAATTAAAGTTTTGTTGTTTTGTACATTTGTTGTTGTTGTTTGTTTACAGTGGATCCCTAATATACATTTTCATAAGACACCAGATGTTAATTTTTATAATGTTCCAGTGCTCACCCCCCTAAAATTATAAAAAGATATAACTACAATATTATATCATAGTTTCACACACACATATATATATATATATATATATATATATATATATACACACACAGTGGGTACGGAAAGTATTCAGACCCCCTTAAAGTTTTCACTCTTTGTCATATTGCAGCCATTTGCTAAAATCATTTAAGTTCATTTTTTTCCTCATTAATGTACACACAGCACCCCATATTGACAGAAAAACACAGAATTGTTGACATTTTTGCAGATTTATTAAAAAAGAAAAACTGAAGTATCACATGATCCTAAGTATTCAGACCCTTTGCTCAGTATTTAGTAGAAGCACCCTTTTGATCTAATACAGCCATGAGTCTTTTTGGGAAAGATGCAACAAGTTTTTCACACCTGGATTTGGGGATCCTCTGCCATTCCTCCTTGCAGATCCTCTCCAGTTCTGTCAGGTTGGATGGTAAACGTTGGTGGACAGCCATTTTTAGGTCTCTCCAGGGATGCTCAATTGGGTTTAAGTCAGGGCTCTGGCTGGGCCATTCAAGAACAGTCACGGAGTTGTTGTGAAGCCACTCCTTCGTTATTTTAGCTGTGTGCTTTGGGTCATTGTCTTGTTGGAAGGTAAACCTTCGGCCCAGTCTGAGGTCCTGAGCACTCTGGAGAAGGTTTTTGTCCAGGATATCCCTGTATTTGGCCGCATTCACCTTTCCCTCGATTGCAACCAGTCGTCCTGTCCCTGCAGCTGAAAAACACCCCCACAGCATGATGCTGCCACCACCATGCTTCACTGTTGGGACTGTATTGGACAGGTGATGGAGCAGTGCCTGGTTTTCTCCACACATACCGCTTAGAATTAAGGCCAAAAAGTTCTATCTTGGTCTCATCAGACCAGAGAATCTTATTTCTCACCATCTTGGAGTCCTTCATGCGGGCTTTCATGTGTCTTGCACTGAGGAGAGGCTTCCGTCGGGCCACTCTGCCATAAAGCCCCGACTGGTGGAGGGCTGCAGTGATGGTTGACTTTCTACAACTTTCTCCCATCTCCCGACTGCATCTCTGGAGCTCAGCCACAGTGATCTTTGGGTTCTTCTTCACCTCTCTCACCAAGGCTCTTCTCCCCCGATAGCTCAGTTTGGCCGGACGGCCAGCTCTAGGAAGGGTTCTGGTCATCCCAAACGTCTTCCATTTAAGGATTATGGAGGCCACTGTGCTCTTAGGAACCTTAAGTGCAGCAGAAATTTTTTTGTAACCTTGGCCAGATCTGTGCCTTGCCACAATTCTGTCTCTGAGCTCTTCAGGCAGTTCCTTTGACCTCATGATTCTCATTTGCTCTGACATGCACTGTGAGCTGTAAGGTCTTATATAGACAGGTATGTGGCTTTCCTAATCAAGTCCAATCAGTATAATCAAACACAGCTGGACTCAAATGAAGGTGTAGAACCATCTCAAGGATGATCAGAAGAAATGGGCAGCACCTGAGTTAAATATATGAGTGTCACAGCAAAGGGTCTGAATACTTAGGACCATGTGATATTTCAGTTTTTCTTTTTTAATAAATCTGCAAAAATGTCAACAATTCTGTGTTTTTCTGTCAATATGGGGTGCTGTGTGTACATTAATGAGGAAAAAAAAATGAACTTAAATGATTTTAGCAAATGGCTGCAATATAACAAAGAGTGAAAAATTTAAGGGGGTCTGAATACTTTCCGTACCCACTGTGTGTGTATATATATATATATATATATATATATATATATATATATATATATATATATATATATATATATAAGTGTCATATATATTTGTACAATAACATAAATATTAATATACAAATAAACTTGTATTTGTGTAATAATTGCATCATACTCTATGTGTCAAATCAAACAAATTTCAAAAACTTCCCTGGCTCAAATTTTTGATTTTGCCAATATTTTATTTTTTTCTGAATAAAGATAAACATATACAGTGCCCTCCAAAAGTATTGGAACAGTAAAGACAAAATTGCTCTGTTGGCTGTGGAGTCAAGACATTTACAAATATGATTAAAAGATGAATATGAGACAAAACTACAGAATGGCACATTTTATTATTGGGTGATTCAACACACAGATGTTTTACCAGCTAAGAAGTTCAGCACTTTTAGAGTTTCATCCTCCTATCTGATGTGAGCATAAGTATTGGAACAGTTGCCTCACAGGTCTTTCTAAGTGATCAGCTGTGTCCTGTTGCATTCAATCTTCAGATATTAAAAGCAGGGAATGTGTCGTATCAGTTATATCCATTACTTCTGCATTCTGAATCTTGCATTCGATGATGACACACACAAACCAGGATGAAGACGAGGGAGCTGACTTTGAGAGAAAAGCAAGCAATTTGGATGCTAAAAGAAAAGAGGAAGTCAATTATAGCTATAGCAAAAACAAAGGGCATGGAGAAATCAAGAGTTTGGAAACCACCAGCGACACCAGCAACCAACAACGACCTGATCGGCTTAGAAAACAACTGTAGTTGATGACAGACAAATCATAAAGTCTGTGAAAATGAACCCTAAAAGACGTGTCTGTAAAATCACCAACAACTTCCAGAAAGCTGGGCTGATGCTCTGACAATCTACTGTCCTCAGGAGACTTTGACACAGAATTACAGATGCTACACAGCGAGATGCAAACCTCTGACCAGCACCAAAAATAGAAAGGCAAGATTAGAGTTTGGAACTGTGTTTATGGACCGATGAGACAAAGATGAACCTTTATCTAAGTGATGGGAAAGCAAAAATGTGGAGAAAAAAGGGAACTGCAATGATCCCAAGCATACAGCCTCATCTGTAAAGCATGGTGGAGGTGGTGTCATGGCATGGTCATGTATGGCTGTCTCTGGAACAGGCCCTCTCAACTTTACTGATGACTTAATGTATGATGACAGTAGCAGAATGAATTTGCAAGGGTATAAAACCATCTTGCCTACCAATATTCAAGAAAATACCACCAGATTCATTCTGAAGTGCTTCATATTGCATCAGGACAATGACCCAAAACACCCTGCCAGTTCAGTCAAGGAATTTATAAGGGCAAAGAAATGGAAAGTCTTAGATTGCCCAAGTCAATCTCCAGATTTAAATCCAATTGAAAATGAATTTCACCAGCTGAAGAGGAGAGTAAAGGCAGAAACTCCTCAAAACAAGCAACAATTGGAACTGGCTGCATTAAAGGGTGGGGAAAGTATTTCAAAGGATGAGACCAAGAGTCTGGTGATGTCTATGGGTCACAGACTCACTGCTGTGATTGTGCGCAAGGGATCTGCAACTAAATAATAGTTTTTAATCTTTTATATCTGCCTAATGTTCAACTGTCCCAATACTTATGCTCACATCAATGAGTGGGATGAACTCTAAAAGTGCTGTTCTTTCTATTTAGTAAAACATGTATGTGTTGAAACGGCTAATAATAAAATGTGACATTCTGTAGTTTTTCTCATATTTATCTTTTAATCATATTTGCAAATGTCTTGACTCCACAGCCAACAGAGCAATTTTGTCTTTACTGTTCCAATACTTTTGGAGGGCACTGTATATTTATGGAGTAATCCACTTTTGTAGAGGGGGGTCAAAATGGCAAGATTTGGAGTTCAATTACAGGGGGGTAAAAACAACATTAGAAAGATGGCAGCATCATTGTTATTTTTGCACAGAGATTGGTAGGTCTATTAGTAAAATCAGTTGACTTTAGTAATCTTTGTTGCATTATATGCCAATGGTGACCATTCAAAAATGGAGCAAAGCATTTTCAAGTTTTTTATTCGAAGTTTGCATGCCTGTAACTCCAGAGATGTGTGTGTATATATACAGTATCTCACAAAAGTGAGTACACCCCTCACATTTCAGCAACCATTTTAGTATATCTTCTCAAGGGACAATACTATAGAAATGAAACTTGGATATATTTTAGAGTAGTCAATGTGCAGCTTGTATAGCAGTATAAATTTACTGTCCTCTAAAAATAACTCAACATACAGCCATTATTGTCTAAATAACTGACAACAAAAATGAGTACACCCTAAGTGAACATGTCAAAACTGTGTGGGCACCATTGTTATCTAGCACTCCCTTAATCCTCCTGGGCATAGAATTGACCAGAGCTGCACAGGTTGTTGCTGGGATCCTCTTCCACTCCTCCATAATGACATCACGGAGCTGCTGGATGTTAGACACATGACGCTTCTCCACCTTCCGCTTGAGGATGCCCCATATGTGGTTAATAGGGTTCAGGTCTGGAGACATACTTGGCCACTCCATTACCTTCACCTTCAGCTTCATCAGCAAGGCAGTTGTCATTTTGGCGTTGTGTTTGGGGTCGTTATTATGTTGGAAACCTGCCGTTTGGCCCAGTTTCTGAAGTGAGGGCTTCATGTTCTGCTTCAGAATGTCACAGTACATGTTGGACTCCATGTTTCCCTCAATGAACCGCAGCGCCCCAGTACCAGCAGCACTCATGCAGCCCCAGACCATGATGCTACCACCACCATGCTTGACTGTAGGCAAGACACAATTTTCTTGGTACTCCTCACCAGGCCATCACCGCACATGCTGGACACCATCTGAACCAAACAAGTTTATCTTAGTCTCATCAGTCCACAGGACATGGTTCCAGTAATTCATGCTCTTGGACAGGTTGTATTCAGCAAACTGTTTGCAGACTTTCTTGTGAGCCAGCTTCAGAAGAGGCTTCCTTCTGGGACGACGGCCATGCAAACCGACTTGTTGCAGTGTGTGCCATATGGTCTGAGCACTGGCAAGCTGACCTTTCACTTCTACAACCTCAAAAGCAATGCTGGCAGTGCTCATGCGTCTGTTTTTTTTTAAGCCAGCTTCTGCACCTGATGCACAGCACGAGGACCTAACTTCTTTGATCGACCCCTGTGAGGCCTGTTCCAAGTGGAAACTGTCTTAGAAAACCTCTGTATGCCACTGGCCACTGTAGTGTAACTCAGTTTCAGGGTGTTACTGATCTTCTTATAGCCTAGGCCATCTTTGTGGAGAGCAACAATTCTAATTCTCAAATCCTCAGAGAGTTCTTTGCCATGAGGTGCCATGTTGAACATCCAGTGGTCAGTATGAGAGAATTATACTCAAAGCACCAAATTTTAACTGCTCTAATAAAGAGACACAAATTTGTGTAGTCCTGTCAAGCAGACAAAAACATGAACATGATGAATAGGACATGTGGCTTTGCATGGTTAAATGACGTATAGCATTTATCACTTAGGGTGTACTCACTTTTGTTGCCAGCTATTTTGACAATAATGGCTGTATGTTGAGTTATTTTCAAAGGACAGTAAATTTATACTGCTATACAAGCTGCACATTGACTACTCTAAAATATATCCAATTTTAATTTCTCTAGTATTGTCCCTTGAGAAGATATACTAAAATGGTTGCTGAAATGTGAGGGGTGTACTCACTTTTGTGAGATACTGTGTATATGTGTGTGTGTGTGTGTGTGTGTGTGTCCAAAACTAATATCTCTGGAACTTTAAACCTTAAAAATGAAGATGCCAAAAGGAAAGTTTGGTAAGATCCAATATCTAAAAGGGCAGGATATCTTTTACTTCTGGAGTTATGCAAACTTTGGATAACAAACTTTAAAAGTGCTTTGTCCCATTTTTGAATGGTCTCCACTGGCACATAATGCCACTAATACAACACATCTAACACAACTACTAACAGTTTTTTTCCCTTTCTTTTCTATGGCAGGACACCTCTAAACCTCACATTCACAGCTGATGTCCTGAAAACATTGTTCAAACACTCATACTTATAAAGCATAAAGGTACAGAGACCTCATGAAGTTCTAATTTTTTGAACGTATTTTTAATAAAGTGCCTGGTTGCACAGCCACTCATACCAACAGATTGCTTTCTCAACAAAGCTTTAGTGATTCAAATGGAAATGAAACACTGAGAACCTAATATTTACTCTTAAACTTTTCACTGTATGTCTTTTTATAAGTATTTTCAATTCTATCGAATTATTATTTTAATTGTCTACTAAAATAAAGGTTAAATTTGTGCAGCAGTCATGATCCTAACAGTCACTATAACTGTCTGTCACATTCTGGTTTGAGTGGTGGCGAATGCATGAGGTGATGGAGTTGTCAAGGACCGAATTAAATCCATCCTCTGTGACCCCAAGCCAAAAATAGTTGCCTAAAGATTATGTAACACTAAACTGATCTGTGCTAAAACCATACAGATCTAAACACTAAACTGATTGAGATTTTGACTTGGAATGTGTGTAAAATTAGATCACAGAATGAAAGAATACCACTATGAGACAAATCTATTTAAAACTGGATTAAAAATCTCAAATACTCAGGCTGTACAAAATCTCTAGAAGGCTCTCTTCTGCCGAGTTGACATTCAGTCTTTAAAAAAGACACACTGATTTTTTTTTGTTTCTATATTTACTATTTAGTTTATATTTACTATTTTTAGCTTTCATAAGAATAGCACTCATGCTTGAATGAACAAAGCATACTGTCACAAACTGCTTTGTGACCTACAAACAATTTTTAAATATATATATATATATATATATATATATATTTTAATAATTTTACAATGTTTCTTCAGGTATTTAAAAATTCTAAGAAATTGTTTATATCCAGGTTTAAATTGCATTTTGACTTTTAGACCCCACCACTTATATAAACTATGTAATTTCAAAGGGATGTAATAATTACCAAAAGTACATGTGACTGTAGTTGAATTTTGAGAGATTTTTTATCATCTCAGGGTATGATACATAATATTAAATATTAAAATAATCTCATTTTTAAATTTATTTTTTAGATAAGAGCTACAGTTTAAAAACAATGTTTACAGATAAAGACCAAGAATTTAATCATTATTTTTTTCCTGTTTTACTGAACATTTAACTTCAAAGTGCTCAATCCTACACTTTGAAAGCTCTTTTTTTCTCTCTTTCTCTTTTTCTCTAAGATGTGCATGTTGATTTTGGTTGTGCTGACTGACATAATACAAACTGTGGCCTCTTTCTCTGTCTGTCTTTCTCTCACTCTCTGTCCCTATTTGTTGGTATTCATGTCCATGCACACTCAGTCGCACAGAGGCTTTTCAGCTGTTCCAAATGTAGCTGTGGGATATTTCAGTGAAGAAGACCATCAGCTAGTGTCTTGGCAGAGTCCGGAGTTACTGCTTTTCTGCTCATTTGAATTTCTGACTGCGTGAAAGAGAATATTACTGTGTATTTTTGTAAACAATGACTGAAAGTTAAAATTTCTATTGCTTTTAAGTTGTGACCACGGTTATCATAAGTTATCATCATTCTTTGACTGTTGAGTCTGATAACCACAGTAGGTCTAAGAAATTAAAATATTTTGTGAAGTACATAATATTTCATAAATGGAACAATGCCTTCATATCTGTGCAATTTCTATATAGAGCAGAATAAAGAATGGAATAAAAATAGAAAAAATAATCTAAAATAAAGAGGATTTATAGCAGTTATATACATGTGATATGATGTTTAACATCTGATTAACCTTATGAAATTATGATAAACCAATGCATAATCATTTCATCATGTTATGATGCTTTTTGCAATTCATTTGAATTTGTTCCAAACAAATAAACCAGAAAAATGCATGATAAAACATGGAAAAAGAGTTCTGTGACCTTCATACAAAATCACGCAAGTTGAAATCTGTTCATCTAAACTAAAATCTGAGTTTTAATAAAAATCAACCTCTTAGAAGAAAACAGTGTCCAAAGTTAGAAGCATACGCAATTGGCCCATATCTTTGACAATATTGTCAGTTTGGAATTGTGTCTGTATTGTGTAAAATGCTGTAGGCTTTTCGGCTTCTTTCATAGAGGAAAGGAATGGCATACTTTGACTTGGCTTGACGTGATTTTCCTCTAAAGCCATCTCCAGTGCGCGTGCACTAAGACTGCGCTAGACAAGAGAAGAGCGTAGCGGGAGGCGCAGGTCAGACAAACACTCAGCTCATCCTGAGCTCTCCGGAACGGAGGGATGTTTACCATGAAGCCATCAAAACGAAACGGGGAATAAACCCATCAGCTGGAATATATTGTTTCATTATTGAATTCTTTTCTTTTTATGTGTTTCGAGTTATTTTTATTTTATTTTTTCTAATTTGTATTTTTGATGTCGAGGACTAGAGAGCGTTCCAAACAAAAATACTTTTACCTCATTTTATCTCTCCTTCACTTTTCGTTCCCTCCCGTTATATATCAAAAGCACCCCGCGTAAAGGACTGATGGACATGTGGTGGAAAGTGGGGCTCGTGCTGGTGATGTGCTCGGGTCTCACGAGCAGCGAAGCCCGAGAGGAGCACCGGGATTCGTCTCCGCGCAGCATGATGCTCAGAGTGCCGGTCGAAACGTTGGACTTTGGCTTCGTGCCGTCTGTGGTGTACGAAACGCACGCATATTTCGAACCGGGTCCCATCGGCGTTCTTTTCCACATGGTCCACGCGTTTCTGTACGTGGTTCAACCCAACCCTTTCCCCAAAGGTGAGATGCACACTGGCTTTGAGAACGCGCAAAAGTTTTCCACATTCTTGCGCGTGTATTTGTGGGTCAGTTTCACATGGCAAACGTCCCCATATTCTTACAGAAGCGAGTTGTAGACTTTAGATAGATGAATATCGCAGGTGCATGCTTTAGTATCAGATAAAGGACATCATATGGCAAGCCGTTTTAACATTTATATTTTTTAAACCTACCTATCTTTGGTAACACATTATTACACTTAACGGTATCATTGGTTACATTTTATTTTAAGGTGTCATTGTTACTGTGTAATTATACATTTAAGTACTGAGTAATATTTATTAACTACATGTATTTACTATATGGTTAGGGTTAGGATTGGGGTTTGGCTTAGGGTTAATTGCATGTAATTATGCATAATTAATTGTTATTATAATAGAACATGTAACGTGTAACAAGGACACCTTAAAATAAAGTGTTACCCAAGGTATCTCTGTTACAGAGGGAACCACACAAGTAGTGAGTAATATGTATAGCAACATTTATTACTATACACCAAAAATAACTGGTGTAGAAATAATTCTTGGTCAGAAATAGCTAGTAAATTTCACAATTATTTAAGAAGAAACACAAGTAACACACTGGATTAAATGTTAATTTTAAAATAGAAAGAATAAAATAGTATTTTTGTAAAACATACTCCAGCAACTTTAATAAATTAGTAAATAAATAAGTTGCTTGTAATTGTGCATAATTTACCTTATATATTACTATAATAAGGACATGCAACACTTTAACAAGGACACTGTAAAATACAGTGTTACCTCTTTATATGTTAATAGTGGCCAGTTTAATTAATTAACTAGTAATCTGAGTTGCTAAGTATGTTTTTAAATTTCACTTGTTATTTATTATATACTAGGCCCACTTATTGCAGTAGTGACTTAATATGTAATCGGTTACCATGATAAAAATTACATTGCTACTGGTAACAAATTGTTAATAATTACTTTTTATTTGATATTAGCGGATTTGTAGATAAGTAGATATGAGACACTAGTATACATCTCATTTGTTACTTTCAAGAAACTGTAAATGTGAAACTAATTGAACAGATGTTCACTACTGGAATAAGTACTAATATCTAATAAATATAGGGATAGGCACAACTACTCAAGTATTTAGAAGTGACACCAATGATCAATTATGAAAATTCAAAATTCACTATCAATTTTACAGAAAATTTCAAAAAGAGTTTTTTTTGTTTTTTTTTTTCATTTTGTGATTTGGTTATACTGCACATCACACATACACAGTGTAGCACTTTCCTCCTGAATGGACCAGAATGCAATGGTTAGTGTCAGATTTGGTCAAGCCAGTCACAGTTAAGATAATTACAGTAATTTGCAGGAAGAGTAGATAAGTGTGCAGTGAGAAAACATGATGCCATCTGTTTTGATTTGTAATTTTGTAACAGGGCAATGATAATAATAATGATGGATATGCAATATCAGGGAAGCACAAATCTCTGATTTACATAGACACATATTTTTAAACAATCTGCACCTCTGACATAAAAATGTATACTAGCCAGATTTAAGGAATAAGTATTAAAATGGCTTGCCATAAATAAATGAATTGAAATAATGTGATTTGATGTAATGTTATGCCTGGATGCACTCAAGGATCCACTCATGATTCATTCATCATTTGCTTTCTGAACCTGCAGAAAGTATGGATATGTTGTAATGGAAATGATTGCTATACACTGGATAAGACTGCACTGGTTTTGTCACTGTACTGTTTGTACTAACAGTAAAGTTCATTAATGTACAGATTTCCAGGTATAATTCAAAAAGTGATGTTCGGTTTATTCAGTGAGGTAATGAGGAGTGCATAGAGACTGGAATTATGTGCAACATACTGTTGCATAATATAACTGTTACATTATAGTGCATAGGTGAGACCAGTGCTAGCTGTTACACAGAGAATTTGGCACAAGTCTCATTTATATTGGGGCAGTTTGTCTCATGTTAATATTTTTGTAAATATCACCGATAATAATTTTAAGAATTGTTTTGTGCTTTACAATTCTTTTATATATCTATGTATCTGTGTATATAGTGTGACAATATGCCTCACTATGGCAATAAGCAATAATGGTGAAAATGTTTATATTTTATATAATGTCTTATATTTATATTTTATCTATATTTTTAGACTTCATGGCATGTGCCTATACACAGAAAGGAATTTCAAAAATAAACCTACCCTAAGAAACATTCACTGCAGAAAAAAGAAGAAGTGACAACTAGCCTCGGTCTATTTAATGTCAAGCTATTGGCAGGTGGATTTCTTTGTGAGGTCAGCATGTTGAGCATAGAGGAGAGCTTGTGTGTGTGTATGTGTGTTTTTAGAGTAGAATAGGATTGCATGGTTAAGTCCCTGCTGCCTAACCAATTAGCCGATCTGCTCTCTGAGTCACCTGCCCAATCAGGTAAGCTGATAATCTGAGTGCCATATGCTCCAAAGGTACACGCAATGCAATGCTCCTAACAAAACATACGGCCAAAAAAAAAACAAAAAAAACAACAACCATTTTGCTATATTTCTGACCTTAACCCACCAATTTTAATGAAAAATATCACAATATAAGAAATGGGATCCCATTTTTAATCTGTAAATATGTGGGTGTTGATTTAGAGAAAGACACACATCAAACACAAGCCACAAACAGATATTATTCCCCCTGCAATCTGTTTAGTACCGCTAAATCATTCTTTGCAGATTTGTAACTCCTGATCTTATAGAAAGGTACTTCTGATGTGGAGATGAGGCTGGATTACTGGATTAAACAGCAGTAACATACACATGGTTCAGGTTAAAGACCTATATAAAGCAATATTTCTCTATTCCGTTTCTCTGCAACTCTTTTTCCAGATTAGTCACAGCTCACAGGTTTGAACACAGTTGGAGCGTGTTGTCTGTGAAGGAATAGATGGATTTATCCATTATAGACATAATACAGCTTAATATCACGACATTCATTCTGTCTAAAGTCTGGGCTTTAATCCAGGGACTCCCTTCGTCTCAACCCAGATAAAGCTTAATATCTCTGATCACTGGATTTAAAAAAACTGTACTGTAATTGAAGGACAGGAAGATCAGCACCCAGATATGACCCAGTTATGCTGGCACTGTCTGTGTGTGAAGTGCTGTTCCCTCTGTTTAGACAATGTGTCTTTATTTATAATATCATACTATACTGCTTTCGAAGACTTTAACTGTTCAGTGTATTTGAATGGCTTGCTGTTTCTGTGAGAAAATGAGGGAAGGAAGTGAGAGTGTGTGAATAAGGGGGTAAGGATTAAATAGGAGAGGAATGGGGTTTGGTAGAAGAAGGGGAAAAAGGGGAAAGAAAGCATTAAGGGAGAGGGACCACTTAACTGCCCAACAGCAAGACCAGTGTAAGAGGATTATCCATGTGCCATTATAAGCAGTGATACCCTTTCCTGTTCACACAGGATTTTTCTTGTTCTCTCTCTCTTTCTCTTACACAAATGCACAATTTGAGATAAAGAGTTGCCATATCTCTCACACACATATATTTCATTTAGACACTCTAAAATATAAATGGGTAATTTTCACTGTAACACTGTGTGTAATATAAGAAGTAATACTGTAACGTCACGTAATGTAACATCAAAACTTTTTTTTGCTGCTCAGGAAACATTTCTTCTTATTATTAATGTTAAAAACAGTCGTGTTGCTTAATATTTTTGTGGAAACCATGATACATTTTAAAGATTTTTTAATAAACAGAAAGTCCAACAGCATTTATTTGAAATTGAACAATTATATAACATTTGTAACAATATAAATATCTTTACACTTCACTCTTGATTAATTTAATGCATCTTTGCTGAATAAAAGTATTAATTTTTAAAAAATAGTACTGACCCCAGGGGGCAATGGGCAATTACTCTAGTTATTCTGTTTTGAACATCGAATCCTTTGTTTTTCCATCAAATGAACTCTAATTAGTTGGCTGAATAGAAATATTTGGACTTTATATTTAAAAATTACCTCAAGTTAGCATCAGGTAGCTAGTTAGCTAGCCAGTTATCATCAGCTAACTTTTTTTTTTTTTTCAAATAGACTATTATAATTTTGTAATTCATAATTATTGATTATGTTCTTTTTTTTATTTTAAGCAAAAACTGCCTCTACTCTGAGTTTGCTGTAAATGTTTAAAGCAAATTGCTTTGTCAGACTGGGGGGCATTTTACCCCACCCATGGGGGCGTTTTGCCCCATAGGTGGGGTAAAACGACCCCTTGGCACAAATTTAATTTTTGTTGAAAATCTAATAACATGAAAACTCTGGACTTTTTTCATACTTGGTTTATAATTTATGTCATTGTCGCTAAAAGTATGATAACTTTTCTGAACACATTTAACTTTTGTTTCACTGAAAAAAATGACACAATCCTTAAGGAGGGCGTTTTCCCCCACTCTACCCTATATTTAATATCAAGTGGGACAAAACAGGGTGCAATGTTGAAAAATAAAATAAAATCTTGTACTCAGACAAAAGAAACTATATTGTTGTATCTTACATGTAAGCTACTGTGCTATGCTTTGATGCAACCTCCCAACTTTTCTCTTTTTCATCAAAACGTGCTTTTTACCTTGCCATCACTTATTTTACAAAACACATTCTCATGTTAGCAGACAGATTACATTTTCAGATGTGACCAACAGTTCCTCAACAAAAATAAAATATCATAATCAAATATTATCAAAATATTCAGCTGACGGAGGTAACAGACCTGACAGAGTTGACACATCTGACGATGGTGTCGAAAACCTGAATTTGTAGTCATTTTAACTATCAAATACACTGAATCAATTACTGTATTAAAATAAATACAGTATGTTATTGCTTATAAATCTTGTATTCAAGATTCATATTAAAGTATTCTGATATATCATTGGAACACAAAATTGTATCTATTTTCTCTCAGAACAGTATGTCTGCTGTGAATCTGCTATGGTAACAAGATAACTTTTAAAAACAGTTAAATGAACAAATAAAACAAATAAAATTAGTTGTTACCTCCCTCCATTTACATTCACCAGGAACTTAATATTCACATTTAAACATCTTAACAAATGATCCAAACATTATCAGAACACATATGATCAGAATACAAACGAACTGTATTATGTATAGATATGTTTTATCCAGTGTTTTGTGTTTCCTCAGCCTTATGTTCCCTGAATCTTTTGTTCCCTCAACTCTAACTCTGCTAGAAGTGATGATTATCAATCCACAAAAGCAATATATGCTGTATATTTAGTATTTATACATTATTAGAAAAATTAAACACTATTTTATATTTACTCTGTTGATGCTAGAGGCTAATAGAACCTGCTTCAGGAGAATAAAATGATCAAAATATTTCAAATAATTTCAAAAAAATTGGAAGATGGTGTTACATATCATGGTTGTGACATAGGACATTTTAACATTAGGATTTAAAATATTTTAAAACTATAAAACTTACCAGAGCCTGTCTGACATTGATGTACTCTGCAGAGGTGCAACGTGGCAAGGGGGTCGTTTAGAGTGACAGCTGCCCCTGATATTCCCTGATTTGATTACATTTTAATGAATGTTTGAAGGTGTTGACAAAAAGAGGGGACAGAACTTTGAAACTTTATAATGTGTCGTTGAAAAACAACCTTGCTTTGATATGAGATATTATTAAGTGTTGCTTTTGATAAAACAAGCTCTTTTTCATCATAAAACACATTTTTTATCCACTTTATAGCATATGAATGATTGAACCCTTCTCTGTGGACACACTGTTAGATGTAGTGAGAAGACAATAAGTGTCACAGATTTCATATAATTATGATACAATTAAATTGAAGGGGATAATTGCGTTAAATACATTGTGTTATTAATCCCTCATAACATTTACAATTGGCCTAATAGCAATTACAATTGTTGGACATGTTTTGTCCCATGTCTTAAGAATCAGTAATAATGTATTCTATCTACAAGCTTTTGGGAGACCGCAAAGGCATTATTAAAATGAGCTAGCTCAAAGTATTTTGTGATAATGTTATATTGTTTTGACTGGGTGGGGATCTGTGAATTGTTGAAAATAAGTGCTGCATTAGTTAGTGTTGTACAGCGCAGTCTTGGCCATGGCGTTATATTTTGGATCATGTTGTGTTGATCTCCCTGCAAGGTGTCATGGCAGAAAAAAATACCTGCTAAATTTAGTACAACTGTAAAGAAGCTTATCCTTTATGTAAAGGTGTTTTAGGGTTAAGTGTTTGTTTATGTTCAGGTGTGAGAATTACAGTTATCAGTTCACTTCTGCAGTACACAGAATTGCCACTAGCGGAGGAGACGTTTCAGAGATGACACTGTCTGTAACAATTCATATTCAATCATAATATCACTACATACATGAACATGCATTCTCTTTGTGTATGTGTGTGCATATAGATGGAAATCATGCATACTCAGTGGTACAGAGGTCATAATGTACTTTCTAAACCTCACTTTTATTGCAGAAAACGTTCTGCATTTTGTCATTAAGAATATTATTTAGTGTCAAAACTTTTCATGGGGCAATAGGCTGTTTTATTTTACATTTTTTATTTAATTTAAATGGTTTGATAAAAATACCCAATAATGTCTTAAAAACATAAAAATGCATAAGGTTTTCTGGAAAGGTTAGTTTCAGAGAGTTAAATTAATTTTGTGTGGGTTTTCCAATACTGCCATCATCAACACACTTAGAGGTGAGGTGTATAAGTGCATTAAGACTATGTTTAGTTCAGATGAGGTAAAACGTGATGGGTGAGACTGTGCCATAGGGTATCAAGGTAAGTATCTTGTAGCTTTCAAAAGTATGTAGTTTTCAGTTCAGATGGAACATATATATTATTCTGACAGTCTCTGGCATTTTATTAAGTAAAAGGCTTTTTTTCATACCTTTTTCATTTTTTTAAAAGGTTTACTTAGGGTTTATTTTCTATTTATTTATTTATTTATTTATTTATTTTAAATGTAGTAGACATCCTTGATATTTAATGGATATTGGTTTAGAGTGTAGAAGACTAAAATTAGCTATCAATTGTTTAACCTAAACATGAGAATAAATATTGCACATAAATGTAGGCTGAGCAGATGGTTTGTAACAGATGCTAACTGTAGCAATAGCATTAGCACTGTTAACATAGTACTTAACAGACACCTGCAGTGCTTTATTTATGATTAGCATGAATCTAATTTGTTGTTTTAGCATAACGGTGCATGACCCACTATTGGTAACTGTTGTTTGAATCTAAGAGCATGTGTATACTGCTGTAGCCCCTTCATTCAAACAATGATGGTCATCGTACCGCCTAAACTAATCTCAACAGATCATTTAAACAACAGAAAACATTTTGTTTTCTCGAACTTGTGAGCTAATCTGGTAAATTTTCTGTTACAGATCTCATTGTTAAAATGGTCCAGCAGAACATGGGAGGAATCAAAGGGAATGATTACAAAAAGGTGTGTGAGTTTGTTTGTGCTAAGGATTTTTGTGCCACACTGTATATTATATATGTAAATATGTATGTATTTTATATAACAGTTTATATGGAATCACATGCTCCAATCACAGTTTTTTTTTCTCTTTATCTTCGGCATGCACACTAATGATGTCTCTTCAACTCTACGGCAATGCAGCCAGAGAATGTTGTATTATTACTACAGGTATTGTTTAAAAATGAAAACTCTAGAGACTTATGGTTTTTATCTCACAGTTCTTACTTTTTTCTCACAATTGCAAGTTTATATCTCCCGATTCCATGTTTTCTACTCAAGAGTTAAAATGTTGACATTCTGACTTCTCCCTTGAATTTGTATCTCACAATCTTTTCTTAGAATAGCGAGTTTATATCTCGCAATATTATAGAATAGGGAGATATAAATCCAGAAATGCAAGAAAAAAAGTGAATTGTGAAAAAAAATAATAAAAGTACCTTTTTATTTTTCATCTCCTATAGTTATCAAAGTTACTGATATTTATTACTAAATATATAATGTGTAAGTTGTATCTGACCCATATATAAATTCCATGCTACAACATACAACTAATCAAGCTTTGTTATCTTCATTTGGGGGCTTTTCTCAACAGGTATCAGTATATACTGTAAGATTAATTGTGATTAAATGCTCTCCTCCTCTCCAGGCTATCTACTATGAGCTCGGCTTCATAGTCCTGACAGTACTGGGGGTGATATTTGTGCTGTTCATGCCGATAGTGGGCCTGTGTTTCTGTGTGTGCCGCTGCTGTGAGAACTGTGGGGGTGAGATGCATCAGAGACAGAAGAAGAATGGCGACTGCCTACGAGGCTTCTACATGGCCACACTCATCGCGACCTCTGTCTTCCTCGCGTGAGTCTTCCTCATCTTCAAAGAGTGTTTGTGACCATTCATAACAGTTTATACATTCCACATGCTTGTGAAAGTCAATTGTTATACATGAAAGACATGAGAAAGTTACTAATTATGAATTTGTTCAAATTGGCAAATATGTAGCAATGAGATTATTGGTTGAGATTATTGGCACCATCCAATAATCTGTGCTAGTGTGTCAATTGGACAGCCTTGTTAGTGGATATAAAATAGTAAAAAAAAAAAGTACTTGTTTAAATTCAGCAATTTTTTTTGTGCATCTGATATGCTATAAATAAATATTATGCATGAGTGTTCATACATTTTAATCGTTTGGCATGACTTTTTGCATACTTTGTAGCAGAAAAGTACACATATTTTAACATAGGGTGATTCATATGACATTTAGAGCTCAGATGTTTGGTTCAAAGGAAGATGGCAGATTTGAAAAGGAACGCTAAGTGACAGCCTTCTCCAGTTATTATGGACTGGAGACAGTAGTGCAAGATACTGTTGCCAGATTATATCACTCAGTATTATAACCTAAATATATTAAATATTATATAAAATATATAACAATAATTTGACTAAATTATTTATGAAATATTAATTTAAATATTTACTAATATTATAAAAGTATTAATTAAATTATAATATACCTCTCAAAAGTTTGGAGGTTTTTTTTTCCAAAGAAATGTATATTTTTATTCAGCAAGGATGCATTAAATTGATCAAAACTGTTCCTATATTATCTCTCTCATTCACTCAGAAACAAATAAATGTGGAGTATCCAATATTATATAAAATAGTAATATGTAATACAATTATTAATTTTCTTATATATTTACATTACATTTATAATTATATTTAGTCTTTTAGCAGAGGCTTTTATCCAAACTGCTTACAAATGAGGACAACAAAAGCAATCAGAACCAACAAAAGAGCAATAATATGTTAAAGCTGTAACAAGTTTCGGTTAGCCCAGTGCAGTACATGTAGCAAGGATTTTTTTTATGATAAATAAAAATAAAACAGAATAGAAAAAGAATGCACAATGCTAGTGATAGAGGGTCATTTTCTTTTAAATAAATAAGAATAAAACAAGTCAAAATATATAGATACAATGGAAATGAAATAGAGAGTGCTAGTGTTAGAGGGTCAAGAGAAGATGGAAGAGATGTGTTTTTAGCCGTTTCTTGCTGCTTGAACTGCTGTAACTTATCTAACATTATATATAATTAATAAAGTATATAATATATATATAATTGGTCAGACTGGAAGTACTGCCTTACAGCCAATCACCTGTTTGTTTACTCTAGAACATACATGTGCATTAGCTAGACAAGACTGAAAAATTTGGAAACACATTGATATCATTGTTGTCAGATTTCATTCCTGATATGAAATGTTATTTAAATGTTTTTTTTTTTTGTTTTTTTTAAAGACACATACTATCTAAACATACATACTTATATAATCGAAGTAGTCATGGATCAAATACAGTATATTATGTATTGTAAAGAATACTTCAAATATTTCAGAAAATATGCATATTAGTAAATAATTGTGTCGTTGTGTGTGGGCCAGTTTGTGTGCAAATGTGAACAGTGATTCTAGTTAAAGTACATTAGAGTTATTTAGGTCTAGAAATAGAATAGAGGTCACAGGTACACTGAACCACCATCATCCTATCACTGCCCTCTCTCTCTTGTGTGATAAACACAGGCTGTGCTGCTCCACACTAATCTAGCCAAGTCCAGGCTAGTTACTGGGTCTGTGTGTGTGGTTGTGCAACTGTGTTTTCTGTTTTCTGTCACATTTTTATAATTATTAAGTGTTAACTGATACTGACATTTTAGGAGATAAGAGATAATATTTAGAATAAATAAGAGACATTTTGTTCACATAGTCAATTGGTTTGTGTGCACCATTGCTAGAGAGTGTAATGAACACACCTGCAGTGGTCTAGAATGACACACACACACAGACACATTCACACATGTGACATTGATAGCCTTGAGTCTGTCCAGAGAGAAAGTCCCCTCTTTATTTCTGTAGCCCATCCCCCTCTTTCTTTCTGCCTCTCTTTTTCTTTTCTGTTTTCTTTCTGTGACAGTGCTGACAGCAGTTGCTTGGGTCACAATGAGCATTTGTGAGGCATAGACTGTACTCTGTGTGTGTGTGTGTGTGTGTGTGTGTGTGTGTGTGTGTGTGTGTGTGCGTGTGTGTGTGTGTGTATTTGTGTCTTGATGGACTTTCAATGACTTACTGAGAGGTTTGCAGTAATTGTGCAGGACGAGGCCTGGGAGCAGAGAACATGACTGTGCAAATCTGCTGTTTCTTTCTTCACTCTTTTCTTTTTCTCTCTCTCTATGGCATCCTTTGTTGAATCACATTTCCCCTTTATTAAATCTTGAGAGAGAGAGAGAGAGAGAGAGAGAGAGAGCGAGAGACAGAGAGAGAGAGAGTGGTGGAACGGAGAAGGAGGTTTGTCTGGCAATAATCTGTAATCAGATGCCACAATTTAATATGTATCTGCACCACTCAATTAGTAAAGTGTTATCTCTAGTTTGTGGCTATGTGAGCACCACTGTATGTGTGTGTGTGCATTTACTGATTCGCCCAAGTTTGAGTTCAATGTGACATTTTAAGATGCATATTTTTAATGCATATTTACATATAATTTAATACATTTTAAATATATATATATATATATATATATATATATATATATATATATATATATATATATATATATATATATATATAAATAAATATATATATATATATATATATATATATATATATATATATATATATATATATATAAAATTTCTTTTTTTTGTAACAATGTAAATGTCTTTGTAATTTTTGATCAATGTAACGAATCCTTGCTGGATAAAATAATTAATTTATTAAAAAACAAAAACTTTCTGACCCTAAACTTTTGAACGGTAGTAAATATAAATGTTTTTAATATATATATATATATATATATATATATATATATATATATATATATATATATATATAATAAAATATTTATAATTACAAAAATACTTTTATTATACTTGTAAATATTCAGATTAATTTTTAATCAACATTTCTTTAATTTATTTGTATATTTTATATGATAATTAATACATTTATTATATAATATTGATTAAAAATATCTTGGAACAGTACCTTGCTCTACTGCTCTGTTGCCAGGGAGGTCTATAATACTTTACAGGAGAAGGCTTTCTGTTAACATTCCCATTCATACCAATGCTGTTGTTTGGCTAGTGCAGAACCTTGTATCTGAAATCATATGTTTGAAATCTGCCATCTTTGTTCCAGGCTTTGTTGAACCAGTCACCTGAGCTGTAAATGTCACAAGACTAACCCTCCCTTCAAATATGTGTACTTTTTAGATACAAAGTATGCAAAATTTAATATGCCAAATGAAAACGATGTCCAATATCTCAGTATTCATGATCTAGCAGTCGAACAAATGCCCATCTTGGAAGTGTGCAGCCAGTGGTTACTTTGCTTTCCCATAGGGTCATAGGGGCTACAAAGCCATCAGAGTTGGAGTATCTTTTCAAACATAATGCTGATTGGGATATGGCTGTCAAAAAAAAAAAAAAATAAAAAGTTTTGAATGGTGAGAAAAATGCTATTTGTTTCCAGAAGGTGTAGTTTCTACCAGGGGGTAATAAGGCTAAACTAACTGTACCCTAAACGTTGACCCATAAATCACATTACACAAACAGTTAGGCTGTTCTTAGCACAACAACAGTACCACACTGTGGCCGTCTGATATTACTGCATGTCACTGACAGCAATATACAAAGAAGGCATATCTGAATTGTGAATATATTGAAATCACAAACTCCCTCCCCTGAGAGTGTGTAGAGTTTACATTAAATGTAATTTGGTGCACTGGCTTTATTGGTGATAGATAAACTGTCTAATTTACTGTTATTCCAAAATATACAATTTCACTATCATAACAGAATGTCATAACAATGGGCCTACTTGTAAGCACATTATTTCACACAATTTGTGTGTGTATTGCTTTATTTACAGAGTGGGAGTGACAGTTGCCTACGCAGCAAATCAGAACATCACAAATCAGATCAAGAGCACCAGACGCTTCGTCAGCACTAACATAAGAGACCTGAAATCTTTTGCCAACTACACACCAGCAGTAAGTCTTAAACAGGTTCAGATGGTAGAGTAAAAGTGGTCAAATGTGTAAACAAAGCTATTACACTGACTGTTATTGTTAGCTGAAAAGCTAATCACATTAGCTAAGAATTTAAATCTGCAGATTCTGTGGGTTTAGATTCTGTGTGGGCCTGATCATAAGACACTCATGAACATATTTTCACACACTAAAGCTAAAACTGTTTGTCTTTGTTCTTCTATTTTATAGCAAATAGACTACCTCGCTGCACAGTACACAACAGCCAAGAACAAAGTATTATCAGACCTAGACAGTAAGTATTCTGTCTTTCTTCATCTGTTACAGTATGTATCAATGTGAACATTCACTAACATTCAAAAGTTTGGGGTCTGTAGGACTTTTACAATGTTTTTGAAATACAGTGAATCAGTAATATTGTGAAATTTAATCACGCTTCAAAATAACTGTTATTTAAAAAATAAATATATTTAAAGATGTAATTTATTGCAGTGATTCCAAAGATTAATCTTCAGCAGCCATTATTCCAGTCATTTTAATATGTCGGTTTGATGCTCAATAAACATTTCTTATTATTAACATTGTTGACAGTTGTGTATCATTATCAATGTTGCTGCCTAATATTTTTTGTGGAAACTGTGATACATTTTTTCAGGATCCTTTGATGAATAGAAAGTCCAAAATAACAGCATTTATTTAAAATAGAAATCTTTTGTAACAATGTCAATGTCTTCACTGTCACTTTTGATTAATTTAATACATTCTTGCTGAATAAAACTATTAATTTCTTTGAATAATAAATAAAATCTTACTGACCACAAACTTTTGAACGTCATTATACTTGTTGGAGCTGTGTTTACTAATTTGTTAATTCGTTATCATTGTGGTTTATCAGATATTGGGACTTTGCTGGGAGGACAGATTCATAATCAGCTGGAGAGAGAAGTTGTGCCTGCTTTAGACAATGCTCTTCGCATGACAGCAGGTGCAAAACCAATCAAATACACACACTTCACCAAACTGGAGTAGTAAAACCGCAACTGTTGGATATAAAGTCACAATTACTCTAAGTCACATTTGTGAGATTTATTGTCACATTTTGAGGTATAAAGTCACAATTAAAGTCATAAAGTTGAGACAGGATTGGATTTCTCTTTATTTCAGCTTATTTAAGGAGCAATTTGAAGTTAATTACTAACAATAGCTACTTATTCTCTTCGTTCTTATTCTTGCATGGGGTTTCATAGTTTAATCTAATAAAACTAAAATCAAACTACACTGACAAACCTTAAATGTCATACCCTAACTGTTCAACTTCACAGTTTTTCACTGTCCTGCTCACACATGTGCACATTGTAGAAGTACTGTAAGTACTGCAAGAGAGGCCAGGACCAGAAGGTAGCAAATGACAAAAAGAAACCAAATTTAAAGGGTTACTCCACCCCAAAATGGTCATTAATCACTTATCCCCATATCGTTCCAAACCCGTAAAAGCTTTGTTCGTCTTCGGAACACAATTTAAGATATTTTGGATGAAAGCCAGGAGGCTTGTGACTGTCCCATTGACTGCCAAGTAATTACACTGTTGAGGCCCAGAAAAGTATGAAAAACATTGTCAAAATAGTCCATCTGCCATCAGTGGTTCAATCTGAATGTTATGAAGCATCGAGAATACTTTTTGTATGCAAAGAAAATAAAAATTACGACTTTATTCCACAATTGGTCTCCTCCGCTTCACACAACATGAGGGTAAGTGATTAATGACAAAATTTTCATTTTGGGGTGGAGTAACCCTTTAAAGACATTTTAAGGACAAGTAAAAATGACATTACCTAAAGACAATACAAAAATACCTAATATAAATGATATAATAAAGAGAAATTAACAAAAGCAAAATATATAAATAGAATATTTATTCAAATACTCATTGAACCCATGACCTTGATGTTGCTACTACCATGCTCTACTGTTTGAGCTACAGGAACACCACAAAACACACACTCACGGTAATATTATTCCTGTTAATTTGTTCCTTTCTGTTTCTGTTGCTTGTGATTTTGGATAAAAGTTAAAGTGGAGGGTGCTATTAAAGGTAAAAGCCAGCGGTTTCACCCACGTGTTTTGTGAACGTAGAAATTGTGGTTGTTGTGCATCCTGCTGTTGTTTTAAGTGTTGTTGTGTATCTTTATGCATTGCTGCCATATTTTTTGCATTTTATCATGTTTTTGTTTGACGATGAAATGAGAACCTTAATAGCTAAAGAAAAATCTGAATAGAAAGACAAAAGCACATTTATATAGAAAATGGCATATACAAAGAAATGTTCTGTGATCAGTTGTGTATTTGCAATAGCGTAATCCCTCCCAGTGGTTCATTTATGATTTGCATGTGAGCGTGTGTTGTAATGAAGGTGTTCTGTGTGTGTGTACTGCAGCCATGCGGGAGACCAAAGAGGCGTTAGAGAGTGTGACCACATCACAGGAGATCCTGCAGGAAGGGACAGGCAGACTCCAGAACTCTCTTCAGTCTGAACGTGCGTCTCTCTCAAACACACTCAACGACCCGGCCTGCTCTAATGGAGATGTAACACACACCTGCAACACCATCCGCGGAACACTCAGCCAGCTTGCTCTCAGCGCCAACTTTCATGGGGTAACACACACACAACCCATATATATTGTACATGTGTGTGTATCAGGGTATATAGAAAACTGCAATTATTAGACAGTACTTTAAGAGGAAATATTTCTTGTTACTCTGTCTCAGTTTTATGTGCAGAGACAACAAAAAATAAACATTCTTACAGTACGAATATTTTGGAATCTCATAAAAAACTATTTAAAAATACTTATAAAGCATTTACTAATACATTAGTAAAATCAAAAGTTGTATCTGTTATTATTTAATGAACCAGAGCTGACATATATTAATAATTTTTATTAACTAACAGTAGCAAAGATGAATAAATACTTTGAGAAAATTATTGCTCCTTGTTGGTTAGTGTTAGGTATTGTTAGGTAAAGTGTTGCTATCTTAACTTCTAACCCTAAACATGAATTTTAATTTCAGTGATGAACATCCCCATATTCCCGATTGTCAAAATCAAGTCCTGTAACATAAACTTGTTTTTTTTTTTTTGTTAAAGGGGTCATGACATGAGAAACCATATTTCCCTTGATCTTTTGACATAAAAAAGGTCTTTGTATGTTTAATACATCCTGCAAATTTCATAACTTAAATGACATTAGCCAATCATAACAGTGGCTGATTACTGACCAGCCTTAAAGGACCCGCCCCTTAAAACAGGTCGTTTTAGAGAGAAGGTCAGAATGAGGGTTGAAAATCGTTTTTCCATATATTTATTTGTTTTTTTTAACATTATAAGTAAACCTTAAGGAACATATTAAAATAATAAAATCCATGTCATGACATCTTTAAAGAAGCCATTTCACTTAGATATAAAGTATGTAATTATAGGGAAGAAAAGTTCATTGCAATTTGTAGTTAATGCCAAATTGAAATGACAGTAAGCATTAATTACTTTACAGTCATGATCAATGATTGGCTGACTTGCTAGACAGTTGCAGGTGGTACTAATGGAAGGGGCTTTGTCATTCTAGAGAGCATTTGATTGGACAAAAATCTGTGTGGTTTAATTGTAACTTTTATGTGTCATCCAATAGTTGCCTGATGTTGAGGCACCTTTGGCCAATCTGGATGCTGTGCTTAAAACAGACCTCAGCAATATTGTACAGAAGGTCAGATGGGTCTATCTTTATCATGCACCCACTTTAAGTCTCCTGTAATGTACTGTGACAGTTTTTCACCTCCTTTGCTTTTTGTTGATCTCTTTAGGGCTACTCTTCCTTTAATGACACACCAAGGTTGGTCAGCGAACAGACGAAAGAAATTGTGTCGGGTGAGGGCGTTCTCTTTATTCATCTCTCTAGCTTTGTCCCAAAACCTGTTGTGCTGCTTCACTGCCTACATAGGGAATATTGCCTATGATGCCTTATGTGCTGCCTTCATAAAACCCATTGCAACAGAGCATCTGTTGGTACTGTTATTAGGCCTACAGCTTTCTTTGTTCTCTTTCTCCATGCAAACCTCTTTTGTTCTCTGTAACTAAAGAAAACACAGAAAAACACTGAATATTATTCTGCTGTTGTTCTTATATCTGTCCTTGTGCATGCGGGAACCCATCTGTCTCTCTTTAAAAATGAAGCTCTACCCAGTAAGTTTTCCTTAACTATGTACAACATTAATCCTCACAGAGTTTTAGTGCCAGATGGAAAATCCCTCCATATTCACAAACACATATTCACTTTGTCTTTCTTTGTCTGTTGAAGAAATGAAAGGGCTGCTGGATAAGTCTGGTGGAGAGATAATTGGTTTCACAAAGATGTTCCCGATAGAACCAGCACTTGAGAACTTCACAAAGTTCTTGACGGAGAGCCAGAAGAACATTGAAGCGTACTATCCACAGATCGACCAGCTGGACTTCTACAGGTACTTCTGTAAACTCTTTTTCTGGGATGTTATTTATGGGAGTGACAACCATACGCTGTTAGAAAATTCTAGTAACGACAAATAAATTTACATGAATGCTAACAGTGTGTGTAGAACCAAACTGAACTGGGCTGCATTAAGTACTATTAATATTATGTATTAATGACATATTTAAAGGTGCAAAATATTTATACAATACTGTTCAAAATGTCTTTGAAAAAATGTGATATGCTCACCCAAGCTACATTTATTTGATCAAAAACACAGTAAAAATGGTAATATTGTTAATAATGGTAATATTGAAATATTCTAACATGCTTGAATATACTTATCTGGTGCTCAAGTAATATTTCTTATTATTATCAATGTTGATAATAATTGTGTTGCTTAATATTTTGGTGAAAAACATGATATATTTTTTTGTTTTCAGGACATTTTTATGCCTTTATTTGAAATAGAAATCTTTTGTAACACCTTCAAAGTCTGTATTGTCAATTTTGATCAATTTAATTCATCCTTGCTGAATAAAATTATTTCTGAAAAAAAAAAGACTGACAACAAACTAAATATTTGTAGATGAATGCAGTGTACACTTTCGCTCAGTGTGTCTTTATCTCTGTGTTTGTGTCTTTAGATGGATAGGCTGTGTGGTGATTTGCTGTATGGTTGTGCTGATTCTGGCCTTTAATTTCCTGGGTCTGCTGTGTGGATCATGTGGCTATGATAAAAATGCCACACCCACAACACGTGGCTGTCTGTCCAACACCGGAGGAAACCTACTGATGGCGTGAGTTACAATGACAACACCAAAACAACATATACTGTATACAATAACACAATACCTTGCCACAAAGTGCTTATAAAAATATATTTGATGATAGTTAAAGTTAGATACTAAAATTCTTTTGCATTTTGTTTTTTTTTCTTGATGATCAGTTCTGTTGGCTTCAGCTTCATCTTCTCCTGGGTGCTCATGGGAATTGTCGTCACCACATTTGTTGTTGGGGGAAACATAGAGAAGCTTGTGTGTGAGCCGCTGGCTAACAGACAGATTTTTAAGGTACTGGTTCACTACTCTATAATAAGAAACAACAATTTGATTTTATGTTTAACAGTAGATAACAGCTTATATTTACAAAAAAAAAAAAAAAATAAAATAAAAAATTAAAAAAATTCCCTCAAAGTAAATCAGCTATCTTGGGTTACTTCTTGCACACTTGTAAGTACAGATGTAAGCACAAACTCTGTGTGTTTTTTTGGTAGGGAGAAGAGAAACAAACCAGTATATTCTTAAATAACTCACACACAACACTAGAGTCCTTGTATTTATGTTAAACTGTGGTTAAGCTTGGGTTGTGTGTGTGTGTGTGTGTGTGTGTGCGCTTAAGCAAAAGTTTAAAAATGTGGGTTGGTAGTTCATAAGTAAATCTGGGTTAGTTTCAGATCATAGATAGCAAAGCATTTACACACAAACACTTCTGACCTCAAATATATTTAGAAGATCCTACTTGTGGCTTATGTTATATACATGAATTTTAGCAAGTATTAAAGGAAAAAAAGTGCTGATCCTTTCACGCAGTACAGTTGCACATAAGGCAACAAATTTAGTTCAAATCCTGGCTTGTGGTTCTTTCCTGTCCTGTTCCCTCTCTCCACTATATATGTTGTCTTAAAAAGTCAAAAATTGTTATTATTACTCATGACAGTTTGTACATTAATATTAAATTAATATTTCTTTATTGGTGGTCCACAGAATAAGAAAAGTCATACACATTTGCAACAACACAAATGTGTAAATGGAATTTATGTAAATCATGACAGAATTACCATCTCCAATCTTTATGATTAGCATAATGGAAAATTAACTTTTTGACACATAAATTTGTGTTTTTTTTTTAAATGCTGTTCAGATCATCGACACACCATATATGGTCCATCCTGCCAAAAAGAACTTCCTTCCTGGTATGCTGTTTCAAGATCCAAACATCGACCTTACTATTGGCAGTATGTACAGGTAAGTGTGTGAGCAAAGATCAATGCTAAAAATCAGTTACAAGTAGTTAATTTTGAAGAGCTGTTCTGTCATCTGTTACTTTCCCTCATGTCATTCCAAACCCTTAAGACTTTCTTCAAAATACTAATGAAGATACTATTTATAACGAAACCAAAGTTTCATCTTATGATTTTGGAACGACATGATTAAATAATTAATTAGACACAGAAGGCTGTTTACTCTGTGAGAAGACGTGTTCATTCTCTTTTTTTTACTTTTTTCCCCCTGCTCATAGAGATTGTTATGAGAATAATGGTTTATATTCTGCACTACAACTGGAGACTAAGTTCAACTTCAACAAGTTTCTCAATGCCACAGTGGTGCGTGAACAGATTTAAGAAAGACAAAAAGCATTTAATGTATTTTTGTGTATATCTACATACTGAGCATGACATCAATTCATTAACCATGTGTTTGTGATTTCTTAACAGTATAACCCGGAACTGACCAAGATATTTAACAGTGTGAATGTGGATCTCCAGGGGATGCTTCTTCTGGAACAGGAGGGCAAAGATAACCTCATTGACTTTGCCAACATAGGCATTGGAGATATCGACTATCAGGCTTATCTAACTGAGGTAACCAACACACTCTCACAGACACTTACAGACACAACAACCCAAGACATTTTAACGAGAATCATTTGATTGACAGGTGAATAAAGGAGTGACAGTTGTGGATCTTTTGTCCTACGCAAATGAACTTGAAGCTCAAGCTGACCAACTGGTGAGTCAAATACAAATCACTTTCAGTTAGTAATGATTCCAGCCACTTCGTGTATAATATTTGAAGATATTAGGTTAGGTATTATTTACTGTATGTATCAAACCGAGTGACGTCAGTTAACACCCAGAGGCCAGTCTCTGGAACATTTTGAAACTTTTTATAATGATCTCCCCTGCAGTGTAGAGGGACACAAGCACTTCATTCATGAGCGGAAAACACACAGCTACAGGATGTGTGGAGCTGCAATGTGTGCATGTGCTTATGGGAATATGACTGAGGGTCTTTTACAGCACTTGGGCATAAAATGTTGGTCTGAGATGTGAGCCTGTTTGTTAATATTGCAGTTAAATAAGTCAAATTCTACCTGTATTATTGTAAGTCTTTGACTTTTAAAGTAGGAGGATGACCCAGACCCAGCCATTAAATCTTAAAATATAAAAATTAAAAAAAAAAAAAAAATTTAAAACCATTATCTATAATCTACACAAAGAGTGAATAAATGAAACATCTCAATATTTATTGAATGAAAAATATTTATAACAAATTGCAGAAATTCGCAGAAATACAGCTGCTATACAGTTTTAGTCCCATTTCCAAATGACCAACAATATTGCAATAATTAAAAAAACAATTTAATTGTATTTGTTTAGGGTTAATAACATTCTAGCTCTGAAATTATCCTTAGATTATTTCATCTTGCAATTTATTCCCCAAATGTTTCAAATTTCCAACATGTAATGCTGTTAAAGATGTGGTAAAAATGTTTCTGACTTTCAGAAAATAAAATACATTAGTGACAGATCTTAATTCTCTTGTGATGCATGTATGTCCCCTGCTGAATTTGTTATTGGACAAATTAAGTAAACTAGTGAAAGTAATTTTGATGTGTTTTCATGGAAGGACAATTCTATTTCTTTCTCTTTATCTTTTTCTTAGCCACGAGGGGCTCTTGAGAATGCGCTTAAGGGTCATGCCAGCAGTATAAGACAGATCCACAAAGAACAAGTGGTGCCAATGGAACAGGCTATGGTAAACATGCGCACACACACACACACACACACACACACTTATCTATATTAAGGCATTCCATAGACTTCTGCTTTTTAATACAGCCAGTTATAAATACTATAACTTAAATCTAACAGAAAATTTTACAATGTAAAAAAGTATTTACTTTATTTTTAGACCATTTTTATATACGATGATGTCTCCAAAAGGAGGTTTTGTAAGATGTAGCTTATTTATGGGTACAAATTTGTCTCCAAAATATGGTTAAGAACTGTAGGTACAAAAACAAACACACACAAACTGGCATATATATGGTTTACCGGGATTCTCCATAGGCATAATTGTTTTTATACTGAACTAGTCATATTTACTATCCCTTAACCCCACCCCTAAACATAACCCCCACAGAAAACTTTTTTAGTATGTTTTCAAGCTTTTTTATTTATGAGGACACAGGAAATTTCATTCTAAGCTTTATTCTTTATTCTTTTTTAATGGAACCAAAGAAATTTGTGAAAGCAAGGGTAAGCCAACAGTTGGTACTGTGATGTGATAATCCAAAAAAAATGAATGTTTTTTGAAAACTGTTTTTAGTAAATGTGGACCGCAGTTTATGTTTTAGTAAATGTTTGTGTTTGCAAGTTTGTGTAAGCGTCCTCTTTTTGGCTCATTGTGTTTGTGCTTGTGATTTTTTAGCATCTGTAATTCAGTGACTAAAAATGGGTTCAAAAGAGCACACTTGAGCCTGACTTAAAGATTTAAAAGAATTAGAATTAAAGAAACTAGTGACTCTTTGAGGGTTGACCAGATTGTAAGTGATTTATATAGTATTTTATATTTATTTTAATAGAATGTATGTTATTTTTTTTCTTGTAGGGCACTTTAAGTCAAAGCATTAAACTGCTTCAGAAAACATCCAGAGAACTACCTGTAAGTACAGTAAATACACAAATCTTTATGTAAAACTTTCTATGTAATAAATGGCACTTGTTTTTTTATATTTGTATAATGCAGTGACATTTATACATTGTTACAAGTGGATAAGGTGTTCAAATAGATTTATAAATAGATCATGTTAATAATTATGTGATATTCCTCATGGTTTTTCCTCTAGGTTAAAGTGACAAATGTCTTGAATGCCATCGAGGCAGTAGAGTACCTCATCACTAACAATGCCTCACATGTGGTCAAAAAGGTACAAATACATTTATTTCATTTATTAATCTAATTTATTAATTTACTGATTATTAATCTTGATCTATACAACTATAGTTGATCTATACAACCATGAATAACTTCATTATTTATCTTGTTTTAAAGATGTTTAGTTTTTACAACAATACAAGATATTATATAATAGGTCAGTTATAAATGCTCTGTTTGTATGTTTTTTTAAACAGTTTGTTGTTGTGTTGTTGTTAATATGTCACAGGAGACTGATAAATTCATTAAGAACATTGTGGGATATTTTTCACAATATACGGAGTGGGTCAAGCACACTGTGAGTATGCTAATACAATATGATAATACATAATAAAGTCCAAAAGAGCAGCACTTTGTCATAACACTGCAACTTAATCAGTTATCCTAATGTCTGTCTCTGTATGTGCAGCTGGAAATGGAGGTCGCCCAGTGCAAGCCTATCAGCAATATCATAGACTCGCTAGAGATCGTAGCCTGCAGCTTCATTGTTGACTCAGTGGTAAGAGATACAAAACCTCTTTCACACATATAACACATATAAGAACCCACACTCATGAAACATACTGCATATAACCATGAACATGCACGGAAGCAGAATATGCATGAATGTTCCTAAACACACACACACACACACAGAACAAGATAGGCAGTGTTCACATTCACTGTTCACAGTATGTATACTTGTGTGTACAGAAACCATGAATTTACAGAATATACTCCAAAGGCAAACACACTCACTTTTCACACAAAAAATTTCATACAGTATGTGTTCATATATGCCTATATCATTTCAAGAAAATTATTTATATGAGCTGTTTATTGTGTGTTTTAGAACACATTCTGGTTTGGTCTGGGAGGATGCTGTTTGTTACTCATTCCCAGCATCATCATGTCGGTAAAACTTGCCAAATTCTACCGCAGGATGGACACTGAAGACGTCTATGATGAGTGAGTGCATACATACTTGCTGAATTTATACTGAATCATCACAAGATTGCTCTACCTGTCATATGTGGCAGCTTTTTCAAAAAGACATCACATTCAGAACTGCAAACTAAAAATCTTTTCATTTTTAAGATTCGAGGATATTCACTCCACATGTTTGAAACAACCTTGTTTCCTTCTTTCAAGAATCATCTTAAGTTCCACTCATATTTTCCATATTCTCCATTTGTTCACATTCTGATAACAAACCACTTCTATTTTCTCATCTTTTCATCTACATCTTTACTTTTTTACTTATCATTGCACATTGAAATTGAAAAACACTTTTTTTTCCCACTGAAATCAAGTCACTCTACTTACTGTAAATCATACATCTCATGCTCATTTTATAAGCAACTAATGTTTACATTCACTGTTTTATTTACAGTAGTATGGATGTTGTAAGTGGTTATCAAAATGAGTCTTTATATGGCATAAACAACCCCGTGATGAGCAGGTAGAGTTTATCCCGCCTCTTCATCTTTGCATGATAAAATCAGTATTAGCTGAAGTCAACTGTGTGCATGTGCATCTATATGTGCAGTGATATCAACATGATCTGAATTTGGACACCAAAAATATGATTATAAGCTTCTATTATTAATATATACAAGATATATTTTACTAGGTTAATTAAAGATGAACAGATATGTGTCTTTCATACTGTACATGATAATATTCTATTGCCTGAATGCACTTTAGCATGTAAAACTCTGGTTAGGGTTTTAATATATATATATTTTAACATTTTTATGTATTTAGTTTTAAAAAGACAAAATAGCATAGGTCTGTTGTTTCATTAGTCAAAGTATGAAAATAGTTGCATGAATTTCTAAATTGGTGGACTAGTTTTGATACCCCAAAGTTAATTGATCTGTTCCTATAATTCAGTTAGTTTTTACTAAAATTTAATGAAACTAAATGAAATGCATGCATAGTGAATAATGTAATAGCATGATATTTTTTTCCTAGCATCCATCTCTATCCATCCACAGCATGACAGTTTTCTGTTCTTTTTTGGAGCTAATTGAAAGATATATTTTGTTTAGATCTGTCCAAATTATAAAACTAAAACAGTTTTCACAATTAACCTGGATTTTTTTCAGCTATCCATCCTATGACACAATGAGGTGGTATCCTCGGGCCTCGGCCCCCCCAAGACAGCCTGACTGGTGACACAAATTCACACACACAAACACACTTTCACACGGGGTATGCAAACGTATATGCATCCAACAGGTACCAAAGCTTTCAACAGTTCATCTGTTCTCCTTTTATTGACCTTCTTTCTGTCTTTGCATTGATATGTCCATACGTCTCCTCTCAAAACACGTTTGTTCATGTCAGTGTTCATCTTGTTTTAAAATTTCTGCTTTGTCTCAACTTCTCAACTGACATCTCAACATGAATTTTTCTCACTTTGTATTCATTCATGGTCAACCACCATTACTTTATTAAGACATTTGTTGTCCTTCTTTCAATCTTTCTACTTTTCTCTGTCATCAGGAATTCACCATCTTTCCATGTTCTACACAGTCCTGTTTATGTTCCTCTTAGTTACTTTCAATTAATGTTTCACTAAAATCATCCGTGTTGTCATTGATCTTTCACATTTTCTTCTGGTAACATTGCATGACTTTCCATGACTGCTTGATCTTTGGCTTATTTATATCTTAGTCTCCATCTTTGTATAAATTAAGTAATTTAAAATATTGTCATTTCTGTGACATTTGAGTAAAATGTTCTTCTCTTTCTTCTACAGTGGTACTGAGAACTGGAACTAAAGAGAGTTTAGCAGGTAAGACAGTCACACTCTGTCACATGTTATGGTACCTCAAGCTTTTAAGATGTTTGTGTATTTTTTTCAGTCTAAATTGATTGATTGATTGTTTTGTTTTTAGTTAGGGATTGTCATTCTTAATTAAGATTCTGAGGACGACAACCGAAGATGGAAAAAAGGGAATATAATCAGTGAAAATTTAATTAATATTTATTCCAGTTTCTAACAATACATACTCAGACCTTAACTGAAGAATTTCAAGCATATTCTACATACAGTTCATCATACATGGTAAACAGCAGTGTTCTTTTTATACACTTTCAACAAGTTTTTGAAAGTTTTGTATGTATTTTGTTAATATCTGTTTTATAAAATGTCCTTTAGACAATTGTGGGTACATCTAGATTTTGTATTGATCTTTTTATCATTTGATATAAAGTGGCAAGAAAGGTCTGGGATGTCAGTCTGTGCACTGTGATATTGTCTTGTCAGTTATTGATCATGAAACCATAAAATGGTGTTTCTGAACCAAACATCTCAAGTCTGAAGGTCAAAGCAGTTTCTGAAGTATTTACAGTAGAAAGTAAAGTTCTTCATTTATCAATTTATCTTTTCAGTTCTTCTGTGAAATGTTACTTTTTTGTACATTTTATTGTTCAATGAATGAATCAAGTATTAGTTTCAGAAAAGTCTCTTAGTAAGAGGAAATTTGATAACTACGTTGAATGCACTGGAAAAGGCTCAATGTCTTGAAAGACAAATTAAGCCAATGTCCTATAAAGACATATTGATCCTATATGTTTAAAATATCAGTACTTTTGATACAAGACAATAATTACACCACTAAAAACAAATGACTATTATAGATCAATTAATTTTTTCGTTTCTTGTTCTTGTCTTTCTGTTTTCTTCTTTTGAGTGTCTTACGTATTTGATTTTCTTTTTGTGTCTACTTCAATACAAGAAACTGAAAATAGTTTAACATGTCCAGTTTGTAATGTACTGTAATTTCTTAAAATGCAGGTTTCAGTACAGCATACAGTGTTCATACAATTCCATATAGTCCTTTATTGCATAAACCAAAGGTTTTTCTAATGATATACCAAAAAAGGTTTGTGAATGAAATTTAAAGGGGTGGTTGATTGCGATTTCACTTTTTTATCGTTAGTTAGTGTGTAATGTTGCTATTTGAGCATAAACAATATCTGGCATAAACCCCGCCCCCGGGAACATGCAGCAAAGGGGGCGGAGCCATGCTGCGCTGCTTTAGAGAAGAGGAAGAGAAAATTAGCGGTGCACGTAAAAATCTATTTATATATGAATTGCGATTCTGTCTTCTAAAGATTCTAATGGATTCACAAGTTTCAAAATCAATGTTCTAAAGCAGCGGTTCTCAATCCTGTTCCTCACGTCCTCCTGCTCTGCATCTCTCTCTCTCTCATTCAGTTCATCAGCTCAGTGAATACACTTATTTTCACACAGCTATGAGAAGCGTTATAACGTTACATGGATGCGCGTGCGGTTGCCATACTGTATTAAAGCTTTAATCAGAATAAAACCGTATATTAAAAGCTAACAAAGTAGCATTTACAAATAACGGCGTATCTAAAAGTATGAGACAACAACAAACAAAAAACTTCTGCGCAATCCTCTTCACTAATATCCTCTGCATCGCAATCGGGCTCAAACTGATAAGCAATATAGACGACGCCATTGTTTACAATACAACCGGAGCACATGCCACTGAGCTGAGGGGCGGGACGCTTAGACGCACACTAGAGGTGGTTTAGCCAATCACAACACACTGGGCCAGCTAACCAATCAGAGCCCATCGTGTATTTCTGAGGGAGGGGCTTCATAAAACCAGAAAATGATCAGCGCGTTTACCAGAGAAGGGAAAGGTAAAGGTAAATTATGTGAAAAATAATGCGTTTTTTAAAACGAAGCATTAACACATGTTAGAATGCACCCCATAAACACAATCAAGCCTAGAAAAAAAACAGTCAACTACCCCTTTAAACTAAATTCCAAATCTGTTACTGATGCCCACAAATCCAAACATCTCCCTCATGGCCTGCTGTGTGCCACTGTATGCACGTGTTTTTTGCCAGTGGTTCAGTACAGATCCCCAGGGTCTTGTTGTCACCCATGTTATGAGCCTCAAAGGCACTTTTACCAAGTGTTTTGGATTTTTACAATGTTAACCCCACTGGAATTGGAGGCTGTGTTACAATAAAAACAATCAGCTCAAATGGTTTGTGTTTGTGTTTTGTAAAAGGTACAGATATATTAATTAAATTTATGCCACTTTGCATCCTTTTTTAGTGTAACAGGTTTATTTTAGTATATAGTAATATGAATTATTAATATTTAATTTGTTTTTTCATTTTTTATTTCAGTCTAATTTTAGTTATTTTAGTACATCAATTTAGGCTAATGAAAATGAGAAACGTTGCCTTGGCAACTAGCTGAAATAAGTTTGTTTTTCCACATATTATTTCAGTTCACCTTTAAAGTAACAGAAATCTTTGTTCGTTGTTTTGTTTTGTTTCTGGTTTTGGTTAACTTTAATATGCCTAAAGACTGAAAGATCCACAGTCAACATTCATTGTAATTGCATAGAAAACAGTGGCACTAACATTGTTCAAAATTTCTCCTTTTTGTTTTCAAAACAAAGGAAATCATTTACAACAGATACAATAAAGTTCTTTTCAGTAAAACTCAATGTGCTTGCATCTCAAGTGTAGTTTAGCCATTAAGTTAATTTTCTTTAAATTACAGCACAGTATGTCATAAAGATTACAGTGTTGCAGTTATTAATTAATCAACTAAAATGTGACTATTGTTAATAAATGATGTCATTTATAATCATGTTCATAAAAACGTAAATTTACAGAAAATATGTATGAAAGCTTTCTTACAGGAATGATATTTTTACCTTCTTCAAACAAACAATATACAAACATATAGCAGCTAAGGAAAGAACTGTCAGGAACAGTTTCTTGTATTTTTTGTCCTTTTCCCTCAGTGTCCATTAAATTTGAGAGTTTCATAGTGGATGTGTTCTTATGAACTTATGTGTCCCCCAGCATCACTCTCTCAGCCCTTTCATTTATTAGTCCTGTACTTCACCTGCTGATGTTGGGTTCCTCCTGTAGTTTTTGTATGGCCTCTGCCATGAGTTTGCATGCAGGCTTGTGCATGGGCCAGTGTTTCACCTGACACTCTCTACAAAGAAAGTCCAGACAAATAGATTTATAAACGATAATATAATCATGAACAAATAATGGCAAAGCCAAAAATTAAGAGGCAATTATTGTTTATTACCCTTCTCTTCATCTAGTTTATAAATTAAGAAATTAGTATAGTAAAGTAACTTATTACTCAGTTAAAGTGGTCAAATATGAAAGACT
Organism: Spinibarbus caldwelli; assembly: GCA_039654775.1. Lineage (NCBI taxonomy): Eukaryota > Metazoa > Chordata > Actinopteri > Cypriniformes > Cyprinidae > Spinibarbus > Spinibarbus caldwelli. The sequence continues at coordinate 15,969,857 of CM077224.1, read as the reverse complement.
GAATCATTTTGTCAGAAAACAAACACGTGTTGTTATACCTGTTGCAATACCACTCTCCCTGACAGCGGGAGCAGCGTTTTGCACCTGTTCTTCCACAGGCTCCACACTTGGGTTTGTCTGGGATTAAATTCTCCATCACATCCAGATTATATGTTTGAGCCAACCTGATCAGAAAGGCGCAAATAAACATTTATACAGTATATATGCATACTGTTTGACTAACATTTTATAACTGCGTTTCCTCATCCCTCACGAAGGACATTTCCAGATAGACATCAAACCTCACCTGCTAGCTTGTTCTCTTAATTCACTTTCAGAGGGGTTGAAAACATGTGTCACTTGGTATTTAGCAATGGCTTTCCACTTGTTGCTGTTCTTCGTTACAATATTATTCCATATTTCTGGTACCTAAACAAACAAGAATTTTGTTGTTGTTGTTGTTCTAAAGTTTTAGGTTGTAAGATTTTAAATATTTTGAAAGTCTTTTATGCTCATCAAGGCTTCATTTGTTTGATCAAAAATAGAGTAAAAACACTAATATTCTGAAATATTAGAATTTAAAATAACTGTTCAATTTTATTTTAAAATGTACTTAATTCTTGTGATAGCAAAGCTGAATTTTCAACATCACATCACTCCAGTCTTCAGTGTCACATGATTCTTCAGAAATCATTTTGATATGCTGAATTTGCTGCTCAAAACATTTTTTTTTTTATTATTATCAATGTTGAAAACAGTTGTGCTGCCTAATATGAAAAAAGGATCACTTTTAGGATTCTTTGATTAGAAAAAAACCCCAGCATTTATTTAAAATAAAAATCTATTGTAATGTATTTACTGTCATTTTTGATCAATGTAATGCATCCTTGCTGCATAAAAGTATTAATTATTATTATTATCTTTTAAAATCTTACAATCTACCCAAACTTGGTAGTGTACTGTATGTGTATGCTGGAATACCTGCTCCAAGATGAGATCTTTTTTAGGGGCTGCTGGATCTGTGACAGAAAGCTGACTGAGAAAGTGCTTGAGATCAAGTAGATTTGGTAACTGATCTATCACAACCTCTGTCAAAAACCTACGAAGCTGGATAGAAAGAATTATAATGATACGATATACAGGACAGACATAATTTATAAATAGACTATATATATATAAGATGAGAATGATAAAATCATTCAGCCTGTTATAAAGCTGATTAAGTGCCTTAATTGTTTGGTGTTTCATATACATATTATTAAGCTGGTATTGTTCAAATATGCAGGCATGTTTTTATATTCTAATTTACTATATTGCAAGAGCCCTATACTGGCTCACCCAGCAATGCTATTTAAAAAAAACAAAAAAAAAAAAACTATTTCTGCCCCTGTGCAAAATCTTACCTTTAAAAGCTGTGTTTTGTTAAAGCTATTGAAATCATATTTTCGTTGGCAGTCTGGTTTGAGTAGCAGGTTCAGTAAAGCCATCCACACCTGGCCATCATGTTTACTCAACTTTAGCTGATCTTCAGGCAGGACGGTTCTCCACTTCCCCTCTATGTATTTTTCCAGTGTTCCTTCACGGGAGAAAAAGACCATGTAGTCAAAAATATTACTGACCAATCCAACCTTAGCAACAGTTGCTGTCTGCCAGATCAGACAAAGCTTTGTTCTTTTCTAATGTAAGTCTATGGAGGTGTTTGGATAGATTGAAGCAGACGTTTATGCAAATTGTTACAAATAAGGTAATTCCAACCTGCAACTGTGATTATGATTTTTCTTAATTAAATTTTGTAACAATTTATGAGCACTTTTCCTGATAAATGTGCTGCTCATTGAAATATTGTGTATTGCTGTTCTGTAATTTGATTCTTATGTATTCTGATTGTGAGAGGTCCTTGAATGGAAAAAATACAAATAATAAGAATTATTATATATATTCAATATATAATAATGTATGCTTAAAATACAGTACAACTTGGAGACTAACCTCTGTTCCAGGGGCAATTTTCCACCAGCTGAACCAGCACACAGGGCATATTATGAGTGCACAGCATCCTTGAGAGCACACTCAAACCCAAACTACATTAAAAGGAGAAATTTTAACATTCATTAGCAGGCATATGGTTTAAAACTGTTTTTAAATATGTATTTTGTTATTTATTTTATGTAAAACGTTTAAAAGAATAGTTCATCAAAAAATGAAATTTGCTAAAAAAAATTACTCAGTCTCATGCCATCCAAGATGTACAGTAGATGAGTTTCATCAGAACACATTTAGCATTACATCACTTGTTGACTAATGGATCTGCAGTAAATGGGTGCCGTCAGAATGAGAGTCCAAACAGCTGATAAAAACATCATAATATTCAACAAGTAATCCACACATCTCCAGTCCATCAGTTATTGTCTTGAGAAGTGAGAAGTTGTGTGTTTGTAAAAAAAACAACTCCTAATTAGGGCATTTTAAACCATCACTTCTGGCAAAAATACAAGTCCATAATCCATATTAACACTTCCTCCAGTAAAAACTTATATTTGGACTGTTTTCAATTCTAAACAGAGCTTGATCTGTGTACACTTCTCTTCTGATTCAAATGGGACAACGTTGTTCACTGCAGAAAGCAATATTATGGATAGAGAACTTGAATTTTAGCTAAATTTCTCCAAATCTGTTCCAAAGAGGCAGCAAACTCATCTATATTTTGGATAGAGAATGTTTTTTTTTTTTTTTTGGGTGAACTATTCCTTTAATATTGTCTCTTTAAATAAGCAGTAGCTTAGATACCTCTCAATGTGATCAGTGATGTAGCAAAGTACTGACAGAACCTTGATAGAGATGTCAAATTCTAACATGTCACTTTGTCTTTGCAGATCCTGCAACAAACAGAGTACAAGTTCTGGTAAATGTAATGTAAATTATGCTCACGAGGTTGAGTTAGAATTATATGTGCTGTAGTGTTCTTCACCTGTACAGATGCCGTGTCTGACATCTGTGCGTGTGTAATTCGGTCCTCAGTTGGGATTTCTCCAGAGACAGAGCGTCCTGCCAGTAATGTCAGTTTGCGATGACAGTAATCCACTAAATCAAGTACACTATCACCAGCAGCCTCACTGGACTCCTGCATGTGCAACACATCAACATTTAGGCATTCTTACATTGCTATTATCATATTACAATATGGTCTTAGTTTTTGGGTCATCTACGTTTGCTGCAAATTTTTTGTTTTAAATCACACTTTCAGATATATAAAAACGTGTTTCTCAGTGAAGATGTGCTTACTTTGTGGTACATAATTGTCTCCAGCAGGTTTATAATGGTAGCTTCATGATGAATCTGAAATTAGGAGAAAATGTAATGACCCAAAGCGAAAATTTATTTAAATCATAGCCTGGTAACTTGAAGCTGAGGCCACTTACCGCCATGTATAGTAGAAATGTGCTCTTTGGATTAAAGTCCTGGAGTTTGCAAATTATGGGAAACACTTTATGTTTCCAGACTTCTGTAAGTATCATTGCATGTACCAGTGTAGGTATCTGGAAGAAGACCAACAACAGCAGCTGTCATTCATTTAAATGATTTCATCTCTGTATGCTAAAAATAAGCTTTTTCACAACATGAGAGGGTAATGTGCCAGTGGGAAAGCTGATCTATGATCAAGTAATACACTACCATTAAAAAATTTGGGGTTAGTAATTTTTTAATATATATATTTTTGAAGTCTCTTGCTTATAAGAGTGTTTTTTTTTATTTTACCAGAAATACAGTACAACCTGTAATATTTTTATTTATTTATTTAATTTTTTTTTTTTTTTACCATTTAAAGTACCTGTTTTCCTTTTCAATACATTAAATTAAAATTATTTTATTCTTGTGGTGACAAAGCTGAATTTTCATCAGCCAAATACTCCAGTCTTCAGTGCCACATGATCCTTCAGAATGATTTGGTGCTCAAGAAACTTTCCTTATTTCTTTGAAATAATGTTGAAAACAGTTGTGCTGCTTATAAGTATATAATATTTTTTTTTGTGGAAATCGATTATAACGTTACCTTTTTTTTCAGGATTCTTTGATGAACATAAATTTTAAAAGAACAATATTTAAAATCGTTCGCAACATTATAAACGTCTATACTTGCAGAATAAAAGCATTAATTTGACTAACGTTACCTTCCCAGAGAAACAAAGAGGTCTTTTATGAATTCCTCCTGATTGGCACTGCATTCAGAATAGCATTGCATATTCAGCTTCTCAATGTATTCATGTTGACGAAAACCACCTTTAGAAAAAAAAAAAGAAAAAGAAAAAAGAAAACATTCACAGGAATGGCAATCGGTAAAGTTTAGATTAAACTGGTTTATATTAGATATTCCCGTACCTTGGGCTTCCGATATCGCGCAATGACATCTTCTCCAGACTCTGAATATAACCTTCGGCTTCTCCATGCAGAAGTACTGAATCCATCGCTTTTGAAAGCTCTCTACTGTATAATGTAAAAGTTTTATGTTTTGGTCCACACAAATAACACCTTCCGTTTCGTCTCTATGGTTACAGGTACACACTGAGTAACACCTTCCGTTTCGTCTCTATGGTTACAGGTACACACTGAGTAACACCTCCGTTCGTCTCTATGGTTACAGGTACACACTGAGTGCGGAAGTGACGAGCTCCAATCCCACTGACTGGTCATTAGAGTGACAGTGTTGATATAACTGTTAGAAATAAGTCTGTTTCCCCCCCCCTAGATGGTTTAATAACAACTTGAACTGTATTCTATCTGTGTTTGATGAGTTTGGTAATATTTTAACATATGAACAATTTATGAATCTCCATAATTTTCCAGTCCCACCAAAAGAATATAATACTTTAAGTGAGAGCCATCCCAACAGGCTTAACCCAGTTAATTAAAAAATAACCTTAGGTTCAGTAAAGACAACAGTTTATCTGGCTTTATGTTTGGGTGGTATTGATATTTTATATCGGAAATGTAATAACAGACATATTCGCAAAATATTTCAGACAAAGAGAAATATTACTCCAAGAGGGAAATTCTATTGGGGTTCCTTTATAACAAATATAAATTGGAGAAAGGCCTGGCTTTTGCCAAGTCAATTTTGCATATCTAACAAGGTTAAGGAGATTCATTATAAAATCCTTCATAAAATTTATCCTGTTAATTTGTCTGTTTGTAAATATTCTGATGTTGATGAGTCTTGCTCTTTTTGTGGTTTTGTTGAAGAAACAGCTGCCCATTTGTTTTTTTTGATTGTGGTGTTACCAACAAATTATGGGTTGACTTAAGCACCTATGTTTTTAACCTTACAAATGTAACCCATACCTTCATCCTCAAAGATGTTATTTTTTATTATGAAAATCCAAAGCTATTATCTGCTGAATATGTTGTTAATTTTCTTATATTGAATACAAAATTCTTCATTCATAAACAAAAATGGCTTAAATCACCTTTATCTTTCCCCCTTTTTCTTGTTGAATTGGACTCTCGTTTAATCTCTTAGACTTACAAATAAAAAAACAGTGCCAAATTTTTCATGTATTATGTCACCTTTTCTAAAAGGATGTAATTTTATTTTTGTACTTGTATGTATAGATAATGCCATGGTTTGGGGTGCGCAAATCCAGATTGTTTGTTTTCTGTTCTCATTTTTGTGATTGCTCTTTGTTGGAATGTGTTCATGTTTCGCACCATGTTTGTGCAAGTTTTGCAATAAAATAAAAAAAAAATAAAAAATTGAATGGCAGAGTTCAAATGGAGTTGAAAATGGTAATTCAATACAAACATTTAGAAATAATGCAAAAGGTTTTCTTTATTATTACCTTGTTATTCAACGGCCCAATTGCTGAGGTATCATTAGCCCTAAAATGTATAACACACGGTCAAAAGCTCTTTATAAAAGCTTCCCTTTTAAATGTTGTTTATTTTTGGTTTAATACCATTTTTAAGTTTTTTTTTTTTTTTTTTTTAAGTCTCCTAAATATGGAAGCCCAAATTACATTCATTTTTCTCTCAGATGCCGAAACAATGCATGATTTCACTGCACAAAGTAGGCTATTAATATTATTTTTTTAATTTATTTAATAAGCATTATTAATTATTTTTTATTTATTTAATATTTATTTAATTAATTTTTATTTATTTATTTTTATTGCTGTTGCAAGTTTGCTAAATTAAAGGGTTCAACAGACATGAGTGCTACACTGACCACCCAGAGTGAACACACTCACATTTTGTCTTTTAGTTACTACAAGGTTGTTAGAACACTACGCACATGCAGAATAAAGTACAGAAAGGTAAGTTTTACAATATGTTGTAAAAGCAGTATTGTATAAAACAACACACATATGCACAAAACTTTCCTTTCTATGCACTCTTTTATTCTAAGTTCTAGTCTAAATGTAGTACTTTACGTAAACCAGATGTAACCGCATTGGTTGAAGGCAAAGTCGACAAAACATGACTGGGTTCCAGGTGAATTACTCTCCTTGTCTCTTCGACTGAAACTAAAACGACTCTTCACATCAGTAGTCAATAGCCCTCTTATGTTAGCATGTAGGATTATATAATGAAGACCATGAAGGATCCATGAATGTAACCACACCCATGTCCTTCACCTCAAACCATCAACACACGAACCATAAAACCATCTACGCAAAGATCAACTCAATCTCATAGCAGCTTGTAACTATTTTACATTTTAGTGGCTAATTTGTATGGAATTATTTCATATGATCTCATTTGAACGTTTTCATACAATCTACTTACATCCCAGCGATGGTTAAGTTTAGGGGTGGACCATCATGCTTTTTTTCCCTAAAATGGTACGTTTTCATTTTGTACCAATTCATCATGTGATTTTCATACAAATTCACACAAAATCAGGCACCTTGTTATGTTTTCCTGTGAGATTAAATTGCAGATACCATGCCAGACAAAACTAGCCGGTGCTTTTTTTCACACTCATGCACTCTCAAAATCACTTGCACACCAATCCCATCTGGACTAAATTGCTCACACATACACTTCTCCAAATATTCCTACAATTAGTTCTTTCAGGCAGCTCCAGACTGGAGACTAGAGGCCCCCCAGTCTGGAGGGATGTATGCACTCTGCCCTGCTCAAAGACCCCTTTGTGGGACTTGTATTTATAAAGCCAGCCTGCATCTCCAACACCTTCGCTGAGTCCGTTCTACATCTCCATTATGAGAGCTGTATGCAGCGCCGCTTTCCTTCTGGTCTGTTTTATTCGGGCCACAAACGCTCAGGCTCAGAACAGCAGTAACCAGGGGAATGGCATCAACCACATTGAAAGCCCCCAAAACAGTCGACAGCAGCAGCCGCAGAAAGGAAGCATCTGGGATGAGCCCATTCGTTTCAACACCAAAGCAAAAGATAGCTGCTCCATGGTGATCTCCGGCCCAACCAACTTCACCAAGCTGCGTGTCTCCTGCAAGAGCAAGGGCAAGTCGTACTGGTGCGATTTCCTGGGCAAACCTAACCTATGCAGAGCATATATCAACAGCCCTCGACACTACTTTACTCAGATCATGTGGGACATGAGGAAGCTTCACAACGCCTGCCAGGGACCAAGGGTCTACAAGCCACAGATGTGCCGCTCTGCTTCAGATGAGGTCCAGATGGTGTTCCATGCCTCTTGGCCCAAAATCTCCATCCCAAAGCCTACCCAGGCTTCCTCGAACCAGCAAAAGCAACAGCAGCAGGTCAAGTCCAGCATCACCCCTACCAAACCTCCAAGCTCAAAGCAGCAGCCTAAACCTCAGCAACCAGCCAAAACAGCCTCCAAACCAGTCAAGCCAGCCATTACCAAGTCTTTTCTACCACGTAAACCTGTAAAGACCATCACAGCGAGACCCACTGTGGCAGAGGAGAGTCAAGCAACCAAGACGGCAGAGGAATACTGCTGGAAGAGTCTCCAGGGCATCTGCGCATACTTCATTAGCTGGTTCCAGAATTAATTCATCACCATCTCTGGTAAGCACGTAATTTTATAGCAAATAACTAGTCAGTGCTCGTAGTATTGTATGTGGAAACTAATGCTGGGTACACACCACAAGGCTGATTTTGGGCCATTTCTCCCCTTCCAACAATCCTAGGTAATGTCCCGATTGTCTTTGTGGTTCTAAAGATGATCTTATCACACACTATACACACCACACACTATAGGAGCAAAATGGTTAAATCTAGGATATTTTGTCCTCATGTTTGTGGTCTGTCACCTTTTGAAGATCTTATAACATTTTAAAAATCTTTTAGTGTGTACCCAGCATAACTCTAAATAATGCTTATGAAAGATCTACCAATATCCGACTGTAGCAAAAATAAACTAGCTTGAAGGAACTACATCACTCTGATGTACAAACTGCAGGTATTTTACGTAAAACCAACTCCTGTAATTGTTAACTTTGACTTGAGAACTAGTACAAGACTGGTAATGTGTATTCAGCAGATGAAAAACTGTAATTCAGAAGCTTTTTAGTATGAAAAGCTGTGATGTATGCAGTGGAAAGCAAACAGAAAGAAGGTTAGCCAACTTTCAACAGGATATTTATGTTACACCTCCGCATTTTTCCAAAATAGCTCAAATAAAATTTGTTACAGAAGTAGATATTATTTCTATCCATTGTTGCTCATATTGTAATCTTTTGATCCCTTTTCTCCTCTCTGTAGGTTAATAGTGTCAGAGACTTCAGATTTGTCTGACCGCCGGCCAAGTGTTTCCTCCAGAGACCGCGGCTTTTTGTGTGTGTGTGTGTGTGTGTGTGTGTGTGTGTGTGTGTGTGTGTGTGTGTGTGCGTGTGTGTGGAAATGTGGTTATGATTGCACTTTTGTGGTTATGTGTGTTTTTCTATGTGAGTCAATGTACATGCTAAGAGACAACAGGAAAGAAAGAAATAAATTTGTAATATGTTGTTTAATTCTCCGTGTGTCATGTCTGAATAAAAATCAGTGTTTTGTTTATTTGTTTATTTAGTTTTTGTGCTTGCTTTCATATTATAGTAAACAATGCAATGAAGTAGATACGCAGTGATGCACATGGAAACAATAATTGTGTTAGGATACATTTTTTACAATATTGTCTCAAGGATGACAAATAAATCAGAATTTGAGCATTTAGAAATATGCTTTAATCTCACATTCTCACATTCTATAGTTACTCGTTAATTTACAACTAAATTATTTTCAGAAACAAAAATAATCCTGGGCTCATCTAATTTGATTAGCAAAGACTCCAATAAAAATATTAATAAACAAAAATAAAAAATCATTAAAAAATTATCTGAATTCTCTAGACGACAAAAATAAGGGGAGTCAGTTCCAAACCCAATTGAAGAGAAGTATGATTTTTGTTTCACTTGACATGTCAGAGCACATCAAAACCACTAGGGGGCAACGTTACATGTAATTTACTGTAAAAAAAGACTCAATAAGTATGTTTTTTTTTGTTGTTGTTTTTTTTTTTCAGTTGACATGTCAGAGCATATCAACACCACTAGGGGCCAATGAGCCAGTCTCCTGAGTTTAGCAATTACTCTCAAGCAGCCGGACTATGCAAAAATGAAAATTCAGCCATTATACTCCCCTTATGTTGTTCCAAACCTGTATGACTTTCTTCTGTGAAACACAAAAGAAGATATTTTGAAGAATGCTGGTCACTAAACAGTTTCGGTTCCCACTGACGCCCACCATACGGACAAAAAAACTAAACTGCAAGTCAATGGGAACCGAAACTGTTTGGTTATCAACATTCTATCTTCTTTTGTGTTCAGCAGAATAAAGATATGCACATATTTTGGAATGACTTGATGGTGAGAAAATGATGACAGAATTTTTATTTTTGAGTAGACTATCCCTTTAAGTCATCTGCTATAGCAGGGGCTAATGGGGCCATGCTAACCAGACAAACCTTAAACCCTAGAGCTACAAAGACAGACTGGAATTTCTAAATCTCAAGCTTCTAAATGACAGCTTCTTTTTTATAGTATATTCCATAAACTCTCAGCAAACATTTAACCAAAAGAAAGAAGAATGCATGTATTTGTATTACAAAGAGCTCAAATCCCTTTAGATCCCTTTAATGTTATGATTTGAAAATGTTGCACGGCTGGAAGCTGACACACCTGCCTAACACAAACACACCCTCCAGAAACAACTCATGCTCTATGTCAGTGATGCACAATATTTTCTGCCTCATTAATTAATTAACTATATTATATCATTTTGCACCATCACTAATATTATTTGTCAAACAAACAAAAGCAAATTTGCAAATACCTGGAACCTCATATATGCTGACACAGCCCTGGCCCTTCCTGTCAAATAGGTCATAGTGAAATAATGGTCACTAAATTAATATGCACCTAGCTATTTTTTGTTGGAATTCCAAGATGAGCTCATGAGCTTGATTCTCCACCATACACATGCACAGTATCAATAAAAACCACCACACTTACGTTCATTAAACACACTTGGCTTTATCAATGCGTTTGAGAGAGATCAATACATTACTGATTACTAACACTGATTCAGAGCTTAGCTGTGACAACAAAGAAATATCGCTTGGTTGTAAAATGTCTCTTCATCTCTTGATCCTTTGATAAATAAGTAATGAAGATTCACAAGGAATTGGACTTTCATGCGGATGACTCATTGTTCATAACTCAAACAAAACTCCAGCGTGGGTATATTTATACTGTGTGTACTGTACATATAATTTCAGTTAATTTTTGATTTTTTCATTTTATTTCAAATTTAGTAAATGAAAATAATCATTGTGTAAACACCTGTAAAGATTAAATGCCCACCCAACCCCCCCCCCCCCCCCCCCCCCCCCCAGCCTAGTTGTGTGTGCAAATGCAATATGAACAATTAATCAATAAAGCACATTAAACTGATATTAAGAGGAAGGGGGTGGAGTGGCGGTTAAGCTATAAAATTAGGCCACAAAGATACAATCACATGAGACCCCTCACCCCTACCACATGAGTGCACACTCACAATGAGCCTTTAACAAAACATTTTTACATACCATATCACACAATCATAATGGAGTTAAGTATATGCAGCAATAGAGCATGTCTAACCATAACTGTTACATACATGGAATTCAGGAACAGGTCATGGTCTTGTGAGGCCCCAAGGGACTGTTAGGGACTGTTTGGGACTGTTAGGGGGAGCCAAACCCCCTATGGGGTTTATGTTAGAAGCATAAACCCCATAAAACCGATGCGAGCTTCGGATCCTCAAATGTTTCTCTATGGCGCTGAAACCTAAAGATGTCCAAGTTCCGCTCCTTGTGCTCGACTGATACTCGACTGCCATTGGCTAGTCTGCGTTCGAGGGGAGGGGCTTACCGATAGGTCAATTTGATCACATCATCAATATTTGCTTCTTTCAACATTATGGTGAACATTATCCACAATTTTTTTGTTTGTTTGTTTCACTTAAAAATCTGAGGTGCATAAACTCAGATCAGTGAAGCCTATGATCAATCAGTTCCATAAATATAAAACCTGTGCTACTTAAACTGGTCATTTTTGACAAGTAACACCAAAGTAGGTAAAGGATTTTCAAGGGTTAAAGAAAGCCTCAGGCCCAAGGACATGATGACCGCTATGCAATTCCTATCTTTTAGTTCAGCCTCCTTTAAAAATGCAAATATACGAATGACGTAAGCAGTGGATTCCTGCATGTGTGCAAGAGCTCATTAAAGGTCTTTTCTCATGTGAGAGAATCTGATTGTTCTGTAGTAAGTGGGTGTGTCACTTGACATAAATAACACGAGTGAGTTCATTTTGACCTAAACTAGTCAAGGAATCTCATCACACATCTGTCCTCGTAACTCTGTTTGGTAAGATAAACTTTTTGGTGTAAATCAAAGTCCTATATGAGATTTGTTTTTTAACTTATAAAAAGATATTACCTATTCACTATAAGCCTATTGCATCTTTTAAAATGTAAGAAAGGACATAATATCGTATTTATTCTCATGATTAATATTTCTTAGATCGTTGCGTCACTGAAGGAAATGTCTCTCCGTGGGACTCTCGCGCTCCTGCTGTTCCTCACGTGTCTTTCTCAGCTCATCTTCACTGCTGAAAGCTTTAGGGGAGAGAGGAGGAAAGGAAGGAGGCAGGAGAGCCGAGGTGATAATAACATTTCAGTGCAAAAAGGAAAGTTCACGACCAAGGACAAGGCGCAGTGCTCGTGGGTGGCACGCGGAGAGGACAAGTACACCATGACTGTTACATGTAAGCCTGGAAACGGGGATGGATTCACCTGTAAATATACTGCCAAGCCCGCGACGTGCACCGAATATGGGTCTAATCCCAAGGGCTATTGGAAACAGATCGCCAGATCAGTTAAAAAGCAGAAGAAACTTTGCGCGGATCCGCGCGCAATGATCCGAGCGGGCATGTGTAAGCGCGCGCCGCTGGATGCGCACTTCAAACTCACCGAATCGTCTCAAGCGAAACCACCCAAGACAGAGAAGACGTCGATAGCCACGAACACGACGCCTCGGGACACTAAGCGCCAGTGCACGGAGAGCACTGACCACGGCGAGGTAGCTAAAGAGAAGTGCGGAGATTCCTGGGCGAGTCTCTGCGCGTTTCTCTTCACTATAATCCAGAGCGGAGACTGCTGAGCGTGTATGTATCTGGGTACTGTTATAGGATACTACTGATAGTTTTTTAAAGGTGTAAAACATCGCGTTTTTTATTGTAAACACAAAAATGCACTGTACTGATTCTGACAATTGGGAAGGTGGGTCAAGATGCACTTGTTCCCACCACTTGTAGTTTTTGCCTTGACCATAGTGGCGCTAAATTTATTTTTGACACATTTACAGTTTTTAATGATGACATTTTATCGGATAATAGTGATATGACTATTTAAATTATGTTGAATATTACGTTTTTATTTATATTTATTAAAGGGGCTATTTTGAGGGATGTAGGAAAAGTAAATAATTTAGATGTTTGGAGTTATTTTTATTTCGACGTGAAAAGTTTAATAGGGTACGACGACCCCAGTGGCTTTTTGTTGCTACTTTTATGAATATTAGGCTATAAATCAGTTGTTTTATATTTTCAATGACTATAATTTTAAAAAAGGGGGATGATAGGCCCTTTAAATCATTTTTAATTTTGTGCTTTAACAGTTAGGCTAAATTTGCAAATATGTACATTTGTTTCTCATAATAATAAATTGGATGATGTTTCATCCTCACTATCACCTTCTTCATCATCTGGTTTTAATATCCAGATGTTGTTACACAGCAAATGTAGCCTACATTATATAAAATACTAGACTCATTGCATTGTAACTGTATTTATGACATGCAAAATAAATATTTTTATGTATCTTTGTTGAAAGACACCCCATTCTTGTTAAATGACCACAAGATGTTTCATTTAATACAAGCTTGATTTTTAAAATGCAACTTTGAATGCAAATGCATTTTTATTTGGATTTTCATTCGGGAAGTTTTAAAATTATATAGTAAAAATCACATTTAATCAGCCTAAACAAGTGATAAACCTTACCCAAATTTTGCTTTTGAGGATGTTGTCAGATCCTAATATTCTAAAAACCCTCCCCTACACACACACAAATAATGAAATACACTGATGACGAAAAATAAAAGAGAGAATTAAACCTATGTTATGGGTTTCAATATAAAGTATGTTCTCAAATGGAACTTTGACAATAATCATGTGATGATTTGTGAAACAATTAATACATTCCATTTGTATGACATCATATCAACACATGTTACAAATCATCCTTTGGGGTCAAAAAGGCAAGGGTTTGTAATGTGTGTGTTTTTGGAGATACTTTGTCACTATGCATTCATAATTTGCCTCCATGGTTAATATGCAATCTTTTGTGTTACTTACAGAGGAGATTAAAGCTACTAGGTAATTACAGTTCGAAAAACTTCACCCAGTCATTTTTTATACTGTCATGAAAACGTAATTACAAATAATATCAGTCTGTAGGCTATAAGCCGTCATATTGCCATAGACAACTATGGAATAAAATATTGTCACCCATCACAGGCTGATTACATATAGCTGGAGTACATTAGTGTAAAAATGGTATATCTTTTTTTTTTCTTTCCAAATATGATTTCTAAAAATGCAGATTTCAGAAAGGTAACTTAACATTATATAACTAAACCTATAATGAAACTCATTCTTCTCATTTAAAGGCCAAATAGTTGCTCTGTCACATGACCGTCCATGACATTTCCTTTAGCAAGAATACTTTTTTCTTTCATTTTAGTTTCCCATGGACACTCAGGCAGACACACACAAAAGCTGAACTTACATGTCTATTCTGTGATAAATCCTCAAGGTGGTCTAGCACGTGTGATTGTGTAATACAGCAGATGGTGCAGATGTGCACATGATGAGCAGGAAGCATAAACAACACAGGTTTACAGCACTGGATTGAAAGAGGATCAGTGGAAAGCACATACATACATCTTGTAGACATTTACTTTCTAGTGACTTGACATTTAATTCTTAAAGGAATAGTTCACCCTAAAATGTTTGGAATAACATGAGGAATAACGCTGACATCAAATTAACAAGGGTCTATGATTACTACTACTTGTTAGAATGATTGTAAGTACAACTACAAATCTTATGACAATTCACCCACACATACACAAGAACACGTTTTTGATTGGCCGATACTGTGGATCATATCATGCCCATGGCCAATAAGAAATTCTCAACATCTGATAGCAGTTACTGCTGTCTTTCTTTCTATCTTTCCTACACTGAAAAAAAAATGACTCATTGAATGTACTAAATTTTTTAAGGTAAGTGGTTGCAATCAATTTATTTTAGCTACATTTAAATAAACAAATTTAGTTGAAAGTTAGTCAGTTAAATTTGTTTATTTAAATGTAGCTAAAATAAATTGATTGCAACCACTTACCTTAAAAAAAATTAGTAAATTCAATGAGTCATTTTTTTCAGTGTACGCACACCCAAAACAATATTTATATTGTGCAATTTATACTTTACAGTTTGTGTGATCACACCACATTCCACTCAACCCAGTTAACGGTCAAAGTTTAAGATCATATCATCATGCAGTCAAGACCAGGTTTTTCGACCTTGCCATTTTGAAAATGCTTTTAATATATCTTGTAACATCTTTCTGTCGGTAACATTTGTAATATAATTATGCAAAATATAATTACAATTGACAGTAACTGTATTCTATTTGAATATATTTGAAAATGTAGTTTATTCCTATAATGGCAAAGCTGAATTTTCAGCAGTTCTTACTCCAGTCTTTAGTGTCATATGATTCTTCAGAAATCCGTCTAATATACTGATTTGGTGCTCAAGAAACATCTTATTATTATCAGTGTTGAAAATGTTTGTACTGCATATTATTATGAATTTTGATCAATTCAATGTGTCTTTGCCAAACAAAAGTATTAGTTTATTTTATATTATGGATCCAAACTTTTGAGCAAGTATGTGAGTGTAAACACACACACACACACACACACACACACACACACACAAAGGGAACACTTTAATCACACATTGGATCTCGATGAATGAAACATTGAAATTGGAAATTTTTACTATATAATTCATTAAGAATAAAATAATGTGACAATGGTCACATTAAAACAAATAATAAACATGTAACATAACAAAAACAAATAATAAACGTAACATAACATAAATATGTTATGATAAAATCTGATAAAATCTTCACATATTACTGCACACACACCATTTAGGCTGAACTGAAATTGAGAGGAATAGAGGTGAATCCTAAAGTTGTACCTAATATGAGCTCGTTTAACATTTGGATAATCTCTATAATTTCTTCAAGCCAAAAGAACAGTTAGACAGGAACACAGTGCACTTCTCATAGTATCAAATACAGTTCAGACTTCAGTGTGTGGGTGTGTGTGTGTGTGTGTGTGTGTGTGTAAAGGGAAGGTTCAAGTCTATTCAAGTTGCAGCTCAAACAGACCCAAGTATTCACTGGAAGTGAGCAGACTCTTTGCACACACATATTTGCGAATATGTGCATGTGTGTTCACCTGTAGAATATCTCTTCCTTTCAAACATCATGTTCTTACATGACTACTGTTGCACCTGGGTTGCCGGAAGAAGAGATCAAAAATTTTCTTAAAAGGAGGGGTTTACCTTCCCACAAACTAACAAATGCATGGGGTCATCCACAAAGTTTCCACAAATACTGAATATAAACATCTAAATGTCATGAATGCATTCATAACAACACACATATACTGTGTCATTGCCTCAAAACTGCCATCATACAGGCTTAATTCATCATGACGGTAATGCTTGCTTGCTTTCACTCACACACATGGGAGGTGTGTATTGTTTGGTGGGCTGGGTTTTACGTTCATTGTTCCTTTGTGTGGCTCGAGGTGGCCTGACAGTCCCACCCCTGAATTCAGACAGTCCGATTGGTCGATATCCTGCTATGAAGTCACACCTATCATTACAACATCTGCTCCTCTCTATTGGCTGAGGGTGGAAATGACATACATAAGGGTCTATAATCAAAACTAGCCTCTTTGAAACTTATCCAGTTGACAAACTTTGAAGCACACATCCACAAGCAGAACTAAAGAATTACATGTACATCACCCCCAATTATTATTATTATTATTATTATTACTTTGAGGACAGGTCTGAATGAATCTTGTCTACACTTGTAGTGCATTCTCCAATATGCCTATAGTGATACAAGGAAGTGTCAAGCCGAGTGTCAATTTTCCTGGAAATTTATTTTACAGTACCTTGCCAGGGGAAAACTATAGCATTATGATCCTTCAGCAAACAATAGGACCATTATAAGAGCATATTTCAACAAACAACAAACTACATGTCATGTAATCACAAACTGGTAAGCATTAATCATCTAAAATTCCTTCATTATTTCACACAGTAGGCCATTTGATGCCTTCTGTCTGCTTTGCCAGTTCATTCTTTGACTACAGCGCCTCCCTTTGGCCAATACTGACCTATAGCGCACTAAAAGTCAAGTATTTTCATTTTCACATTTTAATTGTCCACACCAACGTCCAACAATATGAAATTATAAAGTTTCAGCCTATTTGAACTTAAGGCAACCAAAGAACTTAAAGTGTTTTTTTTTTTACCTTGAAATATCAGTTTCAAAATCATTCTGATGGTACACATTTTTTTTTTTTTTTTTACTTTATTAGTATAGGACAGTGTAGAAGTGACAAGAAGTGAAGTGGGAGAGAGAGGGGGATCGGGAAAAGTCCTTGAGCCAGGATTCAAACTCAGGATGCCTGTAGTGCAACAGTGCTATAATTCAGCACATTGCCCACAATGCTTACAATGCTATCGATGCCGACCTGATGGTACACTGACTCTAATAAATCTGTTCTGGTAGTGTGTATGTTTGGTGAGCAAAATTTCTCAATAAGGGTGAATTGCTATACAACAACAAATACACAAAACAGCCCAGTTGTCATGATGTCATCAGTCACACAGGAGACTCTCTATTTGCTTTTATTTCATGAGTGTTTATTGTGAACATTATGGCATTGGCAATGAAATATTAAAACAGTTTAGTAGCACCTTTTTCTTCAGCTTTTAATGAATATTAATAATCTTAAAGAGGACAAACTTTTTGCTAGTCTTTATTTGCTGTGTGTAATTATATATCAATGTGCCAATTATGGGCAGTATGTTTAACTTTAACAGTGGAATATTGATGAAATAACCTTCTTTTTTTCTTTTCTTCAAACCACTGGCACCAAAAGTACAGTGAACCTTTCCTTTAACTACCACAAATCTAGATTCAAACATACTCAGACAGACAAACAATGAAATAAACTTGCTAACGATGCCAAATATAGACTGGTTGTTATACTATATTGATATACACTGAAATATCAATGAAGTTAGTAAGTATACAAACAATAAATAAGTGAAAAATTGTTGAATGCATATAAAATATTGCTTCATTGAGTACAAGTCTTCGGTCTTAATGTATATTTTTAGAAACTTCATAAGGCT
The DNA here is from genome assembly GCA_039654775.1 of Spinibarbus caldwelli. Classification (NCBI taxonomy): domain Eukaryota; kingdom Metazoa; phylum Chordata; class Actinopteri; order Cypriniformes; family Cyprinidae; genus Spinibarbus; species Spinibarbus caldwelli. The sequence goes on along the minus strand of CM077224.1, from coordinate 15,951,777 downwards.
TGAGTTTTCATCTTTGAAAAGAAATGAGTATGCCTTTCTTTTTTCCGTGATAGACTGCATAAGACAAGCAGAGAAGGGTTTTTGTGTTTTTCTCTCAGTTTTTTAATATGGAAAAGAGAAGGTGTCGCATATTTTTGAAGTTTATACTAAAATATTTTTCCTCTCTAAATCTATTACGCATTTCATGAAATATAAATGCCAAAATTTGCTTATTGCTTATTTGAATTAAGTAATTCTGTGCTATGCAGAGCATCTGCACAGTTGGACAAGAGATCCTTTTGATTTGGAATGTCATGTTTTTGTAATTTGTCCTGAATTAGGTTCAGAAGGGGACTAGGCCCTCGCCCCATAGACCTGTCTCTGAGGTGGGAGTCATGGGATCCAACCCAGGCAGAGAGGGTGGCAGGGTTTATGCATCATCACCGCCACACAGCAGCAGCAGGGCTTTACGGTAGTCACCTGCGGTATCACCCTGTGGTAACGGAAAGAGATTTAAGAGAAAGATGAGAAGATTCAGTTTCGGTGATGTGGATAAAGAATAAAATTTATAAGGCATTAACTGCTAATTACTAACACCTGTATGCATGAGCATACCTGAATCATTTTGTGCAGAGAGGTTGCAAACCTCTTGCGGAATTCAGCTCGTATATCCAACATGTCCACCTCACTGCGGGAAACCATGATCCTGATCAATGTCTGGTCATCGGTGCCTGCCCCCTGCAGGATGAAAGTAAAATGAAAGCAGGTAAGTTCTTTACATAGTTATTATAGTTAACTAAAACACTTTTTTTTTTTTTAAATTACGTTTTTAAACCTTAAACTTATTTTATTCAGCTAGTTGCCAAAGCAACATTTCTCTTTCATTTAGTTTAAGTTGATGTACTAAAATAACTAAAAATAACCTGTATAGCAGGAGTGGGCAACCTTTTTGACTTGAGGGCCACATCAAGTTTTTTGAATAGAAGTGAGGGGCGGCATAATATATGCATGACAAATGGAGCTTTGATTTTATTGATTTATTTATTCTAAATTGACACTCAGTTACTACTGTACTGTATGTATGCTTGTAAATACATGGCAGTTCTGTTCTTGTACCATTTATAGATTCTCTACCTTGTTTTTTATGAGCATAAAATGAACATATATAAAATCAATTAATGTATAAGTCACATTTTATTATTTCATTCAGAAATAATGTAAAATAAACAAAACTTTATAAACATTAGAAATTTCGTTGCCCTCACTCCACAAGAAATCCATTAAATTTACCAGTATTAAGAACAGAAAAAGTTACGAAAAATATAGGTATAAAACAATTTACTATAAACAACATTTATAATAAACTCCAAGCCAAAATGAATTCATATAAAGCCAAACTGAAACTAGCGGAGTGTGGGAAATGCATCAATCCAAATGTGCGTGCTTTGCACTTCACATTGATTGCTATATATAAATCTGGAATATGATAAATTATCAAAAATGTGATTTATAATCCAGAAAACTGCAGAAGATCCAAAACCCAAATAGCCTACACATTGACTAAGCAAATATATAGCTAATAAACAATAGGATAAAAAGACAAACTATTTCCACGTTTGCCCCATGAAATTACTTTTTATTCCCTATGAAAAGCACACTTTTACAGGTTCGCTATTGGTAGAGATGCTGCAGCCGAAGAATGTTAGTACTCTGTTAATTCACACGCTTAATCTCTCACTCACTCTCTCTCTCATAACTGCATTAGTTTGCATATTAAAGGCTGTAGTCTCTGTTACTAGCATTAAAATAAAATGATGTTTTGTAATCAGCAATGGGATTCTGCGATAGAGAACAACACTGTAACAAGTTCTGTGGATTAGGATTAATTTTTATTTGCCGTTTTGCGGTGGTAATATTATATATTAATAGGCAAGGGGGACCGAAACATTTCTTTTGCCTATGTCTCAATAAAGGGTAAATCCAACCCTGAAGATATTACTGAGCACATTCTGATTCTGACTGAATTGTGTAACTCTTATATACCGCACTGTAGGCAACCATGCCATTTATTGGATTTTACTGATATTGGATTAAATTAGTCATTTTGGACCAACTGACTCACGAGCTGAATGAAAGTGCTCAGTGGGCCGTAGTTTGCCCCTCTCTGCTATATAGACATACAATAATAACAACAACAACAACAACAACAATAATAATAATAATAATAATAATAATAATAATAATAATAATAGAAATTACAAAAACACACAAAATTACTTAAACTTCAAAATTAAAATGGAAAGTACAATAATAAAAAAAAAAAAATAAATATATAAATAATAATAAAAAAAACTATAATTGTATTTCGATGATACTAAAATAACACTTGTTCTTTGCAGTCGTTATTTTTTTTGGTTCAGAAAATCTTCTAATCAAAGAGATAAATACTAAAAATATATATTTATTGTTCACAAATATTAAAACATAGATTCACCTTCATGGCACCGTAAAGACTATCGGCAAAATAACCTGGCACACTGCGGGCACACTTCACTGAGGAGGCAGAGAAAAGAGTGTGTTAAGAGACAAAACAGACACACATAGAGAAAAACCCATGACTCTGAGTGCTGCATATGGCTGATTCTTCAATTATAAGAATTATTCCCTTCCCTAACACGATTTAAAAAAAGGGCAGATTACATTTTTTTCTCTATTTTGTCCATAGTCCCTATCCATACTTTAACTTCCCCTCTATAATAAAATTATAAAAAGTAAAATCAGGAAAATTCTATTTTGCACTTGATTGATGAATTAACCATATTTAATTGACAGAGGTGTGTGTGTGTGTGTGCGTGCGCGTGTGTGTGTCTTACCCACAGCTAGCAGTACTTCTTGGAGGGTTCCTGATGTCTCTTTCTGGATGCTCTCCTCTATTTCATACCCTGAGAGCTTTCTATACTCCTCAAACACTGCAAAAAAACCATTAACAGAAAACAAATTAATATATAAAAACAAAAATACTAATTCCATTTCCCACGTGCATGTCAAACTAACCTCTCCTAAGGTGAGCATTGCTACGGTTTCCCAGTATAGTGATGAACTGGCCTTCATCGGTTCCATACTTATTTTCTCCTGCTGCAAACAGAGCCTACACCCAACACAAACAGTTTTTTAAACTTTGTAAGACTGACAAACTGATATTACACACAACAAGCACTAGATGGCAGCATTTCACCTCATTTTACATCAAGTCAAAAGATGAACGTTTTATTCCACATCCAAATTTTTTTTTTTCAGAGAATGAAAATTTTTAATCCAACTCAACATGACCACTTTAGTTTAAACAAGTATTTGCAAATATTTAGTTGCATTGGACTTGACGTGAACTTGCATAAAACTTACCTGGGCATCACTTTGGATGAGGTCTTCTTGTATACCCTGCTGTCTGCTGGCCTACAGAGAAATCATATAATATCAAATGAATGAACAGTAATACTATATAATGTCAAAACATCCATACTTAAGTCTTAGGTCTATTTACAGTGGATTGAAATTTCCAGTCTCACTTTATAAGAACTATTCACATACACAGACACATTATTGTTGATTTAAATCTTGCATTTTCATTTTTATTGTTAATGGACTACATACTTGTAGCAAAACAACCAGCATCCTCTTGAAATGACCTCCAGTGTCACCAGTCACATCTTCCTCCAGGTCATCATTATGCTCTAGAATACATATATAGACATCAACAAGAGTAAAGAACTAAGAATGAGAATACAAAGTCAAAGACTTTAGTACACAACCCACACAAACACAGTTACCTAGCTTGTATAAACTTTTGATCTGGTTGACTTCATTAGGTGACCTAGATGCCAAGATCTCAACCAACACTTTCTCATCTGTGCCTGCACCCTAAGACAACAAAATGCAATTGTACAGATATTCACTTATCTGTCTATTAAACTGTCAAGTGTATTTCACTACAAGTACTTTTACACACACACACACAAAAAAAAATCTTAATGTCTTAAAAATGGTTGACAGCCCTATAGTTATTGGTATGTACCTTAATAGCATCCCGCAGACATGTGACCTCATACATGATGGGAGGAGTCATCAGAGCTACTATCAGACTCTCAAACTTCCCACCCAGCTCTGAGATCAAATTATCTACCAAATCCTAAACAGAGATGAAAAGAAAAATGTATACACCTTTTAAATCTTCTGCATTAATTCAAATTAAACAGTGTTAAGAGTACATAAGTAATGCTGATGATATTACATTTCCATGCAGGGTTTTGTATGCAGCTTTGATTTCTTGGCGCTGTGCATTACTGCGTGCTGTCAACAGCTGGATAATGGCATCCTCATCAGTGCCTGAGTAAAAAAAACAAAAAAAACAATTAATGTTGATGACCATTACATAATGAGTAGACCGATATCCATCTCCTACACCCAGATGCAATGTTTTGGGTTATTCATGTATAAGAATTAACTAAACCGATTAAACAAGCAAAACTCATTATTATTATTATGATGATGATGATGATAATAATAAATCAGTCACACTAAATGTGTAAGATCTATGCTATTCTACAGCATTATAGATTCTAATTTGCAGTTATACTGGTTCTATTGATATAATACTGTGTTGAAATGCAGACATGCATCTGAAGGTCTACTGATAATTAATGTGTCAAAATTGACATCTAATATGCTTTTCAAACTCACCGAATCCTTTCATTGCCTTGTAGAGAACTTCAGCATCATTATTAGCATTGAATCCACTGTGGGGTTTCACTGTGCCTCTGCCAGCCTAATTAGAAAAAAAAAATCAAGTGTTAGTTTCATGTTCTCTTTTATGGTATGTATATATTTAACTTTAGGAACTTAAGTAATGCATCTATGAATCACAACCACACCCACACCCACATTTCCTCTGCAGCCAGTGCTCTGACTCTTTAAGAAGATGTGCATTTAACTTTTCCACATGGAAACTTTGAGCAACTATCACACATCTGTGGCATATGTGTTTTGGGGAGGCGGGGGATGATACCAGAATACTAGATGTGGACATACCATACAATACCACATAAAAATTAATTTAAACATTGTTTTCCAAATATTGTTCATACTTACTTATTATCTGCATCATATTTGTGACTTAAAAGAGATACTACTGTCCACTCAAATTCAGAAAGTTATGCAAGACACCATAAAAAGTCTTTAATTACCAACTGATGTAACTGAAAATCTTGTGAGAACAGAGTAAAAGAGCATGCTGATCACGTGATCTTTTGGGAAACTCACATACTTTTTAACATTTTTCATACAATCTAATAAACTTCAATGCAGAAATGTTGGTGTCTGATTGCTGATCAAAGGAGTCACAGGAAAAGGCACAGGTGCACTGGTTTGTTCTTATCCCAGTTAATTCCCCTGGGTGACAACCAGACTACTGACAAAAGCCCTCAGCAAGGCCTCATTAAAAAAAACTGATGCTGGTAGGTCACATGACAATGACAACATGAAAAATGTAGTACACTGGGATTAAATTCATACTATATAGAACTAGAGCGCAGTTTCAAAGTAATAACTTAGTCAAAAGTAGTATACGATTTTGGACACAGCCATATACAGTATTTCTAAATTTGGACCCGCATATTAGCGCATTACTTTTACTATTTTATCATATCTTTCTGCGGCAGGAATGCGCATGCTATAATGCGATTCTGAGTTTGGCATATGTGCCATGGCTATTATATAAGGTCAAAGGTCAGAAGCTGTTAAGCCCCCAGAAACTGTCCAATAAGCAAACTTGTGAGTCTAAATCAGCTATTGTTTACAAACTTGTGAGTCTAAATCAGCTGCTGTCTGCCACACAGCTGTTACTTGCAAATTACTACTCACAGATTTATATTAGATAAACTAAATGACATTCTGTTGTTTGGGATAGGAAATTTATTGTTCGTCTCAAGCCTGAGTTAATGTCTCAGCCACAGGAATGTGTTGAATAACTCAGGCCTGAATGCTTTCTGTGGTGATCTACGAATCTGCAGGCATCCATTCAAAATCTAGGTCCAAACAAAACAGATTCCTGCTTTTGCATAATGACAACATACAAACTGATTTAAATAATTTCATCTGAAATGTTACACAAAATAAGCAAAATATGATTCAGATCAGATTGCAAATCTGGCCGTGGTGACAATTCACTAGATGAAGCTGAAGCGAATGCTATATTAAATATTTGACAAAACAGAAGCAAGGCATTGCACCACAATATATGAATACATCCAAACATGCTGTGCAGATTATTCCAATTTCCATACACATATAATTTTTATTTTATTTTTTTTGGTCCTAGTACTCAAGGCTCAGTGAGCTGCCAGCTGGAGTCATGTTACTCAAACTCTATCCATTCAATAGAGTGAACAAACATATTTAACATATCCAAATATACGGAAATGAAAGCAATATTAATTTACCTACAGCAACAAGTGTCTGAGTATTTTCCAGTCTCCCTGGCATAAACAGCTAAATAAAATTACTTATTTTACAATGCAACTGCAGCTTTCACACTATGAACAGTGATTTCAAACACGTTTAATGCAATGGTTATACTGACAGTAGGCTAAACGTCTGATAGTAGTATTAAAACATCACATTACTCACTTTGTCCTTTATTAAATATTATAATTATCCGCCACGTTAGCGGAAATAATCCCTCAGTTTACTTGAACTCAGCGGAATAAGGGTGAAGTAGAGGAGAGAGGATACAGTGGAGAAACTGAGATGGAGACAGACAGGAACGCCTTTGGGTCGTTTAGCTCACGCGAATGAGTCATCGTTGCTCTCATTTACAACTACTTTGTTTCTTTCTAAACATTTGTGCAGGTTTGTGAAAACTTAAACTCTTTCTGAAATAGTTGTAGTCCATAAAACATAGTTATATAAACAGTACCATCATTTCCAGAAACACGTGTCGCCTATTGTTGGCTAATAAAGAAGCATCATTTCATTCAGTAGTAAGTGTTTGACAGCGAAACATAGTAAACGGACTTGTATGGCTCCTGTGCCTGTTTAACCAATGTTTTTTTCCCCCTACGCAGCTATTATGGGCGTCGACACATGAACTGTCCGAAATGTAACATACTTCTCCATAGAAGATTAAATATCGGCAAAAATAAAGGCGTGTTAAAACTTAATGCATGCTAAAATGATGATAGACTTTTATTACAACAATAAACAAATAACTTACCATCTTTGAGATTCACGTACACTTCAAAGAGCTCGAATCTAAAAAAAAAATAAAAAAAAAAAATTACTGGATGCGATAAAGCATCCGAGTATAAAATGATAAAAAGCTTAGTTTATCAAGTTTATCAAAAAAAAAAATGTTTCAAAGATTTTCAGACAGGTAGAGTCGTACCTGTGTACTCTATAGAAATATAAGTACGCAAAGTTTAAGCATTAGTGTGTAAGTGCCGTTTTCATTTACTTACCGAGAGAAGAGATTCAGTTTAGGAGCAGAGAACAGCAGCAGGATTGAGGAATGAAATACGCTAGAAGGAGGATTAAACTTGGCCACGATGTGTTGAGCCACACCCTGGCAAATAAACCAGTCGCTCTGACTTCTGGGTAGTGGTGTTTCTGCTTTCTTCTTATATTTCAATATGTGCATACGAAAGCAATGAATGAATCACATCTGAAGGCCATTTCAGAAGAATACAGAGAACCTTTTTTTCTTTTTCTTTTTTTGCAGATTGTAAGCATTTATCATGCAAAATTGTAAACTTAAACCTTTGCCATCCAGGAAATTTATGAAATCTGATGCGGTTGTCCCCCACCCTGTTGGTCAACAAACTGTTGTTCTAGCAGGCGCTTTCACTGTTTAATAAAACAAACAGAGAAAAACTATTTACCAAGCAACATTAAGTCTAATCAAACACAAAGATGGGTGTCACATTACAGATTTTTTTTTTCTTCTTCTTTTGAAAGTAACCCATTGTTGATCAGTTCCACATGGATGCATGCAAGACCTGCTGATCAAATTTCAAACCCTAACACAACTGAATTGCATTATGTTCTAAGACTTAGCATGAAATTAAAAATGCATAGCTGATGAATATATAAAAAGCCATACTCTTGTCCTTACAATCACATTTTAGGTGAAATTGTCTGTAATCTCGGTACAGTGTGCACATGTACTGTTTATTCACCTGGAACCTTTATTGCTTGACACTATTATTGATGTTTTTTTTTTTCCCCTACTCGAAATCAGCAATTTATAATGTACCTGATCCTTGTACATGCATTTACAATGAATGAGGGACTGGAGCTTTGAAGTTTTAGAAAAGGACACAAAAAATTTAAATAAAATCATCAAATAATAAAAGTTGTCCATATGATCTATGTAGGCTATATTTCAAGCATTATGAAGCTTTATGTGATTAAACTGTTAAAGTTTTCACCCAAAAATGAACACTTGATGAAAATTTACTAATGCTCAGACCATCCGAGATGTGATTTGTGAGATGTGATCTGGAGAAATTTATCACCACATTACTTGCTTATCAGCGGATCCTCTGCAGTGAATGGGTGCCATCAAAATGAGAGTTCAAACAGCTGATAAATCATCACAATAATCCACAAACCCACATGACGCCAGTCCATCAGTTAACACCTAGTGAATCAAAAAGCTGTGCTAATAAACAAATTCATCATTAAGATGTTTTAAATTCAAACCATTGCTTCTAGAAGATGAATCCTATATATCCATAATATTATTCGGCATCACCCTGTAGCCCAAGACTGGTTGCCCACTAAAACTTAGCAGGGTTGAGCAGTACTTGGATGGGAGAGCTGGGAAAACTAGGTTGCTGCTGGAAGAGGTGTTAGTGAGGCCAGCAAGGGGTGCTCACCCTGTGGTCTGTGTGGGTCCTAAAGCCCCATGACGGGGACGCTATACTGTCGAAAAGCACCATCCTTCGGGTGAGACGTTAAACCAAGGTGCTGACTCTCTGTGGACATTAAAAATCCCAGGATGTCCTTCGAATAAAAGTAGGGGTGTAACCTCAGCATCCTGGCCAAATTCGCCCATTCGCCTCTGTCCATCATCATGGCCACAATCATCCCCATATACTGATTGGCTTCTTCACTTCTTCTCTCCATCAATAAGCTGGTGTGTGGTGGGTGTTCAATATTGATTGGTGCAATGGCTGCCGTCGCATCATCCAGGTGGATGCTGCACATTGGTGGTGGTTGAGATTCCCCCTTCCATGTAAAGTGCTTTGAGTACCCAGAAAATTGCTTTAAAAATGTAACAAATTGTTATTAAGTAATTAATATTACTTTCTCCAGTGAAAAAAAAAAAAGTCGTCTGAATCAGGAGAGAAATATGAAAAGAACTGTTTACAAGTAAAAACAGTCCAAAACAGTTCTAAACAAATATGTCAGTAGATTTTGACAGCAGGGGATAGATTTCTTTATTATTTTTTTTTTTCAATGGAGGAAGCATTATTATAGATTATGGGCTGGTATTTTGACCAGAAGAGACAGTTGTTAAAACACCTTAATGATGTTATATCTTACAAATACACAGCTTTCCTCTCCAAAAAATGTTCATTGATGGACTGTTGCATGGAATACTTGTGGGCTATTGTGATGTCAGATGTTTGATGTTGTGTGATGTCTGAACTCTCATTCTGACGGCACCCATTCACTGCAGAGGATCCAGTGGTGAGCAGGTAAGTTTTGCTAAATTTCTCCAAATCTGTTCTCAATTATTCGCTAAAGAAACAAACATCTATATCCTAAATGGCCTAAGGGTGAGTACTTTTTCCAGCAAATTTTCATTTTTTTAGTTAACTGTTTCCTAATTATTACAAATGGATCAGTGAGTCAGTGAACTGAACCCAAGAGATCAGTCTAATTTGTAAATAAATGATTCATATTGGTTTTGTGAACTGGATCAAACAGTTGACTGAAATGATTTTACTCAAAAGAAAGATTAGAATTGGATACTGTTATTTCTCTCAGGAGAACTAGTGCTGTTGCAGTACTGTAAATAGTCCCTAACTATAATGGCCCTGTACGTTTTAAAAATAAAATTTAAAAATTGTGATTTTCAGTGAATAAAAGAATAATGTCAGTGAATCAATTTTTCAGAATGTTTTATTTATTTATTTATTTTTTGGCCATTTGTTAGTCATTCAATCCTCATTCTCTTTCAAGATGAAGAGTCAGCAAATTCTTCAAAAAATCATTATAATCAAATTATGGTAATAATAATCAATATGCATATATCTTTGAGTGTGTAAACTGGTTTCACAAACACAGAAACAGGAGTGACAGTAAATCCTCTTAAATTGGACATATTTAAAAGATATTAAAAAGTGCAAGTCATCAGTTGTTATTTCAGTATACCACTCTGGTCAAAGTAAAGTGTTATGTGATTTGGGTAAAGTTGAATTTTTTGCCTCAATTCTGATTTATGCAGCTTCGAGTCATTGCGTGCTCTTAATTCATACTTTGTCCATACTATCTAAAGTAAAATGTCACTAATTATATTTTTTATTTTAATCAAATGATTCATCTGAACTGGAGAACTATGGTAGCTTCCAGAATCGGCCGATGGCGGACCAGTCTATTGCTGGAGAATCTTTGCTGGAGAAACCAACTTTCCCCATTTCTCTCTCTTCCGTTTTACGTTGACTTTTTCCGACACTATAAATATACAGAAAAAAGTGACTAGCAGGGTGAATATGTGTGTCAGTAGTTCATAAATAGCTCGTGTATCTGGGCGGACACCCCTCCGGTCTGCGTCAATGGAATATGACCGGTCACATAAATGATCCTCGTGCTCCTTCAGTCTGGTTTGTGTTTTCTCGGGCGGCGTCTTTCTGAACTCTGAGTGACACTCAAGACCGTCTGCGATCATGGAGTGGAAACCTATGGAAATAAACCCCGAGGTTTAACGCTTTATCATGATTTAGCCTCGCTAGCTGATTTGTGTATCGTGCATGCTTTCGCTTTCTCTTGACTGATCATGACCGAGGTATTTGTGCGCTTGTATTGTTTCAGATGCTGAATAAGGTACGTTCACTGAGTCATAAGATGAGGTGATGATGAGACAGGTCTGGGACTGAACTGTCATGGACCCCAATCTGAAATGAAAGGGCGTGGGCTTACACACAGCATCACCTGCTATGCACAATAACACGCAGCATTTTATATGCATGCTAAACGCAATCATTTGTAACTTTGCATAACATTGCAATTAATATATTAGTCGCTTCTTACACACGGTCATTTCAAACTTTGAGTAGGCTATAGCCTATTAGACAAATATTTCGCTTGATTTGAATAGATAACCGGTCTCGAATAATGTGATTTTCGTAAACCCCTTTTCTGTGTTTCTGTGTAGGTGTTAAGTAAGTTGGGTGTGGGCTCGAGTTGGCGTTTTGTGGATGTTTTGGGTCTGGAAGATGAGTCTTTGTCAGGGGTGCCCTCACCCTGCTGTGCCATGATGCTGCTCTTCCCTTTAACGCAACAGGTACGTACGCACGCACGCAGGCACGCACACAAAGCATTACAGTAAACGCGGGCGTGGTCATCTGTCTCACGTGAGGAATCGATACGTGAAAAACTTATAGATGCTCAAAGTCGTGTAGTTTTATTATAGGAAAGAAATTAAAATTTTAGTTTCTTTATTAGCCATTTTTGGTTTTTAGTAATTAGTATTTCAGTTGGAATTTAGAGCATCTTTACAATTTTCTTACTGGCATATCATATTAATTGTATAACTTTAACCCACATCTCTCTTCTTTGTTTTAGCATGAGGATTTTCGTTCCAAACAGTCTGTTGATGACTCTAAAAGTGTATATTTTCTGAAACAAACTGTGGTCAACTCTTGTGGAACTGTGGGTTTGGTACATGCTGTGGCCAACAACCAGGACAGTATTGATTTTGGTCAGTAAAAAAATGTGCCATAAACTTTCACTCATATACAAGAAGTTTACTGGTGCTGAATAGAACGGATAGCTTTGTTGATATAAAAAAATAATGGATTTTATTTAATTTATTTTAACTTTGCATAATTTGACTAGCTAAATAGATTCAAAAACATTTAGACTCCTAGTCATGTTAATTCAGACTGCAACAATTTACATATGCATCACTACAGTAGAAATACAAAGTTACAAATTGGCAATACACTTTTTTTTTTTTTTTTTTTTTCCCCGTTTTGTTAATGTAACTTCTGGATCATTAGCCGCTGTTGGTAAATAACGAGAATAACAGTGCATTAAACAGTAAAACTGTTTGGACTACAAACCAGTGTGTACATAATTAAGATAATGCATTAAAATATGGTAAGACACACCAGTTAGCAATATCAAGCTGCAAAATAAGCTGTTTTGTACAGATAAAAATAGCTGGAAGCAAATGACGCCGGAAGCCAGACACATTAAACTTAGAAATTGCCATGTTTGCTCTTATGGGAAAAATAAGGTGATTGGTGAGAGAGGCAGAATCATGATTCGACAATTAGGTTTTTTTTCCCCCTTTAGACAGTGACTCTGCACTGAAGAAGTTTCTAGAAGCCACATCAGGGATGTCTGCCGCAGAAAGAGCCAAAGAACTTGAACAAAATAAGGTATTGTAAGTGTTCATTAAAAGCCACACTAAACAAGTGATTTGCCACAATCTCTGCTAAAAACAAAGATTAACTTGAGAAATGTTACTAAATTCGTGCAGCTCAAAGGCCTACTTTAATTTTGTGCAGTGTTCAACATAACCAATAGGTGGTAGTATTGTACTGTTTTTATTGTCCATGTTTATTTTTTTGTTGTTTAAAACAAATGCATTCAAACTTGATGTGCTTTTAAAAATTAATTTACTATTTTATTCAGGCCATCCAGGAAACTCATGATGCAGTTGCTGATGAAGGACAGTGTCGGGTAAGACAATGTCATACATACACAAACACTAGAAGTAATGACTAAATTAATTATTTTTTTTTTTTTCTCTCCATCTCTCTTATTCTAACAGCCAGAAGCAGACAAAGTCAACTTCCATTTCATTACATTTGTCAATGTAAATGGGCAGCTTTATGAGCTGGGTAAGTGGATGACATAAATTGGGGTGTAGTGTCTGTTTCTGTGCCAATGATTTGCATTTAAATATAAACTCCTTAAATGTCTATGAGAATAAAAAGTGAGTGTTTTGTTGTCTCAGATGGCAGAATGGATGGACCTGTGAATCATGGACCTACAAAACCAGAAAGCTTTGTCATGGTAAGCACACATTTTCCTAGGTATGGGTGTTTGTAGTTAATGGCAACTGTAGCATGTTCTCTTGTAAACTGTTGTTATGGTCAGAACAGTAGATTTAGAGCATCTTAAAGCAATGAGTCATTTTCCATGACAGAATAACTGACTTCATCTCTCTGTAGGATGCGGCAAGGGTGTGCCGTGAGTTTATGGAGCGAGAGAAAGGGGAGGTGCGTTTCTCTGCTGTGGCTCTCTCCAAAGCCTGAGAGGAGCCAGACAACTTGGCTTGAACCATGAGCAATTTCGGAAAACCCTTCATGCACTTACTATACAGAGCACAGAATCCAAACCTATACCATTTCTTGATACATGCTACACAAACTGCCTGCCTGTCTGACTGTGAATTACTGTAATTTCTAATTTATTTTGTGTCTCCTTATCAATCTACAACTACTATGCTCTTTGTAAACATCAGTATTTATTTTTATCTTTTGTTGATGTACCTCATTTAGTTCTAGTTCTAATATTTTTGGGCACTTTTTTGATGGGGGCAACAATTAGCAGAAATTTAGTGTGAACTCATAAGCTTGGAGGCGTATGTTCAAAATAAACAAAACCGAGAAGGGTAATTTGCTTTTTGTGCAGTATTGTTTTTGACATACTAATGCTGGAACTGTGACATCACTGACTGACAGTTTAACGTCTCATTTAGACATTACACTATGTGGTTGCTGAATACTGTAGCATATATACAGTTTATTTAGACTTAATTCACCCGTGCGTGCCACCTCATATCCATCGACAGAGCTGTGACTCTAGCCAACCGAAGGAAATCTTGGCCTGGCTTTTAATTGATTGCAAGAACTCTGAGATTTAAAAGGTACCCAGAGATGTTTTTTCTTGAGAGATAAGATTGAATTGATTGATATAACGCTATAATTGTAGAATGAGTTCATTATGTTTGACCGTGGCTGTAACCATGTCTTGAACACCGAGTAGGGAAATAATTTTGAACAATTTGCAAATATTTTAAAATGTGTACACATTCACTCTTATGTGTATGCCTAATATGTCAAAAAATAAAAAAAATTACATGTAACATAAAAATCACAATAAATGAAGAGTTTACATGAATCAAATTATGCCAAAACAGCTATATAATGGCCAATGGGTGTCATTCACTAATAATTGCAATTATTTGTATTTACACAAACTTTCAAACTTTTCATTTTCTAATTCACAACACATGCATACACGCATTAATTTGCTTCAAAAGGTGCTGTATGATATATATATATTTTTTGACTGCATAAAAATACCATAATATGTTTTCAGATATTTAGAAAACATGTTAACACATTTGTTTCTCTGAAAAACAATGCTACATCTAGTTCCCTTTCGAATTTGGTCTCTCTACATTGTGTCATTAAACGCTGGATTTTCAAAAGTATGTGAAATATTTAAAGTTTGCGGCACAGAATTTTTAAAATGCGTCCAGGAGTTTTACACACCAGTCTGTTATTGATGCGATATTTCCACGCCTCGAAATGTGACGTTGAACGAAACGACCTGTGATTGGTTGTTAGACATGTCGGTCAAACGGCCTCATGGGCGGGCCTTGGCCAATGAAAGCTGCCATGGATTCCACACCTTCAGCAGTCAGTCTGAAGGTCTGGCTACGCGAGACTATTTTGCCGGGATCTTGTGAGAGGTCACAGAAACCTAATCAAATAGTAATTATTAGATATTACACATTATTTGGAAGAAATACAAAGTGTTGCACGTTTTATTAGTGCAAAGGTGAGTATATTTATCTTGTAAGCTACAATATTTGTAACTGCTCATCACTTAATTAGAAGCACCACAAATTAAATTGTGTCATCTGCTATAGGGACTACTAAACAATCATTTAGAAGTTAATTTTAAAATGCAAAGAATTGAAAATAAAAATAAAGCTATGTAAACACTTGCAGTTTTACAACACTAGAAGTGTGTCCCATCAGCAGGGCCGTAGCTGGGGTCTGCGGGGCCCCGGTGCAGGTTGTACCCGTGGGCCCTGTTTGAAATTGTTTAATTTGTATGCTTGTTCTATTTAGTTATTTGTGCTATTTACACAATATTTAAGTTTTTTCAAGTTTGTGGGTGTCCAGGTACAGAAACCAAATAATCAAATGTAAAATAGCACTGCAGAGTCTTCACTGTAAAAATGAAATATACAGCCAAACCAAAATTTATTCAGACACATTTCTCACATTATCACAGTGTATTCGCTATAGTTTAGAAAATGGTAATAAAATATGACAAGAACTCAGAGTTAAACTGTGTCAGAACAAATTCATCTTGATAATGTCAGATAACTTTGACAGAAAGGTATGTAATGGATTACAATCAACCAAAAATTCAGACAGCTGTTAGTATGACAATATTTACACAACTATCAATACGTTGTTGACCAATTACCAAGCAATGCTTCATTTTGTTCAGTCTGTGGTGTAAAAAGGTCACATTAGCAATTAAAGAAAAAACACTTAAGCAAAACATGCTCAGGTCAAATTGTCTAAATAATTTTTGGTTCCAAATGTTTTATCAATTTTACTTGTAGTCCACTGTATGAAGATTTTTTGGGTATATCACAGTTTACTTTATTTTGCTATACACACTTACATAAATGAACTATAGTGTCCTGCACCCACTAGTAAAAAAAAAAAAAATAAATAAAAAAATATTAAAAAAATTATATCTGGTGTGAGTGGTGTCTGAATAATGTTTGGTTTGACTGTGGATTAATTCTTGTTAAAACTACAAAGTAATTCAGTCAAGAGCAGTGAGTGATTTTTTTCTCCTTTCATTTTCTTGGATTAACATTAAAGACACTGACAGCAGCTAGTAAATTAGGTGCGGTCACTTTAAGAGACAATTCATCCATTATAATGATACACATCTAATTTCTTTCCCCACTGTTTACTTTCACTTCAGAAAATAATTTTTCGAGGATGCTCTCCAAGACCGGTATGACATAATTTTGTATGTATATGTCGGGACAAGAGTAAGAAGAGGGAAATTCGTTGTTGAAGCGCTTTGAGACGCGTCTCTCTGCGTGCTCCCTGTGCGCACAGAACACCGCGCGCGGGTGCTGAATTGGGCTCTTTCACATCATTTTCTGTTTGCATGTGTAAACTGCGATTTGCATTTGTTCGTTCAGGTGCAGGAGGAGGCGAAGGAGAGCTCGGTTCGGTGTTGTTGTCTGTGAGACGCGGCTCTCTGCGTGCGCACCGAACACAGCGCGCGAGTACTCAGTTGAGCTTTTCCGCGTCTTGTGTTTGAACGCTTTAAACTCTTTTGAATGTTTAAGTTGGCAAGGCTTAATAACACGCGCAAACGGTAAGCTTTCGAGACGACGCGCAGCAGTGGCCCATCAACTGTCCTGAGCGTCTTTTTAGGCTGGCCTCAGCCAGTCGGTTGAGATCGCCGGGGGCCCCCCCTCAGCCATGGGCCCCTAGAATCGTCACCACCTTTCACCCCACTAGCGACGGCCCTGCCCATCAGGTAACGAAAAGTTCTACACGCACTTGCGTTCTGCATGGTCAATTGAACACTTGCGCCAAATACAGGAAATATGTCATATAAGTAGTAAAATGGTCAAGTGCAAAGACCCCAAGTGTGGATATTTGGACAGGGCAATTGATTAGCTTGTTCAGGTGTGTTTGATTAGGGTTGGAGCTAAACTCTGCAAGACAGTGGCCCTCCAGGACCAAAATTGCCCAGCCTTGGCTTAATGGCTTCCCTTAGAATCTTTTCCTTCAGATAACCTTCTGTAAGCCTATCATTTTACTCACCATGATCGACACGCCACAGCAGGTGACGCCCTCCTCATCCCCTGCTGTGTTCCGGTGAGTCATTGGATTAAGAATACAATGTCCTCTCAGGATTCCACCCCAGTGCGGAGCCAATTGAACTATCAGATGGGGGTCAGAGAGCTCTCAAATTTTATCAAAAATATCTTAATTTGTTTTCCAAGGATGAACGAAGGTTTACTGGTTTGGATCGACATGAGGGTGAGTAATTATTGACAGAATTTTCATTTTTGGGTGAATTATCCCTTTAATATGTTTTTAAGATGCTGAAAAGAGCACAAATTTTCAGGGCATTTCAAAACTTCTCCAGGGCCCCAAAACCGCCTCAGACCCCAGAGGGTTAAAGGGAGCAAGTAGACTAAAACCCCCTCACCCTTGCACTCTGCCCACTTGGGACGTGGCACTTGTGTTGGATGCTCTCATGGGACCCCCATTCGAGTTGGGGACCTGCAGGCATTGTCAATTGACAACTCGTGCATTAATTTTGGGCCGGGTGATTACACTTTAAAGCCTAGGAGGGGTTATGTACCTAAAGTGCTTTTGACTCCGTTTAAAGCACAAGTCATAACACTATCAGCTTTGCACCCTGAGACATATATGTCGAGTGCTCTAGACAGTTCAGGCTTTCAGGACAACTATTTGTATGCTTTGGCAGACACGAAAGGCCTGCCTGTGTCTAAGCAAAGACTCACACTGGATTGTCGATGCGATTGCCTTGGCTTATAGCTCTATGAATGTGAAATGTTCTATTGGGGTACAAGCCCACTCCACTAGGGGAATGGCTTCCTCCTGGGCCTAGGCAAATGGCATATCTGTTGGTAGCAGGTTGGTCATCACCCAACACTTTTTGTGTGGTTTGATAACTTAGATGTGTCATCACTTGCTTCACATGTATTATCCGTGCGAGCAGCACAACCGTCCACCCAATTATTATCTGAGCCATTCGCCTGATTTCCACTAGGTTGTATACACCCCTGTGCTGATGCTCTGTCCCTCAATGCCATCCCTGTAAGCTCATAACGTGTATTATGATACAACCGGACAGCGATGTAGCCGAAATAACAGCACGGGCCACATATTAGGCCTACTCATTATTGCACCGGCTCCGTTGCCCCATTATACATAAGTTTGTATCAAGTTAATTCATTTCTTAAGTAATTGCTGTTGACCACCACCAATCATGTTCTCTAGTGTTTGAACAGTGTCAGCCCTGCTGGCCTTTGGAGTGAATGAGACACAGGCATAGCCACCGCCCCCTGGGCTTGCATGGATTCAACCAGGTCCTGTAGGTTGGATGACATGCTTACCAAGAGCGCCAGTATTCTTGCTGCCCTCCTATACGACACAATTCATATGTATTGAGTAATTTCACATGCTTAGTTTGGCCGAAACCCCTCACGGTAACATTTTATTTGTTCCCCAAAAGTGTTAATGACACAATGTAGAGAGACTGAAATCGAAAGGGAACATCTCCAGTTACTCACGTAACCTCGGTACCCTGAGATGAGGGAACGAGACATTAAACATAACGCGAGTAACTGGAGATGTTATTCTGCTTTGAGATGTGTGTTTGGAGTCAGATTGTCTGTTTTTGCTTTGGTCTGTGTGATTCAACTCACTGCCAGTTTATCAATAGGATTTTGACACCCTGGGTTGCCAGCTGGTGAAAAACACAGTGTATTGCAGCCATTGAAGCCAGCAAAAGAATTGGGTCAGCGATTGCAGTATGGAATGCCAATCCTGCCATAATTATAAATAAATAAATAAATAAATGTAAAAAAGCAAAAATAAATAAATAAATATACAAAGAAAAGTAAAAAAGCAAAAATAAATAATTATTTATAATTTTATTTCCTTATTTATTTTGGATTAGCCTACATTTCTTTTCCTTATTTTTTCATTTTTTTTTCACATTTATTTCTTTTTTCTTTTTTTATTTCTACATTTATTCATTTCCACTTTTATTTATTTCCACATTTATTTATTTCTACATTTATTTATTTTCACATTTATTTATTTCTATATTTCTTTGTCCGTAGGGTAACGAGGAGGGCGTGTTTTACCTCAGGAATAGCAATCGAGCGAGAGTAGTCGAGGGGTAAGCTTTGAGGCCGCAGTGACACCTTGTGGTTCCCAAATGAAGTACAAGAAGTGTAGCCTACATGATGCGCCTGTTGATAGTGTGGGATGAATGACTTAGATGGGCGATATAATCAAAATCTTATATCACGGGTTATTATTTCACTTTCATGTGGGAGGTTTTTTCGGCTGGGAAGCGTGCAATCTGTGATCGCGTACATTTGCTGAAGCTCATGAAAGCATGCAATCACTTTCTTATGCACGCTGTTTTTTTAGGTTTCACTTTCAACGCATACAATGCATGTTTCCAAGTTACAGAATAGAAGGAGGCATCAGTTACTGTAGAAGATTTGTCGCCTCGCGCCACTTCCCGTGTGGACAGTCACCGCATTAACTGATTATAATGGGTTCTCTTGGTGTAGACACGGCTTTAGATATGGATTAATCACAT
Source organism: Spinibarbus caldwelli (assembly GCA_039654775.1). Classification (NCBI taxonomy): domain Eukaryota; kingdom Metazoa; phylum Chordata; class Actinopteri; order Cypriniformes; family Cyprinidae; genus Spinibarbus; species Spinibarbus caldwelli. The sequence continues at coordinate 15,932,133 of CM077224.1, read as the reverse complement.
GACATCTGGACATCAGTTCACAGGTTTGTTTCTGATGTTGTCAATGTTGTTTTAGGTTTTTGGTAACATTAAAAAAATGCAGTTAGTTGAAAAAGCTGAGGGCACACGACAGGCGCTGTTTGGATGAGCATGATGCTTGTATGTTCAATGCATTCGTTCCCATGGACACCTTTTGTTTGACCTAATTCTGGATATTTCCAGCCTGAGACGTGTGATCAGTCCGTATCTAAAGCCGTGTCTACACCAAGAGAACCCATTGTAATCAGTTGATGCGGTGACTGTCCACACGGGAAGTGGCGCGAGGTGACAAATCTTCTACAGTAACTGATGCCTCCTCCTATTCCGTATCTTGGAAACATGCTTGTATGTGTTGAAAGTGAAACCTAAAAAAACAGCGCGCATAAGAAAACGATTGCACGCTTTCACGAGCTTCAGTAAATGTACGTGATCACAGATTGCACGCTTGCAGCCAAAACAACCCCCAACACGTGAAACTGAAATAATAACAGTGATATAAGATTTTGGCCATATTGCCCATCTAAGTCATTCATCCCACACTATCAACAGGTGCATCATGTAGGCTACACTTTTTGTACTTTGTTTGGGAACCACAAGGTGTCACTGTGGCCTCAAAGCTTACCCCTCGACTACTCTGGCTCGATTGCTATTCCTGAGGCAAAACACGCCCTCCTCATTACCCTACGGACAAAGAAATGTAGAAATAAATAAATACATAAATAAATACATAAATGTGAAAATAAAAGTGGAAATAAATAAATGTATAAATAAAAAAAGAAAAAAGAAATAAATGTGGGGAAAAATGAAAAAATACATAAATAAGGAAATAAAATTATAAATAATTATTTAATTTTGCTGTTTTACTTTTCTTTGTATATTTATTTATATAATTATTTTTGCTTTTTTTTTACATTTCTTTGTACATTTATTTATTTATTTATTTATTTATAATTATGGCAGGATTGGCATTCCATTTTGCAGATCTACCTAACCTTAAAAAAGTCTCGGCATCCATCTAAAAAGCTTTATGACCAAAGGAATATTAAACATGAGTAAAACTCATCACACTTACACTAGCTGTAAGGCTTATTGGCTAACCTTGTCAGTTGCTCTTGTTCCTTGTTGTATATGGCAACCTGCGTGAGCATTAAGTAAGCGTTGGGTGGGAGAAACTGTCAATATTACATATGCTACTGCACTTTCTAATTTCTTCTAACCCTTCAATTACATACTGTATGTTCTAATATTAGTGAATATGGACTATTCTAAATGAGCGGCCACATGCCCAAGGTTAGTTATTTGCATAAACATGCCTAAATCATCTCCATATAAGGACTTTCTGTGGAACCTTTCCTTAACAGCCTTTCCTCTAAACGAACATATTCCAACCCCATATGCCGGTCTCTACAGACGGGCTATCACCAGATTCTTGAGCAATGCCAAGTGTGCAGTCCTCAAAAGCAGTTCAAACACATAAACACCTTTTATACAGAGTTCACGAGTTTAAATGTGATTTTATACAACAGATCAGTAAGTAAGAAGTTGATATTGTGCTATATTTTAAACACAATATTATATGTTTTTGCTCAATTCTGCAGAGAACATATTACCTTTAAAGCCATAGAAGTGCTGTGCATTTCCGAGCAACACAGCAGTGTTTAGTTTCTGAATGATAGTTTCTCTGTCTCTCCGCATCACCATTTTGGAGAATATCCGCTGGACGCAAACCGCGTACGCTCTTCTGTATCAGTCGCAACACGAGGATACTTTTCCTACGTGTATTTTATGCTTTGATTTGAACGAAAATAGCACATCCTTGTGTTGCCCTGAGCGTATGCAGTTTGTGTCCAGGGGATATTCTCCAAAATGGCGCTACGGTGATGTGGAGAGACTCACCCTGCGTTCCATTCGGAAGGGCTCATCCCTATGCCCTAATCCCTTCAAAGGGTTTACCCTCCGGAGTGAGAGCTTTGAAGAGTTGAAGGGTGTAGGGGACAAAACAACTGTTTCTTGAAGTACCCTTCTGTGTCATCATCCCGTGCCCACACGGAGGCGCCGTCATCATGCAAAGCATCTGTGCAAAGGATCATGGGAGCCCGAAGTGTCCATCAGTTGTACCCTTCGAAATCCTTCATTCCGAAGGGCCCTTTGAAGTGGACAGTTTTGAGCACTTCGGTTTGGAACGACCCTTCAATATGGCAGCTATGATTGTTTTCACTTCGAAGTGCCCTTCAGAGCGCGATATATCCTGTTTGGAACGCACCGACAGAGGAGACAAATTGTTGAAAAAGTCGTTAATTTTATTTTCTTTGCATACAAAAAGTATTCTTGTCGCTTCATAAAATTCACATTGAACCACTGATGGCAGATGAAGAATTCTGACGATGCTTTTCATACTTTTCTGGGCCTTGACAGTGTTAATTACTTGGCTGTCAATGGGACAGTCACAAGCTTCCCGGTTTTCATCCAAAATATCTTAAATTGTGTTCAGAAGACGAACGAAGCTTTTACGGCTTTTACAGAGTAACCCTTTAAGCATGGCACATTCCACGAATTATCTGTATGAATAAAATGAAATAAAACAAAATAATAATAAAAACTTCTTTAAAGTTTTTCTGTGCTGATGGCCTGCACCCCAGCAGAGTCGGAGCAGAACTCCTGTCGGACAACATCTCCAGGACTCTACGCTCCATCTGACTAGTAAGCCCATTCTCAAATAACTGCTATGATGACTTTTGTTCTACCCACTTAAATGATAGAAATACTTGTGCTGTCCAATCTATAAAGACTGTGTCTGTTCCCCGAACAGTGAAGCCAAAATATAAATTTAATGCAGGATCTAGAAATAATCTGATCGTGATTAAACCAGAAAAATGCAAAACAAATAAACAAAAGCAAATTTTTAAAGCTTGGGCTCCTAAACATTAAATCGCTCGCACCCAAAGCAGTTATTGTAAATGAAATGATCACAGATAATAGTTTTGATGTGCTCTGCTTGACTGAAACCTGGCTCAAACCAAATGATTATATTGGTCTAAATGAGTCTACTCCACCAAGCTACTGTTATAAGCATGAGCCCCGTCAGACTGGCTGTGGCGGTGGTGTTGCAACAATATATAGTGATATTCTCAATGTTACCCAGAAAACAGGATACAGGTTTAACTCATTTGAATTACTTCTGCTTAATGTTACACTGTGTATAGTCCGCCAGGGCTGTATACAGATTTCTTAAAAGAATTTGCAGATTTCCTCTCAGACCTACTGGTTACTGTTGATAAAGCGCTAATTGTCGGAGATTTTAACATTCATGTTGATAATACAAATGATGCGTTAGGACTTGCGTTTACTGACCTAATAAATTCTTTTGGAGTCAAGCAAAACGTCACCGGGCCCATACTCATACGCTAGATTTAATTATATCATTATATGGAATTGATCTTACTGACATAGATATCGTACCTCAAAGTGATGATGTTACTGACCATTTCCTAGTATCGTGCATGCTGAGTATTACTGATATTAACTATATGGCTCCGTGTTATCGTCCAGGAAGAACTATTGTTCCTACCACTAAAGATAGATTCAGAAATAACCTGCCTGATTTATCTCAACTGCTTTGTGTACCCATAAATACACATGAACTAGATGAAATGACTAGCAACATGGGCACTATCTTCTCTAATACATCAGAAGCTGTTGCGCCCATCAAATTGAAAAAGGTTAGAGAAAAACGTACTGCGCCATGGTTCAACAGTTCAATTCAATTCAATTCAAGTTTATTTGTATAGCGCTTTTCACAATACAAATCGTTCCAAAGCAGCTTTACAGGAAATTAAGCTTCTACAATATATTTATATATTGTAGAAACTTAATATGAAAGTGAAAAGAAAGTGAAAGTCGTGACGTATTGTCAAGTACGGTGACCCATACTTGAAATTGGTGCTCTGCATTTAACCCATCCAAGTGCACACACACAGCAGTGAATAGTGAACAAACGCACACACACACCGTGAACACACACCCGGAGCAGTGGGCAGCCATTGCTCCAGCGCCCGGGGAGCAATTGGGGGTTCGGTGCCTTGCTCAAGGGCACCTCAGTCATGGTATCGAAGGCAGAGAGAGTGCTGTTTATTCACAATCCCCACCTTCAATTCCTGCCGGTGCGAGAATCGAACCGGGAACCTTCAGGTTACAAGCCCAACTCTCTAACCATTAGGCCACGACTTCCCCCATTATATTTAACTTATGGCGAAATTTGGTAGTTCTGTATGTTGTCTGAGGGTAGGCTTCATCTGAGGTCCTCTGAGGGGTTGGCATCATTTCTTCTCAGGTGTTCTGGATCCAGACTGAAGCTTGTGTAAATCCTAGTTACCACGGGATGTTAATCCCGTGGCAGAAACAAATAGAGACATAATTAGCGTAGCTGCTGTTCCAACCAAGCAAAAATTATTTGTTCAATCCAAGCTAAAGAACAATAATGTGTGTTTGATCAGGTATAACTGCAGTACAAGATTATGAGATGCATTATGTGAATGCTTGGCTAAAGAGATGTGTCTTTAATCTAGATTTAAACAGAGAGAGTGTGTCTGAACCCCGAACGTTATCAGGAAGGCTATTCCAGAGTTTGGGAGCCACATGTGAAAAGGATCTACCTCCTTTAGTTGACTTTGCTATCCTAGGTACTACCAAAAGTCCAGAGTTTTGCGACCTTAGGGAGCGTGATGGATTGTAGCGTGGTAGAAGACTAGTTAGGTACGCAGGAGCTAAACCATTAAGGGCCTTATAGGTAAGTAATAATATTTTGTAACTGATGCGGAACTTAATAGGTAGCCAGTTCAGAGACTGTAAAATTGGGGTAATATGATCATATTTTCTTGACCTAGTAAGGACTCTAGCCGCTGCATTTTGGACTACCTGTAGCTTGTTTATTGAAGATGCAGGACAACCAGCTAGCAGTGCATTACAATAGTCCAGTCTAGAGGTCATGAATACATGAACTAGCTTTTCTGCATCAGAAACAGGTAACATGTTTCGTAGCTTGGCAATGTTTCTAAGATGGAAGAATGCTGTTTTTGTAACATGGGAAATATGATTTTCTAAAGACAAGTTGCTGTCTAATATAACACCCAGATTTTTTACTGTAGAGGAAGTAACAGTACATCCGTCTAGTTGCAAATTATAATCCAAGAGATTCTGTGTACTGTTTTTTGGTCCAATAAGTAATATTTCTGTCTTATCTGAATTTAACAGGAGAAAATTACTGGTCATCCAATCTTTTACATTTTTAACACACTCTGTTAGCTTAGATAATTTAGAAGTTTCATCTGGTCTTGTTGAGATATATAGTTGAGTATCATCAGCATAACAATGGAAACTAATCCCATATTTTCTAATAATATTACCAAGGGGCAACATGTATATTGAAAATAGCAGAGGACCTAGGACAGATCCTTGTGGTACTCCATATTTTACTGGTGATAATTGAGATGACTCCCTGTTTAAATAAACAAAGTGGAGGCGATCAGACAGGTAGGATCTAAACCATTTTAAAGCCTGCCCCTGAATACCCGTATAATTTTGTAATCGATCTATGAGTATGTCATGATCTATAGTGTCAAACGCAGCACTAAGATCAAGTAAAACTAGCAATGAGATGCAGCCTTGGTCTGACGCAAGAAGCAAGTCATTTGTAATTTTAACAAGTGCGGTTTCTGTGCTATGGTGGGGCCTGAAACCTGACTGAAATTCTTCATAGAGATCATTTTTTTGCAAAAAAGAGCACAACTGAGCAGATACAACTTTTTCTAAAATTTTAGACATAAACGGAAGATTAGAAATGGGTCTGTAATTTGCTAGTTCATTAGGATCTAGTTGTGGTTTTTTAATAAGAGGCTTAATAACCGCCAGCTTGAATGATTTTGGAACGTGACCTAAAGATATCGATGAGTTAATAATATTGATAAGCGGTTCTTCTGCTACAGGTAACAACTCTTTCAGTAATTTAGTGGGTACAGGATCTAATAGGCATGTTGTTGGTTTAGATGCAATGATAAGTTTATTTAGCTCTTCCTGTCCTATAGTTGTAAAGCACTGCAGTTTTTCTTTGGGTGCGATGAATGGAGCTGAAGTACTAGACGCTGCAGAATCTACATTTGTTATTGTATTTCTGATGTTATCTATCTTATCAGTGAAGAAATTCATAAAGTCATTACTATTAAATTGTGAGGGAATATTTAGATCAGGTGGCGTCTGTTTATTTGTTAATCTAGCCACTGTGCTAAATAAAAACCTTGGATTGTTTTGGTTATTTTTTATGAGTTTGCGGATATGCTCTGCCCTGGAAGCTTTTAAAGCCTGTCTATAATTGGACATACTGTTTTTCCATGCAATTCTAAAAACCTCCAAGTTAGTTTTTCTCCATTTGCGCTCAAGTTTACGAGTTTCTTTCTTGAGAGAATGGGTATTACTGTTGTACCATGGCGCAGTACGTTTTTCTCTAACCTTTTTCAATTTGATTGGCGCAACAGCTTCTAATGTATTAGAGAAGATAGTGCCCATGTTGCTAGTCATTTCATCTAGTTCATGTGTATTTATGGGTACACAGAGCAGTTGAGATAATTCAGGCAGGTTATTTTTGAATCTATCTTTAGTGGTTGGAACAATAGTTCTTCCTGGACAATAACGCGGAGCCATATAGTTAATATCAGTAATACTCAGCATGCACGATACTAGGAAATGGTCAGTAACATCATCACTTTGAGGTACGATATCTATGTCAGTAAGATCAATTCCATGCGATATAATTAAATCTAGCGTATGATTAAAACGATGAGTGGGCCCAGTGACGTTTTGCTGGACTCCAAAAGAATTTATTAGGTCAGTAAACGCAAGTCCTAACGCATCATTTGTATTATCAATGTGAATGTTAAAATCTCCGACAATTAGCGCTTTATCAACAGTAACCAATAGGTCTGAGAGGAAATCTGCAAATTCTTTTAAGAAATCTGTATACGGCCCTGGCTGTCTATACACAGTAGCCGGAGCAAGAGATAGGAGAGATTTCTTTTGCATATCTGACAGTGTAACATTAAGCAGAAGCAATTCAAATGAGTTAAACCTGTATCCTGTTTTCTGGGTAAGATTGAGAATATCACTATATATTGTTGCAACACCGCCGCCACGGCCAGTCTGACGGGGCTCATGCTTATAACAGTAGCTTGGTGGAGTAGACTCATTTAGACCAATATAATCATTTGGTTTGAGCCAGGTTTCAGTCAAGCAGAGCACATCAAAACTATAATCTGTGATCATTTCATTTACAATAACAGCTTTGGGTGCGAGTGATCTAATGTTTAGGAGCCCAAGCTTTAAAAATTGCTTATGTTTATTTGTTTTGCATTTTTCTGGTTTAATCACGATCAGATTATTTCTAGATCCTGCATTAAATTTATATTTTGGCTTCACTGTTCGGGGAACAGACACAGTCTTTATAGATTGAACAGCACAAGTATTTCTATCATTTAAGTGGGTAGAACAAAAGTCATCATAGCAGTTATTTGTGAATGGGCTTACTAGTCAGATGGAGCGTAGAGTCCTGGAGATGTTGTCCGACAGCAGTTCTGCTCCGACTCTGCTGGGGTGCAGGCCATCAGCGCGGAAAAGCCTAGGACGCTCCCAGAAAAGATTCCAATTATTAACAAAGAGCAGTTTCTGTCCTTTACACTATGACAATAACCACTCATTTAAAGCAAAAAGTCTACTGAACCTTTCGTATCCTGACACGATGATCGTCGCCGCGGGTGATGCGCTGCGCACCGTCTCGATCAGGCTCCTGAAGTCCCTCTTCAGTGTCTCCGTCTGCCGCAGCCTGGTGTCGTTCACCCCCGCGTGCAGCACGATCGCGCCGATGCTCTCGTCGTCCTTCAGGATCGCGGGTATCTGCGCAGAAACATCGAGAACACGAGCGCCAGGGAAACAGTGAGTGTGTGCTTTACCTTCAGCTAACGTAGCACGGACGTGCCGGACGATGGAGTCTACGACGATCACAGCGTCGCGGTCCGTCTCGCGGAGGGTGCAGAGAAACACACGGAGTAGAGGTGGTGGGAGTGTTAGCGGCGCGCTGTATACTTACCCCGGACTTGTGAGCGTCAGCCCGGGACGTTTCCAGCGCGGCTCTCCGCTCTCTCAGCTGGGCCTGCTTCTCCACCAGATCGCGGATCTGCTTCTCCACGGCCTCCAGCTCCAGCTGCACCGAATGCAGCTCGAACGTGTCCTCGCCTGCACTCAAAGGTAGACACACATCCGCCATTAAAGGAAGTAACAGTGAGTAAAACAATGGTAGTGTGTGTGAATAGAGTATTAGCAATCTAAGCGAGATTAGCGGCAACCTTCCTTGGTTGCCGCTAATGCAACCACGCTGGCGATGCTAACAGGCTATAAGCTAATAGCGGACTCTGGAAATCAAAATAAAACTAGTGATAACAAGGCGCTCTGATTGTTTTTGTTGTAGAATACGATAGGGTATATATTCACACGTTATAGAAACTAAAATGATGGTGTAGATTTCAGATTTCAGGATTAGAAAATAGACGATAAAGAATTAACTTGATGGAGCTCAAACTCAAAACACGCAGCAGCAACAAACAGGAAGTCACGTGTTCCAAACAGGAAGTCACGTGTAAATATTTTTTGGTTTGTAATTTCCAAAAAATTATTATTGTAATTTCCAGTAATACCCATTCTCTCAAGAAAGAAACTCGTAAACTTGAGCGCAAATGGAGAAAAACTAACTTGGAAGTTTTTAGAATTGCATGGAAAAACAGTATGTCCAACTATAGACAGGTTTTAAAAGCTGCCAGGGCTGAGCATATCCACAAACTCATAGAAAATAACCAAAACAATCCAAGGTTTTTATTTAGCACAGTGGCTAGATTAACAAATAAACAGACGCCACCCGATCTAAATATTCCCTCATAATTTAATAGTAATGACTTTATGAATTTCTTCACTGATAAGATAGATAACATCAGAAATACAATAACAAATGATTATGCAGCGTCTAGTACTTCAGCTCCATTCAGCACACCCAAAGAAAAACTGCAGTGCTTTACAACTATAGGACAGGAAGAGCTAAATAAACTTATCACTGCATCTAAACCAACAACATGCCTATTAGATCCTGTACCCACTAAATTACTGAAAGAGTTGTTACCTGTAGCAGAAGAACCGCTTCTCAATATTATTAACTCATAGATATCTTTAGGTCACGTTCCAAAGTCATTCAAGCTGGCGGTTATTAAGCCTCTTATTAAAAAACCACAACTAGATCCTAATGAACTAGCAAATTACAGACCCATTTCTAATCTTCCGTTTATGTCTAAAATTTTAGAAAAAGTTGTGTCTGCTCAGTTGTGCTCTTTTTTGGAAAAAAATGATCTCTATGAAGAATTTCAGTCAGGTTTCAGGCCCCACCATAGCACAGAAACCGCACTTGTTAAAATTACAAATGACTTGCTTCTTGCGTCAGACCAAGGCTGCATCTCATTGCTAGTTTTACTTGATCTTAGTGCTGCGTTCGACACTATAGATCATGACATACTCATAGATCGATTACAAAACTATACGGGTATTCAAGGGCAGGCTTTAAGATGGTTTAGATCCTACCTGTCTGATCGCTACCACTTTGTTTATTTAAACAGGGAGTCATCTCAATTATCACCAGTAAAGTATGGAGTACCACAAGGATCTGTCCTAGGTCCTCTGCTATTTTCAATATACATGTTGCCCCTTGGTAATATTATTAGAAAATACGGGATTAGTTTCCATTGTTATGCTGATGATACTCAACTATATATCTCAACAAGACCAGATGAAACTTCTAAATTATCTAAGCTAACAGAGTGTGTTAAAAATGTAAAAGATTGGATGACCAATAATTTTCTCCTATTAAATTCAGATAAGACAGAGATATTACTTATTGGACCAAAAAACAGTACACAGAATCTCTTGGATTATAATTTGCAACTAGACGGATGTACTGTTACTTCCTCTACAGTGAAAAATCTGGGTGTTATATTAGACAGCAACTTGTCTTTTGAAAATCATATTTCCCATGTTACAAAAACAGCATTCTTCCATCTTAGAAACATTGCCAAGCTACGAAACATGTTACCTGTTTCTGATGCAGAAAAGCTAGTTCATGCATTCATGACCTCTAGACTGGACTATTGTAATGCACTGCTAGCTGGTTGTCCTGCATCTTCAATAAACAAGCTACAGGTAGTCCAAAATGCAGCGGCTAGAGTCCTTATCAGGTCAAGAAAATATGATCATATTTCTTCAATTTTACAGTCTCTGCACTGGCTACCTATTAAGTTCCGCATAAGTTACAAAATATTATTACTTACCTATAAGGCCCTCAATGGTTTAGCTCCTGCGTACCTAACTAGTCTTCTATCACGCTACAATCCATCACGCTCCCTAAGGTCGCAAAACTCTGGACTTTTGGTAGTACCTAGGATAGCAAAGTCCACTAAAGGAGGTAGAGCCTTTACACATTTGGCTCCCAAATTCTCTCTCTGGAATAGCGTTCCTGATAACGTTCGGGGTTCAGACACACTCTCTCTGTTTAAATCTGTCACGGTTCATGGGTCTGTGTGTTCATCTTGCGTCTCTGTCTGTGTATGTGTGCGTCGTTACCTAATTATCGCAGCTGGTGGTTAATCAGAGCGCACCAGCTGCAGCTCGTTGCGCTGCCTATATCTGGCTGGCGTTTTCAGTGTGTGCTGTCGGTTCGTTAACTATGTCATGTTTTTTGTCAGCTTTCCGTGTTCCTGCTTCACGTCCTACCTGCACTGGATCAGTCTGCACTCACATTGGACTTACCTGCACGGAGTTGGACTCCTCACACAGCAAGAGGATTTTGTTTGTTATTTGCTGTTACTAATAAACTTATCATTGCACTCGCACTTGGATCCTCGACTCATCTTTACCGTGACAGAACGAACCGACCATTATGGATCCAGCGAGTTCGACGGAGCTAAGAGACTTTCTGGCTAGTAGCAATATCCGCATGGAGCGTCAGGAGGAACAAATGGTGGCCACGGGACGTGCGATCCAGGCCCTGGTCACTCAGGTATCTGAGCTAACTACTCAGTTTCAGCGGTTGAAGGTGGAGTCCACTTCAGCTCAGCCACTACCCATGTCCAACCCACTGGTTCCTGTGGATCAGACCATCCGTTCCACCGAACCTCGTCTACCACCTCCAGACTTTTATTCCGGGGAGCCCCAGTTATGTCGCTCCTTTTTGACCAAATGTTCCCTGTACATTTCCCTCCAACCCTCATCGTTTCCCACTGAGGAGTCTAAGGTGGCTTTTGTTATCACCTTGCTCTCAGGACGGGCGGCTAGTTGGGGAACTACCGTGTGGGAGCAGAAACTTCCTTGCTGCTGTTCATTCCGATCATTCTCAGAGGAACTCAAGAAAGTGTTTGATCGCGCTGCGTCTGGCAGAGAAGCAGCGCGACTTCTCGCTGAGTTACGTCAAGGAGAACGCACCGTAACCGATTACTCTATTGAGTTTCGCACGTTGGCTGTGGAGTGTGGTTGGAATTCGGAAGCGCAATGGGACATGTTCTTATATGGCCTTTCTGATGCCATCAAGGACGAGATTTATTCGTCGGATTTACCAGCCGACGTGGATAAGCTCATAGACCTGGCCATTCGGGTGGATACTAGGTTGCGGTGGCGGGGCCAGCAGACATTCTGGGGACGGCCGATCTTTACACAGGCTCACTTTTCATCAGTTCCTGACGAGTCTGTGTTTTCTCCTCCAAATCCAGAGCCCATGCAGATGGGCAGGTCCCGTCTGTCACAGCAGGAGAAGCAGAGGCGCAGGGAGAGAGGACTCTGTTTGTATTGTGGAACTGCCGGTCACATCGCTCTGCATTGTCCAGTAAAAGCCAGTGCCCGTCAGTAGGTAAGAGGTTACTGACGGGTGGGATTACTCTTAATAAATCCTTTTTTTCAGCCACTCATCTTCCGGTAAAGTTGAGGGTGCAGTCATGTACTTATGATTGTGAGGCTTTAGTGGACTCGGGAGCAGAGGGTAACTTTTTAGACATTAGTCTCGCTCACAGTCTCAAGATACCCATGGTGGCGCTCTCTCAGCCCATCTCTGTGGTTGCGCTTAATGGCCAGCCCTTACCCTCTGTTACACATGCTACTGCCTCTTTAAGACTCGTCATCTCTGGACAACACTCAGAGAATATAGAATTTCTCCTGACCGACACTCCCGCTGCTCCTGTGGTTCTGGGACACCCCTGGCTCGTGCTCCACAAGCCTCATATAAACTGGGGCAAAGATGCTGTTTTTGCTTGGAGCGAATATTGTCATGCTTCCTGTTTGTTGTCTGCGTGTTCTCCTGTGTCTTGTTCTGTGTTTCAGGATGATCATGCTGACCTGTCTAACGTGCCATGTGAGTACCTTGACCTGAAGGGAGTGTTCAGTAAGTCTCGGGCTGCCTCTCTACCTCCGCATCGTCCCTATGACTGTGCAATAGATTTATTACCAGGTACGTCTCCGCCTAAGGGCAAGTTATATTCGCTTTCCACTCCGGAAAGGGAGGCTATGGAGAAATATATTTCTGATTCTCTAGCAGCCAAGATCATTCGCCCCTCTTCTTCTCCAGCTGGTGCGGGTTTCTTTTTCGTGAAAAAAAAGGATGGCTCTCTTCGTCCCTGTATTGACTATCGGGGGTTGAATGACATCACGGTGAAGAACACTTATCCTTTACCGTTGATGTCATCGGCTTTCGAGCGTCTGCAGGGAGCGTCATTTTTCACGAAATTGGATCTCCGCAATGCTTATCATTTGGTTCGCATAAGAGAGGGGGATGAATGGAAAACTGCTTTTAATACCCCCAGGGGGCACTTTGAATATCGTGTTCTTCCCTTTGGCCTTTCTAACGCTCCCGCGGTTTTTCAGGCACTCGTCAACGATGTGCTGAGAGATATGGTAGATCAGTTCATTTATGTCTACCTGGATGACATACTGATATTTTCTCATTCTCTCCAGGAACATGTTCAGCACGTCAGGCGAGTGCTTCAGAGGCTGTTAGAGAATGGGCTTTTTGTCAAGGCGGAGAAATGCGTTTTTCATGCACAGTCTGTTCCTTTTTTGGGATACATCGTCTCGGCCGAGGGGGTGCGCATGGATTCCGACAAGGTTCAGGCTGTGGTGAATTGGCCAACCCCAGATTCCCGCAAGGCCCTGCAGAGGTTTCTGGGCTTTGCCAATTTTTACCGGCGTTTTATTCGCAATTTCAGCCAGCTAGCCGCCCCTTTGACTGCCTTAACCTCCACCAAGACTGCCTTCAGGTGGTCCAGTGCAGCAGAAGCTGCATTCTCCAAACTCAAAAGCTGCTTCGTTTCAGCTCCCATCCTTGTTGCTCCTGATCCGTCCCGGCAGTTTGTGGTGGAGGTTGACGCGTCAGAGGTGGGGGTTGGCGCGGTCCTATCCCAGCGTTCCCTCATGGACGGCAAGGTGCATCCTTGCGCGTATTTTTCTCACCGTTTGTCTCCCGCAGAGTGTAATTATGACATTGGTAACAGAGAGTTGCTGGCAGTCAAGCTTGCTTTGGAAGAGTGGCGTCATTGGTTGGAGGGTTCGGGGGTTCCTTTTGTTGTTTGGACTGACCACAAGAATCTTGAATACATCAAGTCCGCCAAAAGGTTAAATTCTAGGCAGGCCCGGTGGGCTCTTTTTTTCGGTCGTTTTGATTTTTCTATTTCTTACCGTCCTGGTTCTAAGAACATCAAACCGGACGCGTTATCCCGTATTTTTGATCATTCGGAGCGCCCGTCTTTTTCCGAGCCCATTGTGCCACAGAAGATTTTTATTTCTGTAACGGTAACGCCCCCGCCCGGATGCCCACCGGGTCGTTTGTTTGTGCCAGAGTGTTTAAGGTCCGAAGTTATCCGATGGGGTCATTGTTCCAAGGTAGCCTGTCATCCTGGGGTTAATCGTACCATGTTTCTTGTTAAACAACGATTCTGGTGGCCAGGTATGGCTCGCGACGTTCGCCTTTTTGTTTTGGCTTGCTCGGTCTGTGCTGTTTCTAAGTCTTCCAATCGACCTCCTGCTGGACTTCTTCAGCCGTTGTTAGTTCCTTCGAGACCCTGGTCCCACATTTCGCTAGATTTTGTTTCGGGGCTCCCACCCTCACAGGGAAACACGGTGGTTTTGACCGTGGTGGACCGGTTCTCGAAGGCAACTCATTTCATTCCTCTGCCTAAATTACCGTCTGCTAGAGAAACAGCGGTTGCTGTCATTGACCACGTTTTTCGCATACATGGCCTCCCGATGGATGTGGTCTCTGACAGGGGTCCTCAGTTTGTTTACAAATTTTGGAGAGAGTTTTGTAAATTGTTGGGGGCGACTGTTAGTCTTTCTTCTGGGTTTCATCCCCAGAGTAACGGTCAGACGGAGAGGGCCAACCAAGATTTAGAACGAATGTTGCGATGTTTGGCTTCTCAGAATCCCTCCTCTTGGAACCAGCAACTCTCATGGGTTGAGTACGCACATAACTCGTTACCAGTCTCAGCTACGGGCCTATCTCCTTTTGAGTGTAGTTTAGGGTACCAGCCACCACTTTTTCCCAGTATGGAGTCCGAAGTCGCGGTTCCCTCTGCCCACGCCTTTGTCCAGAGGTGCCGTCGCACCTGGAGCAGGGCCAGACAGACCCTCCTCCAGGTGGGGGTGCGCACCAAGGTTCAGGCCGATCGCCACCGGTCGAAGCCTCCCGTCTACGTCGTGGGTCAAAAAGTGTGGCTTTCATCTAAGAATATTCCTCTCCGGTCCGTCAGTAATAAGCTTGCGCCCAAATTTATTGGCCCGTTTACTGTTACCAAGATTATTAGTCCGGTGGCAGCCCGCCTCAAACTTCCTCCGGCGTACAGGAGAATTCATCTGGTGTTTCATGTATCCAAATTAAAGCCAGTTTTTCATTCTACCATTAATCCGCCTGTCCCGGTTCCTCCTCCGCCGCGTCTCGTAGATGGGGAACCAGCTTATTCGGTAAGACGTATTCTGGACTCGAGGCGGAGGGGACGAGGATTTCAGTACTTGGTGGACTGGGAGGGTTACGGTCCTGAGGAGAGAAGTTGGGTGCCTGCTAGGGACATACTGGATCACTCTCTCATCGATGAATTCAATCGCCAGGTAAGTTCTCCTGGGAGCGCCAGGAGGCGCTCCTAGGGGAGGGGGTACTGTCACGGTTCATGGGTCTGTGTGTTCATCTTGCGTCTCTGTCTGTGTATGTGTGCGTCGTTACCTAATTATCGCAGCTGGTGGTTAATCAGAGCGCACCAGCTGCAGCTCGTTGCGCTGCCTATATCTGGCTGGCGTTTTCAGTGTGTGCTGTCGGTTCGTTAACTATGTCATGTTTTTTGTCAGCTTTCCGTGTTCCTGCTTCACGTCCTACCTGCACTGGATCAGTCTGCACTCACATTGGACGTACCTGCACGGAGTTGGACTCCTCACACAGCAAGAGGATTTTGTCTGTTATTTGCTGTTACTAATAAACTTATCATTGCACTCGCACTTGGATCCTCGACTCATCTTTACCGTGACAAAATCTAGATTAAAGACACATTTCTTTAGCCAAGCATTCACATAATGCATCTCATAATCTTGTACTGCAGTTATATCTGATCAAACACACATTATTGTTCTTTAGCTTGGATTGAACAAATCATTTTTGCTTGGTTGGAACAGCAACTACGCTAATTATGTCTCTATTTGTTTCTGTGTTTCTGCCATGGGATTAACATCCCGTGGTAACTAGGATTTACACAAGCTTCAGTCTGGATCCAGAACACCTGAGAAGAGATGATGCCAACCCCTCAGAGGACCTCAGATGATGCCTACCCTCAGACAACATACAGAACTACCAAATTTCGCCATAAGTTAAATATATTAAGTTTCTACAATATATAAATATATTGTAGAAACTTAATTTCTTGTAAAGCTGCTTTGCAACGATTTGTATTGTGAAAAGCACTATACAAATAAACTTGAATTGAATTGAATTGAATTAAAGTGAATTTTACATAGGCCTATAATGTTTCCATATAAAATATACAACAATATGAATAATTTTGAGACAAATAAACAAAACATTTTATAGACAAATACTATTAATAAGAATATACAGGGGGCGCCAAAACTGATCTTGCATACCCCTCAGCAAATGTACAGTTGTGCCCCTGCTCTGCATCCCCTCATATGAAGATTTTTGCTGAAATTCATATGTGACTATGTGCTAATTCTTGCTAGGAGTTGCAGGCCTCACACTTGTGTAACCTGTGGTGTTATTTTGGGCTCCAAATTAGGATTTTGTTATAACATTTATTTATTTATTTATGACTGACCAAACATGTGATGTACTGTATGTTGTCACTAATTAAGCTTATAAAGTGCCATTTATTTGGAGGGCTTAAAGCTACCACCATCCATCTTCTGTTGATGGAGACATTTATGTGAGACAGTAATGTGTTATAGGGTTTTGTTAAATGTACTGGAGTTTTTTTTTTCTTCTCAAATATCTATTCTTACTATCTGATAGGTGCTATGAAAAATCATACCGGTTTCTGTGACTGCGCTGCTGTAGCTTTCGTTTCTGCTTTCTTTTTTCAGGACAATCTTCTAGAAGCTAGCAAAAGTAGATATTTCTTCTCTTCACATCTTAAAATGGGTAAGCAATTCTTTCAGTCGCTTCATTTCTGCCACTTTCAACACTGTGAAAGACCCTTCTGCCAACTCTGAGAACAGAGTATCATCTTCACTGCATGGAATTCTACCTGACAAGAAGATACTTCAGGGTGTCTTGAACAGGCCAACAAAGTCATATCAATTAGCTGGGATACCTTTTGAATCGGTGGGCAGGAGCCTCTCTATTTGCTGTACTCAACATCACTGGACCCAGTCATTCAGGTATAGCCTTCTGGTTCTTTTATCCTTAAGGCTTTTCCCAAAATGATTCACAATTTAGCTGTTTGTACGATAATAATGTTTGAGTAGCCACTAGAGGGCGTCATTGTACCGTGAATGATCTCTCAGTCCCATTTATTTTGATTAATGTGTAAGGCACAGAATGCCATTACATGGTTTCACAAGATTTCTAGTAAAACAAGGTGAAAGTTTGAACATATTTAGAGAATAAAGGTTAACATTTGTATGGTGGAAATGGTTGAGAAATATTTAGCTCTTTTCTGTGTACGCTGTTTTTGGTAGAAAATATTAATCTATGTCTTAGTAATTGTGAATAAGTGTAAGTTACACAGCTGTTTAACATTATGCTTATTGTTATGTCAATACAGTTAAACTTGTGAGCTTTTCTAATGTAAGTTCTAATAACTTTTTGGAGTGTATTAATCTTTGTTTCTTTCTTTTTTTTACCACTCATTTTGCATTTATACTGCAAGCTCTCAGCTGTGTCTTAATGAAGCATGACCTTTCTGGTGCATGATTCTGAAGAATCTTGCTTGATTGAACCAATTTTCCTCCTCTCTCAGTATCTTTCTCTGTTTGCCATTCATTCCTCTCTGCCCTTGAGGCTAAAGCCATGAAGAGACAGTAGCGGGTACTGGGTGAGAAAAGGCTATGTGCATACAGTGTGTGTGTGTGTGTGTGTGTTACTGTTGGTGGGTAAAGTATAGGGCCAGTTTGAATATTCTGGAGGCAAGGATGACTTTAATCGACTGAGCCTCTGAGATTACAAAAAGCTCCTCGATAAAAACCCCGGATGGTGCATCATGATTGTATTTGTTATGCAATCTGTCCCCCAAAATCACACAACCATGAAACAGACACAGGGACAGACTGTGCAGTGACATCACTGAAAGATTGGGAAATGAACATGGGCTACTGGGAGCATTTGGGAGTTCTCCTATCTATTAAACATTAAAAATGAAATTCACAAACATTGAATTGAATACACCTCTTCTATGATGAGAATATTTTAAAATTTTGAATTAATAGTAATTTCAAAAAGTAAAAAAAAAAAAAAAAAAAAAAAAAAAAAAAAAAAAAAAATACATTTGCCTTGATATCACAATGAAGAAAATGTCTTATCAAAGGAATATTGTTCTTGTAAAGTAGTTTGGCAGAATCTTTTGTTGTTATTTCTTCCAAAAAATACTTCACTGATTATTAATATTTCCACAACATGTGAAAATCAATCAATCAATCAATCAATCAATCAATCAGTCAATCAAATCAGAAAGGACCCCTGTGGACAACTGTGTGTCAGCAAGTCTTATATAATATAATGAATCTTACAAGTCTTTTAATGACAAGGTAGGTTGTAAAATGTCATGTGGTGCGACTCTTGAAAATAATGATTTTTATGAAATATTCATTCAAAAGATTTCTAAAAATGTGTTTTTAAGATGTATATACTCATCACTTGTATTTATATTACATTAATTTCTTAATAGTAACTCCTATTGATGTGCCATTTTGCAAAATTGGATTTTATTTAATTATTAAATATTTGAATTGTTTAATTTAAAATGAGTTAACACAAAAATGTTTTTGTGTTAACCTTTATAATGAGAATAAAAATTTAAATTGAAAGTTAAATGTTTCAAATCAAAATGGTTATGGTAAAGGTTAAAAGAAATAGCTAATCTGCTCTCACATAAACACGTTCCATTTGCAACTGAATACACATTCTTCCATATATCAAGGAGGATGTAAGATGTACTCCATGATTCGATGGCTGTTGCTGGTTTGAGCTGAAATGAACAGGCAATAAGAACACAGGCCTTTCTCTTCGGGCAGATGCTGACTCCAAGATGGTTCACAGTCGAAAACAAAAAGGCTGGTCAGTGTTTTGAATGAGTGAGTATGAGTGCTGTGACTCCAGAGGATGAGAGAGAGATTCTAATTAAATCTAACCCCACCTAAGGGCTTCACACTGACCTCATGTGTCAGTCAAGGAGACTTAGGGAGGCTGATTCAACATATACAATTATATAATGCTGCACTGATCTGTCACGACTGGCCTGTACCAGAATGCCCCACACCAGATGAATCCCGTTGGACCTTCTAATGCTACTCTTGAGTGTTACCTCAGTAAACATTGTGATTTGGTCGAAAGGGACAAGTTGTAGCCGAGTGATGTTAATAACACACAACCTCAAATATTCTTTACTTTTGGTACAAAAGTGTGTTGTTTTTTTTCTTTGTTTCACCACTATAGATTTTTCTTACAGTCAGATCTGGCCTTGAGACTGTACAGTCAACATTTGCATTACTGGGAAATATCCAAAAAAAAAAAAAAAAAAAATAGAAAGAAAAAAACAACAAATCAACAGTTTGGTGTATTCTGATTAAAAAGGGATGCACTGGTGAGTCCAGTTACATAAAAAGGCCTTGGTCACTTGTGTTTATTGATGATTTGACAGATGACAGAAGCAGCTGGATGAATTCTGAAGTGTATAGGGATATACTGTCTGACCATATTCAGCCAAATGCAGCAAAGTTGACTGGATGGTGCTTTATAGTACAGGTGGACAATGACCTAAAACATACTGCAAAAGAAACCCAGGAGTTTTTGAAGTTAAAGAACCTGATCGAGCATGCATTTCACTTGCTGAAGACAAAACTAAAGGCAGAAACACCCACAAACAAACAACTGAAGACAGTTGCAGTAAAGGCCTGGCAAAGCATTACGAAGAAGGAAACCCATGGATTACTGACTTCAGGGAGTCATTGCCTGCAAAGAATTCTCAACAAAATATTAAAAATTAACATTTTATTTATGATTATATTCTTTTGACCAAATTACATTTTAGCCCCTGAAAATTGGGGGACTATGTATAGGACTATGATGATACACGGGGCAACTTTTTGAACAATTTTGCCGGGCAACTTTTTTAAGCAATGTTGCTTGGGTATTTTCCCTACTGAGAATGGTTAACAAATTTTTATCTTGATACTTTAGTTCAGTCGTGGGCCCTGTGTCTCACCTAGTTGCCCATTGATGGCAACATTAACCAAAGTTGCCTGGCAACATTTTTCAAAAAGTTGCCCCCGTGTATCATCAGCCTACATTATAAATTAATGAAATTTAAATAGACCTAACTGTACTACTTAAATTTAAAAAAACAAAACAAACAAACAAACAAAAAAACTGAAAGTTGTTGGATTGCTGTGACTCACAAGCAATTCTTGGTGTAGTATAATGAAAAGCCTAGTTGGCATCTTCCTTAGATATTTTTCTAATGTTGAAGCTTGCAACAGGGCAAAGGTTTTTCTGGCTTGCAAAAACTAGTAAAGAAAGAAACTTAAATTCATGACCTCACACTAAAGAAGTCATTCAGTGGAAGTTTGCTTGATTATCTGTCAAGCCCTGAGCACAGTCCAAGGTAACTCACCTTTTACATTATGAATAGAGCCATAAAACTGAATATCATGTTCAGTTCAACTTTCTGAACATTTTCTAGCATGACTTTTATGACATTTTGATTTTTTTCTTTCTTTCTGTGCTTAGGGGTGTAAAGAAGTTCAAAATAACATTCATTCACTGTTTTCACTCAGAAATGCCTGACCTCGATGGATGAAACAGAGGAAATGAACCAAAGAAGATTTCTGCACTCTACAAAATGCTGGGTTAAAAACACCCCAGTTCTGGGTAAAATATGGACAAACCCAGTCCATAGTAACCCAACCACTGGGTCAAAACAACCCATTAGCTGGGTTTGTCCATATTTTACCCAGGGATGGGGTGTATTTATCCCAGCATTTTTTAGAGTGTGAGTAAAAGAAGGAGGAGCCCAACACACAC
Organism: Spinibarbus caldwelli; assembly: GCA_039654775.1. Lineage (NCBI taxonomy): Eukaryota > Metazoa > Chordata > Actinopteri > Cypriniformes > Cyprinidae > Spinibarbus > Spinibarbus caldwelli. Next base: position 15,911,264 of record CM077224.1, on the reverse strand, counting down.
CTACATAGACTGTTACTTATGGTACGTTCAATTCATGTTGGAAAAATCATATTTATGACCTCAATGCACATGAACGCAACTACAATGTCAAAAACACCATTGGTTAGCTCGGGATTTTCTTTAATCCCTGATCTTTACGAGTTGGGGGTGTGTCAGTGAAAAACCTGGCAGATTATCACAAAACATAGATATCTAGCTGTGACTTTGCAGGCTTTTTTTAAATTTACAACAAAATATAATAGCACTGTAACATAACAATATGTAACGAAAAAGTATAGTTTAATTATAAATTAATTAAAAACATATAAAAGCAAAACACACCTGGTGCACATTCTTTGTTCTTTATTTTCTAGAAGTGGAGTTGAAAAATCTTGCTGTATTTTTGTGTAGTTAATTAATAGAAAGTACACCACCATCTTGCTCCGACTAAAATGATTTGAACTCACCTGGCATCATAAACACGACTTTCCAGCTCGTACTTACAAACTTTCCAGAAGGACTTGAAGGCAGCATTTGTTAAAAGGTGTTTACCAGCTGGAGCAAACTTTTCCAAAACTCCAAATAAACTTGACCTGATTTCGTTTGAAATGTCACACCAGTTAGTTTACTGATTTTGCTTGAACTATATTAGGACCTTAAAGGGGTCATGGACTGCCTTTGTTTTTTTATTTTGTATTGTTCTCTGAGCTCCACTTGTAATGTTATCTAGATTTTTACATTAGAAACATAATTTAGAAGTAATAGGCTATTTGTTTGAATAGGCGTGGCGGATTGTAGACTCGGAAGTAAAGGCCCACTGCTATGATTGACAGCTGTGTATGTATGTTTGACAGCCTACATCCTTCAAAGATGGACACTGCAGTGATTTAGGTTAAAAATGAATTAAACACTCATTAATGCATTAGTACTCATTAACTCAATGCATGAGCAGGAAGTCATGGCCTAATGGTTAGAATATTGAAATTATAACCTGAAGGTTGTGGGTTCAAGTCTCAGGTCTGGTAAGAATTGTTGTGGGGGATGAAGCTCAACACTGTTGAGGTCAGGTAAATAGCTTTGACATGTCATATTCAATAGAGTGTATCACACTTTCCACACAAAGAGATTTGTGATGTAGAGACTGTTTTCTCTCAGTCAGTACATTACTTTCTTGATTACATCTCTTTTTTTCTCTCCCTCTTTATTTATTCAGCACTTTTGATTTTCTAGAAGGCAAATGTTGACATTCGCCAACAAAAAAATATGGTTATTTGCAGTGCAGTGAAACAGATATGAAACACACATGCATGCACATCAGTGAATGATAAGTGCAGAGGGGAGCTCTCATATTCAACAGCACTAATATAAGAGCTAAAGCGATTATACATCAAATCTAATGAGAAAGAGAGAAAAATATATATAATAAGAGAGAAATATATATATAATAATATATACACCATCAGTTAAAAATAAATAAATGTTTAATTGAATCAAAGACGTTTGTTGAAGTTGAAGCTTTATTAAAGTGTTTGAAATGAAGATCAAGGGAGTTTTAATTGATATGCTTAACATAATGCAGTACCCTGTAACAGCTTTTGAATCAAATTAATTCTTGATCAGATGAATTTGTGTTTGAGAGTACCTCTCATGAATAAAAATCAGCTCATTAGACTAACAAGGTTTGTTCAAGGGGACAAAATCTCTTCTTAATTGGCTCTGTCCTATGAGTGAATGTTCAGATTCATTACACTGGCTAAACAGTCTATACTCTTCTGAAGTGTGTTTGTGTGTACAGATAGTGTTTTTTCTTTTCTCATTTATACTACACACTATCAGTATGTAAACGTTGAACTAGACATAAACATTTAACTGTTTTAATATGAGGAGAAAAAAGCATAGGTACAACATATGGAGTAGATTTTATTAATGTACACTATACTGTAAAAATCTTATTTTTTCTATAGATAAAGACAGACTGACTGGATTGATGGATGGATCTACAAAGCCAGATCATCAGGACATACCAACACATGCAACTTCCCAGTGCCAGAAGTGTGGTTCAAGAAGAAGTTTCAGGATCAGTTTTCTGTTTGGTTTGAGATCTTCAGATGTGGGGTATCAGATGGTAGCCTGAATTAGTCAATCAATCAAGGGATAAACCCTTTAGGATGGAAGAAGGCGAAGAAATGTGATATGGGTCACTGGAGTCAGAAGATTTGAGCTGTTTCTCATGAAACGAACCAATTCAAATGTATGCTTAGACACTTAATGCTGATTGGATTAGTGTCCGATGGCGAAAAAGCTTATGTGTCAAGAAGCAGTGGAGATGGACAGCAATCCGTTTTTCTCAAACCACTTCAAATGGTTTGAAGTGGATTGTGGGCCTGTGTTGGCACTGACAAACATGGTTGGAACACAGGAGAAACCCATGTCGCATTGTGGAGTGATGAGAATATTCAGCCAGTATTTTAGGAAGAATTTCTAAAATTTTTTAGATGGTATACAGGCCAAGAAGTGTAACAATAATGACACACACACACACACACACACACACACACACACACACACACACACACACACACACAATAATAATTCCATCTAACTAACGGAGGCACATTTTATGAGGCTGAGTATAGCATTATAAGCACTAATAGGAGCAAATTATGTGAATGTCTATCAGACCTTGTACTGTTCCTGGCTGTGTGTAGCACCTACACTCTGCATTTTCTTCTGAAGAATCCCAATGGACCCTTTTCACAGGCTGTGATTATGCATTTCCACAGTTATAAACACTGTAATCTACCAAAGTTTATTATATTTTCATTTTTTAATTAATGTACATTTATAACACTATACTTTGTGTTATATTGTCTTGGCATTAAAATTACCAAAAACTAGTTAACATTTCTAACACAATGGCTGAGAGAGTGGTGGTAGAAAATTCAGATTTTTTTTTTTCTCAGAATTGCAAGTTTATATGTTACAGTTCTGACTTTTTATATTCTCAGAATTGTGTCCAAAAAAGGGTTCTTTTGAGAGAAAAAGTCGCAGTTACCTCCTATGGGATTACATATGTTTTTCCAAAGTAAATTAGCACTTTAACAATGTTTCTGTGAATATTGTCTGAATACATTTTTAAGTATACTTGCTTCAGTCTCTAAACCCATCTTTCCCACAGTGTTTTATCCTCTTCAGTCTAAAATTGTGCATGGTTTTGTGTGACTTCTGTTTCTCTGTCTCCCACAGTGCTCACTGTTGCTAGAATAATCACATTATCCACAGAGTGCCATGTGCACAGATGCTGCAAACTCACAGAGCATGTGGCAGTGCAGCTGAGCTTGACATTTGACTCAACTCAACTCCACAACAGTGCATTTACATTTGCCACATTCCATCCGTCCCCATTGGGCAAGAGGAGACAACAAATTAACACAGATTCCCAACGGCGAGCCAATGAGGCGGGAAGAGAGCAGCGTTATTGTGAAATGACACTGGGGCAACAGGGGCATATGTATGTATGATCTGTATTTCTGTTGTTGTTCTGTTTTTAACGAGGAGATAAAGCTGGAACACATGCTTTTGCATAATACTGAAATAAACTAATATATTGGAGTGCAAGGGACAAAAAAAAAAAAAAAAGCAACAGATACATCCTCAGCAGAACTGGTATTTTGTGGATGAGGGAAAGGGAATGTGTAATAACCTTTAATCGTGTGCTTTGGATTCGATTTGAAAGCATTACTTTGATCAGCTCTCTCGTAATCTCTGGCCACTGGATTCTGTGAAGGAGCTCCATAATCTACAGCTCAGCCGCGTTTAACCACTAGAAGGATGTAGTTATAGAGTACTGTAAGGCACAGTGCACTTCAGCAACATCAACTTGGTAAAAGTAAAAATGTGTATAATGTATTATGTAGTTCATGAATCTGGGTCAATTTTTTTTGTCCTGTCTATTAATTTATTCAGAAATACTGTACATAAAAATTGCAATTCATTGTTACAATGACTAGAATACTCCTCTTCTATGAAGTTCATGCTTTGATTTAACTGTCAGAAAAAAAAATATTATTAAAAATAATGAAATTCTTGAAGAAAACAGGTGTAATCTTTTAATATTATTTATATAAGCAAAATTGTACCATTTTAACAAATCTGTATTTATTTTTGGAATGTGGCATGACCAACAAAAAATATGTTGTGTAACGAACATGCAGAAAAACAAAATGAGAAATGATGTCATAGAGAGAAGGACCCCTGCAGACCCTCACGACATGACATATCAAATAATGTGACGTTTATGACAAGGCAGGGTTACTTCAGGTTATAAAAGGTCATGTGAAGCTACTCAACCCCAAATTAATGATATTTTTGAATGAATAATTATTGATTTAAATTAATTAATTTAAAATTATTTTTATTAATATGATTTGTTAATATAATGAATAAGATGTATTCAGTGGTGTAAGGAAATGTTTCAACTGCATCAGTCAGTAAGCGTTTTTGAAAATGTCATAAACGTTTTTAAAAACCATACAAAAACCTGTAAAGTTGAGTGTCAGTTTCAGTTTAGTTTGTATTTTCTTGTGTTGGTTTGTTTTCTGTTTTGTATGATAAGAAATGGATTAGATCCACCTTCGCCTTCCAAGCATTAACAAAACCAACATGAATACAAAAAGTACATTTTTAAGAAATTGGCATGTGTTATCAACTAGATTTTTCCTTCGTTTTAAAAGATTTGTTCCTTTTTTATTGCAGACACCCTTATATCATTGATCCGTGTGCCACTAAACCGACCCAGTCACAACTCTGTCAGTCAACACATCAGTTCAGTGTTTGGAATTCTTATATGCTACGTTGTGTGATGCTGCCGAAGGGCCTAAACCTAAAACACATGCACAATCACAGGGGAAGACTGTGGCGGCTCAAAGCTTATACACAGGCTTTTGATGGTTTCTCCAGTGCCCATTTGCCAGCATGCAAACATTTAAATGCTATTATTACCTGTTCTAAAGGAACAGGAAGCTTAGGCTTCTAACCCATAATGCATCATGCAGACCACATAGTATTTTGGAAGGCAGGCTGTTGTTGATGTGTTCTGTTCTTTGTACACTGCTAATACATACTGTTTTAGTCCTGCAGGAGGTCTGTAATACCTGGAGAACACAATCTGTTACATTCATTGCAATGGCAGTTGCTCAACTGGCTGCCATCTTTGCTCATTCAGTTCCACATACAGGTTTTTCCGAGCCAATCATCTGAGTCATAATTTAGATGCAATTAATTATGCTGGATCCACACTGAAATGATGTCATAATAACACTGATGGTTCCATAAGAAAGTGTCCAGCACAGTTTCAAGCCTTTCACAAGCAAATACATCTGACATGGAAAAATATTCCTTTACATTTGTTTAAAGGGACAATAAACAACAAAAAAAATGAAAATTCTGTTATTTACTCTGCACCCTCATGTTGTTCTAAACTTTCTTTCTTCTGAGGAACACAGGGTGAACTATGAATCTTGCCCAGTTAATTTTTGAGTCAAGTGGATTTCCAACAGGAAAAAAATAAATAAATCAAATATTTTTACATTTGATTATTAAATTCCACGATTACTGTACAAAATGAATTGTTCTCCAGATTTGTTGTCTGTTGGTGAATTTCGCCAAATGCCAAAGGCATTAATAATGAATGTTCTCAATTCAGTTCATATTTCAAAAGTATATAATTGGGTAAGAAGACATTGCAGTAATTATTACAGTGAAATTTTAAGTTAAATTTTATTATAAATAAAATTTAAAATTAGGGTTGGGTTTTTCCTATGAAACATTATAGTATTATCAAAATGTTCAGGTTTTTTTTCCATACATGAAAATGTAGGGCAATCTCTGGCAATCTAATTTAGCTGTTTCATTATATAAAAAAATGCATATTATATCAGGATTTGATCCTGGCCCCCATGCATACTATACAATTACACCACTAGAAAATCATGACTCACAGTGTTAGGAAGAAGTGGCAGAAATGCCACTGGTACCCCCTCAAAATAACTAGGTACTTGACCCTGCTGCCTTTAGGAGTTTTTCAATTACACATAAATTGCAAAACTTTACTATGGCAAAACTTAATTTACTCTAATGACATATGCAATTTGTTCAGTTTTTAGCTAAATCACATTAATAGACTGTTAACATGTTTGTTCAGGACATGCTTTTTCATGCTTATTTTTTTCTTCTCATTTGTAGAGAATTTTCTTTTTCACTACATACGACAACTGTGACATGTGTGCAAGGTGTACTCTTTCAGTGTTTTTAAGCATCGTAAATAATCAGTAATATTTGGTTGAACTGGTTAAAATGAGCTACTTTGACAGCAAAGAAAACAACAACAAAAACCATGCTTAACTGGAGTAATGGGTAATGGCTCTTATTACCTTGGGTGAAGAATTTTTCTCCTTTCTGATTAGAAATGGTGACAGAAAAAGAAGGCTTTGTTGGAGAGAAGAATACCTGGCTGTGGACATGATAATCAGGTACTTCCAGTTAAGGGTGAACAAAATCTATGAGAAATGTCAAGGCATGATGTCACAGTGACAGTTTATTCTAAACTTAAAAATCAGGAGATGAAGAAAAAAGAGAGAAAGGAAGTTTCAGACTTGCAGTAATTCTGTCAAAAATCACACACACCCCAGTGTCTATACTAGGTCATGCTGAGTAAAATTTTTTGCTGATATAGTCAAACTGAAAGCAAAGCAGTGCCAAATCTGGCATTTCTGTGACAGGAAATACCTTGTGGGTGTATATTTGCAGATGTGTGTGTATGACAGACAGTGTCAGAGATAGTCCCAATTACACTTTCCTCAACTCTAAATTGCTCTGCACTGCCCCTGAAATGGAGTTTGACCTTTGGTAGTGCAGCAGTCAGGGCTAAAGCTTTCCACTGTCTTTGACCTTATGATCTTGCTGCCACTTTCATGAAATAATACAGCTGAATGTACAGAATCACATTCAACAAGGGAAAAACACAAAAACACAAAATGACTGGATGACTGGCTTTAAAAGTTGAAGTGTTTGATTTTTGTGATGCTACTGGCACCAAACAAAATTGCAAAACACGTTTTAAATGCTGCCTCAAGCTCATGCCAGTGTTTGAGCGCATGGGTGTGTGTGTTTAAAAGAAGGGTCTCTTAATATAGAGGCCTACAAATTCAAACATTAACCACAAAAGTTACCTCAAGTTAGGGCAATCAACAGACACTCATGATCACAAATCATTCGCCCGAGAGTTTTCTTTTATTAGTAAAATAATTAGCACTTGGCTAACTCTGTTATGGGTGCCAATAACAATTTGGGTTGCTTGAGTTGAACCTCAACAGATTGTGCCATGAACAGGGCTGGATTTACCCCTTTTTGTGATGTAGACAAAGGTGAGTTTTGGACCCCTTGATTATTGATTGTGGTCCAAGGGTGAATATTACTGTGTTTATTATATATGATTTATACACGCACATGTTTAAAAATAAATAAAAAGCACATGCCCTTGTAATCTTTAATCAAAAACAATGACTTGAGCAGAAAACACAAATGATCCAATCAATTTCCGATGGACAAAATCAGGTCCCATCCTAAATTTTCTCTCGTTCATGAAATTGTTTGACCCTTAAATGCATGAATGTTTTGCCAATCATTATTACATATTCGGGTCTGGAGATGCTCTGACACAGTCATCTGTCCATCACTCTTTGGCTCTCATCAAAGTCATCTTTTCGAGCTTTTTGCTTGCTTCCCTGAAATTCCAGAAAAGACTGTTCATTTGCTGACTAATATATCCCACCCCCTGACAGGTGCCACTGTAATGATACAATCAATGTTACTCACTTCACTTGTCAGTGGTGTTATTGTTTACTTTAGGCTGATCAGTGTACGTCACAATTTCTGAAGACAAACACAATTTCCGTTTTATACCAACTGTAAAGAGATACTCCATCAAAAAGGAAAACTCTCTCATCATTTACTCACCATAATGCCACCCCAGATGTAAATGACCTTCTTTCTTCTGTAAATAGACTTTCTCTGTGAGTCCATATACTGCAAGTGGTCCCTCAAAGTGAATGAAAAAACCATGCAAAGTGAACTCACTGGTAATCTCTGAACTGTAATTGAACTGTGGTAACCCCAGTTGAAGAATCAATGCTGATGAGAAGTGACGGTACTTCTGCATCACGTTGTGCAGGTTTTTACAATGTTTCATCATGTGCTGATCATCAATGAACATCAGTGAACATTTGACAGTTGGCCAGAAGCAATGGTTTATAGTTTAAAAAGTTAAAAATATTACTGTTTTCTCAAACACATATCGTTTTGCTTCAGAAGACACTGATTCACCAACTGGGGTCAAATGGAGAACTACTGCGTTCATTTTGCATAGTTTTCGCCAACTTTGAGGAATCCATGAACTTGCATTATTTGGACACACAGCGATTATTTATTTTTCTAAAAATCTCTGTTTGTGTTACACACAAGAACAAAAGTCATATACATCTGGGATGACACAAGGTTGTGCAAATGATGAGAGAATTTTCATTTTTGGGTGTATCCCTTTAAGACTCTGCCATAAAAACTATTTTACTAGCACTATATATGTGGTGCCCACTCATAAACTGATCACATGTGTTTGTGTACCCAGGAAGTCAAATTGCTTTATTTAAACTATTAACTGTCCTCGGCTGATCTTGAACACAGTACACACTTATATCAATGTCAGTTGTAGAAATGTACTGGAAAGTGTCTGCTGTTTGCCGGAGGGGTAGGATGTAGAGGATGGATCAGAGCTGTAATCTCACTTCTTAGACAACAGGTGTTTGTCTTCCAGGAAAAAGAATAAAAATGGTACATCTAATGAATCATCCCTTACCCTTTTTTAAATCTGTGCCCATCCCCCAGATATTACAGAAATCTGTCTCTCACAAATCTTTGCCCGTAAATCTCTTTTACTGTGGGCCACACGAGGCGAGATGTGATTCAAGTCCATTATGACAGATTGGAATCTCCATCATCCCATAAATGGGAGGTGTGTGAGAGCACAATTTACGCAACACTTCTCTGTCATAAACCACCTCTTCACCTAATATAGCAGCCACAGCTTTGATTGAAATTTTAATGACTCAGTGTGAAAGAGCTGTGTGCGTTTTTAAAGCAGCAACAGATCTATGGATAATTACAGTATATAAGGCACAGAATTAAGATAGTGGTGAACTGCTGATGAAGACATGTTAAAGTTTTCCAAAGGACTGAGAATACTGTTAGAAGAATGTGCCGTAATAACAAGTCGTGTCAGTAACACTTTAAAATAATATTTAATTTGTTGATATTAGTTAATTCATTACTGTAAGGATTGTGAGCAACAATGAACAAGGCTAGCAGCACTTCATTCTACAATCTTGTTCTACATGTATTTACTATCTGCTTACTAAGTACTAACCCTGAACCTAACCCAAACCTTACCTTAACCCATATTAAGTCCAAGTAGTACCTATATATTACTCAGTACTTTCTTGTTTAAATACACTGTAAATACATACTGTAAAATAAAGCGCATCCACAATTCTTCCACAGCATTTATTTATTATTATGATAATTTCTATGTACACATTTTACATTTAAGTTGTGTAAATTCCAAACCTTATGTTTCTTTCTTATGTTGAACATAAAAGAAGATACTTTGACTAATGCTGGTACATAAGAAAGAAACTTATACAGGTTTGGAAAGACATGAGTAAATGATGACACCATTTTCATTTCTGAGGTGAACTATTCGTTTAATACATGAATACATTGACATATAAACAAAGATGAATTAACAATAAACAATATTACATTTACTGTATAAATGAACATAGCTTAATAAATGCATAAATAAATAAATAGTAAAGTGTTACCACGCCATTAAAATGTCGAAAAACATTATCAAATGTGTCTTTCTGGATGTCAGTCTTGAAGGAAGGCAATTCTAAATTGGGTTATGATCCCAAGCATGTTTATGGATTAGATCCTCTGGATGCCAAAGATGTCAGTTCTTATGCAGTTTTGCCACATTACACATCTTTATAATCTTTCTCAACATTAACATCAGGTGCCTCACTGAAATGAGTGTCTTAAATGTGAGTGTCTAATGACACAATGAAAAATAACGAATCTGTATTTGTTGTACAGTATAAGTGACAGTCTGTGTGTATACGTGTGTGTGTGCAGTGTGGAGATTTTTCTATGCTGTGAACAAGATTCTGCTTTTAACAGTTGGCAGGTTACCTACTGCGGATGTGGAATGCAGAAGCTGGCCTTTTAAAACCCTAACCTCACTATCTCTACTTGTGTTGTGTTGTCAGTGTGTGTGTGTGAGAGAAAGAGCAAGCATCTGCAGAAACGTCATGCCCATTTAAACAAATGGTATCTGAAACATGCCCCTCAAATTTTTCAGTCAGGTGGATTTTGACTGTAACTACTTAAAAGAAAGGCATCATTTTATCTAAAATGTAGACAAAATCGCCATTCACATGTACACATTTGGTCATTCAAATTGTCTTCTGCAGATCATTTGCTATAAACATAATATTCTGTCATCATCTACCAAAACTTATCAAAAGTAAGTTGTTTTTTTTAAATGAATTATTTTGTTAAAATTTATTTATATTTTACAGCATTTGGTGATCACTGGCTGCTGGTGTTAAGGGGCTCGGATTCCTTGACAAGTTTTTTAGGTAGACATTGAAATAGAATCAGGTAACAGAAGATTTGGTTTATTTATTTATTTATATGTGTGTGTGTGTGTGTGTGTGTGTGTGTGTGTGTGTTTGTGTGTGCTTTCTCTGGAACTGAAAGACATTTTTGACAGGTATGTGTGGGTCAGCAACCATTAGAATTATAATTATGTAATTAATTAATTATCTAATGTTAACTATGGAACCTTATTGTAAAGTGGTATACCACAATATTTTTACAAAGTTTTGAAGCATCAAAGTTTTGATGGAATAGACTTTCAGTGAAAGAAATCTCTCAGGTCCTATAAAAATAGGCTATATCTTCAAAAATATTATGGATAACAGAAATGATAACATCATTAATATGGTATAAATCTGAATGACAATGTGGGAATAAAACTTGGAAATAAGATAGACAGAATGGGTAAAGTGAAACATATTTAAATTAGCATGCTAAATATTTCATCAAATTACCTGTTATGAGTCGCTTCCTGCACCTCGCTCGCGCTGTCTGTCACGTGGTCCTCCCGGAGCGATGTCCCATATGAGAATGTAGCTATTTCTCACAGATTATTGCACTGCATCCGAAGATCACTCAGCCAGGAATACACAAAATAACAGTGTAATAATCTAAAAATATTGTCACTACCTAAGAATGTGAGCTTAAAATATCAGAAGTGTGAGGGAAATTAAACAGTCTTACCGGAAAAGGCTAGAGTCAGTTCTCGCGCTTCATCGCTTAAAAGTTTACCCGGAGCCGGAGTCTACTGTCATTTATTTTCTTGTTGTCGGGAAACATGTTTGCAAATGCAACAACGGTGTTTCTTTCTTGTTAAGACATGCGTACTGACTTGATGAATGTCTTAAGCGTGCTTCAAATATAAGCGCGCGTAATCGGACTGGAGTGCGTGGACGGTCTTGCGCTTCTCTCGGCGGACTGGAGTACACTGTATTAACGCGAGCAAAACATCTGTCGATGACTGAGAGACGGCTGCTGAATACTGAGAGAGGAAGAGCAAAGCCCGGAGCACAGAGAATTAGCCTCTGTAGGGTTAAACACGACAGCACCCGTCCTGGAGAGGACGAAGGATTCTGGAGGGTGATAGTGGCTGTGGACTGGACATCACTGTGAACCTTCACCCGGGACAGAGAGAGAAAGAGAGAAAGAGAGAGAGAAATGGTCTCCGGGATGGCATCAAAGTGGCTTTTATGTTTCTGCCTGCTTTGGCTGTGCGTGACAAGTAAGAAGCTATCGCATACTTGTATTCAAACAACACTTTTTTTGTTTGTTTTTGTTGTTGTTGTTGTATTTGTTGTTGTTATGGTTTGTGAAATATTCAGAAAATAAGCATGCAGTATTTTTTTTATTACTGACATTGGTAACATTGGTGCTCTCTCTCTCTCTCTTTCTCTCTTTCTCTCTCTCTCTCTCTCTCTCTCTCTCTGTCTCTCTCTCTCTCCTAATGGAAGACTTGTTGATTAAGTTTATTTTTGTTCACTGTGTAATAAGTAGGTCAAATACAATTCTTTCAGTTTCCATGTTTCTGTAACTTCACGAAATTCATATATAATTTTTAAACTGTTTGAATTTTACGCTCTGCAAATCTGTCATATTGCTTGAGAAGACTTGAAATATTGTGCTTGAGTTGTACGAACTGCTTTTGATGCTATTATGATGCTTTTTTAAAATAATTTTTTGAATCTTGACAGTGCCTGGTCCCCATACTCTAAAAAATGCTGGGTTAAATTCAACCCAGTGCTGGGTAAAATATGGACAAACCCAGCAATTGTGTTGTTTTGACCCAGCGGTTGGTTTAGAAGGTTGGGTTAAACATTTAACCCAACCGCTAGGTCAAAACAACCCAATTCCTGGGTTTGTCAATATTTCACCCAGCACTGGGTTGAATTTAACCCAGCATTTTTTAGTGTGCATCCACTTTTTATTGCATGAAAGAGAGCAGCATGAACATTCTTTACAACTTCTTTTGTGTTCCATGCAAAAGTATTTTAAGTTAAGATGTTTTCCGTGCTGAATTATTTCTTTTTAGGTTGTCCAAACGACCATACACTCTAGAAAATGCTGGGTTAAATAAAACTCAGCGCTGGGTGAAATATGGATATTGATGGATATTGGATATCCATATTTTACCCAGTGCTGGGTTGTATTTAACCCAGCATTTTTTAGAGTGTAGACTCTTTTCATATTTTCAGTTTTAGAAAGTGGCAGTAAATTAAGTAAAAATAGAGGTAAATGGAAAGCCATAGCAAAAAAAAAAAAAAAAAAAAAAAATTAAAAATTCCACTTGCACAATTTTTTTAAATGAATGCCAGGGTTATATAACACAAAATACTGAAAACATTTTCTATATTTACAGGCTAAATTAAATCAAACTGTTAAAAGAGTCCATAGATTTTGATTATTTTACTGTAATTCTGTAGATATATTGATTTGTATTCACTTTATAAGCATTCTGTTTATTTTACAGAAATATTATGGTCCAAGTCTTTGTGACTGTTGGTGCCCACAACCAGGCAGAAAGACTAGCCTATATACTGTCAACATCAATATCTTGAAAATGATCAACTGTATATGTAACAGATCCGAAAATACAGAATTAAGATCGATGTGCAGATATAATCTAATAAAGACAGCATGTAATTTGGATTTATTTGCTATTTTCATTAAATTACATTTGCTCATTGAAAAAAAGATAATTGTAAATTGAACCAAAAGCAAAGGTGGAAAACAGCAACCATGATGTCACAAAATTGGCCATGGAATTGCTGGTAAAACAGTATACAGGTAATTTTTTGAAATTTTTTTATTTTTATTTTTTTTGGTGTTGCGTGTTATGGTTATGTTTGTGTAATGCTATTACTATACAGTACTGTGGGATAATGTGAAGGATGAGAGCACTTAACATCCATTAACATCAGAGCAAGCATGACAAAAACACACAACCTCTTCACAGGCAGTTCAGTCACATGCACATAAATTACAGCTCAGCCGAATAGCCACAAACACACATAAAGTGAAAATTATAGCTTCATGATTTATTTCATCTTTAATTATTAGCTCTTTCAAGAGTTGTTGCTTATGTCGATGTGTCTTTTACACAGCCTTTTTACTAAAGAGTTGCACAGTTTAAGCAAAGGCAAGGCAAGGCAAGTTTATTTATATAGCACATTTCATGCACAATGGTAATTCAAAGTGCTTTACATTAAAGGAAGTAAAATAATCATAAACCTATAATCACAACAATAAAACCAGAAATTTAAAATTATTTAAAAATGGATTTAAAATAATTTTAGAACAGTTAGAAATAAAAATGATTATACATAAAATACAGTGCAGTCAGTTCGAACGTTGCACAGTGCTCATCCAACAAATGCACAGCTAAACAGATGAGTTTTGTGCCTGGATTTAAATGTGGCTAATGTTTTAGCACATCTGATCTCTTCTGGAAGCTGGTTCCAACTGCGGGCGGTATAATAGCTAAAAGCGGACTCCCCTTGTTTTGTGTGAACCCTTGGTATTTCTAACTGACTCGATCCTAATGATCTGAGTGGTCTGTTAGGTTTATATTCTGCAATGTATTTAGGTCCGAGGCCATTGAGTGATTTATAAACGAGTAAAAGTAAAATCAATCCTAAATGTAACTGGAAGCCAGTGTAAGGACCTGAGGACTGGTGTGATATGCTCAGATTTTCTGGTTCTAGTCAGAATCCTGGCAGCAGTGTTCTGGATGAGCTGCAGCTGTCTAATGGTCTTCTTTGGAAGGCCGGTGAGAAGACATGAACAAGTTTATCCAAGTCTTGACTGGAAACAGTACTTCTAATTCTTAAAATGTTTTTGAGATGATAGTATGCCGATTTAGCTATTGCTTTGACATGGCTACTGAAACTAAGGTCTGTCTCCAGAATCACCCCAAGATTTTTGACTTGATTTTTAGTTGTTTGACCCCTAGAGTCAAGGTATACATTCACCTTGAGAACTTCATCTTTGTTTCCAAATGCAATGACTTCAGTTTTCTCCTTGTTTAACTGAAGAAAGTTCTGGCACATCCAAGTGAGGGCAGTCGTGGCCTAATGGATAGAGAGTTGGGCTTGTAACCCGAAGGTCGTGGGTTCGAGTCTCGGGTCCGGCAGGGAATACCATGACTGAGGTGAGACCCTTGAGCAAGGCACCAAACCCCCAACTGCTCCCCGGGCGCCGCAGCATTGGCTGCCCACTGCTCTAGGTGTATGTTCACTACTGTGTGTATGCACTTGGATGGGTTAAATGCAGAGCACAAATTCCGAGTATGGGTCACCATACTTGGCCACACACCACTTCCCCCCCCTTACATCCCCTTAATTTCATCAATGCATTGGCAGAGGGAGTCAATGGGGCTATAGTCATTTGGAGATAAGGCTAGGTAAATCTGAATATCATCAGCATAGCTGTGATAGGCAATTTGGTTCTTTCTCATTATTTGACTTAGTGGGAGCATATACAGGCTAAACAAGAGCGGTGCAAGAATTGAGCCTTGTGGGACTCCACATGTCATGGATGTCCACTTAGACTTATGCTCTCCTATACTCACAAAATAACCTCTCCCTTCTAAGTATGACCTGAACCATTTGAGTACCATCCCAGAAAGCCAGACCCAGTTTTCTAGTCTCTCTAGAAGTATGTTATGATCGACAGTGTCAAAGGCAGCACTAAGATCTAGTAGTACCAGCACTGATATTTTGCCAGAATCAGAATTAAAGCGAATATCATTTATTATCTTAATGAGTGCTGTCTCTGTGCTGTGATGCGCTCAGAAACCAGATTGAAAATTGTCCAGGTATCCATTTGAGTTTAGGAAAAGAAAAGGATCTACAGGTCTCATAAGTAAATATGAGATCACTGATGACATCAAGAAGAGTAAAGATGATCACTCTACTCTGTCTGTAGTATGATGTAAAGACTGGCTAACAGCCTAAAAGATGGCAACAGGGTCAGTGCCCAAATTGACCCACGTCTTATTGATCAATAAACTTTAAGTCAAAGATACATTTCAATAGCACAATACAATTCTAAAATAAATTTAGTATAGAATGACTAGCATTCATAGTAAGTATATTGTACTTAAAAATAAAATAACCCAGATTTTTAATATCAATTGAATATCAATATATAATAAATACATCAAAATGCTCATTATTTCAATTTTGTAACATTTAAATCACAAAATTCACCATTTCATGGCTACGTAAAACTAATTAATTCTGCCATTATTATTTTTGCTGCTACTACAACAAAAATATGTGGGCACCCCCAAGTCTGTTGGTGTTTGTTAGGACATTGTGAATTCTCCTTAACATGATAGTATAGTATCCAGGCTTTGAATTTTAATGGCCAAGAAACGTTCCAAGAGTTTTGATATACAGTCCAGTGTATCAGTCAGCTTCTCTGTGTTTGTGCATTGCAGACAGCCTATCAGTCTGTGCATTATTGGTGGAAATTTTTAGTGACACTTTCTGCAGTTAATATTGTCATGTCAGTTGGTGATGACAAGTGAGTCACTGAATCATTCAATCAATTGATTAATAAAAAAAAAAAAAATAAATAAATAAAAATAATAAAACAACTGATTACCCTAGTAAAAAGAAAAGTGTTTAAAATACATTTATTTCATACTAAGTATAGGTGTCACGGTGCACACACGAGGGAAACGAGGAGACAAAGGTAAACTCAAAATACAGTCTTTAATTACTTCCAAATGACAGACAAGGCAAGGCACGGCAAGACAAGGCAGTGCTGACACACAGGAACACCGGGGGGTAATGAGTTGACTAGACGAAAATGAACAGAACAGGCAAGAACTAAATACACATCATAATTAACACACACACCTGAAATAAATCATAAACAATCAGACTTGACGAGGACAGGAACAGGAAGGACAAAATATGGGCATAGAGGGGAACACATGACACACACGACAGACATGACTGTGACATTACTCCCCCCTCCCGGAAGGCGCGACCCGCGCCGTAACAGTACCACCGGAGAGGGGGGGTGGGCGCTCTGGATGCCCCCCAGGACAGACACAGACAGTAATACAGGATGGGGCCTCCATGACGGAACAGGAACGGGCGCCATGGCGGATCAGGGATCTCAGGAGGCCAAGGTGGTGCAGGGAACTCCGGAATCCATGGCGGAGCTGGGAGCTCTGGAGGCCATGGCAGGTGGTCTTACTGGCCGTTGCCTCGGTCCCCTCGGCCTGGCCACTACAGCCGGAACTCCTTTGTACCCCTTTGTAAAAATTCCTTGGGGTAACATATGGGCTTAACTCAGGAACTGGGGCCCTCATGGGGCTAAACACGGGAACAGGAGCCCTCTGTGTGCGAAACAAACACAGGACAATAATCCACAGGAACGGAGCCCTCCTTGGGCTAAGCTCGGAATCAGAGGGCTTACTGGGCATGACGGGAGATCCACAGCCCTTCCTGGGCTGGACGTGGAGTCAACGGCCCTCACAGGGTTTCTCCAGAACCACTTCCACATCAACGACAAGGGCCATAACCAGAGGAGCTGCCTGCCTCAAACGAGTCTCCGCAGACATGACAGACTGGGTAAGTTAAAATGTTCCTATGGACATGACTTTAAAAGGTCTAGACTCCAGTTAGGGGCTGTAGCCATCACTGGACTCTTGGTCAGGGGCTGGAGCCTTCACTGGACTCTGGTCAGGCTGGGAACGGCACCCCTGGACATGACGAGGGAACTGAAGTCAGCGGTGGTCGGCGGGCTTGAGTCAGCGGCGGCCGGCGGGCATGAGACAGCGGCAGACGGCGCGCTTGGGTGAGCTGCGGATGGCGGTGTGCTTGGGTGAGCGGCGAGCTGGTTTTTGAGGGAGCCACGGACGGTGACGTTCTTTTCCCTGCGAATGGCGGGCTTGAGGGTGCCGCGGACAGTGGCATTCTTGAGGGAGTGGACGGCGAGCGGACTCGCGACACTGGCGGCGATCCCACCGAACTCCAACGCTGAATTGCGGGCTAGGGCGGGATGACGAGCGGCGACTTCCTTGCAGCGAGACAGACAAACAGGAACCAAAACAAACAAAAAAAAAAACGTTCAAAAACGAAAAAACAAAACGAGGTGAAGGGGCGCCGCTTACTGTTTCCGTCTGGTCTTCTGTCACGGTGCACACACGAGGGAAACGAGGAGATGAAGGTAAACTCAAAATACAGTTTTTAATTAAATCCAAATGACAGACAAGGCAAGGCACGGTAAGATAAGGCAGGGCAGGGCTGACACACAGGAACACCGGGGGTAATGAGTTGACCAGACGAAAATTAACAGAACAGGCAAGAACTAAATACACATCATAATTAACACACACACCTGAAATAAATCAAAAACAATCAGACTTGACGAGGAAAGGAACAGGAAGGACCAAATATGGGGATAGAGGGGAACACATGACACACAAAACAGACGTGACTGTGACAATAGGCTAGTTCAAATCTATTAACATATTTGCTGACATTTCACGTTAGACTTGATATAAAAATTAGAATTCAACTTTATTTGGAGTATCACTTGTGCATTGCATTTATTAATATTAAGCCTAAAATGTGTTTTAATATCACTATTGATGAGAATTGTATGATCTTGAAAAATTTAAAGTGTACCTAAAGTATACTTGCAATAGTTCCACTTTAGCACAATCAAATATACTTCAGTATATCTTTAGTTGTACTAAAGTACAAAATTAGTTGTTCTAGTTTAACAGACTTAAAGTGTACAGTTTAGTATATTAAAAGTACAATTGCAAGGTATTTTTATTAAGTACATAAGTATGTAAGTGTATTTGTACTATACTTAGCATGAAATAAATGTATTTTAAATTTTAGTATATATTTTTTTTCACTAGGGTAATTCAGGAACAAAACACCATTTGTATTTAAAGTTTGCTTTGGTAAAATTTTAAATGTTTTTGAAAGAAGTCTCATCAAAGGTACATTTTTTTTTAATAAAAAATACAGTAAAAACTGTAATAGTGTGAAATGCATTAAATTTATTACAATGTAAAATAACTGTTTTCTCTATTATTATACTTCGAAATGTATTTTTCCAGTGATGGCAAAGCTAAATTTAGCAGCCATTACTCCAGTCTTCAGAGTCACATGACCCTTCATAAAACATTCTTATTTGCTGATTTGGTTTAGCATTTCTATTGAAAGCAGTTGTGCTGATTAGTAGTTTTATTAAAACTGTGATACATTTCTTTTATGGTATTGATGAATAGAAGTTCAAAAGAATAAAATTTACATGAAATAGGAATATTTAGTAACATTGTAAATATCTTTACTGTCACTTTTAATATATTCTTGCTAAATAAAACAATTCATTTCTTTAGAAACAATACACAAGTAGTTGATTCTGCCTTGTGTTTGTTTGGAACAGTTTTCACTGGTGGAGATAAAAAAAATGCGGTCTAAAATGTAAAATATTAATATTCTTGTTTATTTATTAACATTCTCATAAATTTATAAGGAGATTTTGGTCTTTTGGTATCTATTACTGTATTTGAATCCACTCTAGCTCATAAAGACTGACAAATAGAATGAATCAATAAAATGGATATTAGAGTCAGATGCTGCTGCAGATGTTTTTTCTGTCTGATGAAGCACTAAGCTGGAAATGGTGGTCACACACAGATGGGTCTGAGATTACTATTAAGTCAGACACACATATACTCACTCATTGATTGTCTTTCGACTCGCATAGATGAGAGTCATCTATGCCTTTTGCATGGGTATAATATCCTTGAGGACTGTGTTACACACAAACACATAAACTGATATGAAGTGGATATGGACCTTGCTTTGCTTAAAGGGACAAGCCATGCAAAATGACTAAAGCTCAACATAGCCACAAAAGCTCAAAGGTGTGTGTGCGTCTTCCTGTGTGGAATGGATCACACCAATTGAGTCTGACACAATCTTGGATTCATGACGGAAACTAGGTGTGTGTGTGTCAGCGTTCTGTTTTGAGAGGAGGAGCGCAGTCACTGGAGATCTTATCCCACATGCAGTCGGGAGGAAATGGCGTGTGTTTTGTGTGTGTGTGTGTTGCTACCATCTTGGCAAGTCATTGTTTTGCCATGTCATTGGCACACCCCCTCCACAGCATTGGTGGGCTTATGAGTTATGATGGGATAAGATGCAGAGGAAAATTATTCTGACATGTTTGTGTGTTTTTGCTCTGCAGTGAAAGCAGATTACATGCAGTTTAGCAGACACTTCTGGCCTTTTCATGATATTCTCAAAAACTCCAGAACTATAAAAAAAAAAAAAAAAAAAACCTGCAGGAGATTGCACTGCTTTGTGACATCAATGTCTACCGATGATTATTTGATATGTAATGACACAATTTCAAAAGATTTTGGCAAACAGACACTAGATACAAAGCTAGAAGGGATCATATCGTACACTTTAAAATGATTTCAATTTTTTTCAGTGCAGTATGGTATGTTTTGTTGGCTGGAACATAAAAGAACATTTATTTTTATTATTATTATTTTATTTTCCTTTTTTTTGTGATCAATGAATGTGCTAATGGATTTTTGACAGAGAACTTTACTTGAACAAAGATGCATTAGACTAAAACAGCTCAATCGACATTTGACTTCAACAGTCTGAGCAGCACATTTAAGAGCGGATTATTGTGTTAACAAGACAATTTATAAATGACTATAAATAAACCAAATTGTGATTGCTTTGCCTATATATATATATATATATATATATATATATGTGTGTGTGTGTGTGTGTGTGTGTGTGTATAAAGAGGAAAAACTGAAACAACAGTATTATTTTGTAAAACATACTTCAATAATCTTTCAAAAAACTTTTTTAATTTTAAAATTGCTTGTAAATTTCACAAATAATTCCTCACAATATGACTCCTTAAATGACAAAAAGGCATTTACCATGTGTTTATCTTTAAACATTTTTCAATCTCCATGTAAATCTTTTTGTGCGTGTATTAGGGTCTCTTGCTGCTGATGCTGAGGAGAGGCTGGTAGATTTTCTGCTTGGTCCTGAGCGCTATAATAAACTTATCCGGCCTGCGGTCAATAAGAGTCAGCAGGTCACTATTGGCATCAAAGTCTCTCTAGCACAGCTCATTAGTGTGGTAAGTGTTTCTCATATACACACACACACCAAACTCAAAATATTAGAGCAGAGAAAGGCAACTCTGGCCCCCAAGACCTACTGTACTGTACTGAGTTTAGCTCCAACCCTAATCAAACACAACTACCTGTGATTTTCAAGTGATCCTGAAGACTTTGGTTAGATTTTACAGGCGTTCAATGATCATTGGAGCTAAACTCTGTATTAGAGAATATAATTTATACAGAATGTGTGATTTATTCAAATAAATGTGTGATATCAGCATCATAAATATATGAACTCATGACTATATGAAACTATTTTTAAGAGATTCTGGGTAAGTCTGCTAAATGTCTTAATATTCTGCTTAATATGTCATTCATTACTGTTTAAAAGTTTGGGGTTAGTAAGTTTTTTGGTAGCACTTTATTTTAAGATGTCCTTGTTACACGTTACATGTTCTTATTATTATAATTACAATAAATTATGCATAATTACATGCAAGTAACCCTAAGCCAAACCCTAAACCTAACCATATAGGAAGTACATTAATTAATATTACTCAGTACTTAAGTGCATAATTATACTGTAACAAGGACACCTTAAACTAAAGTGTAACTAGTTTTTTTAATGTTTTTGAAAGAAGAGTCTTATGTTTAACAAGGTTGCATTTATTTGATTAGAAATAGTAATATTGTGAAATATTATTACAATTTAACATTTTACACAATTGCATTAGAGCCATGGTTTAGCAGTAACATACCCTTGACACATTAGAGGCTTAAGCAACATTCACACTGACAGGTAAAATCACATTGACACTATGTTCTAACCAGGTGCAGTGCCACTGCGTGACAAGCGACAAAACAATTTGGTACTATTTTTGTTATGTTGCACTGGGTAGCCCCGCCCACTGCAGAATCTCATTTGTTCAAATCTGTGCTTCGCACAGTTGTATATTAAACAGCAAATATATTCAGACTGACTTTTATCTTCAGTAATAACAGAGACGCTGGAACCCTGTCACGTCATGTCTGGTTAGAGCACATTGTTAGTGCTCACACGGGTGATGCAGTTTTGAGTCTGGATTGTGTCATGTCCTGAACTCATCATATCCCTGTCACTTCGCCCAATAATTTTATGTTCCCTTTTCACTGTTATGAACAAAAAGATGCAATGTTCTGTTCTTTTTACAGAATGAGAGGGAACAAATCATGACAACGAATGTGTGGCTGACTCAGGTAAGCTCACCTGCTATGCCTGTGCGCTCATCTGGATAGTGTTATAAAACACAGTCAAATGAGCTGTCCCACATGAGTGCACTTACAGCACGTGGAAGATTTGAGTTGTAATTCAATTATAGTTCACTTTTAGGTCATTTCTAAAAGTGATGGAAAATCCTGTTGAACCGAGTGAATGCGTTTAGCTGTTCTGTTTTAAATGAGTTTGGTACAAATGCTGGTACATCGTCTGACCCAATTTGAACAGTTTTAATCACATTGTACTTTCTCTGTAGGAGTGGAATGACTACAGACTGGTGTGGGATCCGAATGAGTACGAGGGCATCAAAAAACTACGAATACCATCGCAGCACATCTGGCTTCCTGATATAGTACTCTATAACAAGTATGCCATATTTATACCATAGCACACACACACACACACACACACACACACACACACACACACACATATATATATATATATATATACTATCTATAGACCTCTATTCAAATATTTGAGATCAGTGATTTTTCTTTTTTAAGGTCCCTTATGCTCAGCAAAGCTGCATTTATTTGATCAAAAATACAGTAAAAACAGTAATATTGTGAAATATTATTACAATTTAAAATAACTGTTTTCTATTTTAATATATTTTAAAATGTAATTTATTACTGTGGTGGCAAAGCTGAATTTTCAGCAGCTATTACTCCAGTCTTCAGTGTCACATGATCCTTCAGAAATCATTCTAAAATGACGACTGTCACATTTGATCAATTGAATGTATTCTTGCTAAATAAAAAGAATTTATTTTCTAAAAAAATAAAAAAAAATAAATTAAATAGTACTGACCCTAATATGAGTGATAATGAGCATAATATGATAATATGATGTGGTTAAGTAGTACTATTGGTTGAGAAGTTCAGATGTTGACCTGCCAACATTACACTGACCACACCACAAAATAAAGAATTTTTATTTTAGCAATTTATTTTATTATTTGCTACAAATGTATATAAAATTATATATAAAATCTAAATTATTTAAATATTTAGATATTATTTTCTTTAAAGTAAGAAGATGTGGAACAAGCTGAAAATGTTATGGTCATAATAAATCTACGTAAGTAAAACACTTTGGTCACACTTTATTTTACTAACTATTAACTACGACTTTTGCCTCAGTAAACTCATAATTTGCTGCTTATTAATAGTTAGTAAGGTAGTTGTTAAGTTTAGGTATTGGGTGGGACTAAGGGATCCGAATATAGTCATGCAGAATCTGTGCTTTATAAGTACTCATAGACAGCCAGTATGCTCGTAATATGTTTGTAAGCAGTAAGCATGCAGTAAGCAACTATTTAATGGTGAGAACTGGTCCTTTAAATAAAGTGTTACCAATAGTTTTTCTGGAAATGATGTGGGCCATGCGCTGCACTGATATCATATCCTGTATATAGTTATACAAGTCTGATGCGTATCATAGCATCTGATAAATGAATGTTTTATTTGGAATAGCTCAGAGCAGTAGCTTTGGAAACAGTTCTTAGTAGCACACTTACATGTGTTAAGACTTCATTTTTGCAGCTTTTCTCATTAAGCTCTATTACTGTTCTTATTAAGGCCATAAGCCTTGTAAACTTTTGGGATGTTTTGAGACTTTGATACACAGTCAGTGTTTAGTGACAAACTCAAAACAAAAAGCAAGCTGTCACTGTTCCAAGAGACTGACTAATTATGCTAGAAAGTTGCCAAAAGCAAGAGCAGTCTCCTCCCTTGTTACTGTTCTTTCAGGTTGTTCATGTCTACATTCTTGACAAAGCTCTGAAGAATGAAGAAAAAATAAGATGAGTGACAAGCAAAAATGTTTAAACTGTTTGATCTAGGTCAGATGTGTGTTCCCAGTGGAAGCAATGTGTGTTATATAATCCCCAGTTTAGTTGATAAAAATGAAGGATGCACTTGCACATGTTCATTGCTTAAATGGATAAATTGGGTGGGATGAGACTTTAATTTGCTTAAGAGGCATTTCCTCATGTAAAGAGACACTGGTGCATGTAATCCTTTGCTAAAATAAGCATTGTATTTCTATGCTAATTTTAATTGAAAAGCTGTACACTAATAATTTTTCAAGGGCACAGAGGGAGAGAGATCCTGGATTAAAGATCTGTTAATTAATGCATACTAATCAGCAACTGTGTGTGATGAGGAGGCGTTCTCAGCATCTCATAAACATGGGTTTTTCAAACTGGGGGCCGCAAGGAAGTGTATTGGAAAATTTGAAAGACAAGATTCTTACAAAATGCTCAGAACAATCAAGGTTAACTTGTTATATTATATACCTGTGATATTAGTTTAATATGTTTAGCATAATTTGTAACACATTCAATTTTATATTTTCATGAAACCATGATCTTAACCACAATTATTTTACTGGATTGCCAGCCCTAATATATATATATATATATATATATATATATATATACACAGTGCTGTGAAAAGATTTTTGCCCCCTTCCTGTTTTTTTATTTTTTATTTTTTGCATATTTGTCACACTTAAAAGATTCAGATCATCAAACAAATGTTAATATTACACAAAGATAATGCAAGTAAATATAAAATGCAGTTTTTAAATGATGATTTCATTTATTAAGGGGAAAAAAAGCTGTCCAAACCTAGATTTGGACAGAAATTCAAGAACAGATGAGAAACAAAATAGTTGACATGTATCAGTCTGGAAAGGGTTATAAAGCCATTTCTAAGGCTTTGGGACTCCAACGAACCATGGTCAGAGCCATTATCCACAAATGGAGAAAACTTGGAACAGTGGTGAACCTTCCCAGGAGTGGCCGGCCTACCAAAATTACTCCAAGAGCGCAACAACGACTCATCCAGGAGGTCATAAAAGAACCCAGAACAACATCTAAAGAACTGTAGGCCTCACTTGCCTCAATTAAGGTCAGTGTTCATGATTCAACAATAAGAAAGAGACTGGGTAAAAACGGCATCCATGGGAGAGTTACAAGGCAAAAGCCACTGCTGACAAAAAACAACACAAAGGCTCTTCTCACATTTGCCAAAAAAATATCTTGATTGTCCCCAAGACTTTTGGGCAAATATTCTGTGGACTGATGAGACAAAAGTTGAACTTTTTGGATGGTGTGTCCTGTTACATCTGATGTAAAACCAACACAGCATTTCATACAAAGAACATCATACCAACAGTCAAACATGGTGGTAGTAGTGTGATGGTCTGAGGCTGCTTTGCAGCTTCAGGACCTGGACGACTTGCCATAATTGATGGAATCATGAATTCTGCACTCTATCAGAAAATCCTGAAGGAGAATGTCCGGCTGTCAGTTTGTGACCTCAAGCTCAAGTGCACTTGGGTTATGCAGCAGGACAATGATCCCAAACACACCAGCAAGTCCACCTCTGAATGGCTCAAGAAATACAAAATTAAGGTTTTGGAGTTGCCAAATCAAAGTCCAGACTTAAATCCGACTGAGATGCTGTGGCATGACCTAAAACAGTCCTTTCATGCTCAAAAACCCTCCAATGTGGCTGAATTAAAACAGATGTGCAAAGAAGAGTGGGCCAAAATTCATCCACAGCGATGTGAAAGACTCATTGCTAGTTACTGCAAACGCTTGATTGCAGTTGTTGCTGCAAAGGGTGGCACAACCAGTGATTAGATTTAGGGGGCAATTACTTTTTCACGTAGGGCCAGGCAGGTTTGGACAGCTTTTTTCCCTTAATAAATTAAATCATTATTTCAAAACTGCATTTTGTATTTACTCAGGTTATTTTTGTGTAATATTAAAATTTGTTTGATGATCTGAATTTTTAAGTGTGACAAATATGCAAAGAATTAAAAAAAAACAGGAAGGGGGCAAAAACCTTTTCACGGCACTGTATAATTATCTACATGCAACACTACTCTAATAAAAATAAAACTATTTAAAAATTATACTATTTTTAACTATTTTTATTACAGTAATGTTGCATGTAGATAATTATATATATATATAAATATATATAAATATATATATATATATATATATATATATATATATATATATATATATATATACATATAACAGGAAATTAAAAAACAGGAAGGAGGCAAAAACCTTTTCACGGCACTGTATATATATATATATATATATATATATATATATATATATATATATATATATATACTGTATATAATATTATTTATATTATCTACATGCAACATTACTCTAATAAAAATAGTTAAAAAATAGCATAATAATACTAATTAAGATATTAATTTATTTACAAATGAAATAATTTTTCATTTAAAAAAAACATTTATTTATTTATTTTTTACATAAAAACGGTATTTATAAATAATAAAAAAAAAATGTTTTTAGTAATGCTGTGCTAACAAAAGGTTTGAAAATCATTGTGCCAATGCATGTATGTTGCTATTGTAACTCACTTTATACTCTTTAGGAATTCACAGAATACATTTCATTGATATTTATAATGTTTATTCTCTTGTCTTACAGTGCAGATGGTGTGTATGAAGTATCATTTTACTGCAATGCAGTTGTCTCCAACACTGGTGATATTTTCTGGCTCCCTCCTGCCATCTACAAGAGCGCCTGTGCTATTGAAGTCCGTAACTTCCCCTTCGATCAGCAGAACTGCACGCTTAAATTTCGTTCTTGGACCTACGATCGCACAGAACTTGATCTTGTCTTGACGTCCGATTTTGCCAGTCGTGATGATTACACACCAAGCGGTGAATGGGATATTGTGTCGCTTCCTGGCAGAAAAAACGAAGACCCCAATGACCTCACGTACCTGGATGTCACTTACGACTTTGTGATCAAGCGCAAACCTCTCTTCTACACGATTAACCTCATCATTCCATGCGTCCTCATCACTTCTCTTGCGATTCTGGTTTTCTACCTTCCTTCAGACTGTGGAGAGAAGATGACACTTTGTATATCAGTTCTTCTGGCTCTTACTGTGTTTCTGCTCCTGATATCGAAGATCGTTCCGCCGACATCCCTGGCTGTTCCATTAATAGGGAAGTATCTGATGTTTACGATGGTGCTGGTCACATTTTCTATTGTGACGAGTGTGTGTGTGCTCAATGTTCACCACCGTTCTCCATCGACACACCGCATGCCAGAGTGGGTCAAGCGTGTGTTCCTGCATAAGCTTCCTATTTTCCTTCTGATGCGACGGCCCGGAAGATCTAATGTACGGGAAAGGTTTCGACGGAAGCATCAGCGGAAATCATTCTCATCTGATGCTAAAGGTATAAGGTTGGATGGAGACTCATTCTTCTTAAGTGATGACCCTGGGCGTGTGTGCGGGGCCTGGAAGGTCGGTGACCTTCCTGAGGGTTCAGAGTTCAGGCAGAGAGTGAAAGTCAGACATGACCCAGATGTGGATGAGGCCATAGACGGTGTGAGGTTCATTGCTGAACATATGAAGATTGAGGATGATGATGAAGGGGTGAGAAATATTTTTGTGTTTGGCATATTAAATTAATTGATTAGTTGAGTTTGAGTAAATGAGTTTAATCAGTTTGAGATTTCAAAGTGAATCACTCTTAAGAGCCAGTCAAAACATACAGAACAACAAGTGCAGTCTGATTCGAATAAATCTTAGGAGCTGGTTCTTTTTAGCGAATCAAAAAACATGAGCGTAACTTGTGTAGTCAGATTTTTGCATGAATGACTCGTATGAGCAGATTCTTCTTAGTGAATGAATAAACATACAGGACTAACAGTGTTGCCTGATTCCCAAATAAATGACTCTTATGTAGTGCAACCAGTGTAGTCTGATTCTTGAACTGATTCTTTTTAGTGAGTCAAAAAGACATGCAGCGGAACCAGTATAGCCTGATTCCCGAACAAATGACTCAGAGTCAGTTCTTATTAGTGAATCAAACACACAGAGCTTACAACTAACTTTAAGATTTAAAGGGGTCATTGGATGCCCATTTTCCACAAGTTGATATGATTCTTTAGGGTCTTAATGAAAAGTCTATAACATACTTTGGTTAAAATTTCTCAATGGTAGTGTAATACAACACCGATTTAACCCTGTCAAAAATAGCTCTGTTCACAGCAAGCCGTTTCAGTGCATGTTCCTTTAAATGCTAATGAGCTCTGCTCACCCTGCCCCTCTCTTCCGTGGGGTGACGAGCCGTTCTCTGAGAGACTGTAAACTTTAGCAGCATTTAGCCGCAGAACTTGCTAACTAGCACATTATTAGGAAAGGCGATTTGCAAAGATTCATAAAAAAAACCTTATACTCACTTCTTCTGGAGGTGAAGCTGGATCATGAATGATTTGCGCGAACATAGATGCATTTAGGCAGATCGGGGGGCACATTCCCTTCAAAAACAAACGTAATCCACTGCATCTTCAGCGGCTCAGACGTTGGCGAGTAAATGACGACTGCTATGTTCATTATTACATCCAACAACAAAACACCTCAGTCGCTTAGGAGACATTCTTGTCTACACCTGCTCCAGCATTGAAACAATGGCGGACTGTTGACAGCTCACTCAGGGCGGGTCTATGTTAAAAAGGCTGTGTCGGTCAATAGTCGTGGGAGGGGCCTGTGCAGAACTAAGTCACTCTGCCAAGAATCTCAGAACAGCCTGATCTGAGAAAGTTATCTTTATTATTGGGGATTTAAAAAAAAGCACTGGGTGGATTTTTATCGGGTGGATGTGTACACACACTGCCAACACACATTTATGTTCAAACAACATGTAAAAATGAATTTTGCATCCGATGACCCCTTTAATTCATTAATTCAGTACAGTGCAATTTTTGTGTGTGTGTGTTTTGTCAGTACAATTATATACAAATGTAGGCCTGTTGCAATAAGCAATATATCGACTTAACACACATTATATTTACATGACCTCAATATATTTTGGTGATGCAATATATCGCCCATTATATTTACTTAAAAATTAATGTCACCATGTTTTTTGCATTCCACTTGTGCCTGTGTCTTTTGCAGCTTCTCGTACATAACGTGGTGTAATCATGAGGTGCTAGTTCACATTTAAAAAAAGCTTCTACAAAAAAATGATATGGCCTTGTTTAGGGATCTGTACCTTTGTGCTTGCGGACATCTGACAGCTAAGTAGGGATTGTGTTTTTCAGCAATAGTGTGCACCCTTAATTTACAGAGAAAAGAAGGTCAGGGGAAAATATGTAGATGGAAAAATCTCCATACAAGTTCTTTTCTCCTTACAAGTGCATTTTTCTTTTTTTCCCCCTACTTGTTACTTTGCACTTTTTGTTATAAAATGTTTATTTACTATTTATTCAAGTTTTTTAAGGTATCTAATATTTTGATACTTAATTTCCATGATCTAAATATTCTTAAGAATTAAAAGTTTGTTGTCATTTGGAAGTGTGTAGGCCTTCTTGCATTATTATGCTGTTACATTATGATTATATATTCAGTGGCATAAAATAGTCTTTAAAATGACAATAATATCGCTTATCGCAATTATTTCTGGGGCAATATATCACACAACAAAAAGTTGTTATTGTGACAGGCCTATACAAATGAATGAATAATAATGACTGAAATGTTTGTTTATTGTTACAATTTTTTAGATTGCATTTATGCTGTCTCTCAAAAATGAAAAGTCATTAAAAATGGAAATAAATATAGTTTATAAATATTTATTTAAATGGAAATGATCAAATATTTCATTATTTAAACTGAATTTGTTTTTTCAAAATATTTATTTCTTTTAAATATTAAAAGAATCATTAATGGAACTGTTAAGAAGCTAGTTAATTCTTTACAATTCCCATGCCTAGACCTGAGAAACTAAGTCTGAAATATACAGTAAAATTGCAGTGCTGAATTTTATTAGTGAAAATACCAGGCAGGCATGAAAACTCTGTGCTAAACCCTCATGATTACGCATACATATTGTAGTAATGAATGTTTTTTTGCTTGCATGTGCCATGCAGATCATTGAGGACTGGAAGTATGTAGCCATGGTGATCGACCGGCTCTTCCTCTGGATTTTTATCCTGGTGTGTGTCGTCGGCACACTCGGACTCTTTGTGCAGCCTCTCTTTCAGAGCTACAACACCCCCGTGGCAGAAGAAGAGTGAGTCACATCTTTCTTTCTCTACTCCTTCTCTTTAATTCATGATAGAGGAGTGTTTGGAGGCAAGTGCCTTCCAGGTTTTTGTAAACTTCTTATGCATTTAACAAAGCGTCACCTCCAATGTGGAAAAGTTTACTGACGTTAACTGATGCATCTGGTTCTCTCTGTCCCTCCCTGCCTTTTCCCATCATATTCTTCTCTTTCCTGTGTCTTCCTTTTGCAGATATGGGGATTTCTAAAATATCTGCTGAGTGATCCTGTGACTTTTGGATGAACTTGTTGACCGAGCTTTGACATATCACAAACACATATCCACATTAATGTTCAGCAGAACAGAACCATTGTGGGAATTCACTAAACAGATGCATTGGCGTATGATGCTTCAGCGCAAACATATGAATCTTATTCACAAACCACCTGCAATCAAGTTTAAGTAGGCACAAAATAGCATTTTGTATTTAAATTAATTATTTTCAGGGCAAAAACTTATTATTATTTTTTTTTTTTTTGCAAATTAGGCTTCTTATAGCATATGTATTCAAAAAAATGAGTGCT
The DNA here is from genome assembly GCA_039654775.1 of Spinibarbus caldwelli. NCBI lineage: Eukaryota > Metazoa > Chordata > Actinopteri > Cypriniformes > Cyprinidae > Spinibarbus > Spinibarbus caldwelli. Next base: position 15,880,464 of record CM077224.1, on the reverse strand, counting down.
GTGTGCCTATAGTACAATTAATATTGCATTATCATCGCCCATGGAAAGCAGGCTGTAGACACAATTTTATTTAAAACTGATATTTGTTCACATTTTCTATTGATCATGCTTGCAGTAAATTATCAAATGATGATTAATTGGAGTAGAGCGTTATAATCAGCCATAAAATCAGCCATTACCTGATTTGCATAATTCCTTTATATGCAAATAAACACATCAGCTGGTTCAGTTCCTTCTTAGTGAATTCCCCATATGTCAACACTCTCAAAGCTATAAACCAATGATCCTGTTTCTTTAGGAATTTCTCATTTAAACAACAATAGCAATATATGACAGCTATCAGTGCCACTCAGTCATCATCTTTGCAGCCAAATCGTTGTATAACTATATTTATATGGCTTATGTTGTGTTCACTTTTATATTTTTTCAAGGCACACATTCACTTCTTTCAAAGTAGGTTTACAGGGTTTCTAGAGCAGGACGATTATTGGAGACCTTGACGCAATGACTAATTTTCTAAGACATTTTTTTCCTCCTCCTTGCTTGACCTCATACAAATGCATTGACACACAAACTGTAGTTCGTTCAGTATTGTTTAATATGAACGTTTGATTAATGGCTGTGAGTGGTTTTCCGGAACTGAATCACATTTTAATTGCCTTAAAAGAGTTTTATTCAGTGATTGAAAAGCACTTCACCACTACAACAGTATGATCAATAGACTTTTCAAAATAAGCATTGTAATTATAAAAATAATACAATAAAACATTTTTCCTTTCCTTTTCATGCGAGAGCAGTTTCTTTATTTTCACATTTTTTTCTTTTAATGCACTTTCAATTTTTATGTCCCATCTTTGAATCTAGAGTGTCCATTTACAGGTTGCACAATTGCACGATCCCTAGTAGAAAATCCTGCATTATTGATATATGGTTTATATATTATATGACACACACTGTGGTGCACATCTGTTTGAATATGTCTATATGTCCATGTCCCCACAGGTATCAAGACGCAGACAAACTTTTACCCTTTTAACTGATTAATAAAATGCAGGCTCTGGGTAACATGATGAGTGTAGATGCCTTTGCTAATCTTTCTTCCAACATTAGCATGGAAAATATTCCATTGCCATGGAAACCTCAAAGACATGGTGTGTGTCCATTTTAAAGTGGCCTTCCCTATGTCATTTATATTCCCTGCAAAAGGATTCATTTTTCAAGTGGTAACACTCAAAGCATATAAATATAGAGTCAAAACTGATATTTCCCAATAATTTATTAGCAAGATGATATTAAAATGTTTTTTTTTTTCTGAAACTCTGTAGTTTTAATACAGAGGGGCAAAACATAGAATGCAATGCAATACAGTAATGAGTGAGAAATGTACCAATGAACATTCCTCAAAAGACGGATGTATCATATTTGATACATTTTAATATTTTTCTGAAATTATGAATTATGGATAATCATGTAAACCTTGCTTCAGTCCAGTAAGTGCTCATCTTGAAATATTACTAATAATAGTAAAGTTTTTCTTACTTATTTCTTTTCTTCCAAATCATTAAAGATTTCAAAACAAAAAGACCTGCATACCACAACCTAAAGGGAGAAGTTTTCAGAATTATACTTAAGACCTTTTACTAAATATAAACCATCAATCAGACGACAGAAGGCATGTAGTAGTTTGTGATCATATTGACAATTTAGAAGGCATTAGAATTTTGCATAGAAAATATGATACAGAAGGCTTTATAAAAATTAAAGCACATTGAATATGAATGGAACATGGGATTTTTTCAAGGTCTGACTTCCAGGAATAATTAGCGTTCTTACCGAAATGCACCTACAAATGGTTGATGAGCCACTCAGTGGATTCTTGAGTAGTGATGCTATCTGGAATGTAGCCTTTGTTACCGAGAACTGTCTCGCCATGCTAGGAAAATGCCTAAATGTATTTCTAATGATCCTTGAATTTGTGAGAATGCAATACTGGGATCCCTGCCATGAGGCACACTGCAAGACAAATTAACCATCTTAGTGAAAATTGGCACCAGCATTTGACCCAATGAAACTGAGGCCAAAATCGGACTGTAATGCATCAAAGCTGTCCTCCATTTTTTCCCTATAAATTGAAACTATTCTCTTCTTTCGTCACCCTTGAAACATTCTAATTGTGTGTGTGAACGACATTCAATACTTCAGTATTTCATAAATGAATTAGTCTTCTTTAGAGTCACGCTTCCATGGTCACAGATTTTTTTTCCATCTGTAAAATCCACAAAGTATTCCTCTCTGGTATGTAAATGAGTATGAGTAAGTCCGTCTGCACATGTGAACAGAGATTTTCTGATGTCTGCATTCATCTTTTCATTGCTTGTCTCACTGTGAGTCATTAAATGAACACATAAAACATATAAGACCTAATTGAATGTCCTCTTCTCTACTGATCTACTCATCCATTCTGTCACATCAACAAATTACACCCACTTCTCAGAGTGGACATAAAACATTACTGATGTGTTGTTTAAATCTCTGTCAGGTATACATAACATCTAGACAAGTGTCACAAGAAGCTGTTTTTGTGGTAAATACGCACTTAAGCTGATCTTAACTTGACTGACTAAAATGATTTGAAATTTGAAATAAGGAGACAATCAGAGCTATATCAGAATATTGTGGCTGTAAAGTAAGAGGAACGAAAGAAAATCCATGAAATATGTTATTTGTCGAGAGCTGAAAGACCATATTTTGTATTGCCTGTCGAGTCTATTTATATATTTATTTTTTTATTTGCACATATATTTTCAGCTGCCTATAGTGATGATGTCGGGAGGGAAGATTTAACATGGTGGAAACTTCATTGCCTCAGCAGAGACAGCCGCTGTTGTCTGCAATGCTGCTGACCAGCAGAAATGCCCCTCCACTGCTTATGGCGTGCTGAGATATTGACGTCTCTCATATTTACTGTCAGATTCTCACATATGCACTGGTGCATTCTGAAATGTGGAGAAAGGAAGGATTGTGTTTGTTGGTTTCAGTGTATATCTTTAATACAATATATTGTATAAATGGCAATAATAAAATAGTAATAACAATAATAATAATAATAATAATAATAAACACAGACTTATGCTCAAATAGTGTGTTTATTATCTAAACAAACAGTAGAAATTTGTGTGTGTTGGGGATATGGCCTTTAAACAAGGTCATATTTTTTAGGGGAAAAAAAATAATTTTTTTTGCTCAATTTATATGCACAACTATATTTAAAGAAAAAGAAGAAATGGTTTGACCTAATCTTTTTTTCAAACTATGTTTGAAAATATGTCATTTTAGAAAATGTATTTATTACAGGATAAAATACGTTTTTATGAAATGCTTTCACTAAGTGTATAAAAGTTCACAAAGCCTCCAGAGCTCTTCAGATTATTCTAGAATGTTTGCTTTGGTTGAACGTTGCATTTCTGGGCTTGTTTCGCCAAAATTATCAGTGCAAACTGCTTGGCCCTTTGGCCAAACCAGTCTTCTGCAGATTTGTCAGACGACTCTTTGCCTGTTGTTTTGCTCTGATTTTACAGCTGGAACACTGCCCATCTTAAATGTTGAGGGGAGAGAGAGGACGAGAAAGATAGAAAAAATTAAGAAAGCATGTGACAAAGAAAACTATAAATACCATTAGAAAGGGGTATCTGAGGAGCCTATGCAGCACACACAGACACACACATATAAACATAATTTCATTAGCTTGTGAGCCTCTCCCAGATATCTCTCATTAAATATTGTCTTAAGGTCACATGTCCCCAGAGGCTTATGGAGAGACTAGCTGTGCTTGCGTTTGATCACTCTTGCTGCCACTGAAGATTAAAAATAACAGAAAGCAGTGACGTTAACTGCTAACACTAACCACACACAGCTGTCATTTCAAAACAAGCACATAAAGACTCCTTAGCACTCTGTTAGGACTCTATACTCACAAGGTCAAATTTGCAGGCATGCTTTGATTGGATAACTGCTGCCTTTTTGCTGTATTTCTGCTTGATTAAAAAAAAAAAGTTTTGATTCATGAAGAATCATGCACTCATTCAAAATTAATTCTGTCTCCATTTAAATGTCATGTGGGTGTTTCCTGTGACTTATTAAAAAAAAAAAAAAGTCAATATAGTTCATTTAATTTGTTCTCTAACAATGTGCAACAATGGACATGCATGCATCTTTTCTGGAAATTCTACCAGTGTCATTTCCACCCCACCTCAAATGATGTGTTGCGTTTAAAGGAGACCTATTATGCCCCTTTTTACAATATAGAACATAAGTCCCCAGAATATGTCTGTGAAGTTTCAGCTCAAAATATCCCACAAATCATTTATTATATAATTTTGAAAATGCCTATTTGAGTATAAACAGAAACAGGCTGTTTTCGTGCATGTATCTTTAAATGCAAATGAGCTGTTGCCCCCACCCCCTTTTCCAGAATAGGGCTGTGCCTTTACAGCACCAGACTGTCCCTCTCAGATACTTTGCTAAAAAAAAACATCTGTTTGGTTTTGATTATCATGTCTATCGGACTGAAATCATACGTTTTAAACCATATTATTTTTAAAGGGGTCATATGATGTTGCTAAAAAGAACATTATTTTGTGTATTTGGGTGTATTTCAATGTTTTTACGCGGTTTCGAGGTTCAAAAAACATTATTTTCCACATACTGTACATTATTGTTACTTCCTCTATGCTCCGCCTTTCTGAAATGCACCTATTTTTATAAATCTCATCTCAGCGAGGTGTGCTCTGATTGGCCAGCTATCCGGTGCGTTGTGATTGGCCGAATACCTTAAGCGTGTGACGGAAATGTTACGCCCCTTCACATGTTGTGATGCCATGTCCCGGCCTTTTTTACAGTCTATAGTCCCTACGGGATGAGGCTAAAACAATAAAACCGGGCTATAAACGAGGCATTTGTTGCATTCAGTGAGGACACAATTACTGATTATATAATGAGACTCATATGGTCTTTTTATGCGTTGCGCCGCGCCGCGCCTAAACTTAACAACCATGCCTGCATTTGTGATCGTAGAAACACCAAACAAGCACTGCTCTACACAGCTCAAAACTCGAGTTTGAATAGTCAGTAGCAAATTCTTTAAATATCAAAACGTACTTACAGGCTGTGAGTCAGAAGCACCAGACTGTCCTTGCAAAGTTGGAATTGCTGTTCACAGCCATTCATAGTGTTCACACTGTAGGCTATTCTCTCCCAGGATCAGGAAATAGTCCTCCGTAAAATGCACTGCACAGACTCGAATATTTGTGTTGTACTGTTCTGGAACAGTGTTGTAAATATAACTTAACCACTGATTTCTAGTTGTGTACTCATTTGGAAGGCCGAACAAAATACTTTCGCTTTCACAACGAAACACACAGCGTCTCCACGACATGGCAGCGGCAACAACAATACTAATAAAAGTTACACCTTCTTTCTTTGCGTGTACGTTTGGGCGGTGTTATGCAAATCTTCCCACACCGTGACGTAGACGTGGGGACGTGTTTGAATGAGCCGTTTTAGGAGGGTGTGGCAGAGTCTTAACTTTTATAAAGAATATCTCTTTGAGACTTTAGTCTTTGCAACTTTAGGGATCTTATCTATGCACAACAGCTTGTAACACTCCAAAGAGAAAAGAAAACTTGAAATCGCATCATATGACCCCTTTAAACTTCTGATATACAGTTTTCTGAGTGCACACATCCAAAGCACGCACACAGAAAGCGGCTGTCACAAAAGCTTACCAAAACAAAGTTATTGGGTTGTCCTTTTTCACGTTTTCTGGGTTGGTAGATGTACCAGGGACCTGGTTATAACACTAAAACACAGAAAAAGTCTGATTTTTATGATATGTCACCTTTAATATCCTTCTCTAATGGGAATGACATTTTAAACATTCTTTCGACTCATTCTTTTTTTGCTTAAGCTAATTTCATAGCAAGAATATTCCTTGCCATAAATACACAGAAATTTGTACATCATAAATGACAATTGACACACCTTTTGCATAATTTGACAAAATTACATCCATCCATCCATTTTCCACCACTAAACCTTGGACCGAGTCGTGGTGGCAGCAGGCTAAGTAAGGACACCAATATGTCCTTTTCCCTGGCCACTTCCTCCTCGTTCCCAGGCCAGCCGAGAGACACAATTCCTATATCTAATATATAATAATTCCTCCAGCATGTCGTGTTTCTGCCCCGGGGTCTCTTCCCAGCTGGACCAACCACCAGAAGGTGTCCGGGAGGCATCCTTACCAGATACCTGAACCACCTCAACTGGCTTCTTTCAATGCGGAGGAACAGAGGCTCTAATCCGACTCTGAGTCTCTCCCGGATGTCCAAGCTTTGCGCCCTGTTCCTCAGCGTTAGCCCAGAGACCCTGAGGAGAAAACTCATTTCAGCCGCTCATACGGGCGATCTCGTTCTTTCGGTCATTACCCAAAACTCATGACCACTGGTGAAGGTTGGAACTTCAATCTACTAGTAAATCACCACGACAGCCCAGTACAATGACCATATTACTGCTGCTCCACTGCTTACATGCTCCAACCTACCCTCACTTGTTAACAAGGTCCTGAGGTACTTGAATTCCTCTACTTGGGGAAGGAACTCAGTCCTTACCCAGAGTGGGTAATCCACCCTTTTCCAGCTCAGAATCATGGCCTCAGATTTGGAGGTGCTGACTCTCATTCTTGCCGCTTCACACTCGCTGCAAACCAGCTAAGTGATATTATAAATATATTTAATATATTTGCCATGAATTTTCATATTGTAAGATTACAAGTCAGTGTCTGAGACAAGGATAAAACAACAAAATCTATACAAAACATATCTGAAAAGTATAGTAGCAAAAATATATGTTGAGCACATATAAGGCAGTTTTGTAAATTTCAGAAAAACAAAGTAAACAAGAAAAAAAAGAAATCTGTTTGTTTTAATAAAAAACAGCTGATGGAATATACAAGTGCCTGAAGTTTAAAAAACCCTAAATATTTTGTACAACTAGCATAATCTCTCTCTTTCTCCTTTAAAGGGGTAGTTTACTCCCAAAATGAAAATTCTGTCATCATTAACTTACCCTCATGGAATTCCTTGTATGACTTTCTTTCTTCTGCAGAATGCAAAAGAAGATATTTTGAAGAATGTTAGAGACCAAATAGTTTTGGCTATCATTGACATCCATTGTATGGACAAAACACTTAGATATTTCTCAAAATATCTTGTATGTTCTACTGAATAATATCAGTCAGGTCATGACAGGAGGGTGCGAATGACGACATGATTTTCATTTTTGCGTGAAGTATTCTTTTAAGATTAACTATCCTTGAAGATCCCTTAGACTGACATGTCATTGATACTGTATATTTTTTTAGAAAAAAACAAATTCATGTTACTTCCATGCAAGCCACTACCAGTTCAAAATCTCTTTACATATAGGCTATTTAACTCACTGTCCATAAAACTTTTATGGTGATTTGGTTCTCTCCAGTTGCCCATGGCAAGAAGAAAAAGAGTGAGTGAGAGGTAGAAAAAAGGGAACAGAATGTGGAAATCTACTTCATCCTTTGACTGTCACAGCCAGTAAAAGTCATGGTGGCCTCTGAGCTTCCTGTAAGCTGGTTAAAGACTAGCAATACTTGAGGCAATAGACTCTGAGTCACTGCATTATGTAGCTGCAAGATTGTATTTGTCTTTGCATGTCTTAGTATGCATGTTTGTAGTGTAATGTTGTTCTCCACTGACTAAAGTGATTTGTTATTCAGAAATAGTTTGGGTCTTTAAGTCTTAAGGTGGTGACTGGTCAAAAAATGTTAGTGTCTGTGAGAAATTCAAAATTATGGGATTTGAAGATAGACTTTTTTTCTTACAAACGCAATGGACCAGGTGAGTTTTCTTAATACTAATGCTAAATAATGTTAACAATGTTAATAGCTTACCTGGAACACGTTAAATTGAAAACTGCAGGATTAATTTGAAGTTGACAAAACCAATCCAATAAGGTTTTGTTGGTACCATGACATTAACTTTCTCTGTTAACTCAGGGTTTGATCCTGAGTTCATGAATAACTATGGAGCATGTGCTCATGACATGACATTCATTTGCTGAAAATGTACTTACTCTCAGGCCATTCAAGATGTAGATGGGTTTCTTCATCTGAAAAGATTTGGAGAAATTTAGCATTACATTTAATCTCTGTAGTGAATGGGTGCCATCAGAATGAGCGTTCAAACAACTGATAAAAACATTACAATAATCCACAAGTAATCCATACGACTTCAGTCCATAAATTAACATCTTGTAAAGTGAATAGCTGAGTGTTTGTAAGAAACACTTTCATCATTAAAGGCATTTTAACCGCCAAATTACAATAAATAAATAAACAAATAAATAAATAATTCTAGTCTATAATCCACACACTCTGCTTTTTGCTTCAGAAGATGTTAATTGATGGTCTGGAGTTGTGTTATGGATTATAGTGATGTTTTTATCAGATGTTTGAATTTTGACAGCACCCATTCCCTGCAGAGGATCCATTGATGAGCAAGTAATATAATGTGGGATGTTTTAGATAGTTTGAGAGTCACACCCGTTGTTAAAACTTACTTTCAATTCCAAACACTGACTCTGTGAATGCTGCCTAAAGCAAACAGGACAATATCAGTAAGTAATTGGTAACAGAGTCATCCAAAAGATCATTGTATTTACCAAGATCTTGACAGGAGCAGCTGGATTTGTGGGTTTGTCTGAGGCTGTGATGATGGTCTCTGCTTTTTCTGGTTTTCTACCCAACACCAGGCAAGCAGTGCACCCATAATGGATGATCGTGATTCCAGATATTCCCGCTGTACTAGCAAAGAATAAAAGCACTCAGGTATAATCATCTAGATATTGTAGATGTGTGAGGTGAATAATTTAAAAGGCCATAAAAGTTCTATTGGGGAATGCAACTTTATTTTTCTATTTTTAATATGCGCTAGAAGATGGCAGTCCTGGTACAAAGAGAGAAGAAGCTTTTAAAAGAATGTTTGGGACACAGCAGGGTGGGTGGATAGACAGGAAAAGCAGACACACAGATTTGAGAGAGAAGGACAGCGAGAGACGAGAAAAGAGTGAGACATTAATGGCTCTGTGACTCACTACGTCTTGCTTTTAGGAAGCCATGAATTAAAGATGGAGAAAAGAGGAAAGGAGGAAAGAAAAAAATCATGGTGTGATTCTAGTTCCACTGCTGATTTATGACACATTATGGACACATTATCCATGACCTATTCACTCTGTCCACCTCTGAATCCTAATGGCAAAGGATGAAAATCCTTTTCCATTATGATTCACTCAATCCTAAATACCACATTGTTTATACAGATAGTAGACCAACTCCTTAAACTCCAGTGTTAATATAGTAATATTTATATACCATTATACTATTTATTAATATTTTTTAAGCTTTTTCTTTTCTTTTTTATTTTAGTTCACAATTCAGTAATTTTTGTGTCCTTTTGTCATGTTTATTATCATTATTACAATTTTTAGATGTAATTTATTTTTATTTTTATTTCAATTTTCTTAATCCTATATTATTAGTTAGTTGCTAAGGCAACATTTCTAATTTCCATTTTTAAGTTTAGGTTTTAATTTAATTAATTGAATTGAATTTTCATTTTATTTCAGCTTTATTTTAATGAATTAAATAAAATTTTAATAGTTTTATTTCACTTTTATAGTCCACCCAGCATTGAAAATTCCGACATCATTTTGTTCCAAACCTACATGACTTTCTTTCTTTTGCGGAACTCAAAAGACATTACTTTAAAAAAATGTTTGGTAACCAAACAGTCTCGGTTCCCATTGATTTTCATCACAATTCCCCCCCATAATGCAGATTAATGGGAACCAGTTGGTTACCATCTTGTTTAGAGGTTACAGGTTTGGAATGACATGAAGGTGAGTAAATGATGACAGAATTTTCATTTTGAGTGGACTATCTCTTTGACAAAAACAACACTGTTAAACTCAAATCTTTAACTGAACAGAGAGAAAAAAAAACAAAAACTTTTGCCTCCTTTTGTGGCAAAAGGCATCTGGGTATCTACCTACTGTAGCCAAAAAGAAATATGGGACATGATTATTTTATTTATTTCATTTATTTTGTATATATATATATATATTTTTTGGATGCTTTAAACACTACAGACATCCTGATAAACTATGTAGTGCTTTTGTTTAATAAAATTAGATTTGTGCTGTCATTATTTTGAAGGAGTTTACATTAACAGACACATAAATATTCCTTCAAAAACAGGGAAAGCTTCATAGACAATGCTTTGACCACAAATCAATGTTTAGCACCATGGACAGCGGCAGCGCCGTAGCCATAAAATGTTCTAATTCTCCCAAAGTATAGACAAAATATCGACCATTTTGCATGCGTACACACAGTGATTTCTTAGCAACGCACATATTTTATCTCATATTTTCCAATTTCAAAACCATGGATAGGGATTTTTCTGCTGTTGTAATTGCTAACTAACAAAATCTATCTAAATTAATGTGTTATGTTAGTACTGCAGACTATTAAGCAAGCAACAAAGGATTAAATTAAGTAACATGCATGTGTTTTCAAAAGGTTTTGTAAATATTTATGACTGTTTTTAGTGATGGGGATGGGGAATATATAGAAGACTGTATAATTACATATAATTATGCACATTTTCAGTTTACTGGTCATATACATTTTTATATTCTGAAATAATAACTTGAGCTAAATTTGAACTGATTTGTTTAATTGAAATGAAAATAAGTGTGTGAGGGAAAAAACAAAAGCCCCTGACTGAACTAACAATTGTGTAAAGACTGAAACAGGCCTCCAAATTGCTGCACCTGCTCCCTCTAGCGTACACACACTCAGAGAAAGAGAGAGAGAGACAGAGGGTGCTGGGGGGGGGCACCCTTTTATTTCAGTGAAAATTTAACACAAACCAACTCCCAACACTTGTGAAACACCATATTGACAAGATAAGCAAAGCCAAATGAAAAGGGTGGGATATACTATAAATAAATACCTTTATTCTGTGCACGTTATTATTACTGTTATATTATATTATAATTATTAATGTTTAGCACTTAAGTTATAATCGTTATAAAGATGGATTTATTTCTTACAAAACGCATACTTCTTGCTTCACGAGATGTTGATGGACTGGGGTCGTGTGGATTACTTGTGGATTATTGTGATGTTTTTATCAGCTGTGTGAACTCTCAGTCTGATGGCACCCATTCACTGCAGGGGATCCATTGGTGATCAAGTGATGTAAAGGCAAATTTCTACAAATCTGTTCCAATGAAGAAACAAACTCATCTAAATCTTGGATTGCCTAAGGGTGACTAATTTTCCAGCAAATTTTCTTTTCTTTTCTTTTTTTTTTTTTTGGCGTGAAATACTCCTTTGAACATTTAAATCTGAAACACACACACACACACACACACACACACACACACACACAGAGATCATACTCCATAAAATGATATATCTACCAAAAAAACAACGAAAAAAAGACAGCAACCTGAATAATTCAGATATTTTACATTTCACTAGATAATTTAGACATGATCATATTTTTATGTGAAAATGTACACTGCTAATGACACTTTGAAGGATGAAATGAACGTTATATTTCTGTGTATCCTGTTATTATCCAAAGATTTAATTGTAAGGTCAAATCTCTCTCGCTCTGTCTATTTTTCTTTCTGTGTGTAAGCATTTACACATGGATGGTTTCTTTGCTTGTGCACATGTATTGAAACATCAAAATGTTTCTCTCCCATTATCATCACAGCACACATACACAGATAAATGCAGCCGTTTGATGGGAAAACAATAACAACAGCTGCTGAGACATGTGTGTCCCTCTGGCCTATACATTTGTCTTAAAGGTTTAAATGTTAAATATGGATTTACACAAATGAAAGACCATCTTCTCCTGTGATGTCTTTTTGTTTGCTCTGTATTATTAAAGTGAGATTTAAACTACATTTTCCTAAACACTGTCTGATGATGTCTTTTATAATGGCAAGCTAAATTTAATCAATATTCCTGAGGCTTTTCCAGCAGCACTTTGTTAGTCACCTGCTGCAACCCGGAACACTGTATCGACTGCTCTGCTTTTAAAACTTGACAAAAAACTTTATGTAGCCTACCTCAGAAAGCCTCTTCAATGTGCAATTAAGGGAAGATAACCCTCCTTCATAGAGGTCACATTTCTGTCTGATTTTCTGTGATGCCTAGGGTAAGTTTTATTGTGATAAAGGGACAAAGGGAAGATAATGTGTTTTTAAAGAAATAGTAAGTAATGTGTATATGTGTATATGTTACAGTGATAATTCCAACTACAATCTATGAGTATGTATAACAGGTTATTCTGTCAGCTTTACACTGTTCCAAAACTATTTGTTTTTTGTTTTTTTTCTTCTGTGAAACACAGAAGGTGAAATATTGAAGAATATACTGATGAGTTTTTCCAAGAATTAATAATAAATGGTGAGCGCAAAGTACCGTATTATATAAGTGGTCCAAATGAAGTCTTCTGGAGCCATTCAGTAGCTAAAATGTAAGTTTCTATTCACTGAAAACTTTGGTGCCTTGATGAGAAAGAACAGTGATTTCTGAATGAACCAGCTGAAGGAAGAGTTCATTTGAGCCGGATCGTATGAATGACTCGATTGAGCCATTTCACAAAACTCTTAATGATTTGTTCGTGAATTAGAATTTGGGACTGTTTATCACACAAAGCTATCGTATGGCTTTAGAAGACAATAATTACAATACATGAAATACCTACTTTTATTGTGATTTTGCATCTTGACGCGTCTTCAGTCACCATTCATTTGCAGTTTACGCGTGGAAATAAACAAAGAGTACATTTTTCAAAATGCCTCCTTTGGTGCTCTGCAGACAGTCTAGCTGGACGTGAAAGACGTCAAGTTGGATAAATGATGACAGAACTGTCATATTTGCAAATACTACCTCTTTAAATTGCTGTATTAAAGACACTGTAATTGTGCGGCACATTAATGGCACTTGCTTGAAGACGCGCGTGGGGAAGGATGCACGCGCCCAGGGGGCGGGACGAAATCAAATTCTGCTCGCGGAGAGCACAACTCCAGTCACACAACCGGGATCCACAAACATCCTTTCTACAGTTTGTTCCTTTTCGACTCTTTTACGAATTTGCTACTTTCTTTTGGAAAGGGAGACTGACTCCCTTACCTGCGACGCTCGATGAATTCTGCGGGGAGAGTCACTTTGTTTTTTCTTTTAATTGTCCTGATAACGCAAGGTAAGTTCTCCTGTACTCAACATATTTATACATTTGATAAACACAATAACTTGGAAAAACAGTGTTTGCTCTGCGCCTCTTTTGCCTATTGGCTTCAACAGTACTGAGATCAAGTGGGAAAAAAAGTATTAGCTTATACTCTGTCAGTCGTGAACTAATGAACAATCATGCTCTAGCCCTACCAAGTTTGTTAAAGGGCATTTTCTCAGTTCTCATGTAATTTAAAGGAATAGTTCGCACAAAATGAAAATTCTGTCACCATTCACTTATGGTTTTCTAAACCCGCATGACCCGTCAACAAAAAGATGTAGGCTATTAGGCATAATGACAGCCCCAGTAACTATTTACTGCAGTATATGCAAAAAGATGCAACTAAAGTGAATGACAATCGATGGCTGTCAGTCACGAATATCCCCCCCCCCCCTTTTTTGCTCCACGTAAGAAACTAAGTGGGAAAGGGTTTCAACAAAATGGTGATAAATAATTCATGTTAATGCAAAATATAGCCTAACACAAGTTGACTGTCTTAGGTTTGTGCATTTAATTGTTGGCGTGACCGTGACATTCACTTCGTATCTGTCTATAGGTGAGTTATTTTGTTTTGATAATAATCTTAATAACGATTTATGCCAAAGCGTTACGTTTTAATATAGTCAAATCCGTTCTTCACGCTTTTGGCGTGCGCGCGGAACGCGGAGTTTCGGGCGCATATTCGTCTCGCTCGGGAGACACTAACTGCGGGGAAACCGAAGGCTATTTTAGACAACAGCAATAGCACGATTTTGTTTAATCACTTTAAAGCCTTTTATCGGCAGAATGAAACCGGTAGGTGAGCCCAGTGGCATTGCTGTAATGAAATGCGTGTTAATCACTTCGTTTTCCACTTTCTTCAACACCCGCTTGTGCGTCACAGCCTTGAAATATTTACAGTCTTCTCGACTCAAAGAAAGCTGTTTACGTAAAATTAGCAACAAGTCCACGTTTGGTCGTGTTCACTTGTCACTCGTTCTCTTCTTGTTTGGTGTAGCTGATAAATCTGGATCTAAATAAGAAACAAGAGGCTTCACTTTTTTTGTCACTGCCATGCAATGTGTCACTCAAGTGTGAGTCATACATTTTGGAGATAAACTTAGAAGCAGGCAAACACTCAAAGGAAACACACCGTTTTCATCCTGTTGAGTTTTCACATTCCTAAATTCCTTATGCTGTTCTGAGCTTGGAAAAGAGGAGCTGTCTGAGGATGAACTTGTGTTCAACTCCAGCTGTATGTCATTCTTGCTGCAAGCATTCTCTCCATGCTGGACTGATCACAAGGCCACTGTATGAAGTGAGGAGCAGGAAAGAGACAGAGAGAGAGAGAGATGTTTGGAGAAAGACACCAGGTCTATGGTTTCTCAGGAGATATGCACACATACAAAGGTTTGGTAAGCACTATATATTTGTGTGCCAATGTTTTGCAGCGTAATAGTCATTAAATTATCCATTGATTGTTATCGGTGAGGATGGACAGCTTATTTTTGTTTGAATTGTTTTTATTTTATTATATTATTTCTTTTATCACCTGCTTCAGAGTTAGACACAAGAGCAATAAAATTCAGGTTTTGTAGGGTTAGATGAGCTTATATAATCCCTTTGATGCAGCTGCCAAAAAGATGTATTTTGAGACACATCATGCATGTAGTTTTACAAAGTACGACAGTGGCTTTTTGTAGGTAAGTGACAGATATAGTTTTGATCGTGTAAAATAATGTAATGACTAAAAGACTGAATGAGCATTAGAAACATTTCTGTCTCACACACACTAAATTTTATAATTGAGAATACTGTATATATTTTTAAAATATATTTGTGAACATTGCACAATTGTTTTATTTTAAATGCAGTACTTACAAAGTATTTACATGACTTTTCCAATTCTAAATCAAAATTTTGAATATTATGCTAAAATACCTCATATATCTACATTTTGTGAGACAGTGGAAACCTTGGTTCTTCAAATAAAAAATAAATATTTGAAAGTTTATTATTATTATTATTTTATTTTTAGTTGTTTTATCCTAATTTAAAGCTTGTTTTGTCTTATTTTCAATCATTTTAAGTTGAGCCTTGAGAACAAGTGTGAACTACAACAAATGCATTGATAATACCTGAAGAAAAGTATTGCTAACCTGCCTGAATAAAAGAAACAGGTAGTTTATTCTAAGGTTCCAGGCACCCTGGTGGTACCCCTAGGCCTAGAATATCTGCCTGTTTCTTTTACTTGGCACCTCTTTTGTGATCCATATTACTTTTGTCATTAAAAAAATAGTATATATATATATATATATATATATATATATATATATATGTGTGTGTGTGTGTGTGTGTGTGTAAATTCATACTGTAGGCTTTACACATATATTCAATGTTAGATCTCTCCCAGATCTCTGGGAAGGAACATCCTCTGGGGAGGATTGCTCTTTTATCCACCCAAGCGCTCTTTTTCTATAGCTTCACATCTGTGTTTTGGTGCTGAGGAGAGAAATCAATGAAGTTCCAGCAGGGAGAACGGTTATGGGAGGCAAACCCCTCTGCTCCAAAAGAGAAAAAGAAAGAAAGCTAGAGAAAGTAAACAAAAGAAAAGCGAAAATTAATCTCTTCACCTCAAGAATGGGTGTAAAGACATTTTGAATTGTTTCCAGTTCTTTTTCATCCAAGCTTTGCCACCTCTATTTCTTCTGCCTTCCTGAGGCTGGTTTATATAGATGATGTCTAAGGTCTTAGAGCCCCAGGACCCTGCAGTTGCACAATTTGATGTTTCAGTGTGATATGAGGCAATGCTCCAATTCATATGTAGGGTGAACTGAGAGAAGAAATTATGATTGCCCTAAGTTCGCCTCGAGACTATCAGAGAAGCTTACGTCTTAAAGAATGGATGGCAGTGCTGAAAATATGAAGATTTCCAGGTGGCTTAGTGTCATTCTTCCTGTGTTCGGAATTAGTCACAAACTCACATAGACACACATGTCGCCCATACTCTTTGTTCGAGATAGCGTGCACCACATGCACAGACAGTGACGCATGTCCTGACAGCACCTCACACACACATACAGAAGCACAGTCTGCTGTGGGGAACAGGCATGTGTGTGCTGCTGCAGGCTCAAGTCTCTGGGCAACAAGAACAGCTCACCTGTCTGATTCTATCTGTAATGCTTTTCCTCCACTGACAGAGAAACACACTTAGTGTCCCACTCACTTTGAGAGGAAGAGTTCTCTCTCTCATTATTTCTAAATGAGGGCATATGTGCTTAGCAGCAGTTCATGAGTGACTTACACACATGGCTTTATATTATCACAGATGACTCTTTAGTCTTTCCAACTGATTGAACATTCTTCATCACTGTTGCTGCTGCTTGTGTGTTTCTCTGATCTTCAGCAAACCAGTTTCTGGAAACATTAATGTATTTTGGATAATATGTTATTGTACTAGCAAGGTCGGGTAGTATTATTAAAATATATATAGCATTTTTATGATATGTAAGATGGATATCTTGGCTTTAAAAGAGTAATTTTAAATAAACCAAAATGTTTAATGCAAGAAAAATCCAGGGTAACACTTTATTTTAAGGTGTCCACATGTTATGTGTACTTACTATTATAATAACAATAAATTATGGATAATTACATGCAAGTAACCCTAAGCCAAACCCTGATCATAACCCTAACCATATAGTTAGTACATGTAGTTAATTAATATTACTCCGTTCTAAAATGTGTAATTACGCTGTAAGGACACCTTGAAATAAGATGTAACCAAATCCAGTTTAAATAACTAACTAACTATTTTTGCCACTGATATTTAAAATAAAGATGCTATTGAAACATGTACAAGTTGTGAGATATGGAAGGATTACAAAATGAACTGAATGACCTGCTCTTTAGTAAATTGAATGACGAAATAAAGTGTTAAAATCATTTGATTATTACTTAATCATTTGATCATTTTTTTTAGTATCACTAGTAAAATCATTGTTCACATCTTGGGAATATTTATCACCAATCCCTAGGTACTAGTGCCTTTATCAAAACCCTTTTATATGCCTTATTGGAGTTTCATCATACCCTGTGCTCAGGAATACAAATTTACCAATAATGTGTAAGGCCACAAGGTGTAAAATCTCTGTTAGAGGATAAAGGAAGTGCAGCACATGCACAATCTCAGGTACTTTATTTATTTTTTTTCTAAAAAACTAATTTCAGTAAAGAGGGAAAAAATTCCACAGTGACTCATACCTGTTTTTTTGGATGTAATTGCAATTTTAATGGGCTTCAGTGCTGAATCCAGTGGACCAAATCAAATGTGTTGGGTTTAACGGTTATGAACTGTAATTTTAACGTAAGTACCGCTGCTATTTTTGACCAGCCTCCATCCTCATTGTGGCCACTGACAGCTCTCTTGCAATTATGATAATGTCTTCTCTGCTCCTTTCTTCCGTTTTTTTTTTATGTGAATTGGGCTCTGAAATTAATAAATACGATGTAATTGCCAGATTTTGAGAGGACATAAAAATATAGATTCATCCTGTTTTGTTTTTGACTGAGAGTGTTAATATAACATATTATCAACTGGCAAATATTTTCCTGCTTTGCATGTTTTAGTAAATACTCAGAATCACCTTAGTTAAGGAGGGAACGGAGACGTTATGTTGAATGTGACTGACTGAAAGGTAACCTCCAAACTCACTGGACAATAAAAACATTTCTTAAAAGAGATTGTGCACCCAAAAGTTTACTCACCCTCATGTCATTGTGTGTATTTGAAAGATATTTATTTTGATCATACAATGGAAGTCAATGGCAGTAAACTTGGTTATCAACATTTTTCAAAATATCTTCTATTTTGTGTTCTTCAGAAGAAAAAAATTCAAAGTTTGGAACAACATGAGGGTAGGCAAATCAAAAATCATTTAATTTATGGGTGGACTATCCTTTTAAGTTTCCCACCAGGGTCTGTTCAAGAGTTCAACTTTAAGAGACTTTATGGTCCATGTGGACACTGTTCTACTTTAATTTAAAAGGGCTATCTTAAGCTTGATGGGGTTCAGAAAAACTAACTCTAAACTTCAACTCTCCGCTTTGTATCTTATGTATTTGAATGAGGGTTAAGTCTGTTTAATTAATGGAAGCAGGGCCTTGCTATCCTTGGCTAACCCCATTAACAGAGGGGGCCATTGGAGAGTTAACTAGTTGAAGTAATTAGAAGAGGAAAGTAAGAGCCATACATGCGTGAGACAGCAGCACTGAACTCTCAGTGTACATGAATGTGTTTGGGTGTTTCAATTCACAGCAACTGATTTTCTAAAAGACTCTCTGCATTCAGTCCTATTCTGTTTTTGCCAGATGTTTACAGAAGTCATAACTGCAAAGGATTGTTTACAAAATACAGCTGAAGTCAATTTATGGAGCAGTTATATCACGGAAGCTTATACAGGGCATAATGTCACCAGTTATGATTACATTATTTCTTGAAACCATATATAATACAATTCAGTATACTTTCTCCACACATCTTGTGTTTTTCACATGACAGCTATATGGTATATAAAACTTAAAATTCTTAACTTAAATCTTAAAGGAGCAGTTTACCCAAAATTGCTGAACGTTTACTTACCTTCATGCCAACCAAGATAAAATTAACTTTGTTTGTTCATTGGAACAAATTTGAAGAAATTGAGCATTATATCACTTACTCACCAGTGGATCTTCTGCAGTAAATGGGAGCCATCAAAATGAGAGTTCAAACAGCTGATAAAAACATCACAAGCTGGCGCCGATAGCCTTGTGGCTAGTGCGCTGACATATACGGCGCAAGTTTGCTCATGGTGACTCGAGTTCAATTCCCATCTCGAGGTCCCCTCCCCTCTCTTTGCCCAATGCTTTCCTGTCATCTCTCGACTGTTCTATCTGAATAATGAATAAAATATAAATAAATATATTAAAATAAAATATAACTTAATAATAATAAATAATATTGTATAATATAAAAGTTTGTACAGTATCCATAATATTACTTTCTTTAGTGAAAAAGACGTCTCTTCTGAATCAGGAGAGAAATATGCACATATCAAGCACCATTCTAAACAGATATGATGGTGGATTTTGATGTGAAAGGACAACAGACAATAGACTTTTTCACCACGTTATTAGGAATTATTATGTATTTAGGTAATTATTATGTATTTGGTCAGAAGCGACAGTTTTGAAGTTAAAATGCTTTAATAATGGATTGGTTTCTTACAAATATAGATTTTCACTTCACAAGGCATTAATTGATGGACTGAAGTTGTGTGGATTACTTGTGGATTATTGTGATGTTTTTATCAGCTGTTAGAACTCTCATTCTGATGGCACCCATTCACTGCAGAGGATCCATTGGTGATCAAATCATGTAACTTACATTCCTTCTGTTTATACTTTTTGCATCAGTAAAGTCAAACATCATATGTGATTACACATTCAACCAGTATGCTATTAGATTTGCCTTAAGAGAAGTTCAAAGTTTCAAACTAACTAGTCCTACGGAGTGAAATTTTATATCCCGTTTCAAGAAAAAGTTCGACCCTAACCTGCTCTTGACTTCTCCTGTGTTCTTTAGTATTCCTTCAGACTTGTCTAGCTCCATCAGAGTGCATTATTTTAAAGTGATTCCATTTTCCGCTTGACTACACCTGGTCTCTTTGGTAATAGTTGATGATGACCTCTAACCTTGAGAGCTATGTTTGGTGCACTTAGAGTGTCTGGTAGGACATTGGCTCTAACCCTGAGGAATGTGCTAAAAGCAACACCGTGCACACACTCACATAATTACAAAAACACACATTCAAAATATAAAGCAAGAAACACAGTGAGGGCATAGCCACAAAAAACAACGCAATTTTGCTTTATTAAATGCATTAATATAGTTGACCACATAATGCTGATTGTTTGAAATTGAGGCTCTTCAGAATATACAGGTATAAAATTATTTGACGATTTTGAGATTCTGACAGAAGCCAACAGCTGTTGTTGGATGACTGGCAGCTTTGTCAATGGATCGTGCACTGGATAATATATCACTCAACTACTGCTGCTGATGTATAGCACTTCTGATACTAAATGTTATATAGCATGCGTCTCATTCTCGATAGTTCCTATTTCACCACCCACTGTATTAAGAATGAAGCCTATCCCTGGGTCCCACCCAGTGCACTGCATACTAAAGTACATTTCTATTCCTGTGTGTTTGTGTGTGTGCGTGTGTGTGTGTGTGTTTATCTCTGTATCTGCAGATTGTTTCTCATCTAAAGGAGAAGACAGGCTGTTTCGTCGTTTATTCAGGAGGTATAATCAGTTCATTCGGCCAGTGGAAAATGTGTCTGACCCCGTCACAGTGGAGTTTGAGGTCTCCATCTCACAGCTTGTTAAAGTGGTAAGAAAACCAGTGTCCACTGCCTCAAAATACCTAACCTGCTTCTTGTCCAAACATTGGGTTTGAGATGAGATTTAAGCCTGTAAAATTGTTTCTTGACCTGAATTGCTATTAGTATTACAAGGGTTACACAATATATTACATTATTAACCAATATTAGTGTTTTTGAAGTATTAGCCATTATTAGAATTTTTTATATTAATAATAAAAATACTGGATATTGTTCATATTGTTCACATTTTATTTCCTATTTTTACATTTAGATTTCATGTTCGATAATCTAACATTCATTTAAATCTTTAAAACCAACTGAATGACAATGTTAATTGTAATCTTTAGCAAATCTCAGTATGAATATATGTTTTTCATATTGTACTGTACATTATAATGTTGTGATGCCTAAATTCACTTGTAGCATTTAAAACAATGGATTGTTTAGGATTATTACTTTTTATTATTATTATTTTTTTTTTTTTGTAGCCTAACATTTATTTAGAAAACAAATGTGGATATTTAATATTGACTATTATCTGACATCTGACATTATCTGACATTCAAAACTTATCAATAATGGCCAGACTTTTATTATTTGTGCATCTTTGTGAATATTTTTCTAAAGAATGACTCTTACAAATCATCATATTATTTTATGCTTGTGGAAAGAATCAAGCAAAGCTGAGACAATAGTGTCAAACACTAGAGAAATCTAGTCCACATTAGTTAAAGTGTACAAATTTAACCTCAAACAAATACAAGCACTTTTGACGTCTTTATAAAGATAATAGTGTGTGAGGTCTTTTTTCTTTTTTCTAAAATGGAAAAAATGAGATTTGCTCCGCAGGTGGCTTCCTGTGAGTGTAATTCTGTGCTGTTTTCAGTTGTTGTGAATGCTTTTTGTTTCATTTACTGTGGTCAGAGAGAGCAATTGAGTTAAAAGCCTTTGCGGCCCACTGTTACAGGAAGTAGTGCAGACTCTGTGCTTTCCCGGCGTCATACAAATCAGCACTTCTCTTAAAACTCCTGGATTAAATTTCCACTTCACCAGGGAAAGCGGCCAAGATTATCAGCACACCTTTTTTTCTTGCTTCACAGAGACAGACACCTGAGAGATTAACAAGCCATAACCCACCACTCTAGAGAACACAATCCTGGATTATAGATTATACTCACTCACTCACAGGATTAAGGAAAATTTGCTCAACAAGCATTTTTTTTTTCAGATTTTTTTTGTGAATATGCAGGACCTATTAGAATTGTTGAGGTTACTGTGATGAATGTCTTGAAGCTAGTAGATGAAAATACCTCCAAACCCCTTTTCTTGTCAGACCTCTCTTTCCCATTAGAGAAGAACTGTATTGATTTTATTGCCAGAACATGGTCCATTCTAAATAATAGAGGATGGTTGTCTTTCTTTCTTTCTGAAAGATTGTTGTCTCTTTTCTTCTGATTCTGTCTTTGCCCCTGCCTGTGTCTGTCTCTCTTTAGGATGAAGTCAATCAGATCATGGAAACAAATCTTTGGCTGAGACATGTAAGTGATTTTTGTGTGCAGCATGTAGGCCTTGTGCACATGTTTGTGTTAACACAAAGATCTAATCTTCTTTGGGCCTGTTTACACCTGGTCACTTCATGCGTTTTCTCTGATTGGATAGCTATCCGATTATGAAAAGACCAGATGTAAATGCCCTCCGAAATGCTTTCGAGATGCATTTAAATCCGATCGCTCAAACCACTTCAGGAGGTGGTCTGGGCCGCATTCCAGACGAAACTGGACAAGTGTAAATGCATCTGGTTGTTGAAACCACATATGCAAGTTTTACTCCTCCCAAAATATAAAAATAATACATGAGTGAGAGCATTTTAAAGGCTATGTGGCATGTCATAGTCAGATATGACAGCGCTAATGCAACACACATCGCCGTGGATGAGTAGCTGAGAATCTCTTCAGCAAACTGACACGCAAACTGCCGCAAATTAAACTGAACGTAAGTCACGGAGGCTCAACACAAAATCATCTTCATTAAAAGTAGTGAGACTAACCTGTCTTTCCAGTGCTGATGCCGTGCTCTCTCCTGTTGCGGTCTTTGATCTTGAAATTAGCTGATAATGAATAAAATGCAGCACTTATCTGTTAATGTGAACTCCGTTAAATTTGCATATAGCGCGGGAATTGAAGACTGGATTTATATTCCGTTTTGTGAATAAATGGAAACGTTTTAACAAATCATCAGATAGATATACGATCAGAGAAAACGCATGAAGTGACCAGGTGTAAATAGGCCTCTTGTACCACTGTCAGTAAGAATGCAACAAGAAAATGTGTAAAAGCATAAACATACAAAGGATGTGGTTGAGTAATGCAGGCTAAGAACAATACAGTACATATATACATGGAGCAGATGAGTAGGTGGAAAAGGACACCATGAAAAAGAAAAGTTATGTAAATAATAGAAAACTTAAAGGTAGCACAGTAGTTATCTCCAAAAACGAATGGAAAGAAAGAGGTTAAAAAGATGGTAATATATGTGCAAAAAGAGTCTAGTCTAACTAGATCAAACATTTCCCTTTTTCTTTTTTTAATAACCAGCAGAATAATAATAAACTACTGTTATTTCACAGTCAGCGAAGATTGTTTTGTTAGTTATTTAGTGAACTTATTTATTTAGCAAACCTATTTTTCATCCTCCGAGCATGAAGATACATGCAGGAAATGAACTTGGCTTTATATGTCTGAAGTGCTATGTTCTTATTTCATACTGAAAATATTTTTGTGCTTTATCATTCTTTGCAACTGTCTGCTTGGATAGATATTACTTAGATACTGTACATGTTTTCAGTGCTACAATAATGAGTACAACATGCTCCAGCATTACTGCTGAACTTATTGCTTAAATCAGCATATTGTGTTTATAACTGAGA
This sequence comes from Spinibarbus caldwelli, assembly GCA_039654775.1. Classification (NCBI taxonomy): domain Eukaryota; kingdom Metazoa; phylum Chordata; class Actinopteri; order Cypriniformes; family Cyprinidae; genus Spinibarbus; species Spinibarbus caldwelli. Next base: position 15,856,720 of record CM077224.1, on the reverse strand, counting down.
GTGATTTGTGTGTGTGATACATTGTGTAATATTGTTACTAAGAGTGTGTTGCCCTAGCTGGGTTGGAGAGGGTTCTGTATTTGGATGAATATTTGCTGAATTTTTCTGAGAGTTTGTATGTGCTTTTGTTAAGCCCTGTAGTATTGCACAATAAGTCTGTGCAATGCCTGATAGTAGGATGCTTGATATCACTGAACACAGAGAGATCAGCATTCCTAATAACATCTCTCTACACAGACATGTCAACAAACCACAAAATGAAAAAGAAATGGGCACAAATACACAGCTCTGCAAATGGGTCAGTGACAAAAAGGGGTTGGCAAGATGAGAAATTCAAAAATATTTAAAAAACTTGTTTTTAAAGCATCCTTTAGATATTTTAAAATGTACACAGCGTGTTTATGTTGATTTTATGTAATTAAAAATGACATTTCTACCATTTTTTTTCAAAAGTTAAGACTGAATGTACATGAAAATAAATGGCATGTGAGCTTACTCATAGAAATAAATACATCATTTTAAAATGTCACATGAAAATAGATTTAATTAGAGTTATCTCTAAATGTAAATTTTAATGCATTTTTGCAATATTTGGTGGAACATATGCTGAAAACACTTCTGTTTTCTAAATAATCTGACAAATTTTAAAAACGATATTATTATACTAGATGATTACATTTTTTTCCACATTAATTTTCCTGTATATAATTATATTTTTATGAAAAATACTGGCTACACCAATTGACAAAAACCAGTTACACCACCTGACCATGTTGCTTCTACAGCCAAAGGCCATTGTTTGTTTAAGAAATTGACACTGAAAATCAAGCATGACTGTCAACAAGTGCTTTTTTTTTCAATGCTAAAAAAAATCTAGCAACACAAAATTATCATAGTGATGAAAAGTGAACTCATCTCGTATTGTAATTAAAGTTAAGAAACAATATCTGACAAGAAATCATCAGAGTGATGAACAGTGAACTCATATTGTAATTTTAATTTTCGTTTTGCAATTTCGTATTGTATTGTGGCATCTATTGGGGAAAAAGGGGCTCTGTTATATCATATTAATTATAAAATATCAGAAATTTAATGAATTGTATTTTACAGATGTAAATTTTAATCTTTGGTTAATATTTTTTTATCAGTGAATTTATGTTCAAATGTAGACACCCACTTCCTTCTGCTACATTATTAGATCATTTATGTATTACATTATATTATATGAAACTATATGTGACCCAGGACTACAAAACCAGTCACAAGGGTCAATTGTTTAAAATTGAGATTTATGCATCATAAATAAGCTGAATAAATATTGATGTATGGTTTGTTAGGATAGGACATTATTTGGCCAAGATACAACTATTTGAAAATCTGGAATCTGAAGGTGCAAAAAAAAAAAAAAAGAAAATCGCCTTTAAAGTTGTCCAAATGAAGTTCTTAGCAATGCATACTAAAATTTTAAGTAAATAGAACAGAAATATGCATTAAAGCTAAACATTTCAAAAACACTAATTTTGTGCAATATAATTATTTTATCCTAGACTTACAGAGCTTTAATAATAAAGTTGTAGACACAGAAACACTTTCTCAAAAAATATAACATTAAACACTTGAAAATAGTTTCTAATAGTAGGTTAGTTTATATTACATCTTTAATTAGCATCATAAACTACTGATATTTGACAAAAATGGTCACTAACCAAAAGGCTTGTAATATGAGTCAAATGGTGTAACCGGTTACACCACTTGACATTTCCGTTTAAAATTAAATTTGAAAGGCATTATCATGGACACCTATGTAAGTACATGACCTTGGTGGGCATATTTCAAATGTAATTTTTAAAGTTAATACTCATTTTTATAATAATGATGAATTATCAATGTATTCCTGAGGTCATACCATTTGACATGTATACCTAAGAATACCTGACCATACCCTAAAAATGTCAAATTATCTCACATTTTAAAGAGAGTTACTAACATTTGCATGCTGCAGTTAGTATCACCAGAGGTTCTTCTCTGTGATATAATTTCCTGTCATAGGATCTTCTTGCAAAATATTAACAAAATGGCTCCTTGAATGGTAGTTACACCATCTTGACACTCAGGATTTTGACTTGACTCCCGTAATTCCCCAAATTAATTATAATATTCAGAACGATGCTCCATTTTCTTTTATTTTCTATTAAGTAGTACTAATGTAAGATTATGTCAAACTAGCTGATCTGGTGTTTTATTGAGAATTTCACCTTTTTTAAACAAGATCAATTATTTGGTACAAAGTTTTTACGGTTATACTACATTGACATTTTTGCAATCATCCCCCAAATATTCCCTCAAAATGAATTAAAACCAGAAATTTTAGACTTGGTCCACAAAAAAGAGAATGTATGCAATTAATTTGCACATTTATTTTGAAATTTTAACCCTTTTAAATTTAATTAAACCATATAGATACAAAAAAGTAGCATCACGTCATTGACCCAAATACACTATTATACACATTTACACCTTAGTATACACATTTGTTAACAAACCTCAAACAACATGCCTGCTCAAGCAGAAAATGTGCTTTCTTTTTTCACTGCTGATAGAGAAATGCACATACAAAAATAAAGGCTGTGAAAGGGCACAGATGACAGATGTACACATACAAGTGTAGAGAAGGTGCCAGATTAAAACTGTGTCACTTGTATGGGCACCAAAGCTTGAAGCATTTGCGTTAATCTTTATGGTTTAAGCATAAATCTTTATGGCTTAAGCATAAAATTAAAAATGTATTTTTTGTGATTTTATCATAGATATGGAATGACTACAAGCTGAAGTGGTCACCTGCAGAGTTTGATGGAATTGAGTTCATCAGAGTCCCATCAAATAAAATCTGGAGGCCTGACATTGTACTTTACAACAAGTGAGTGGAGTCTTCTAACCTGACTTTCAACTTCTATGAATTTAAATTTATAGTAATTTTGGGCATATTTCCAGGTCCTTTTTTGTTTTGAGCCAAAAGAACATGATCAGAGCTAGCACTCTGAGAAAATGAAATATGAATGCAAATATGAATGAATGAATGTTAGCAGTTATAACATTTAAATGTTCTTTTTCTGACACAGTGCTGTTGGGGACTTCTTGGTGGAGGACAAAACCAAAGCTCTTTTGAAATATGATGGAACCATCACTTGGGTTCCTCCTGCAATCTTCAAATCATCCTGCCCTATGGACATCACATACTTCCCCTTTGACTATCAGAATTGCTCTATGAAGTTTGGTTCCTGGACATATGACAAGGCCAAGATTGACCTGGTACTTATTGGCTCAAAGGTAAACCTTAAAGACTTCTGGGAGAGTGGAGAGTGGGAGATCATTGATGCACCCGGTTATAAGCACGACATCAAGTACAACTGCTGTGAAGAGATCTACCCAGACATAACCTACAGTTTTTACATACGGCGACTGCCCCTCTTCTACACTATCAACCTTATTATCCCTTGCCTCCTTATCTCCTTTCTGACAGTACTTGTCTTCTACCTTCCATCAGACTGTGGTGAAAAAGTGACATTGTGCATCTCTGTACTCCTCTCTCTCACTGTGTTCCTTCTTGTCATTACGGAAACCATCCCGTCCACCTCACTCGTGATCCCTCTGATAGGCGAGTACCTTCTCTTCACCATGATTTTCGTCACCCTCTCCATTGTCATCACAGTCTTTGTATTGAATGTACACTATCGCACCCCTATGACCCACACTATGCCTAGCTGGGTCCGTACCGTCTTCCTCCGAGCTTTACCCCGCATTATGCTCATGCGCCGGCCTCTCGATCTATCAGAGTCATCTGGAAAAGGAGGACTAGAAAGTGGGGGCTCATCCGGGACTGGACGAGGAGGAGAGGGAAAGAAGAGGAAAAACAGTGGATCTCAGCAGGGAGCAATGAACTCTTTGGAATTTGGAGAAGGGAAAGCAGCATTAGAAGGAAAGAAAGGCGGATGCCCATGTCACCCAATGAAAGAGGCAACTGAGGGGGATTGTGGGAAAGTGAGTCGTCAGTTGAGTCCACAGGCTATTAACACAGTTGTGGCTTTCTCTGTGGTGTCACCGGAGATCAAACAGGCTATTGAGAGTGTGAAGTACATTGCTGAGAACATGAGGAGCCGCAACAAAGCCAAAGAGGTAAAGTGATTACCATTCAGTCTATCCACTTGGTACAACACATTGACTATAAGGAATTGTGCTCTCTGGATAAACACACTGCCAAAATTATTATTCCTTAACATGGAATTTGGATCCACATGCAGAGCTTTTCCATCCCAGCAGAAATAAGTCACATTAGAGTCAGCTGGGCCGCAAACTGCACTTGTGTGTCTGCTTGGGCTGATGGCCCTTATGATAGCAGAAGTCAAATTAGGCTTCATGTTGCTGTAAGCTTTCAGTCCTCAGTTTTTTCCAGCCATCTGTGTATTTCCTGTTCACAGGATGGTGGGAGTGACATCTCTAGGCTCATGGAAGGATCCCTTTTTACATAGGGAGTTCCGCGGGGTTCTGTTTTGCCAAATAATGACAAAAGGCACCGGAATGGGGAACCATGTAATGTCTCCTAGAGGGGTGTGACTAGTTACACAAGCTACACTTCCTAGAATTACTGGTGGTCCTTGTCTCCCATTATACAGGTCAGCATGTTCTGATCAGAACAGACAATACAACTGTTGTATCTTACATAAGCTAAATGGGACCTCTGCGCCAAGCAGGGGCGGACCTCCTTTCCAGGGGAGGACCTTATGTCAGGGAATGGCATCTTCAAGGGTGAACACAGATCTCCTATGTCAGTATAGGTCTCTTTGAATTGTGTGGAAATGTGAGGTGTCCTATGTTTTTATACCAAAACAGATCAGTGTGCTTCTCTAGGAAAGATGCATCCGTGCATCAGTGGCCCAAGGCTATTCATTTATGCATTTCTTTTTTGTACTGTCAAAAACATGGTATGCTGACATCATCAAACTTCTAGTAGAACAGCCTTGGTGTTTCCTATTTGCGTACAGATCTGCTCAGCCAACCAAAAGGGGAAGTTATGCATCCCTGACCAGAGCTGTGGGCTTTTGAGGTCAGTGTTGTGGGCTGAGTGTTGTTTCTACAGTTCATAATGGTAAAGCCTTCTCTACAAAAGTCTGACTTTTTCATTCTTTTATTAACATCTGAAAGTCTAGCAGAACTTTCAGCATGTCATAAGGAAATCTGTGGGGTTCCCTTGAGAAATGTGAGGTGCATCACACTAACTATTCAACTGTATGTCTAGGACCTTTCAGATTGTTTGATCAACTCTTTGTCTGTTTTGCCAATCCGGCTCATTGTACATTGCAGCCTAAGAAACGTCTCTCTCACTGAATTGTGGAGGCTCTTGCCATGTAACAGCCTGAGGGAGTGCACAGTCATTCAACTCGTGGGATGGCTGTTTCTGAGCTGTCGTATTAATTCCTGTTCTATATTTGTTAGATTCATTGGGCGTGAGCATTGGTCCTGTAGTCAATGTGTTGCACAGAGCAGAGCAACTATATATAACTATGAATACATAACAACTGTCCCAGAAGCAGGGGAACAATGTTCAACACATCACAGTCCCTCTCTACCTTAGCTACCGTGAAGCGCCTCCTTGAACGATAGGAATGACGTACACAGCAGTATTTGTATTCCTGCCTGGTCGATGTAGCTACCTGGCATCACTGTGTTAATGGCTTTTCAGGCATGCATTTCTTGTCTGATTTCCAAAAGTCAATGTGTTGTACCTTGTTTCCCTCTGGGAAAAGTAATTATTTGCTTAACTGTACCTTTACTCACATGACAAGGCATGCACTCAGTCTGTCAGTCATTGTTCCATCTGCTTGCCCATTCACACGTCATAATGTCTTCATAATAAACAATCGCATTGCTCATTGGATAATGGATATGACTCAAATTCCAACATCATGTCATGCTTTGGCTGTAATGCCATCACAAGGACAGGTTATACATCACAGACATCTAGCATAAGCTTACGGAAACGACTCAGCTGCTCTCAGTGGAAATGTTTACTGAGTGCTTCACTGACAAAAAGTGCTTTAGATCCCTCAGTGGAGACATCACACTTTGATATGGAAAGTCTCACCACTTCATCCTTCATCTTCACTCTTGGCTCAGAGCCTCACTACTGAATCACATTAGCATTGTAATGCACTCAGTGCCTAAATATGTGGAGAGAAAATGTTTCGCGTAGCTCCGCTTATAGTAACACAATCTAATTTAGCTTATCCCCGTGTAGTGTGAATAAAGGATTCTGGACAGTCAGCAGACCTTCTTTTCACTCATTCTTATCGTCTCGTTGCCATTTTCTCCTCCATTTACCTTGCTTTCTCATGTTCAAATTTTCCTTCTTTCTCTCATTTTCTTTCCCTGTTACCTCTAACCTCTTTTTTCTTTCATTTATTAACCTTTCATCTCTCCTCTTTTTCTCTGTTTTATTGTGTGCCCTTTCTCTCTTAGGTGGAGGATGATTGGAAATATGTTGCCATGGTGATTGACCGCATCTTCCTTTGGGTCTTTGTGCTGGTGTGTGTGCTGGGAACTCTGGGCCTCTTCCTGCAACCTCTGATTGGCTTCTTCTCGTAATTAACTATGCCAGCTTGCCTGTTCTAACCAATAATTATCTGAGTTACTGACATGCTCCATATTTAATTAGAATCACAAGTGTTCCGTCACTACAACAAAACTCTCCTGAACTATATACTGGTGTTCTTGCGCAGCAAATAAATAAATCAGGTGTTCTGTTTTTCGCTCTGCCACTCATCAATTGGAGACTCAAAGACTGCTTTTTGTCTTTTTAACAATCAATCACTCCAAATGAACTTTCTAATCACCATCTATCCTGAAGCACTGAAATGTCCATAAGAAGACTAATCAGAATGATTGGTGTTCTGTGTCCACTGCTCCAAATTACATTCCACTTACAATATCTGATTACACACACACGATATGTGGTGTTTTATACCAAACAACATGGCCATTTTCTCTAAACTATATGACAGCCACTCAGGAAAATCTTCAAAAGACAGTGATGGTGTTTTTCTTGCGAGTGGGAATAGAGTAGAGGAAATCCAGTTTAAACACAAAGAAATGTGTTGTATAGATTAGTTCACCGAAATCTTCAAGGATAAACAGTGAGCTGTGCGATTATGGGATGAAATTAGTCAAGAATATGGGTGATCTATGAATAACTTTGAGTTGTAGCATGGCTGCACTCCAGAATAAAAATGACTAATCAGGTCCCATTTATGCCAAATAATTTGTGTTTAGAATGAGATTAATTAATCTGTTTTTTCCTCAGTGTGTCTCAACCCTATGATACTGCATGGTAATTTTTTTTTTTTTTTTTTTTTAAATTTTAAGCAGATGTATTGACCAAGATGTCTAAATCCTTAACTGTTTTAGTGGTGTGCAGGCTATTAAAATGACTGCTTTCCCTCCCTCTCTTACACTCGTGCTCTCTCTTGCTCTATCAGCAAGAGACACAATCCCCTCTTTAATATCACCATTTCAGTTTTTTTTTTTGTTTTTTTTTTCACTTCCACTTGTCAGCTTCTGACACTTTTGTAAAACATTTTTAAACAGATGTCTTTCAAATAAAAATAAGTTCTTTTTTGTTGTACACACTATGATCTCGGTCTTACTGCCTCTGTGTTTAACTCAGCAAGCAGTGAGTGTATTTATGTGGTGTGTGTCTGGGAAACGTGGCGTATTTCTGTGAAACGCACATGCTTATCTTGGTTTGGCTGCTATAGCAGAGGTTGGAAGTGCCTCTGGTTTTATGATTGGTTTTAGTAGCATTAGGTCTTTTGAAGTAGCAGCTTTTTATAATAATTTGCTAAGTGTAAAAGCGGTTTCAGAACTATCTGACTTAATTCTAGCACAGTTGTAATCCTGTACCACTGTTTATGGTGTGTAGGAATAACAATTTTTACAACTTAAATGCAACAGTGATTTAGCAGATCAGTCTGCAAAGATTAATCATGTGCTATATTTATGTATACTACAAAATTAAACTCTTCAATATGACTTTAGAGCAGTTCAGGAACTCTAAACAAATAATAAAGGTAAATAATTAGATAAATAAATTTTCCTAGTATATTATGTCTAATGTACATTAATCTTGCAGCAATTCATTTATAATTCAATTTTCAAATACTGCATGAGAATGAATTTTTAAAAATAGTAAACAGTTAATTGAGGGCACTCAAAGTCCCTACACTGCAATCATTTGAGAGAGAGAGAGAGAGAGAGAGAGAGAGAGAGAGAGAGAGAGAGAGAGAGCGAGAGAGAAGGCAAATGAATTAGGGTAGAAACACTAAAACTGTGCTTCATCTGCACTGGTTTATGTTCAGGAATGTCTATTTACTTCTTTATATCAGCAGAATGTCTTAAATCAATAGCATCTCAAGCAATGCAGACTGCAGTAGCATCTTTGATATGTGCCAACATTTGGCTGTGGCTCCAAAGGCTCATGTAATTCATTGATTCCAAAGAAAAAAAAATCTTCTATACACGTTCAGATTGATGTAAAGAAAAATGCTAATTACCAACATTTGACTGGAATTACCATAAAACTAAAGAGGCTTCTTTCTTTTATCTGCAATTTTGCACGCAACTGCTCATTATTGATATAATGGCTTCAGGCAGCAGACACTTTATCATAGATTTTCTGAAAATCACAGAATAATGTAGAAAAATGACTTCTTGAGTTTATTTCTTTGTTTGGGCATTAGAGGACTATCAAGGGTAAAATGCACCTCTCTGCCCCGTTGTATGTGTATGGAAAATCATAAAGTGTATATGAATATACACTTTAAAGTTAAATACCAGTATAACACTTGGGGTATAAGTAAAGAGCTCCGTCTTGCACTTCATAACTCAAAAAAAAAAAAAAAAGAAAAGAAAAAGAAAAAAGATTAAAAAATGCAATACACTTTACAAAGTCACACAGGGTTAAAAAAAAATGTCTCATATTACAGTCTAGTGGAATTTGGGACACAGATAATAGTCCAAGATCTGTGTTTCAGTGATCGTAATAAATGGATTTATTCATTTAGATGTCTTCTTATGAAAAGATTAAATAAAGGATTAGAGTTTTCTATTTGTGCATGTTTGCTCAAATGGATGAACATTAAGTTCATTTTCTTGATTGTTGTTTGAAAAGAACTTTGCATAAAAGTGCTCATCAAAACCTCTTTCTCTCTTACCGTCTTCCTTTCTGTGTTTTCATCTGATTCATTATACTGATTACTGTGGATGTGCTGCCATATCCAAAATTAACATTTGTTTGTTCATTTGCATGTTTTTGCATTTGTATTACTCTCCCTTTGTCATTTTTTTCTGGTTGCCTACAAAACTGGATGTGTGTGGCTGTGGCATGAGAATACATAAGATCCTCAAATAAATTGCACACATTTACCTTCCTGTAATCCTCTCTCTTAGAGGATAGTACTTTTGATATTGTTCTCTTATTTTGCAGTGCTTAAATTCTGAGGTCAGGCTTACCTCGAAATATCACATTTCTGTCCTTCCAGGATTAGTTGGTCAACATTGTGCTGTTGTCATATTATTGTTACTCTTGTTATTATAGTTGTTTTTGAGCTCTTTGTTGTGGTGTGCCTTGGTTTCCATGGTCCAGGCTATAGCCTCCTTGTCACTATATATGGAATCTGAAGCTTTTGTCACGGCAACACCAGCCCATAATCCAATAGCAAAGCCTCCTTCTCCTGAGCGTATTGTGTATGTGTTCTAACAAACACACCCGCTGATGTAACTGAGCTGAGACAGCAGGAACTGCTGTTCCTGTAGTTTGTGTTCTTTTTTGAGAGTATTCTTGTAGCTCAAACAGTAGGACATGGTGCTAGCAATGCCAAGGTCATGGGTAAAATGCACACTTTAAATTCACTGTAAGTTGCTTTGGATAAAAGCATCTGTCAAATATCTAAATGTCAAGCAAAACAAAAATGCAGTTTTTACAGAAAAAGCAAATGGCAGCTGTGGTCCCAAGAATAATCTGTAAAAATACAGTAATAATGTAAACATTGTTCCCTATCTGTCGGTCACTACGAGTTACGTCGTGACGAATCATAGTGAATCTCCGTTCCCTCCATCAGGGAATGAGGGTTACGTACGTAACCGAGATGTTACAGAACAACCTATGCATAATAATAATAATAATAATAATAATAATATTTTTTGATCCGGTAGTAGAAACATCCCCTTTAAGCTGAATAGCAAGGTCAAATTTCAGAAAAGTACCAAAAGAATCAAACTTTAAATCACAAAACATCATCATGGTAACACACATGACACTAAAATAATGCCATAAACATTAATCAAACAATATAAGCTGTAAAATATAACTGTTGCGAAAAACTTTAAGGAAGCTTATTTTTTGTGAACAGTTACGTGTCTCTCTCTCTCTCACACACACACACATATAAATATATAGAATATATATTTTATATAAAAATATATATTATATATTTTATAAATGCCAAATTTCTGTCGTGAAACTCTAGAAGGCGCAAGCTGATGGATCCTGAAAATGATGATATTCACAGTGTTAAACTACATGGCACAAGCTGATTGGTTCATGTTGCATACACAGCCAATGAGCTTGCTGCTGAACATTTAATTGGTTAGCATTCACTAGCGAGCATTTAGCAGCACACTTTTAGAGTCCCTCTGAAACCCTCCACCTTCCCCAGCTCCACCTGTATAGATCTGCTACGTGTTATTTTATATGCTATTTGTGCAGCAGCAGAATGTCTTAAATACACACAGCACCATATCAGCGTATGTATTGGCAGTAGCATGTTCCTGTACTTGCTTTGCAGCAGCAGCAATAATCTACAACAGCAGCAAAAACCAACAGCAGCAGCAATTTAGCAGTGTAGCAGATCTATTCCGCCAAGACGAAATATATTAACATTGTCAAATCCATTATCATGCTAAAATCTTCATGACAGAAATACAGTAATTTTTTTTACAATGCAACTTCCAATCCTGAAATAAATTCTTTGATTAAGCTTGTTTTATGCAGCATTCAGCAACTATAGCATTTGACATTCAGTTAGCTGAGCTCTAGGGTTTACCCTGAGCTTGTTTTAACCTTGACATTGAACCTGATGTTTTCAATTGTGGTTCCAGTGTCTCTTAGGGTGATGTTTTCAGGAGAGACTGAGGTTTTTTTTTTTTTTTTTCTTTTGTAGAGGAGCATACACTTGAGTCACTTTGTTAAAGGCAGCCGTTCAACACCAAGGACAGCAACCCTTAAAACTCAACACAACACATGACCATGATGAGGAATAGCAGAACAGGACATATACTGTGTATGAGCGTCCCTATTGGAAGAGGGTTTTCTATATGACTACCTACCTGCTGTGCCTCTGCTGCATTTTTTTTTCATAGTCCTCGGTCGAGATGATTAAATCATACCATCTCATAGTGAGAGACCTGGGATTCTTATTAATGCCAAACTCAAGGCTAGTGATCATGCTATGACATTCAACACCAGAGAACCAATCATAGTGCTTCCTACAGCAACACCATACCTTCATAACTCAAACGCAGATTCTGCTGCTGTCAGGTTGGTTCATAGTGGACTGACCTATTTGTAGTATGTGTCTGAGGAACTGTATGTTAGTTAGATATGCTTCGGAGACAAAACTGTTCCTAATAATAAGTTAAATCTGACAAACCTTGCTTAGGGGGTTTCCAGGGATGTCCTTAAAGGTTAAATGATTCATAAAGTATATTTTTATTTTTTTTAATTTATTTTTTTTTTCTAAAAATGCTAAATATTTTCAAGTCTGCAGCATGTCCTCATTTAGTTACATTGTGTGTGTGTGTGTGTGTGTGTGTGTGTGTGTGTGAGGGTAGGTTTAACCTACATTGTGGTCCCCACAAGAATACTAAAACCTCAGATATATTGTGGGGACCAGTCGATGGTCATAAAGAAAACTGGTTAATAAACCAGCTAAATAATGTTTTAATTGATATATAAATATGCATAAAGGGTTCTGAGAGGGTTAGGGGATTGAAATCAGTGGAAAGTTCCCACAAAGAGATAAATATAAATGTGTGTGAACTTAACCATTTATCGGAGACAAATATGAGTTGAATATGACAAAACCTTCTTTTGGGAGGCCCTTCTTTGCAAAAACGGTAAATAAATGAAAATATAGTAAATATGTATATATCAAGCTACAGAAAAAATAGAAGTCTTGAATGTCCCTGTATGGATAGCAAAGCAAGGGTGTGTGTGTGTGTGTGTGTGTGTGTGTGTACATCAAAGCTCAGAATTGCATAATGCATTTAACTTTGCTCAACATGGTGTTCAATAATACCACACGGATTTTAAATGTGATTGTGATGGGCCTGAAAAGCCAAACTGTTACTTGATTTGTGAGTGCAGCCTATTCAGTTCACTAATAATCGGCTTCACTGTCACCACAGAAGTGCACACAGCTGTATCCCTCTCTGTTCTCAAAATAGAAATGGTTTATGAAAGTTTATAGCTACAGTATCCATTGGGATTACTCCAAGGGAAGTAGACAATCAAGATGCTGAATCTATTTTTGAATTTTTTTTTTTAATAATAAACATTTTTCCATCAAATGGAAAGAGGTTTAAAAAGTGGAGGACTTTTATTTGCTAAGTAAGAGCTGTCATTTCTTCAATCCCCATTTTATCTGTGATATTTTCAAAGAGTGGCACATGATAAGAAGTCAGATTTTTTAGGGAGTTTTAGGGATCTCTAAGGACAGCCTGTCAATTACATTTAGCAGTGAGGCGTTTCATTCACTCTGTCTCACTTTCTCTCCAAACTACATAATAAAATCCTCTCTCTTCCCTGTTTTGATCAGGCATGCAGAATCATTTCCTAAGCTTGACTGACTGGCTTGGTTTTTATCTTGTCACTGCTGGTCTTTCAAGGACATCACCTCATTTTAACTCACAGAGCACAAAATGCTGCACTGATCTATGTATTTGTGCTTGTGTAGGGCAAACTCAAACTTTTGAATGTCACCTGTTCACCGGCTGCTCCTTGTACTCCCACTGTCTATTGTGTTTATGCTGTTCTCTTTTTTTCTAATGTACAAAGCAGAGCTGAGGAATGTTTGTTGCTTTCCACACACACACACACACACACACAAAGGCACATTGGAGGGATAGAGAGCTTTTAAATGTCTAATGGATCTCTCAGAAGGCTTTAACAAGGATATGTTTTACAGATAAATCAATGCGAACACTCTTTCTAAAAGCAGTGTACTCAGTACTGAAGTAATTTCTGAAAAATTACAGGGGGAAGAATATTAGCTATTGGCACACATGAGGTATAAAAGGGCCCCAGGTGTGATTTTTGGATAGTTCATCTGCTGCATCCTCTTGTGTGTTTAGTGTAAAGGATTTACAGTCCAACAAGCACAAGCACAAAAACACATGCAGATATCATTCTTTCCTATTCGAGTTAGAATGGATAAATAAAATAGTAAGTTTATGCATAAATCTGTTTATGGTCAGCAAAAATACATGAGGAAGAGAGTATATGCTCATGCAAACTTGTGTGCATATTCACTCACACGTGTCTCAGTCAAGTCGACTGGAAGTAAAGGGAAGAGGCTATCACTCAATAATTCATTCTAGTGTGCAGAGCTTCTGTTAGATTACGCTTGTCCAAGCCACACAGCAACTTTTGTTTTACTAGCAAGAAAACCCCTCATAAACCAGTACTTTATCATCATAAAGCTCTTTTATTAGGGTGCTATTCAGATGTTAGGGTTGTTACATTATGGTTTTGTTAAAACACACACACATACACACACACACACACATTACAGGGGAGTAGGGTACAATGGGGTAAAGGTCCTCACGGGGATAAAGTCCTTTACTAAGGGGCCATTAAAGGCCTTTGTGTTGCGAATTGCTTCTTTGTCATTATACGCTGTTAAATTGTCATGATTCGTAAGGTCATTGACAAAAAGACAAATTTGAGGTTATTTGATGTGACATTTTTTAATGTATATAGCAAATTTTGACACGTTACATGCGTTACATGTATGTACATGTTACTGTACCAATATTTAATTTAATTTAATACTTTACTTTTATTATATATTTTATGTCTTTGGCCTCTAGCTGCCTTTATATATACATTATTTTTATCAAAACAAACCTTTTTACCACTTTTTACACAGAGATTTACCAATATTTAATACAAATAAATTATTTTAAAATATTTTGTTTTATTACAATATATATTTAAGACTTATCTATCTATCTGTTGCATCCTTTATATTCATGTTTTTTTTCTACTTTTTACATGTTGCTTGAATGTTTAATACAAAAATGATGTCATTTATATAATTTATTATAAAACTATTTTAAAAAATGACAATATCAAGTTTATTTGATGTGAAAAGCTTTTAACCAATTTCACACTAAATAAAAAAAAATTATAGAGAAAAAGATAGCGTGTCTGTTTACTCTCTCTTTGAGTCTCAGTTTTATCTCGTCCTCCCCCTGCTGTTAAACCAGTGCTGCTCAGCTCTAGCAATAAGTATTGTACTCACTGCACAATCACAGTGCTTTTATCTGGCCATCGAGCACTTTGTTCATTAGCGGCACGTTAATGATGAGTCACATGCCCCTTGCAACCTCTCTAAGAGACTAACAGGCTTTTAAATGCCACTTACACAGTGACCGAAGCTCAGCAGTGCGCCCTCATGATTATAGGGCTATAAACTTACGGTTTACTGTGTTATGTATGTTTGAATGACCTGCGGTGGGAGACAGAACAGTGATTTATTACATGACTGCACTGCAGGTCAGTCATTTTTATATGTCTATTGTCCAAGTGATTGGCATTTTAATAAAGCTCTCTTTTAAAAGCAGGTGTAAAAGAGCTATAGTTTTGTTCTGTCAATATTAGTCAATGCTGCAATCATCAGGCAAGAGGTTGAGAACTTGACAGCACAGATATCCGTCCTGTGAAGGATACAGAGATAGGCTCGTCTCAAAGCTGTCATGCATAGCTAGAAGAAAAAGAAAAAGAAATATATTTAAAAACCAATGGACTCACTCTCATTGTGTATATTTCTATGTGAGTTTTATAAAGCTGGTGTAAAATATTAGTGCAGAAGACAGCAGAACAGAAAGTATAAACAAGATTTAATAGAACTATAATTGTATTGTTTACTGAAGAGAAAATGGCATCAGGAAAGGTCAGAGGTGAATAAACAAAACTGTATCATGCTGTGAAGAGGCTGTCGAAATGTTCTGTTTATAACAGACAATGTTTAATGAAATGATATAACTGCTATTTTTAAACCCAGTTTCCCTAAAATTGCACTTTATGAAAAACAAAATACAGTCCTTAGGTTATTTTGAAAATAGTATGTACCTGTATCTCTATCCAAACAAAAATATTTAGGCCAAGGGTATCTATCTCTGGTGTCCTAATTCTGTCTTATCAGTGCACTAAAACAGTCAAATATGAGCTAGTAGTATATAGTGGCCAGCTGCATGCTAATGTCGAAGTGCTGTGTAAAGCAATAGACTTGGGGATTTATAACTACTTTTAACAAACACACACTGTTTTTGTCATATATAGTTCTAAATATCTTACCATATACTGTGAAATTTTAAATGTTTTAAAAAATGCATTACTGTCAAATTTATGGTTTTTAATTGAATTAAGATTTGCCATATAATTTACACAAAAAAAACAAAAAAAAAACAAAAAAAAAAAAAACATAAAAGGACATTCCTATTAGTCCCTCCATGACACATCACATATTATTATGCATTCTTTAAATCATTTTGTTTCTTCTTATTTTTGTTATCAGTATTTTTTGCCATTAGTACATTAGGTTGTTTTGGGATTCATTTTTCTACTTCCTGTGAGTTACCATGATGGTATTTCATGTATGACCCTGTGAATTGTCTATATACTGTACATGTTTGGGCCATGTTTTATGTTTATGTATTATCATAGTTCATCATAGTTTATTATGATATTTTTTTTGTACCACCAGTAAGATAAAACGCAGTTTGGCGTTTTTTTTGTTTTTGTTTTTTTTTTTCTACAGAGATGTGAAAATGGGGTGAAAATGGGGCTTTGTTTTTCATAAATGGCTAAATTTAGATTTAAAGTCTATTTTAAGCTATTTAATGGCAGGTTCTGTTTTGACAACACTATATTGTGACAGCACTATACTGTATATCCCATACAGTATGACAACGTGCCCTACTATTGGACCACTAAAGTCAGAGGTGGACAAAGTACACAACTCCACTACTTGAGTGAAAGTACAGATACTCCTGGTCAACTATTACTCCATTACAACTGAAAGTTGTAAAGACAGATTTTTACTTGAGTTAAAGTACAGAAGTACTTGCCTTTAAAAGTACTTAAGTATCAAAAGTAAATTTCCTTTTTATGTCAATGTACTGTTTTATTACTGTTGTATGTAATACTTGTAATACCTTATGCCTTTAAAGCAACTTACAATCCATTACACCTACTGAATAAATTGTCGAGCTTGCAGTATCTTTGGAGTAAAGAGCTTTTAAATAGCTGAACTGAGTGGACAGTGAAATTTAAAAAAAAAACAAACAAAAAAAACAAATCTGCTTTAAAACCCGCAGCAACACAACTACAGTAGTATAACTTTACAACAGCAACACTGCTTATCAAGAAAGCAAAACAGCAACAGATTTCTTTGACATCAAAACAAAATGAAAAATAAAATGACATCAAAATTAAAAAAATTATTTCTAATCACTCTTGCGGTACTTTGATGTCATACAGAACGGTCTGTGCAGTGCGGCTTCAAATCAAACACCTACTGTTTTTTGTTAGGAGACACACAACAGTTCCCTTTCGAGTGAACTTCGAACTGCATCCTCTAGGGGTCACTATGGGGAACGCCATCAGCGTGACCGGTGTCTGAAGCATATATCTAAACACGACAATAACATTGGCCGGCGACAGCCTATGACGTCATTACCTGGCGCCGTCACAGTATAAAGGGGCGCCGGGAAAATACGTCATCCTCTTCTTCGTCTTCACTGACCGTTTGTTTATGCTAGCAGAAGCTAAGCACGACTAGGAGTGCGTGTTCTCTCGTCAGAGGCCTTGCTCTGATACGCACAGTTTCACACGGCTCGCGGGTTGTGTGTGTGTGTGTGTGTGGTGAAGAGCAAGCGCGTTCAGTCCTGAGGGAGTTGAATGCGCTTGTTGCATCCATTGCTTGTTTCTTGTGAGGGATAAGCACGCTCTGATACCCGCAGTTTCACGCGGCTCGCGTGTTGTGTGTGTGGTGAAGAGCAAGCGCGTTCGGCTCTCGAGGGAGTTGAATGTACTCTTTGCATTCGTTGCTTATTTCTCGTGAGAAATAGGAATGAATTCTACATACTCCACTCACGAGGAGACTGCTTGTGCTCATCGTGATGCATTCGCGGGACTACTGAGAGGGGAGGTGAGTGCTTCACTTTTACTCGAGTTGTATACCCGTGTCTGCATGAGTGTGTTCGCCTCTCGTGGCAATAGCAACGCATTCGCAGCGGCGGCTCTGTTCTCGCTTAATTTCCGAGGTAATCTAGAGTGTGGGCGGAGCGCGTTTAGCTACTGTGGGAGTTGAATACATGGTGCGCGTTGCGGGTGCAGTGAGAATTATCTGCCCATTTCCCGCGATTCGCGGTTCATGGGCAGAACGTGGAAAGGACCTGACGGGAAATCTTCCCTATCAGTAATTTCCTAAGGTATTTTATAACATGTTCTAACCACATTATATTGGACTCCAGGAGCCCTTCTTTCTGCAGGAGTTGTATGACTCTCCATGCTCAAGTGTTGGCTTGTGAGCCTCCTCGATGCTTGCTAAAGCCACCACCCTCCTGCACTTGCATTACAGTCTCATGTTGGACCTGCATGGGAGCTGTGGTTGGTGAGTACGATCCATTTAATTTCTCCGCAGCGCTATGTGGGCCTGTTTTTTGTATGCTTTGACTCTAGTCAGAACCTCTCGATCTGTTGACTGATTGTGGTGATGGTCTCACCCGTTGGTACTGGATCCAGCCTGGATGATAGCCTACTTCTTCAGCTTCATGCTTGCTGGATCATGCAGCCAAGTCGCTAGGCTTCTGCGGGAGCCTCTTTGGCCTTCAGGTCCCCAGTATAGCGCTGCAACCCCTGGACTCGTAGTCCTCCATTCAGGCTGAGCCTTTTTTGGAGTGTAATGCTTCGTGATTTGCTCCCTGACGTCCTGGCTGAGTGTTTGCTTCGAGAAGCTGCCCCAGCCAGGACGTACTACTCATGTCTCACCTCGAGAGGCTTCCTGAGATTTGAGTCATCCACTTAACCATTACTTACGGCGAATCAGTGAATCGCCCCTCTGTGGGGTGGGCTTGAGTACACTGCTTTCCTGGAGGTACGAGTGAGAGGTGTTTCTGTGGAAACCCTTCCTGAGTGCTTTGGCTCTGAGGAGCGATAGCTCTCCAGATATGTTTGGTTATTGGGTCCCTGTTGGTCAGGCCTGGCAATGCTCCCCTCACCTTAGAGGGTTACCTTTGAGCTTGCCGCTCCCGGTCGAGCGTCTGAGGACTCCTATCACCGGGTCCTGCACTCCCTGGAGCTCTGTTGAGCAGAACCCTCAGGTTGTTAGGCCCCTCTCTGCCTCCCTGTTAGGTTGCTCTCATTGTTGGTTGAGCTCAGCAGTGTTCCCCTCACCCTAGAGGGTCACCTATGAGCATGCCGCTCCCTTCTGAGCGTCTGAGTTTCCTCTCATTCTGAGAGTTGAGTTCTCCGCTCTCCATGTCATTGAGCAGCCTCAGGTTGTTAGGCCTCTTTTGCCTCCCTGTTAGGTTGCTCTCCTTGTTGGTAGAGCTAGCATTGCTCCCCTCTCCATAGAGGGTCACCTATGAGCATGCCGCTACCTTCTGAGCGTCTGAGTTCCCTCTCATTCTGAGAATTGAGTTCTCCGGTCCCCAGAGCTCTGTGATAGTTTGCTCTCCTTTTTGGTTGAGCTAGCATTGCTCACCTCTCCATAGAGGGTCACCTATGAGCATGCCGCTCCCTTCTGAGCGTCTGAGTTCCCTCTCATGCTGAGAGTTAGGTTCTCCGCTCTCCAGAGCTATGTTTATTGGTCGAGCTAGCATTGCTCCCCTCACCATAGAGGGTCACCTATGAGCATGCCGCTCCCTTCTGAGCGTCTGAGTTCCCTCTCATGCTGAGAGTTAGGTTCTCCGCTCTCCAGTGCTCTGTGACCATATGCTCTCCTTGTTGGTCGAGCTGGCATTGCTCCCCTCACTATTGAGGGTCACCTATGAGCATGCCACTCCCTTCTGAGCGTCTGAGTTCCCTCTCATGTTGAAAGTTAGGTTCTCCGCTCTCCAGAGCTATGTTTGTTGGTCGAGCTAGCATTGCTCCCCTCACCATAGAGGGTCACCTATGAGCATGCCGCTCCCTTCTGAGCGTCTGAGTTCCCTCTCATGCTAAGAGTTAGGTTCTCCGCTCTCCAGAGCTATGTTTGTTGGTCGAGCTAGCATTGCTCCCCTCATCATAGAGGGTTACCTATGAGCATGCCGCTCCCTTCTGAGCGTCTGAGTTCCCTCTCATGCTGAGAGTTGGGTTCTTCGCTCCCCCAGAGCTCTGTGACCCTATGTTCTCCAGAACCATAGAACGGTGTTTACAATCCACGTTATGGTAAGTACACACGCTAGTCTCTGTGTACTTTCTGAAAGCCACGTTGTGGTAAGATCGCACACCAAGTGTTTTGCGGTCTTTCTAATGTCCTGTACGGTATGGGTAATGCGCTGTGGCTTCGTGCCCTTTCTTTGAGTCGGTCAGGCCCCGGTTTTACCTTGGGCCCCACTCTATGTATCCCTAGTGATACTGACTTGAACAGGGTGTTGCTACCAAGGATCTTTTCAGACAGTTCCTTCAGCGAGCTCATGCAGAGCAAGCAGTAGCCCCTGGGTGACAGGCCAAGACCTAGTTACTATCCTAGGCGCTTGGTCGTATCCCCTTAAAGGAATCTCTGCTTCTGATTCCAAGCCTTTGAGCTCTACCCTGGGTCCAGGAGGCCCGGCCCCTAACAGGTAAGTACTGGGATATGCAGCTCAGGTTTTTGGCCGAAGGGATAATGTCACTGACAGCCGTCCACCCGTCCCAGGGGCAACTCCCTTAGCCGGGTAGAGTTGGTACTTAGTGCTTGCCTTTTGTGCCTGGCTTTGCACTCCCCTCAGCATGGCGGCGTGGGTATTCCGTTCCCCATAGTGACTCCTAGAGGACGCAGTTCGAAGTTCACTCGAAAGGGAACGTCTCAGGTTACATATGTAACCATGGTTCCCTGAGTAGGGAATGAGACACTGCGTCCTCTAGGCTCGGTGCCATGCTTCAGACGCAAGCTTCAGACGAAGAATTGAATGACGTATTTTTCCGGACGCCCCTTTATACTGTGACGGCGCCAGGTAATGACGTCATTGGCTGTCGCCGGCCAATGTTATTGTCGTGTTTAGATATATGCTTCAGACACCGGTCACGCTGATGGCGTTCCACATAGCGACCCCTAGAGGACGCAGTGTCTCGTTCCCTACTCAGGGAACCATGGTTACATATGTAACCTGAGACGTTCTTTTGTGGCTTTATAGGTAATATTTTTATTTACACAATTTTGCAAAACCTGACAATATTGTGTCTAATATATAGGCCTACCACAATATTAACTTCTATTAGTGCTATCAAACGATTAATCGCAATTAATCGCATCCAAAATAAAAGCTTTGTTTACATAATATGTCTGTACTGTGTATATTTATTATGTATATATAAATACACACACATGCATATATATATTTAAGAAAAATGTGTTACATTTATATGTTAAATATATTTATACATAATATAAATTATATGAATGCAAATATATACTTGTAAATATTTTCAAAATATATACTGTATGTGTGTATTTATACATACATAAAAAATATACACAGTATACACAAACATATTGTCAGGATCATGGACCTGTTTCCCCCCCCCATTTCTGTTCCTGTTTTCACTTATTTGGTCATGTTCCTATCCTCGTTTAGTTTAATTAGTTCATTCCCTGCACCTGTGTTTCCCTGATTGCCCCATGTATAATAGTCTCAGTTCATTCCGTGTGTCTCTGTCGGGTCTACTCATTATGTTTGTGTTGCTGTTTCCAGTGTGGATGTACCCTGTGTTTGGATTGTATTAAAGACTGTGTTCGCTATTCCTCATCTCCATCGTTCCTCGCCAACACAGAGTGTGACAGAAGACCTGACCAACTACAGTTACCTCCGTGTGTTCCCTCTGTTTTTTTTTCCGTTTTTACAGTGTTTTTGTTTCCATTGTGTGTCTCCGTGGATCCCATCGCCTGTCCAGAATACCTCCTCCTCCTGCTGGAGCAGGGGGAGAGATCGCTCGAGGGCCATACCAGACTGTTCCTGGTCCTCGCTGCTCTAACCAGCTACCCGGATGACGAACTCTGTGCGTTCTACGACGCCAGTTTAAACATCTCGTGTAGAGCGCTGTCGTCCAAAGATGGTCCTCGAGCGAATTTTGCCGCCTTTGTGGAGTGGACACTGGCGAGAAACGGATCTCCGTTTCCCGCCTGTTCCCAGGAGAATCTCATCAGTTCCACTCCTGACCCAGTGCCCGGCCCACCATCTCCCCACTGCGCGGAGCGCATGCCCGAGCCCACCGCTGACGGAGAGCCAGAGCCCGCCGTGACCGACGAGCCATCGCCGCATGGAGCGACAGAGCCACGGATCGCCGCGGAGCTGGAGTTGCTAGTGACGTCAGTCCAGTTGCGTGAGCCGGCAACAATGCCCGCCTGAGCTCGTTATGGACCTGGGTAGAGGAGAGTCAGAAAACGATCTGATAGACTGGGAAGCTGACCTGCTCCCTCTCCTCCCTCCTTCCTCTGAGCCCTTTGTCACCCCTGTTCCCACATCCAGCCCAGAGAGGGCTGCCTAGGAGTGTCAAAATTAATCGTTGCATCGATGCATCGTGATGCGGATGTGGACGATTCTGCATCGATGCAGTAATAGACCATAATCGATTATAGCCTATGACGTCATTAGCATACGCGCTTGTCACGCGAGTATTAAAAATGCACTCTCTATTTTAAAATCTTAGCTTGGCTTTTTCCCGCATACAGCACGTGTGTGCGCTAGAGACAAATCGCGGCGAGCTTCATTGCACAGAATATGCGCTGTGAGACACATGTGCATTGCTTCACAGCGCTTCCACTCGGTTATTTTAGTCTTTTACTTTAGATATGCTTTCATTTCTGCCATTTGGAATGCAGTACTATTAGATGCACGAAACTCAGGTACTGACACTTTCACGTGCGCTTTGTGTTTGTTTGTCCTGAAGCTCGCGGCTGCGGTTATAAATACACTTGAATCTACTTTCATGATATGAAATTGATGCAAACAGTCAGTCAGTCAGTTATGTTTTCAGTACAGGAAAAAACATCTGATACAGTCATGGCCAAAAAATATCGGCACCCTTGGTAAATATGATCAAAGGCGGCTGTGAAAATTAATCTGCATTGTTAATCCTTTTGATCTTTTATTTAAAAAAAAAAAAAAAATCTAACCTTTCATTGGATAATAAGAATTTAAAATAGGGGGAAATATCATTATGAAATAAATGTTTTTCTCTAATACACATTGGCCACAATTAACAGCACCCTTTTATTCAATACTTTTTGAAACCTCCATTTGCCAAAATAACAGCTCTGAGTTTTCTGCTATAATGCCTGATGAGGTTAGAGAACACCTGACAAGAGATCAGAGACCATTCCTTCATCCAGAATCACTCCAGACCCTTTAGATTCCCAGCTCCATGTTGGTGCTTCTTCTCTTCAGTTCACCCCTCTCATTTTCTATAGGGTTCAGGTCAGAGGACTGGAATGGCCATAGCAGAAGCTTGGTTTTGTGCTCAGTGACCCATTTTTGTGTTGTTTTTGAGGTTTGTGTTTGGATTATTGTACGGTTGGAAGATCCAAATATGAGTCAGTCACTTGTTGATTTTTTATCTGTTGGTATTTGATAGAATCCATGATACCATGTGTCTAAACAAGATGTCCAGGACCTCCAGCAGAAATATAGGCCCACAACATCAAAAATACAGCAGTATATTTCATTGTACACATGGGGTACTTTTTAATCCCAGTGTTCACCAAACCCATCTTGAGTGTTTGCTGCTAAAAAGCTCATTCTTTAGTTTCATCTGACCATAGAAGCCAGTCCCATTTGAAGTTCCAGTCGTGTCTGATAACTGAATATGCTGGAGTTTGTTTTTGGATGAGCGAGGTGAATATTTCTTGAAACCCTCCCAAACAACATGTGGTGATGTAGGTGCTGTTTGACAACTTTTTTTAAAGGTTTTCTGACCCCAAGACTCAACTATTTCCTGCAATTCTCCAGCTGTGGTCCTTGGAGAGTCTTTAGCCACTCAAACTCTCTTTCTCACCGTGCATTAGGACGATATAGACACACGTCCTCTTCCAGGCAGTTTCCTAACATTTTATGTTGATTGGAAATTCTTAATTATTGCCCTGATGGTGGAAATGGGAATTTTCACTGCTCTAGCTCTTTTCTTAAAGTCACTTTACTAATTTGTGAAGCTCAATTATCTTTTGCTGCACATCAGAAATATATTCTTTGGTTTTTCTCATTGTGATGGATGATTAAGGGAATTTGGGCCTCCTATTTATATTTCTGTGAAACAGGAAGCCATGGCTGGATAATTTCATGTTCATAATCACCCTGGCTTGCTCAAAATTGTGAATATGAATGGGAATATATTTCAGAGATATTTTAAAAACATTTATTTAAAAACAGATATTTCAGAAAAAACATTTATTTCATAATGATATTTCCCCCCCATTTTAAATTTTTATTATCCAATGAAAGGTTAGATTTTTGCGATTTTTGCGATTTTTTTTTTTTTTTTTAAATAAAAGATCAAAAGGATTAACAATGCAGAATAATTTTCACAGCATCTTTGATCATATTTACCAAGGGTGGCAATATTTTTGGCCATGACTGTATGTGGAAATAGATCTGTGCATTAGGCTAGTGTGAATGCAGTCTATTAAAGCTGCTAGTACCCAACCACCTGCTCCTGCCTCCTCCTCCTCCTCCTCCTCCGCTGTCGTCTGGCAGCACCTCTGCTCGCCTTTAGCCCACCATCAATATGGTGCGAGCTCCGCGGGACTGCCACCCTCCAGCATCGCCGTGGCTGGAGTATCCCTTGACTCCGCCTCCAGCCTCTAAGCCCCGGACTCCACCTCGGCCCGATGACCCATCGGCTCCACCATGGCTCCTAGCTCCCTCCTCTCCGCTGTGGCTCATCTGTCCACTGGCTCCGCCGGGCTCCCTCGTCCCTCCGGCTCCGCCTTGGTCTGTCGTCGACCATCCTGCGCCTCGGGACTCCACTCCTCCAGCTGTGCCTCGTCCATCCATCTCCGTCAGGCTCCTCCATCCCTTCGGCTCCTCCTTAGTCCTCTGTCGCTCCGGCTGCACCGCGGCCATCTGGATCCCTGTCTCCGCCTCGGTCGCCGGCACCATCTGCTCTGCCTTGGTCCTCCGGATCCTCCCCGTCGCCCTGGCTCATCAGCTCTCCATCTCCGCCTCGGGCTCGTACACCACCTGCACCGCCGCCATTGGTCGGCCCCCTGGAGTCATCAGCCCTTCCTCCTCCATGGCTCCTCTCTCTGTCGGCTCCACCATGGTTCGACATTATGGCTGTGTCCTGGGTCCCACCGGGCTCCTCCTGCTCCAAGTCCCTCCTGTCTCCGTCTGGTCTGCCCTGGCTCCTCCCTCCTTCGCCGCCACCCCCCCCACCTGTCCCCCCGTCCCCCTCTGTTATTCTATGGCGCGAGGACGCGCCTTCCGGGAGGGGGGCGATATGTCAGGATCATGGACCTGTTTTGCCCCATTTCTGTTCCTGGTTTCCCTTATTTAGTCATGTTCCTGTTCTCGTTTGGTTTAATTAGTTCATTCCCTGCACCTGTGTTTCCCTGCCCCATGTATAATAGTCTCAGTTCATTCCATGTGTCTCTGTCGGGTCTACTCGTTATGTTCGTGTGTTTCCTGCCATTTCCAGTGTGGACGTACCCTGTGTTTGGATTGTATTAAAGACTGTGTTCGCTATTCCTCGTCTCCATCGTTCCACGCCAACACAGAGTGTGACACATATTATTAAACAAAAACTTTTATTTTGGTTGCGATTAATCAAGATTAATCATTTGACAGCACTACTTATTATTGATTTGCTGTAAATAAATATCACATTTGCAACTGGTCAGTGTTCAAAGAATGGTGAAAATCATTTTACGTAGTAATACAAGAGAGATTACTGATAAACTATCAAAAAAAAAAAATCACATTTTAGAAAAAAAAAAAAAAAATCACCTACTGACTTTCAAAGCTGCTACATAGTAACAACTTTCTATTTGGAGAACCTTGATAGAAATGTAGTAGAGTAAAAAGTAGGACTATGATATTTGTCTTTCAAATGTACTGAAGTTAAGTCATAAGTTTCAAGAAAAATTATACTCAAGCAAAGTACAGATACTCAAAAAGTGTACTTAAGTGCAGTACTCAAGTAAATGTACTTTGTTACTGTCCACCTCTGAATAAATATCAACATGTGCTCGATGAATCTTGTCTTTTTTTCTGAACAGTAACTCAGTAACTTTGAAATGATCAGTAAAAAGTACAGGGAAATAAAAAGTGACAACTAGCCCCAGTCTTCCATATACAAGCCATCATCACTTAAAAACTTTACACAACAAATGACAAAATAAATGAACCTTGTAATTTCTTGGTAACTCTACAAGATTAGCTCAGTTGACTGAGATGCCTTTTTTGCTATATGATAGAGCTTTCCATGTCTATTTATACTGAACAGGTCCTGCTGCTATTGATAGTTAAATCAAAGAATTATTGACATTCACAAAGTTCAGCCACAGAGGCCTTACTCCGCTCCCCACACACACTAACACAATGACACAAAACACACAGCAAACTACTTTGAGGAGCTATGCAGCACAATTCATCTGCCCACAGGGTGAATCTAATTAAAGTAACTCCTTCAAACACCCTTTCTTTCTAATCCTTCTAACCTACTCACTGTGCCCTGCAGCTGTGTGTGTGTGTGTGTGTGTGTGTGTGTGTGTGCGCATCAGAGCCATGTACAGTATGCATCACTGTGTAACATTCAGAACACAGAACAAGTCTAAATGCAGAAAAAATCAAAGTTGCACCATGCAAAAGTATTCAGATATTTAAGTCTTACTAAAAGTCTCTTTTACTGAAATGAAAATACTTAATTAAAATATTGTTCTGTCATATATATATATATATATATATATATATATATATATATATATATATATATATTTCTGTCATGACAACTCTCGGAGGGATTGGCATGGTAATGTACATGACAATGTTAATGTATTTGGTCTTGCGGAATAGATCTGCTACGTTGCTGCGGCAGAGCAAGTACCGAGACTTCCTACTGCCAATACATCCACAACATGTTGCTGTGAGCATGTAGGAAATACTGCTGCTGCACATATAACACATATGAATAACCCCCCACAAAGCAGGAGACACGGAACACAATACAATACAAGCCAATATATGCATGCCGCTGAATATAAGGATAAATTGCTGCGTCAGTGGACATGCATGTATCCACACACATAAAGATGAAAAAACAAGAAAAGACGAGACACCCCCCACAAAGCAGATCTATCGCCAAGACATATGTACTGCTGCTGCTCCGAAGAGCCATGTGAACTGCATGTAATACTATCTATGTGTGCCTGGGCTGCCACACCGATCGGGCTTAACACTAGTGACCTATGGCTATGTGAGCCTGGGCTATCACGCCGACCGGCTTAACACTAGTGGCCTATGGCTATGTGAGCCTGGGCTACCACGCCGACCGGCTTAACACAAGTGGCCTATGACTATGTGAGCCTTGGCTACCACGCCGACCGGCTTAACAATAGTGGCCTACGACTATGTGTGCCTGGGCTACTACGCCAAATGGCTTAACTCTAATTAGATGCGCACTATGTGTAATGTTAATTAACAAAATGGATATACGTTGCAATCCGATAGATAAGACCCCAGCATCCACCTGAGGAAATATCATAATTTAGTCATTTGATATCTGCTGTTACTTTCTACACTTCATCAGTCCCAGCAGCAGCGTACCAGCTCGTTAATTCATGTTCGTGCAATGAAGACAGACAAAGTTAGCCAATGCATGCCATTTACTCTCTTATGTAGGTAAAAGTTATCAGGGTTACAGTGCACAAAACTCCTGGGTGGACTGACTTGAATGAACTGAAATAAAGCAGAATATAAATGTTCTTTCTCCATTTCCTGAACTACACAGCACAGCTAGAACACACGTCAAACGAACACCTTGCTCCGAACTGCATTACCCATAATGCATTTCATTCAGGACTACATCAACCATAGATAGTGATCTTAAGCGATAACTCTTAAAGGGGTCCTATTATGCTCTTTTACAAAGTCTTGATTTCGTTTTAGGGGTGTACTAGAACATGCTCTCATGCTTGGTGGTTCGAAAAACGCATTATTTTTCACATAATTTACATTATTACAATACCTTTCTCCCCAGTCTAGCACAAACGGCTCGATTAGTTCCGGGTTTGATGAAGGCCCGCCTTCCGAAAAACTAAATGTGTTGTGATTGGTTAGCTGTCCCAGTGCGTTGTGATTGGCGAACAGCTAGGCAGAATGACTAAAAGCAATCTGTTAGAGCGGTAAAGATCAAGGTTTCCCCGGTAACGCTGTACACAAAGCAGAGCTCCCTTCACAAATGCTGCTTTATCAGGCATTATATGCAAGATGAAATGAAAATGACATCCAAAATTTTCTGAAGACAGTCGGTTCCCTTCAGAAATACAGTGATATAAAAACACCCGCACCGGGTTTCTCTTTTGAAACATGCATTCAAATTTCCGGAGGCGGGATTTTTTTTAATGATATTCTAATGAGCCAATTTGTGATGTCACAAATACAGGAAAACAAAGCTGTAGTCCAAACGAGCAGTTCATTGTAGTTCTTGAAAAGGGATTTTTTTAAAAACAAAATATCTCCCTTTGGAGTGGACTTTGAGATTTGTAACTTTGTAGATCTTTTTTATGCCCAAACATACACACTACACACTGACTAAAATTCAAAAAGTGAAAAAGCATAATAGGACCCCATTAATTCCCTTCTTTCCGCAACACTGTGATTGATATGACTGCGATAAGTGCGTGCAGCTGAAATAAACCACACACTCATCACGATGAAAACACTGACCTTAGAAATAACGAACGTGAACGTTGAGATTACGCCAATGTAAATGGTGAACCCCTGTTGAAATGCATACACAAGAACGATTATTTCATTTAACCTGTTTCATGTCCGTTACTATCGGCGTGTCCTAAGATCAATTACATGCTCTAAACTGCCTTTGCTCCACACAGATGCTAAATGCTGTTGCTAATATGCTTAATATTTCACTGATTCATACAATGCAAACTGCTAACACGACACTTAGATTAAACTCGTTTATGGTTGCGCCTTAGGGATGGGTAGATCGACACGTTTCGAGTTTTTGACACACTAGTGGTCAGTGATGGGAATAACGGCGTTATAAATAAACGGCGTTACTAATGGCGTTATTTTTTTTCAGTAACGAGTAATCAAACGAATTACTGTTTCCCCCGTTACAACGCCGTTACCGTTACTGACAATAAAATCCGGCGTTACTATAATTTATTATAATATTATTAGAATTGTAATTTTTCATCTGAATGGATGCGCAAGTGTAGCTGTATTTGACGTACCGTAAACTCTAGCGTGAAGGCACACGACTCGCCGTCACTTTGTCTCACACACCCGCAAAGAAAGATACAGAGCAAGAGAGTCTTTCATAACATGCAGAATTGACGCGCTACATGTAAACGATATTCTTTGTTGTATTTTCCTGTCAAAATAACGGAGTTCCTTTGGAATTCTTCAGCTTTTAAGAACTGCCGGTTTCTCTGGTAGTGGGTGGAACTAATGCGCAAACGACAATCTCATTGGCTGGCGCTCACCTATTATCGTCCCTGTTTTTTTTTTTTTTTGCCGCTTGTAAACACCATCCTCAGTTGTCAACAGCTCACATTGGCGAGAAAAATATATTATTGCAAGATATATTAATTGCAATAATTGCAATTGTATTTGTGCATTTGTGTTTTTTAACAACGAGCATGTTTGTGTTCTTTTGTAACGAAGACAAAAATGGTGCAATGAAAAATAGCATAGGCCTAATTTATTGTGGTATTAAACGTTCTATTTAGAATGTGAAAAGACAAGTTTGATGCAAGTAAAAATGAAGAACAAAGTCTTTACTGTCATTGTATTGTGCTAAATACAATAAATTCTGGAAACGTTATCGCTGTACACACACATGCCGCCTTGCTAATGACATATATGCATATTAAATAGACAATTAAACCTTACAATGACATCCCAACGAACAAAACATCTGAATGATACAGTTGGTGTAAGAATTTTTATTGACCTCCAGATGGCGGAGTAGAGCACTGTATCAAAAGCTTCGAAGCATCAACGCAATTTGTTGTAAAAGCCTCACTGCTTCAAAAGCCTCGTTCGGCACATCCCTGTTGCTCCTTTTTGTGTTCAGTTAGGCAGACCACGCAAATACACAGTGATATGGATTAAAAGAGCATTCACTTATCTTAGATGTTGATTTCAGCTGTTCCCGCTGCCAAACTGCTACACCAAAGAAAGCCAGGTATTTGAATATTGAGCAGTGAGCTCATTGGCTACTGATACAGGAGAAAACCAATCAGCTGAGCCATATGATAATGATATCATTAGGTCAGATTGAGTTGGACCTATCGGACTGCGCCAACTTAGAGTTTCATGCCAGAACTCTGTGTGTGTGTGTATGTGTGTGTGTGTGTGTGTGTATATATATATAAATATATATATATATATATATATATATATATATATATATATATATATATATAATTTTTTTTTTTTTTTTCCAAAGCACTCAAGATTGGCACTTGAAAGTCAAAATGAATTATTTAATGTGGAACAAATTATTTTATGTCAATCAATAGGCTTCCTTTATATTTGTCCGTATTTGCAGTTTTACATTTTTTGTCATTCAGTCAGTGGGATATCATAAGTAGTGTAAGATAGTTTTATGCTGCCTACAAACACCTGAGGCACCTCAGCTGCAGAATGTCACAAACTGTCTGTGAAGGCAGTATTTTTTAAATTATTATTAATACAAATTACTAACTGCGGTCATTGGAATATCAGAATTCACCAAAATTAGAACAAGGATAAAAACTAATGTTTGTGCATGCGCACCTGTTGTGAATATTTTTGTGAGCTTCTTAAATTTAACATTAGAATTTTCTATGTACATGTACACAACTGTTCAAACTCAGGTCAGTAGGATTTTTCTTTTTCTTTTTTTTTTTGTCTTTTTTTAAAAGAAGTTAATACTTTTATTCTGCAAGATGGCATTAAATTGTCCAAAATTGACAGTAAATACTTGTATATTGTTACAAACAAACTAACAAACAAATGTTGTTCTTTTGAACATTCTTTTCAGCAAGGAATCCTAAAAAATGTATCATGGCTTCATAAAGACATTAAGCAGAACAATGTCTGCTTAAAAACAACATTTCAAAAACAGACAATTACCTACTTCAAACAATTATTTCCCAACTGTGATGATAATAAGAAATGTTTCTTGAGCAGCAAATCAGCATATTAGACTGATTTCTTCTGATGGATCATGTGACACTAGTAATGGCTGCTGAAAAATTAGCTTTTCAATTACAGGAATAAATAACTTATTTTTAAAATATATATTAAAATAGAAACTTTTTTAAAATGTGTAATCATTTTTTCACAATAGTAGACTACGGTTTTACTATATTTTTGATCAACTAAGAGACTTTCAAAAACATTAAAATATCTAATATATAACATATGAGTAGTAAGTACACGAGTGAAGTAGCATAACTACTAAACGTACAATTATTATTGAATGAGCTTTAATCCAGGTCACGGACTTACTTCCAAGCTTTGTTTCAGACTGAAGGAAAAAAAAAAGTTTTTACCTGTTTTAATAACACAGTCCTTGATGATGAAAAGCAGCTCTAAAGATCGATGCTACCACCACCATGACGGCATATGGCATTTTAAATATAGATTTGTACCAGAAAAATATAAAAGCTTTAAAAAGCTCTCACCTGATTGCCTAATCTTTCCCATCTTGCAATTAGGTCATTATTAAGCTTTGACAAACACCATGTGATTTAGTATCACATGGAACTGTGGCATTCCTAAATAAAGCCTAGCGTTATGTAGAGAGCTTTATGTGGTTTACTGGTGCAACTTCAATCTGATCTCTTGAACCCTGTAACTCCTTCAAAGCAATCATCTGTGGTTGTATCTCTCACATGTTTCTTTCTTTGATCGAGAAAAGTTTTGAAGGTTGATCTTTTCTAGGCAGCATTTGTTTTGTTTCATGTAACTTACATTTCCTGATGGTTGCATCAACAGGGCTCAGTGGGGTTTCCAAACACTTGGCAATTGTTTGGTACCTTTTTCCAGTTTCTGCAATGGCTTTACTTATATCTCACGCTTTTGTTATACCTTTTATGCACTTTCTATTCATAACTATTGTTCACTGCTGTCCTGAAGAATCACAAATTGAATCCCTTAACTGGGTTTTATGATTGACAGCAAATTGCAATGCAGTTGTTTCCTCATTATCTTTGAATCTCTGAAACCATGTGACTCTGGAACTCAGAGAACTGAATAGTGTATACTATTGCCTACTAATGCATATCAGTTGTTTGGAATATTTTCTATTTTTTCTATTATTTTCTATTTTCTATTTTGTAATTCCAACTATTAATTTTGGAAAAAAAGGGAAAGAAATTAATACATTTGTACTTATTTTATTCAGCAAAGATGCATTAAATTAATCAAAAGTGACAGTAATGACTTTTACATTGTTACAAAAAAAAAAAAAAAGAACTGTTTGAACTGTTCTTTTGAAATTTCTATTCATCAACAAAATCCTGCATAAACTTAAAAAAAAAAAAAAAAAAAAAAAAAATATATATATATATATATATATATATATATATATATATATATATATATATATATATATATATATATATATATATATATATTGCAATATTGGCAATAATAATAGCAACAATAAGAAATGCTTTTTACGTTCTGAAATATATTAAAATAGAAAACAGTTATTTTAAATTCTAAACATATTTAACAGTATTACTGATTTTACGGTGTTGTTCTGTTTTTCACTGTTTTGATCAAGCTTAGGTGAGCACGAGACTTCTTCCAAAAACTGTAAAAATTTTTACCAAGACTGAATAATAAAAAATATATACAGGTGCATCTAAAAAAAATTTGAATATCATGAAAAAGTTTTTTTTTTTTTTAATTTTAGTTTTATAACTTATTTCAAAGTGAAACTTTCATATATTCTAGATTAATTTCATATAAAGTAAAACATTTCAAAAGTTTATTTTTGTTGGTTTTAATTTTGATGATTAGAGCTTACAGCTCATGAAAGTCAAAAATCCAGTATCTCAAAATATTAGACTATTTACATTTGAGTTTCATTAAATGACCATTCCTACAGTATAAATTCCGGGTCTCTTGTTCTTTGAAACCACAATAATGGGGAAGACTGCTGACTTGGCAATGATCCAGAAGACAATTATTGACACCCTCCACAAAGAGAGTAAGTCACAGAAGGTCATTACTGAAAGGGGTGGCTGTTCACAGAGTGCTGTATCAAAGCATAATAAATGCAAAGTTTACTGGAAGGAATAAATTGGGTAGGAAAAGATACACAAGCAACAGGGATGACCGCAAGCTTGAGAATACTATCAAGCAAAGCCGATTCAAACACTTGGGAGAGCTTCACAAGGAATGGACTGAAGCTGGAGTCAGTGCATCAAAAGTCACCACGCTCAGACGTCTTCAGGAAAAGGGCTACCAAGCCACTTCTGAAACAGAAACAATGTCAGAAGCATCTTACCTGGGCTAAGGAGAAAAAGAACTGGACTGTTGCTTAGTGGTCCAAAGTCCTCTTTACAGATAAAAGTAAATTTTGCATTTCTTTTGGAAATCAAGGTCTGGAGTCTGGAGGAAGACTGGAGAGGCACAGAATCCAAGCTGCTTGAAGTCCAGTGTGAAGTTTCCGAAGTCAGTGATGATTTGGGGTGCCGTAATGTCTGTTGGTCTTGGTCCATTGTGTTTTATCAAGTCTGACAGCAGCGTGAGTATAAGTAGGCAGCAGGTGTAGCGCATATTCAGGTTTTCGCTGAGGAGCCGAGCCAGTGACCTGGCCGCTCAGCGGTGGTACAGAAGCCGTGGCGACAGGACATGACGTCTCCATTCCCTCCTTCAGGGAACGAGGGTTACATACGTAACCGAGACGTTCCCTTTTAGTTGGTCACTCCGAATCACGTCAGTGACCAACGAATTGGGATCCCTACCAAAGGGCCACAGATACTGCCCCTTCCAGTGTACTGCCCCTTCCAGAGGTGGAAGCCTCCTGCGCACCATTTTGGCGTAGGTCGGGGCTTACCACAAGAAGACCAGTTACTGTTGCTATGGCACTACCCACTCAGTAAGACTGGATAACACTGGGAAAACTTACCCGTTCCACTTGGAACAGGAACGCTGCAGAAGCCACATCCTTCCCGAAGGAGGTTCAGAAGCACTTACACATATGAACAACCGTTTAGGTGCATATGGAAGATTAGAGGTGATTGTAACCCTCTTGGAAAATGGCAGAAGGTTTGCCGGGGAAACACGGGCTCTGGAGTTATACCGTGGAACTACACATACGGAATCCATTAGGTCTCTACATATGGAACCCAGCCCTCTACCGGTTCTCACGGATTCACAGAGTGTGGGCCTGGCGCCGGACGCTCCACCACGTCTGGCTGCCGAGGGGACAGAGGAGCTCGACAGGGTCTACAGTACGGACACTCTGGAGCAGTTTTAGCAAGCCGACCCGAAGCCGGGGCCCCTCAGTGTTTTTACCCATTTGAGGTGAGAACACAGGAGGATACTGTCTCCACACGAAGGCTACAGAATCTAGTGAACGTTTTTGGGGGGTCGCCCAGCCCACAGCTCTACAAATATCTGCCAGTGAGGCACCACGAGCCAGCGCCTAGGAGAATGCAATACTTCTAGTAGAGTGAGCTCTCAACCTGAATGGGCAGGGCACACCCTGTGCCTGATAAGCCAGGGTGATGGCATCCACTATCCAGTGGGCCATCCTCTGCTTAGAGATGGCATTCCCCTTCTGCCGGCTTCCGTGACAGACAAAGAGCTGGCCTGAGGTCCTGAAGCTTTGCGTCCTGTAACATCTCAATGACTAGCCCAACTCTAGGCACGAATCGTCGACCGAAAATGCAAGCAGGTCCCCTACCCTCTTGATGGAGGCCAGTGCAAGCAGGAGCAGAGTTTTCATTGATAGAAACTTCAGCTCAACTGTCTGCAAAGATGCAAATGGGCCCTGCTGTAGTGCTCTGAGCACTAGAGACAGGTCCCAAGAGGGCATAGAGGGGGGCCGGGGAGGATTTAACCTTCTCGCCCCCCTAAGGAACCTGATGACCAGGTCATGCTTCCCCACTGACTTCCCTTACACGGGGTCGTGGTTGGCAGCGATCGCAGCCACATAAACATTTAGGGTGGAGGGAGACGGCCTTCAATCCAACCCTTGCTGTAGAAAGGACATCACGACTCTGATCGAGCATTTCCGGGGGACTTCTCGGGGAGACGAGCACCACTCGACAAACAGGTTCCACTTCAAGGCATAAGCGTGTCTCGTAGACGGTACTCTCGTCGAAGTGATGGTGTCAACTACCTCTCGGGGTTGAAGTGATGGTGTCAACTACCTCTTCCAGAGGCCTAGATGTGGGTGCCACAGGGTGCCCTGTCTCTAAGTCAGAAGATCCTTCCTCAGAGGAATCTGCCAAGGAGGAGCTGTCACGAGGAGCATCAGTTCCAGGAACCAAGTCCAAGTGGGCCAGTATGGCGCCACGAGCAGGACCTGATCCTCGTCATCCCTGATCTTGCACAGTGTCTGTGTGAGAAGGCTCACTGGGGGACACGAAGACCCCGCTGCCAGCTGTGTGCCAGTGCGTCCGTGCCAAGTGTTCCCTTGGTCAGGGAGTAAAACAACTGGCAGTGAAAGGTTTCTAGAGACGCAAACAAGTCTACCTGAGCGACTCCGAAACGTCTCCAAATCAGCTGGACTGTCTGGGGATGGAGTGTCTACCCTCCGGGGACCGCAGCTCGTGACAGCTCGTCGGCTGCCTGGTTGTGCAGACCTGGGATGTAAACGGCATGAAGCAACCTCAGATTCTTCTGACTCCAGAGGAGGAGGTGGCGGGCAAGTTGCGACATGCGATGGGAGCGTAGACCACCTTGTCAGTTGATGTACACAACGGTTGCAGTGTTGTCTGTGCGGACCAGTACGTGCTTGTCTCATAAGTCTTGAGACGGTTCAAGGCCAGGCGTACTGCCAGCAACTCTAGGCAACTGATGTGCCAGTGCAGTTGGGGGCCCATCCAAACCCCCGACACTGCAAGCCTGTTGACCGTGAGCACTGACTGAGCACGTTCCTGCGGGAGGCATGCTGTCTGTTCGACCGAGTCCAACTCCATACTGAGAAAAGAGATCCTCTGCGTCGGGGAGAGTTTGCTCTTTTCCCAGTTGACCCGAAGGCCCAACTGGCTGAGGTGTGAGAACACCAAGTCGCTATGTTCGCACAACTGATCCTGAGACTGAGCTAGTATAAGCCAGTCATCGAGGTAGTTGAAAACGAGAATGCTCTGTTCTCTCAGAGGAACGAGCGACAGGGACAGCCCGAAGGGCAGGACCTTGTACTGATATGCCAGTCCTTCGAACGCAAACCGCAGGAATGGCCTGTGGCGTGGAATGATCGACACATGCAAGTATACGTCCTTCAGGTCGATCACTGCAAACCAATCTCGGGGACGGATGCACCCGAAGATGCGCTTCTGCATGAGCATCTTGAATGGGAACTTGTGAAGGGCTCAGTTCAAGACGCGCAGATCCAAGATTGGCCATAACCCATCGCCTTTCTTGGGTACAATGAAATCGCATAGCCGAGTCTGATGGTCTGACAGAGCCAACAAGACAGACTGGGAAGTGCTAGCCAGGCTCCCAGAAACCATACAAGCTGGACCAGCGGGACCAGCGGAACCACCGACATACCCGCGGTGGGGCAGCGAGGGGGAACATAGGGACCCGGTCCATGGGCGGACTGAAGAGGGGTCTGAGTGTGCGGTGCAACGCTTACCTGGTTCCACGGTTCGGCAGAGGGTGTGTGAGTAGGGCCTTTGATGACGCTCTCGAACCGCCCGCTGCTGCCTATTGGCGAGAGAGGAGGATGAGTCCGGTGTTGGTCCGTCCACAACTCTCCATGCCCTCTTGGGACCCAGAGACAGAGAAAACTGCCTTCTTGTTGAGATTTTTGGAAACAAAAGATT
Source organism: Spinibarbus caldwelli (assembly GCA_039654775.1). Lineage (NCBI taxonomy): Eukaryota > Metazoa > Chordata > Actinopteri > Cypriniformes > Cyprinidae > Spinibarbus > Spinibarbus caldwelli. The sequence goes on along the minus strand of CM077224.1, from coordinate 15,819,965 downwards.
CCCCACCCGGCCCTCCTCCGGGGGAAGGAGAGGTGCATTCACCATCTCCCGAAGAGCAGTTCCCTCTCCCTCTGGGCTGCCCATCCTGGACGGGCGGGGCGGCCTGCCTATGCCCAGCTCCACGGCGCTGTTTGACTGGAGGCTGCTGCGGATGCAGCGCGGGAGTGGGGGCGGACGCAGGGCAGGGGCAGGCTGGGGCGCTGCAGCGCCCGTCCAGCTCATAGCGCAAGGTCAGTAGCAGTCCGAAGCTCATTGAGAACTCCTGGGTTGTGCCCACCCTCGTGCAGGTCCCTCAGTGTTCTTAGCCTGAAGAACCTGCAGTAATGCCGTAGCGTAAGGCGGAGGCATCTTCTCCACAGGCCACACAAGCATCGCCAGTCAGACCAGACAAGTACCTACAGGCCCGGAAGGGGAGGCACGGTTTGCCCTGCTGGGTGGAGGCGGTATTAGGACACAACTGCATCGCAACTGACCGCTCCACCGGAGGGACCCCTGTATACCCCCTAGCTGCACCATCATCGAGGGTGGTGAGGGAGGAGGAGCTAGCAGGTCAGTTTCTGGCAGTAAAAGGTGCCGTCCACAACCTGGTAAGTTCCCCATGCACCTCCGGAAAGAGAGGCACCAGGGCAGGGCGCTGAGAACCAGCGCAAGCTACCCCGAGAAACCAGTCGTCCAACCTCGAGGGCTCGGGACACGGTGGAGGTCTCCACTCGAGCCCTACACTCTCAGCGGCCCGGGAAAGCATAGCCGTCATTTCCGGATCCGACTCAGGCATTGCTACTGCCGGAGCAGCACCGCAGCCGAATCTTCTTCTCTAGAAAGCTCCAGCTCACCCTCTGATGTAGCGATCGACATCCGGTCATCGGGAGGAGCGCCAAGGATAATGCTGATACGCTCCTTGTAGAGGGCGTAGCACGTTCCATTGGCAGCTCAACTGGTTGCGGAATACAAGAGGAGCGATGGTCCCTCGAGGTTTAGTTCCCTGGAGGGTTTGCCAGCGCTGTAATCCTCAGACCACCCGTGCCACCACCTGAAGTAGTCCTGGCCTGTCTGCTGCCAGAATGAGAACCAGATCGAGGCAGAGGCAACAGAGCTCCGCCCCTTTGTTGAGGTAACGGAGCCTGGCCCACAACTCCAAGATGATCATCTTCCCACAATGAGAACATGACTCATCCACGAACGCCACCTCAGCGTGCTTACTGCCCAGGCACGTGAGGCAGCGATCGTGACCATCACCCGGCGCCAGGTAACGACCGCACCCAGAAACGTACGGGTGACACACTGTCTATAGCAAGACCCAAATCGTCTTTACGAAGACATAACGTCGAGTTTGCCAGATTCAACGTTGTCTTTAAAAAGACGCACCAGTGAATACTCTTTTAGCGCACAGGGGAGATGATCGCCTGCAACACAAACAGGAGGTAGTGCAACCTGATGTGTGCAACCCACTCGACACGGGAAACCACCACCGCTGAAGCGCTGTACCACCAACACCAAGAGCTCCAAAGAGCGCAATGAACTTCAGTCTTCTCTCAGTAGAGTATTCAGGAGCAAAACGATGTAATTACACGGCTCCGAAGCGAAAAGCTGAATTTGCGCTGCACCTGCTGCCTACGTATACTCACGCTGTGATCAGCGGCAGCTGGATGCAATCATCGCATGCCAATGTGCATTAGCTCGTTTAGTTACACTCGAAGTGGATTGGTCCCTCTAAGCGAGATCCCAATTCGTCGTGACTCGGAATGACCGACGGAAAGGGAACTTGAACTTCTCTGTTTAGCAAATACTTTTTTTTTTTTTTTTTGGATAGATTAGGCAATATTCTAATAGTTTGAGATATTGGATTTTTGACTTTCATGAGCTGTAAGCTCTAATCAATCTAAATTATAACTTTTGAAATGTTTTACTCTACTATGTAGCTAAAGAATTTAGAATATATGAAAGTTTAACGTTTTGAATGTTACAACAACAAAAAAAAACTTTTTCGCGATATTCAAATTTTTTGAGATGCACCTGTAGATATACTTATCCACTTATCCTTATCTCTGTTCTCGTGTATATTTTACAGTGTGACTTTATATCTCACAATTGCAACTTTATTATTATATATCTACCTGTATTTAAGCTTCAATTTAAAAGTTTGAAATGTACATGACACTTTCAATAAAATAAGTAGAAACACAGTGTTAGCTCATTCACTGACCTTTAAACATTGCTTACATAATCCTAGTGTTCTGCATCAAGACATAATGTACTTATCCTATCACCAATCATTGTTAGATCAGTAAATATCCTGAGTGGATTAACAATAATTATAAATAAACTGTAAGGCTGGTGCCTATTGTTAAAAAAAATCACAAATGTTAAAAGCTTTCATCATAAATTCTTACATATTCTTATACAGTCCATTACTAAAGCAGTTTGAGTGTAAACATCTTGCACTGACATCAGTGTGAGCTGGTAAGAAGCCATATGTGAGCGTCCTGCGTACGGGACACTAGTAGTTGTGTGGCGGGAGCAGAGTGTGTATCTTTAATGCAGCCACACTGCTGTTCTCTGTGCCTTTGCAGCAACTGGAGCAGAAAATCGTCTCATTACGCAGTGCAGATTACATGTCTCTCCACAGACTATATGTGTTTGAGCAATGCATATTCTGCTTGTTTATGTATTTATGTTTGTAGTTCATGTTGTTCATTGTCATCCCATTTTGTCTAAAGTGATGCACAATACAGTACAGTAACAATCTAAAGCTAAAGGATGTAATGATGGAGAGGTTCTCTCATTCATCGTCCAATTGAACTAACAACATTTGTACTAGTACCAGTTTATAGAATTACTGAAACTGCTTAAAAGCTACTAATCATTCACTAATTACTTTATTGAAACCCAAACTGCTTTTCAAGCCTACTTAATGTCCAGGTTTGTGCAAATTCTAAAATGTAATTGTTTTAGAAACTTACTAGGCCTACCGCAAAATGTAAGAATTGGCTACCTTTCAATTCATGAATGGAATTTGAATTCAATTGTCCATGTCCCGCAGCAGGGCCTGTGATGTTTCTGTAATTCAATTTCCAATGTATTCATCCTGACACTGCTCCACAGGACATTTGGGATGTGTTCTTTTTTGCTTGGTTTTGTATTTGAGATTTTTAGTTTGTAAAAATTTTTGTGTCTTCTTTTGTGTCTTCCTGTATCCTGTGTCACATCTTCATTGTTTTCTCCTGTTGTATTATGCTCTTTTACCCTTGTTATTTATCTTATTTTTAATGTAAGTGTGATTGCAGCCATTTGTAACTTGCAAACTGATATTTGTTATGGTATTATTTTAATTTATTATTGTAATTATAAACACACTGGTTTGTAACGCAAATAGTTTTACCATTTAAACTTTGTTATTCTTCTAGTTATAGTGGCTAATAAAATGGACTGTCTTGCATATTCACAGAAAATAGCTTACTTCCATGTTGCAAAATAATAACCACTAATGTTTCCTTTGTTCTTTGTCAGGATTTAAGTAACTGTATGTAAAGCTTTTATTGTTTTTATAATATGTAATTTTAAATATTCCTATTAATTAGAAAGACTGAAAAAAAATTATATTTAAAAATGAATTGGCATGAAACAGATATATTTTCTTACCTTTTCTTGTGATATATTTCAGAGTGAAATGGCTTCTTGAATGAGAAAAAAAAAGTAGGGTGGGACTTGATTTTGTCCACTGGGAATTGATTGGATTGTTATTGTTTGTTAATTGCTGTAGTCACTTTATGTAACTGTTGAGTTTCTGGTGGGGAAGGAAAGTGCTAGTATACACATCATTAGGGGAGAGATGTTGTTGTGAGGACAAATGTTTTTGATTAAGGATTGTGAGTATACTTTAAAAATATATATAAACAATAATAATTATGATGATGTGCATGACAAAATTATTTATAAAAATCACTGCAACATTTTATAAAATAAGAATTGTCAATTTTAATTTAATGGTGACTTTGGATCTTAATGTTCTGTCTGAAGACTGCTATTCTGTTACTATGCTGAATTGGAATAAAAAGTATCAGGAATTTATTGAATTGCAGTGCAAAGACATTTGGCCAAAGCTCCTACCAAGAAAAGTCTGTTCACTCATCGATGCTATTTGCAATGCCTGCATGCAGATATTTCGGGCATCCAAAACCAAGTCCTATCTACTTGGAGAATGAGGAAATCCTGAAATCTCAAAAATTGCTTGCCACACTCATGTTTAAACAATGTATTTCAAATTATCAGCAGAATCTGACATGAACTGTCCCATAAATGTTACTTATGCCAAAATTGCATAAAAAATTACATTTTAGGCTGGACCAGTCAGTGCGCATTGAGTGCATCGTATTCGTATCTTATTACCTTAACTCTGTTGTAACGAGTGGTTATTTGAGTTACTGTTGTTGTTCTATCAAGTTTGAATCAGTCTGGCCATTCTCCTCTGACCTCTGACATCAACAAGGCATTTTCACCCACAGAACCGCCGCACACTCAATATTTTCTCTTTTTCAAACCATTCTCTGTAATTTCTAGAGATGATTGTATGTGAAAATCCCAGTAGATCAGCAGTTTCTGAAATAATCAGACTGGGGGGTATTCCAGAAAGCAAGGTTAACTTACCGTGACATATACCCTGAACTCTCAGTTGATTAACCTAAACCTTGCTTACTTAAGGTATGCTGGTTCCAAAAATGCATCTGGGAGTAATTTCAGTCAGCTCAGAATATGTTCAGGGTTAATGCACAAGACATTATCGACAGAGCGACGAATCGACGATTTACTATGGAAACGGATGCTATTAAAAAGCACGCCATACTGATTCTTTCTTATTCTTTTGTTCAGTGGCCATTAGTGCATATCGCCACCTAATCTAACCTGCTCCGGAACAGGTTATGTTCAGAGAAGAAATTGCTATGGCTAACCTGAAAGTTACCTCTGTTTTTGGAACCGAAAACTGAGATTATCAGCTTACTTACCCTTAAACATGGGTATGTCACACAACCTGCTTTCTGGAATACCCCCAGCTCCTCTGGCCCCAACAACCATACTAAAGTCACTTACATAACCATCATTTCCCATTTTGATGCTCAATTAGAACTTCAGCAGATCTTCTTGACCTACATAAATGCATTGAGTAGATTACCTGGTAGATTAATAATGGTGACTATGGCAGAAATGTACAGTAAAAATCATGCAGTTAGTTACAAATTACATGTAATCAAACATATGGTCAACACTATTAATTACAGATCTTTGTAAGGGTTGGATCCAGACTGAAGCTTGTGTAATTTCTAGTTGCCTCGAGATGCAAGTCCCGTGGCAGAAACAGAGAAGCAAATAGAGACGAAATTAGCGTAGCTGCTGTTCCAACCAAGGAAAGATAATGTGTTCAACCCAAGCAAAATAATGATAATGTGCATTTGATCAGATATAGCTGAAGTACAAAATTATGAGATGCATTATGTGTCAGTATTGTGTCTGTCTTGTCTTGTGTTTCTCCTGTTATGCCCTTATTTGGTCCTTCCTGTTCCTGTCGTCGTCTAGTTTGATTGTTTGATTATTTTCCAGGTGTGTTTAGTTTATTACTATGTGTATTTAGTTCTTGCCCGTTCAGTTAATTTTCGTCTGGTCTACTCGTAACCCAAGCGTGCCGTCCGCCGCTGACTCATGCCCACCGGCCGCCGCTGACTCAAGCCCGCCGACCGCCGCTATCTCTTTAGTTCCCTCGTCACAGCCAGGAGTGCCGTTCCCAGCCTGACCGAAGTCTAGGCTTTTAAAGGTACTGTGTCCACAGGAACAGTTTTAACCCAGTCATGTCTTGTCGGTCTTGTCTGCGAAGACTCGTCTGGGGCAGGCGGCTCCTCTGGTTATAACCACGGAGGCCATTCCCAGCCACCTGCCCCCCCTGTCGTTGAACCGGAAGCGGTTGCTGAGGGACCCTGTGAGGGCCCCTGACTCCACGTCCAGCCCAGGGAGGGCTGTGGATCTCCCGTCATGCCCTAAATTAGCCTCAGCTTCCGAGCCTAGTCAACGGAGGGCTTCCTGTTGCTGTGGATTGTCTTGTCCTGTGGATTGTCTTGTCCTGTCCTGTGTTTGTCTCGCCCACGGAGGGCACCTGTTCCCGAGTGTTGCCCACGGAGGGGACCTGTTCCCGAGTGTCGCCCACGGAGGGCTCCTGTTCCCGTGTTCAGCCCCATGGGGGCTCCACTTCCTGAATTATGCCCGTATGTTCCCCCAAGGAATTTTTTTTGGGGGGGGTACAAAGGGGTCCCGGCTGTGTAGTGGCCGGGCCGAGGGGACAGAGGCCACGGCCACAAAGACCATCTGCCATGGCCTCCAGAGCTCCCAGCTCCGCCATGGCTTCCAGAGACCCGCCTTGGCCTCCGGAGATCCCTGCACCACCATGGGCCCCTATGCTCCCTGCACCGCCATGGCCTCCAGAGATCCCTGATCCACCATGGCGCCCAGTTCCTGTCTGTTCCATCCTGGAGGCCCCTGTCCTGTTATCCTGTCTGTGTCTGTGTTGAGGGGCCTCCAGAGCGCCCACCCCCCCTCCCTGGTGGTACTGTTACGGCGTGGGTCACGCCTTCCGGGAGGGGGGAGTAATGTCAGTATTGTGTCTGTCTTGTCTTGTGTTTCCCCTGTTATGCCCTTATTTGGTCCTTCCTGTTCCTGTCGTCGTCTAGTTTGATTGTTTGATTATTTTCCAGGTGTGTTTAGTTTATTACTATGTGTATTTAGTTCTTGCCCGTTCAGTTCGTTTTCATCTGGTCTACTCGTTACCCCCGGTGTTCCTGTGTGTCATTCCTGCCTTGTCTTGCCGTGCCTTGACTTGTCTGTCATTTGGATTTAATTAAAGACTATATTTTGAGTTATTCCTCGTCTCCACGCTTCCCTCGTGTGTGCACCATGACATTATGTGAATGCTTGGCTATTACTTGTTTATCACAGGCAATTTATTGTGATAGGCGTAATTATTTACAATAATGTCTTACAAATTTTACATTCATAAAAAATTAATGTTCTCATAAATAAAAAATCAAATGGGATAGAGCAGGATTCACTTTAGACTGCTTAACATCCTTATTTTGAATTCATTTAATTTGCCCCAGATTACTTTTTGGAAATTCACTACATTTTTATATATGAAAATATTGTCTTAATCTAATTCTTTTGACAATGTGTCTGGTGGGAAAAAAATAAAATAAAAAATACCTTGTCAGGCATTGCCAAAGGTCTAATGATTACATCCTATGGATGGCGTCCAAATGTCCTTTCTATATATGTCTTTTCTATGGATGATCTCCAAATCTTGTCCAAATGTTGCATCCAGTTTGTTCTCCTAAGCTGCAGTCTCATACTGCATCCAATACTTAAATTTTGCCCTTAACCCCACATAAGATGTTCTTGCTTTCTCATCCTCCCTATTCTCAGCACTTGTCAAAGAGTTGGATAAAAGTAAGTTTACAACAATCACTAACTCTTACATAAAGGATTTTACTTACATAACCTCCAATCAAAGCTCAGTTGTGTCAAGAAAGGTGACCTTTTAGATTGAATTCTACGTTTATGAATCATCTACAGCTGATATTGTGCTAAAGAACATGAATAATGTTTCCAATGAAGACAGCAAAACATCAGTTTAAGATACAGTAGCAATCTAAAAGACTTACATTGTTTCTTAGATTGGATAGAACCTTCTAGAAACGGCAGCATGATACCCACTAGAGTTCAGGCCCGTAGCCAGCTATGAGGCCACCAAGGTCCGGACCCCGGTAAATGTTTCATGCTCAAAAATAAAATTTGTTCTCTGAATGACCAATTTGCTGTTAAACTCCTCATATGAATCTCTGCATGACATGTATAATTCAGTTTAGACAGTTAGCAAGAATTTTAGCATCCGTGGTATGAAAATGAACTCAATGAACTTGAGAGAGCAGTGATGAGTGAGGACGCGGGCGTAGCCTCCGTGTTGCCAGATCCAGCTATTATAAGTGTTTTTACGCTTGTCTTTTCCACTTACTTTGACACTTTAGAAAATTAATAAAGTAGGAACTTGTAGTTTAGCGTTAGGGTCAGCGATATCTTTATCTTATCTTATTTCCAAAATATTTGAAATAATTTCGGTTTGTTTTTATTTATTTTTCGTTTTTAATAGCAACATCTGGCAACATTGCATCGCCGCCCGGCACTCAAATTGACAGTACTCAAAAAAGCCCATGGACAGGTTATTGCTGACAGGATACGACATTCGTTAAGGAAAACGCAAAATTATCATGATATCATCTGTCAGAAACGTTATCAACGCTGTCAAAAACAGTATTTAATTATACACAGATCTGTAGAACAAGTAGGTTACACAATGAAATGAAATTAAATTAAATTAAATTAAATACGCAAACACTAGCCATGAAGAAGGTATGTCATTCAGTATAGTAGTTAAATTTTCACACAGCATGTTATAAACATTCATAAGAGCACTAGACAAAATTATCAGCTATAGGCTATAGCAATGTTATTAATAAAAACTATAACAGTAATATATTGTTGCATGAATAAAAAACAACTGATAAAATTATCCACCCCTAACTATTAAGTATTAACAAATTTTGATGCAATATGGGGTATGATTTAAAAATGATCATCCCTCCACACTGTGCCCAGGTCTCCTTGGAGGGTTTTCTCTCCTTTCCACCTGCCTTTATATGAACACAATCACAGCTGGCTAAGCAGTAAAGCACCAGCTGTATGAACAGAAAACACACAAACTTAAATTCTGCCCAATACTCCTGGTATTTAAAACATTTGCTCTCAAAGAATAAACTTATTAGGGGTTTAGATGTTAAAATGCTTTGTGTTTTAGTACATGTTTATAAAAAGTCCACATTTATACAGTAGGACTGCATCAAGACCAATGCTACTGATGTTAAAGGACTAGTTCACCCCAAAATGAAAACTTTGTCCATGGGGTCCAAAACACTGACTTTTATTAGCCTTGTTTCCAGCCCCAAAGAGCATGCTGCTAATTTCTAATTTTTTTCATGTCAGGTTACCAGCTAACCTCAACATTTAAGACATTTTAAACAATTTTTAGACGAAAACTCACTTTCAGACACCAGCAAGCCTTTGAAATAACTTCTGGCTTGCACTGGCCTGTTAAAAGCGGCTATTGAATGGACAAAAATGATGACAGAATTTTCATTTTTGGGCAAACTATGCCTTTAACGCTGCCTGCACTCTGAACGACACATTCATATATTCACAACACAAACCTTCACCCTTGTGTGTCACTTTTTCCAGACCCACTTGCTGCATCTGGTCACTGCAGCATATGTATATGCACACACTCACTCTGTGAAATCTAATGCTTTATGACAGGCGTTCTCGCATCAGTTCTCCTGACCCCCATCTCTCATCAACTTCTCTCTATCATTAGCCACTTGAGTTCTTATCGACAATTTAAACAGACATTTCATAAATGTGTAATAAATGTGTTGGTGTGTATACATGTCTTTCTGCTGCTTTTGCTTTGTTGGTCTCTCTATTTCTCATTTAATCTTGTTGTATAATCTCATGCGAGGATGGACTGTGGTGAAGACAACTGTCTGCTACCCTGCAGGCCAAATTTATGAGAATCAACTGCAGCCTTGATAATTCTATGTTTAATTAACTGTGCAGAATTTAGGGAATATGGTGAGCTGTGTGTTAACTAAAATTGTCTCTCTCTCTCTCTCTCTCTCTCTCTCTCTCTCTCTCTCTCTCTCTCGCTCTCTCTCTCTCTCTCTTTCTTGAGAAAGCATCATTAGGTTTGGAACAACAGTGAAGAAACTCATCATATGTAATAATAGAGAGTTTAAGTGATAATTCACCCAAACGTGAATAATCTGTCAAAATTTATTGAATGTTATGTTGTTTCAAAATAGTATGACTTTCTTCTGTGAAACACAGGTGATATTTTGAAGAATCTAATTCGATTCCAGTGACTGAGCTTTCAAGCTTCAAATGTGACTCATATGTATTATAAAACTGGTGCAAACAACTTGTGTGCTGTATTCCAAGTGCTCTTCTGAAGATATAGTTTTAGGTTAAAAACAGACCGAAATTCATCATTTACTAAAAATCTTGATATCAGCCCAAGCTCTCTATGGCACATTCATTACAAAGTTCTTGAGCAAAGTAGTTATTTCAGATTTGTCACTGAATCATTCTTTCAGAGGAATCTTCTGATATTCTTCAGAAGAAGGTCATTCTTCTGATATTTTAATTATCGTTCAAGACTGATCCGGTTCTAAAAACCCTTCTAAATTATTTGTTCACAAATCAGATTGATTCTATCAGATTGACTCTATTCTCAAGTTTATCCCACTGACTCCATCTCCAGTTAACAGTCTACCACATTTAAATAAGTAAGTAAGTAAGTAAGTAAGTAAGTAAATAAATAAATAAAATCAGTATAAAAATGGAAAAGTTACTGGTAATTTTCTGCCAGGACATTATCTGTTAAGTGTACAAGCATTTTCTTTAACCCTAAAATACAAAATTCCTTCATATTAACACTGTACCTTGTGCCCTATTTTTAGGTGAGGTGAACATTATGAGTGAATAATGACTTAAATATCAGTCTGTTTGTCACACATAGGTGTAATAAAACATAGGTATAAAGAACAATTGGAATATAGCATATTAGGCCATATGGACCACTTTAATGATATTTTTTATGATGCTTTTGCATCCTTTTTTTGAAGCTTTCATGCTCTAGCCCCCATATTTATTCATCAGTGCATTCATCATGGTTTCTTCTTTTGTTTTCCACAGAAGAATAAAATGGGGTTGGAATAATATACATAAATGATTGATTGATTGATTGATTGATTATTTATTTATTGAATAAACAATTCAATTAAATTATAATTATCTCATTATCCTACAAATTACCCAATGTAATTTTGCCATTACACATTTGTAGCTAGTGTTCTGTACATCTCCATATATTTTCTCTTTGTCCTCCAACTGCATGCATGCATGTTGCATTTCCGTCAACCATGTGTCAGCACTGACCGAAAGAAATGAACTGTTAAGTGCTGTCTCAGCTAGAGGTCTGGCCAATCTCTCTGCCTTATTCAGTCTTTTGTGTTGCATAAATATTTTAAACCGACTGAAGCTGGGCACAAACAAAGCACCCTCCCTCTCTCTTCTGTCATTTAGTGAAGTTCAGTGTGTTTTGACAGGATAAATGATACCTGCTCTGGTTAAACAAAGAAATAACAGATTTATAGACGAATGGGAGTAGCTGAACTTCTGCTGTGCATTGTTCTGTCTGCGAGCATGAAGATGAGCTTGGCAGAGTGTGTTGGAGAGATCAGGTGCTGGATTCTCTTGCTGTTTGATGAGCTTTTCATGCTTAATTAGACTCACATTTCACACATCAAAATTCAGAACCTCCTTTTCTTAGTGGGTTGATGCTGATGCGTGTTTTGGTTTGCCATTGCCCATTAGTATGAGACTCCCTCGTGGCCCAGCAGGGAAACACATGCAAACCTGCTCGCTCTCTCTCTCTCTCTCTCACACACACACACACACACACACACACATACATGGTGTATAAAGGTGTAAGTGCATAACAGTACCCCTGCTGGTCTCTGTTGATCTGTTTTGCGGAGAGTCTTAATTAGTTATGGGAGATTTACCCAGCATGCTTCTTTAAACACATGTCTCTTTGGCCTCTCTTCTTCCTTGCAGTCTCACTCTCCTTTACTTTCTTTTATCTTGTGTTGCCCTGTGTTTGTTATGGAAGCCCGTTTCCACCACAGGATGAAAAAAGATAATAGCAACAATAGCAAAAATAAAACAAGATAATAGCAACTTTTTATCTCAAAATACACATTTCTGAGGGTTTTTTTTTTCTCAGACTTGTAAGAAAAAAAAGGAAGAATTGTGAGATAAAATGTTGCATTCTGAGATTTAAACTGAGTTCTGAGAATTGGAAGATATAACCATAGAACTGAAAGCAAAAAGTTATATCTTGGAATTCTGAGTTGCGAAAAAAAACATCAGAATTGTGAGATTAAGAGTTACATTTATCTTTTAGATTTTTTATTTCATGGCTGAAATAAGCTTCCATAGTTTGTTTTTCTTCATGTATAGATTATAGCATTCTACAGTATAGTACAGTTGCCTATTTTACCTTTGGAAAAAATATTTTCTCTTGTGTATGTTACTGACTGTGAATTTATATATACAGTATCATCATTCTATACCTTGATTGTTTTATTAACCAGTTGGGGTGCCTAGTGTTAGCATGCTATCTTGTATTCATATCTTTGACCAGCTGGCAGGCTAATCTCTTATTTCATTACACGCATATTACAGTAAGTGTTTGGCCGTGTCTTAGATTTATTTTTCAGGCAGACCATGTTAATGATAATACAAATCCTGACTGGGCCCCGTTTCTAAAGTTAGGAGTGGTAAACACTACTAGGTATCAGTGAATGAAAGAAGAGCTTTAAATTTTTTTTTAATATAATATCTGGCTTTTTCTATCCTAGCATATTTTCGAAGCTGTGGATGAACGTCACACGCTTTCCATTTGCAGCAGCACATGCACACTTTGTCAGTACTCTGCATATTTTAATATGGGTAGGGTTTTTCTAATTATGAGCATGATCACATTAACATAATCACAGTATTCTGTTTGCATTAGCTTCAAGTACTGCCTTAATCGCATTATGAGGGAAAATCTAAACTTGATGGCAGAATATAAAATACAGAAATATTCTTAAAGAATTACTGACATTTTTTTGTCATTTCCTTTCGCTATTTTTAGTCAGGTGTTATTATTCAGACATACTCCTTTTCTGCAAACTGACTAAATAATAATTTACTGTAATGAATTGAGTTTACTGACAACATGGTGAGTTAAACAGTATACAGCAAATATATACCCAATACTACAGTTTACAGTAAATGTATAATGAAGGAATATTTTCAGCATTCCAAATACAAAAGATAGTGTATTGGGACACAGCTCAAGGCATGGTGAAGACTGTCACCTTCAACAAAATTGTGGTAACACTTTGCACAAAGCAACCCACAGTATCTAGGGTATAAAGGAAATAACATTGGTCTTAGTACAGAGCCTTGTTGTATTCCTCTTATGAAAGTGCGGGATATGGGCAGATGGCACCACAATGGGGTGGCCAGAGGGGCACAATAAAAAGTCTATAAAATATAACTAATAGAAAAGGGCTCTACACGATTGCAGGCAAGGAGTAAGGGTCTTATTTAGCAAAATGATCAGTCATTTTCTAAAAAACCATAAAAAATAAAAATGTATATACTTTTTAAACACAAATGTTCATCTGCATTGAAACTGCAATTTAGGCCTTCAACCTGTTGGCTCCCATTGAAGTCCACAATGTGGAGAAAAATCCTGGAATGTTTTCCTAAAAAAAAAAAAAAAAAAAAAATCTTAATTTCTTTTTGACTGAAGTAAAAAAGACGAAATTCTTGGATGATGACTAATTCTTTAATATTAATAAAAATGAATTTTATTAATACTGATTTTTATTTTCATTTCCAACCTATTTCATTGTAGCCATTTTTTCATATTCCTTGGCCTGATTTTTGGGAATATTAATAAAATTAGGCTAAGTGTTCGGTTTTAAGGACAGTTTTGATTACCTTTTCACGCTATACAGTTGTGTGTCAAGTCGCCACTTGATGTCACTTGTAAACTGTGGCTCCTGAAGCAAAACCACGCCAGTCTTCAAATAAGGTATATTTTCGTCTTGAAGACGTTGATTTGTTTATCCCCTCCCCTTACGCTTTCTCCCTGCTCCGCTGCAGCTGCTCGGCGAATGAATGGCATCTTTCTCAACATCACGTAAACGCCGACGGGGGGAGCGAAAGCATCTTCCTCTTGTGTTCGCCTCGGACGGAGCAGCCTGAAAACCCCTCTCCGTTCATGATTAATTTATAGCTTTATCACACAGCAGGTTGCAGCACATCTGATCGTTTTACGAACCGGCTCGGTGTCCGGCCGTATGAATAAAAAAAGAGAATACCCCCTTTTATTGGTGAAGACTCACTGTTCAAACAGCATGAAATAATTCAATTGAATGAAGGAACTGGAGCCGGGAAAGACAGCATGAAGTTACAAATCTCCGGTCTTTTGCTCGTAATGGCAGTAGCCTATGCAACGATAGAGGGTGAGTAACCTGCTGCACTTGAAACTGATCATCTTTAAGAGTTTTCTTGCATTTCTCCGTGTGTGGTTGCATATATCATTGCTCAGTTTTACTTACTACATAGTCAGTTATTAAAATGATGCAAGTGCTTTCGGCTCCAATAGCCTATATGTGACCCAAAATGTTATTTTAGACGAATTCATAAATGTTTAGAAGGAAGCCAAATGCATTCAAGCATTATCAGACGTTTTATCTTGTGCTTTGAACCCTGCAACAAATGAATGATACAAAATAAATTCGTCTCATGATTAATTTACGCTTATTGCTTAGCTTCTAGCGCCCTCAGCTGGGTCTCTGAATGTTAATGTTTTGTGTGACCTGTTCAGTCATACATCCCATAATTGAACCATACACTTTTACTGGTTTTCCACCCTTCAGATGTATCATTTAGGACCAGCTTTGTAACAAACAAACAAAAAATAAATAAATAAATAAATAACAGGCACCAACACTTTGATGTGTTAATACTATCAAACTGAAGCAAGAAAATGTGTTTTGTTTGGGTTTGGCAGAGTGTAAAAATGAAGATATGGGGGTTCTTATCAATGTAGAGGCAATAAAAGCCTTCATCTGCAGCTTTAATCCAAAAATGGAGCCGCTGGACTGGATTTTCATTTACCTTGTCTGTCAGCAACATTCTGGAGTGAAATGCTTGACGTCTTTTCTCTTCCTCTCTCTGTTCATTGAAATGAGTGAAATTGTTTAATCAAGGGGAAAGTTCTGTCAAACTTGGCATTCATAGATTCACTGAATTGCAGTTCTGTTGTAAAGGAAATTTTATATTCTGTTTTATATCTGTAATACAAGGCCTATATAGCAACAATAATATTTGCAATCTTGAATATCAGCATGGCCATATGCTGAATAATATTCCATGCTGATATTCAGTATAGCCTAAAAGCTTGATGGTGAGTGTGATGTTGTTTTTATATAACAATTCCTAAAATAACTTAGTATCAAGTAATTTTTAATTGCGATATGGCTGGTTATTATGTCCATTCCTGCTGCATCTACACAAAATGGTTCCAAAGACGTCAAAGCAGGATAATTTGACTGAAAGCATATCTGTAACACCATGAATTTGCTTATTTGACTCTTGGCTTTTGATTCAGCCCTAAAATTGACCCTAAACTACCTTTTACCCTTAAAAGACCAGACCAGATGTTTTGCTGTCGGGGAAGACAAGAGGACATTTGTTCACATTTATGGCCAGTGACTAATGAGGCCATGTTTGTGAACTTTGTCCATCTACACGCAAATAACTCCAAGGTTTTCATGATCTTTTATTTGATACTGTAAGAAGGAAACAACATTATTTTCACTGCAGCAACAGATGAATGCAGATGTCCTTGGATCGAGAGGGTTATTCATAGCGAGTCTATGTTTTTTACTCTTTGTGTAGGGATGTCCTATGAATTGCAGCATGCTTGAGTACATTAAAGTGGCTTTGAACGTCCTGATGCAATTGACCGAAATCTAACTTCTACTGAGGAGAAAAAGAACTCATTAACACAATGAAAAACGAACCATCAACTTCACACACAATTTTTTTCTCACAAAACATTAACCTGTTTTTACTTTGAAATAGGCTTGTACACACTTCAGAATGCATATACAAATACATTCTGTTTTTCACACTCTCTTGCTCACCCTCCTCCCCCTTCTTGTCTTTTGATTTACACGTCCTTGTCCACTCCCTGGTTGGTTGAATCGTAAACCCAGGCGAGATGGCCTGCCCTGCGTCTTTATTTATGATGTCATTTCATATACTTGCTGTTGCAAGACCCACAGTCCTGCTGAGCTGGAAAAACAG
This sequence comes from Spinibarbus caldwelli, assembly GCA_039654775.1. Lineage (NCBI taxonomy): Eukaryota > Metazoa > Chordata > Actinopteri > Cypriniformes > Cyprinidae > Spinibarbus > Spinibarbus caldwelli. The sequence continues at coordinate 15,803,882 of CM077224.1, read as the reverse complement.
CTTCCCAAAGATAGGCTGGGCAACCTTTTGCCAGGGCACGACAGATTGTGATGAAAAAGGAAGTGATGCTGGTCGTCAGCAACGATAGGTGTAACATCCTGTAAAAATGTCATTAATGTGGTGGAGCACAGATTGCTATGTCATTAATGATGGAGGGTACCTTACAGAGGACATTTATGGATAACCCCAACCCCCAAATGCATGCGCTTAATTTTAATTATTTATTTAATGGAACCTACCTACATGTATAAACTGATACATTTATAAACTTGCAAGGGCATATCAGGAAAGGGTATATGTAAATGGAGAAAGACAAAACCAAGGAGGAAGAGAGAAGAGAAAGGTAAAAGAATGGACAGAGAGTAGGTTTCGAATAATCATAAAAGCCAATTAGGCAGAACACTTATATTTACAATACAGAATGACCTCTGGTGTGTTTTTCTGCATAATAAACAGGCCTGTGAAATGTTATTTTATTAAGAAAATTCATTCTGTGTTACCCTTCCAATAGATCATATAATCCTTGACATGTGGATATACATTATATTAAATTTATATTTTAAAATGTAAAATTATATAAAATTACATTATATACTTGATATTAAATATATATTAGCTGTTGCGGTATTGTATATTATATAACAGTCATGCTGAGAATTACAAGTTTTATTATTATGCATCTCAACCAGTCAGAAATACATATTCCATGAAAACAGACTATTTTTGTAGATGCCCATTTTATCTGTTGTTACATATCCATGTCTGAAATAGTGCAGACATTTTTATTTACTTGTAAATAGAAAGTCAATGAGTAGCATGTACCATTTTTTGGGGAAAGTGGAGTGTTGTTCATTTTAAAGAAAGAATTAATAAAAGCTTTTGCAGATAAATATACTGACAAAAGATAAAGAACAGCAGCTTGTAAATGCTTTATGAAAATGCTATTTACAGGGGTAGTTAACACTAAAATTAAAATTATGTCATTATTTACTCTCATTGTGCCAAAATAAATAAGCTTCCCTTCATCTTTAAAACACAGATTTTAATATTATTATTATTTTTTTTTTAATTCTCACATATTTTTTATTTAAATAGAAAGTATGTAAGCAATATTTTTTCAAAAAGTTCAAAAAGTACCTAAAACATGATTACTTATTTACTTATAAACATTTATAAACGCACATACTGAGGGACGCTCAAGAACAAATCTCTTTGTATAATGGCTTTGGAATACCATTTATAAATGATGACAGATTTTCCATTTTGAGTGACCTAACTCTTTAAATGTTAGGTTTTAAATTATTTTGCATTTTACTATTTACTATTTAATTTAATTACACAAATTAAATTTAATTAAGACTTAAGATTTTTTAAAGGCATCTATTTATAATACTAGCAAAATATATATATATTTTTTAATACATTTTGTGCTCCATAGTTCAGTCAGTGTGTGTGTGTGTGTGTGTGTGCGTGTGCGTGTGTGTGTTTGTGAGAATGTAATCATTAATGCTAGAGTGTGTATGTGTGTGTAGTCGTGGGCTCATCTTGTTCTCCTGATGTTCTGTGTAGTGTGCTTGTCTGAGGTCATCATGTCATGGCAATGGTTGCGTCAGCAGAAGGAGCTCTGAGGAACATGGGCCAGCTGTCACTTCATGACTCTGTGCTCATCTAACACTCGTGGGAGTGTTTCTGAATTTAATGTGTGATTTCTCTAGATGGCAAATCCAACATAGACATACTTCCTACATAACCAGACAGATATGTGTATGTATAGGCCTATACAATACTGGTAATCAGCATGGAAGCTTTAGATTATGCGTTACCTTATCACCACATGCCACCTGAGGCTGTTATGTCATTTTAGTTCCTTTTAATTGTTCTAAAATTAATCTACCCTGTCTCCCTAGCTCCTGAAGAGTTTGTCTCACTAGCTGAGATGGAGGACACATTGTTGAGGAATCTTTTTCGGGGCTATCAGAAGTGGGTGAGACCTATCCTTCACGCCAACGACACGATTACAGTTCGCTTCGGTCTGAAGATCTCGCAGCTGGTGGATGTGGTGAGACAAACACACATTTGCACTGCAACATCTGATCTTCAGAAGTCAAGAAATGCCCTTAACAAATATGTCTTTACTGAACACAGTGTGTAAACATGCAAAAGGCAGGGAGGAAAAAGTATGTGAATCCTTGGGCTAATGACTTCTTCAAAAGCTACTTAAAAACAGCTGTCTAAATGCTGTCAGTTACTTTGCTGTTGAAAAAACTCTGCATGGCTAAAGTTCAAAATGTGAAGTGGTTTTCCAGTTTATGTATTTTATGTGCCAACTGTTTTTGTCTATTGTTGTTGCACAGCCAAGATGCATCTGCACATAGTCAAAACAGATTCAAAGTCCATATGTCACTATATGGATGCCCGTTTCCGCCACTGAATAAAAAATATAAAAAAGCTAATTGCGACTTTTTATCTCACAATTCTGACTTTTTTCTTGGAATGACGAGTTTATATCTCGTAATTCTGACTTTTTTTTTTTTTTTTTTTTAGAATTGTGTTATAAAGTCAGATTTGCGTGATACAAACTCACAATTCTTACTCGTTTTTTCTCAGAATTGTGATATAAACTCATTTATATCTCACAATTCTGACTTTTTTTTTTTGAATTGTGAGATTTGAACTTGCAATTGCAAGTTATAAAGTCCAATTCTGAGGGGAAAAAAGAGAATTGCAATTGCGTGTTATAAAGTCAGAATTGCGAGATCTAAAATTGCAATTCTGAGAAAAAAGTCACAATTGCGAGTTTATATCTCACAATTCTGATTTTAGCTGTAACTCGCAATTGCAAGTTTATATCACGTAATTCTGAGAAAATTGTGAGATAAGAAGTCGCAATTTACTTTTTTATTTTTTATTCAGTCCATTGTGTAAAAGGCCCAGCAGAGGCTGTACTACCTTCGCCAGCTGAGGAAGTTCAACCTGCCACAGGAGCTGCTGAAACAGTTCTACTCCGCCATCATTGAATCCGTCCTTTGCACTTAAATAACTGTCTGGTTCAGCTCAGCTACCAAATCTGACCTCAGAGGACTACGGAGGGTAGTCCGGACTGCTGAGCGAATCATTGGTACAACCCTCCCCACTCTCCAAGAATTGTACTCATCCAGAGTGAGCAAAAGGGCTGGCAAAATCACTCTGGACCCCTCACATCCAGCACACTCCCTCTTTGAACTATTGCCGTCTGGTCGATGCTACAGAGCTCTGAGCACCAGAACGACCAGACACAGGAACAGTTTCTTCCCTCAGGCAATTCATCTCATGAACACTTGACAATAAACGTGGAACACACAACACTATAATACATTATTTATTCACCACACATACTTATTTTTTTTTCATTTCAAATTTGCTCATATCATAACTGTACATACAGAATTGTCTATATTATATATTGTGTTTTTGCTATTTTGTACATTGCCTATTTGTATATTTGTATATTATTCTTTTATTATCTGTGTCCTGTCCTGTTGCTGTCTTTCTGTTGCACTGTGGAGCTTCTGTCACTATAACAAATTCCTCGTATGTGTAAACATACCTGGCCAATAAAGCTCATTCTGATTCATTCTGATTCTGATTCTGATTCTGATACATATGGCACCCAGCCCTCTACCGGCTCTCATGGATTCATAGAGTGAGAGCCTGGGGCCAGACGCTCCACCATGTCTGGCTGCCGAGGGTGATGGAGGAGCTCGACAGGGTCTATAGTATGGACACTCTGGAGCAGTTTTAGCAAGCCGACACTAACCGGAGCCTCTCGGTGCTTCTGCCCGTTTGAGGTGAGAGCACAGGAGGATACTGGCTCAACACAAAGGCCATAGAATCTAGTGAAAGTGTTGTGGGTCACCCAGCCTACAGCACTACAAATATCTGTAAGCGTGGCACCACGAGCCAGCGCCCAAGAGGATGCAACACTCCTAGTAGAGTGAACTCTCAACCTGAGTGGGCAGGGTTCACCCTTTGCCTGATAAGCCAGGGTGATGGCATCCACTATCCAGTGGGCCATCCTCTGCTTGGAGACGGCATTCCCCTTCTGCCGGCCTCCGTAACAGACAAAGAGCTGATCTGAGGTCCTGAAGCTTTGTGTCCTTTCCACGTACCATCTCAAGGCGCGGATGGGACAGAGCAAAGCTAGGGCTGGGTCTGCCTCCCCGCAGCACTTGCAGGCTCACTACCTGATCCCTGAAGGGGGTAGTAGGAACCTTGAGTCAGGTCCCAAGAGGGTATAGAGGGAGGCCAAGGAGGATTCAACCTTCTCGCCCCCCTAAGGAACCTGATGACCAGGTCATGCTTCCCCACCGACTTCCCTTCCACGGGGTCATGGCTAGCAGCGATCGCAGCACATAGACTTTAAGGGTGGAGGGAGAAAGCCTTCGCTCCAGCCCTTGCTGCAAAGAGGAAAGCATGACTCTAATCGGACATCTCCGGGGGTACTCTCGGGAGAAGAACCCCACTCGACGAACAGGTTCCACTTCAAGGCGTAAGCGTGTCTCTTAGACGGTGCTCACGGCCGAAGTGATGGTGTCTACTACCTCTTGGGGTAGGTCACCTAGAACCTCCGTGTCCCATCCAAGGACCAGACATGGAGTTCCCAGAGGTCTGGACGCGGGTGCCACAGGGTGCCCTGTCTCTGAGTCAGTAGATACTTCCTCAGAGGAATCGGCCAGGGAGGGGCTGTCACAAGGATCGTCAGTTCCGGGAGCCAGGTCCGGTTGGGCCAATAGGGTGCAATGAGCAAGACCTGCACCTCGTCCTCCCTGACTTTGCAAAGTGTCTGTACAAGAAGACACCTCAGGGGGGGAAATGCAAATTTGTGCAGGCCCCGTGGCCAGCTGTGTGCCAGTGCGTCCGTACCAAGTTTTCCCTCAGTCAGGGAGTAGAACAGCTGGCAGTGAGAGGCTTATGGAGAGGAAAACCTGAGCGGCTCCAAAACATCTCCAAATCAGTTGGACCATCTGGGGATGGAGTCTCCATTCTCCTGGGAGCGCAGCTCGTGACAGCTTGTTGGCTGCACCGTTGAGCACGAAGTGACCTCAGAATCTTCCAACTCAAAAGGAGGAGGTGGCGGGCAAGTTGCGACATTGTCGATTGATGTACGCAATGGTCGCAGTGTTGTCCGTCTGGACCAGCATGTGCTTGCCTCGTAAGCACCCTTTGAGACGGTTCAAGGCAAGGCGCACCGCTAACTCTAAGCAATTGATATGCCAGTGCAGTTGGGGGCCCGTCCACACACCCCACACTGTTTTCCCGTTGTACATGACACCCCAGCATGCCTGGAGACCTGCTCTAGAGGCACTCTTGCCCGGAGAAATGCAAGGTCTGACCACGGGGTGAAGGTTTGGCGACAGGCCGGTTTAACTTGGACCCGGTGAGTGTCGTGCTGCCACGCCCACCTCGGGACTCGGCCATGAAGCCAGTGCTGAAACGGTCTCATATGAAGCAGCCCCAGCGGTGTAACTGCTGCTGCAGCTGCCATATGCCCTAGGAGCCTCTGAAATTGATTCAGTGGGACCGCTGTCCTGCCCTTGAATGAATTCAAGCAGTTCAGCACTGTGAGTGTTGTTCCTCTGTGAGACGTGCTGTCTGTTCGACTGAACCCAACTCCATACCGAGAAAAGAGATCCTCTGCGTCGGGGAGAGTTTGCTCTTTTCCCAGTTGACTCGAAGACCCAACTGGCTGAGGTGCTGGAGCACCAGGTCCCTGTGCTCGCACAACTGATCCCGAGATTGTGCTAGTATAAGCCAGTCATCGATATAGTTGAGGATAAGAACACCTTGCTCTCTGAAGCGAACAAGAGCCCCCTCCGCAAGTTCCGTGAAGACACGGGGGGACAGGGACAGCCAGAAGGGCAGGACCTTGTACTGATATGCACGTCCTACTAACGCAAACTGCAGAAATAGTCTGTGGCGCAGATGGATCGACACATGGAAGTACGCGTCCTTCAGGTCGATCACTGCAAACCAATCTCGGTATGGTATGAATCTCGAACATGCGTTTCTGCGTCAACATCTTGAATGGTAACCGGTGAAAGGTCCGGTTCAAGACACGCAGGTCCAAGATCGGTCGTAACCCACCTCCTTTCATGGGTACAATTAAGTAGGGGCTGTAAAACCCCATCTTCATATTGGCTGTTCGCTCTATCGCGTCCTTCGCCCGTCCAGGGGCCTCTTGCTCTTCCGCTCACCACCAGGTTTGACGGGGGCCTGGACGGGCAGCCTGCCTACGCCAGGCTCCCAGCTTGCTGGAGGCTGCTGCGGATGTGGCGGGGGGGCGGACACAGGGGGCCACCCTCGGTGACGAGCAGGCTGGGGCGCTGCAGCTGGCGGACGGGTGGAGGCAGCAGCTGTCCGCCGGGGCAGGACATGTCGGATCACCTCAGTCTGCTCCTGTGCAGCCAAGAACTGCTGGGTCATGTTCTCGACTGTGTCACTGAAGAGGCCGGTCTGGGACACAGGGACCTTAAGGAACCGAACTTTGTCAGCATCCCTCATGTCGACCAGACACAGCCAGAGGTGGCACTCCTGGACCAAAAGTGTGGACATCGCCCAACCCAGAGAACTCGCGGTGACCTTCGTCACTCAGAGTGCGAGATCAGTTGCGGTTTAGAGCTCTTTCAGAACTACTGGATCGTGACCACCCTCTTGCAGGTCCCCCAGTGCTTTAGCCTGAAGAACCTGCAGTAACGCCGTAGCGTGTAAAGCGGTGGTAGCTTCTCCACAGGCTGTATAAGCATCGCTGGACAGACCAGACAAGTACCCACAGGCCCGGGAGGGGAGACACGGTTTGCTCCAACAGGTGGAGGCAGTATTGGGACACAACTGCATTGCAACCGACTGCTCTACCGGGAAGACCCCCGTATACCCCTAGCTGCACCACCATTGAGGGTGGCTAGGGAGAAGGACCTAGCAGGTCGGTTTCTGGCAGTAAAAGGTGCCGTCCACGACCTGGTAAGCTCCTCATGCACCTCTGGGAAGAAAGGCACTGGGGTAGGGTGCTGAGAACCAGCGTGAGCTACCCCGAGAAACCAGTCATCCAACCTTGAGGGCTCGGGATGCGGTGGAGGTTTCCACTCGAGCCCTACCCTCTCAGCGGCCCGGGAAGTCATAGTCGACATTTCCGGATCCGACCCAGGCATTTCTGCCATCCTGGAGAGCAGCAGCGCAGCTGAATCTTCCTCTCCAGAAAGCTCAGACTCTCCCTTTGATGCAGTGATGGACATCCGATCATCGGGAGCCGATGGTCAGCGATCGTGACCGTCACCTGGTGCCAGGTAACGAACCGCATCCAAAAACGCACAGGTGATACACTGTCTAGAGCAAGATGCAACGCCGTCTTTACAAAGACCCAACATCGAGTTTGCCAGACACAACGTGAATGCTCTTTTAGATAAATGCTCTTTTAGGTGCTGAGAAACACGGGGGAGATGGCCGCATGCAACACAACAGGGGTAGTGCAGCCTGAAGTGCGCATCCCACTCGACACAGGAACGGCCAACGCTGAAGCACTGTCAGCCAACACAAAAGCTCCCTTAGAGCACGATAAACTCGTCGTTCTCACACGAAGCTTGGCAGGAGCAGAACAATGATGTCGCTCGGCTCCAAAGCGGAAAGCTGGTTTGTGTTGCACCTGCTGCCTTTTATGCTCACTCTGTGATCAGCGGCAGCTGGATGCAGTCATCGCATGCCAATGTGCATTGGCTCGTTTAGTTTACACTCGAAGTAGATTGGTCTCTCGAAGCGAGATCCCAATTCGTCGGTCACTGACGTGACTTGAAGTGACCGACTGAAAGGGAAATGAGGGTATAGTTTCCAAAGGCTCACCAAAATTGGACAATCAAAGATTGGTAAAAGGTTGTCTGATCTGATGAGTCATTTGTAGCAACAGTTCAGGCTTGTGCTGCTGGTAACAGTGTGAGGGATTTTTGCTTGGCACACTTTGGGCCTCTTAGTACCAGTGGAGCATTGTTTAAGAAAGTAATATTGAAAGGCCAACTCAGTATACTGATGATGCAAACTATATGCAGACAAGCAGCCCAGGATATGAACGCAAAGTGCATGCATGTTAAGTGTTTTCCTCTGATAGAAAACCTTTATAAAGAAAAAAAAAACTTAACGTGGCTTAATGGTTGAAGACAGTAATACTGTATAAAAAGGCCAAATTCGGAAAATTTAATGGGTTTGGCTTTCCGTCTCATCCGCTTCCAGCTATTTTTAACTGTACAAAACAAATAATTTGACCAAAAATTAGTTATTTTTCTCATGATTTCCCAACCATTCATTGATAATGAAGTGGAAGTCTCGCACATTCAGTCTATGAAAAAAACTTACTTCCACATTGAAAAAGGTGAATAAGTTTGGTGCTGTTGCCACAGTAGCAAATTTCTACCGTTCCATCTCTCGCTGTAGCCAATAATATCCACTTGCGCTTGGAGCCGCTGAGTCACGTAATGGCATAACAACAAAACACCAAAGCAGGGGAGGATCAGTAATGTTTGCATACGAGACACGAAAAGAGCGGTATAAATTCACAGACATGTATATTCTTTGTTGAATGTATTAAGCAATATATTAAGTGTAGAGGAGAGAAAATTAATCCAAAGTATTGTTCTAATCAGGCTAGTATCGATCCGATACCGATACCAACGTTGGTATCGATACTATCAATATTAGGATCGATCCACCCACCCCTACCCTCCACCTTCCTCAGCTCCACCTGTATAGATCTGCTACGAGGTGATTCATGTATGCTATATGGGATTATTCATATATGTTATGTGCAGCAGCAGTATTTCCTACATGCTCACAGCAGTATGTTGTGGATGTATTGGCTGTAGCAAGTCTTGGTACTTGCTCTGCCACAGCAGCAGCAGCAGCGTAGCAGATCTATTCCGCCAAGACCAAATACATTAACATTGTCATCTACATTACCATGCCAATCCCTCCGAGAGTTGTCATGATAGAAGTAGAGTTATCACCTTTTGGGACAGAAGGTAATTTGCATCAAAAACACTGGGAGTAGTCTGTTTTCAGTATTTTCTAATCTTGATGGCTGTCTGTTCTATTGTTTAAAAGAATGAGACCTTTTACCAGACACACAGAGACCTTTCCGATGACATCAAAACGTGAACAGTTGCATTGTTATGAACTCTGATTAAGAATAGTGGTTTCGGTGATCTCTGTTGTGTAATCATTCATAAGATGTGAAACTTTTGTCTCTCTCAGTTGGGTGTGTTGTCTTGAAAGAGGATGTGAGGCTTGTTAGACAGTGTTCGGATGTTGATTCTCGCAAGAGTTCTTTGTCTTTTCAGACTGTGGCCCTCCTCTGGTCCAGACAAATGGCATCAGCTTTACAGTTCATCAAAGTGTCTGAGTGTATCTCAGATGATCAAAGTGTCTGAGATTCTGTAAACCTTACACAGTGATGGGAATAACGGCGTTATAAATAAACGGCGTTACTAACGGCATTATTTTTTTTTCAGTAACAAGTAATCAAACAAATTACTGTTTCCCCCGTTACAACGCCGTTACGTTACTGACAATAAAATGTGGCATTACTATAATTTATTATAATATTATTAGAAGTTTATTTTTCACTTCATCTGAATGGATGCGCAGTGTAACTGTATTTGATGTACCGTAAACTGTAGTATGAAGGCGCATGGCTCGCCGTCGCCTTGTCTCACTCGCGCAAAGAAAGATACAGATCAAGAGAGTCTTTCATAACATGCAGAATTGACGCTCTACATGTAAACGATATTCTTTGTTGTATTTTCCTGTCAAATTAAAGGAGTTCCTTTGGAATTCTTCAGCTTTTAAGATCTACTGGGTTCTCTGGTAGTAGGCGGAACTAATGCGCATACGACAATCTCATTGGCTGGCGCTCACCTATTATCGTCCCTGTTTTGATTTCAGCAAATCAATTTGAGCGACCGCAGACAACATGATTAATATTCATGAACCCATGAACCCAGCTCATTAATCCTTAGTGAGTTTTATATTGTTATTAGTAGTAGAATTCATAGTAGTTTTATCTTATAATTTTTTCCCTTTTTTTATAGAAACACTAAATGACAAACAATATCTTAAGCACCATCACCAGTCCTAAGTTCAGTCAACATAACAAATATGCATTCATACTTGGTTATTCTAATTACTAAAGTTCTATCATCATATAATGCTAAATTTTCATAATATCATATTATAATGCTTGACTGACTGATGCTAAGTGTCAGTAGATAAATAGTGTAGATTAATGTACAATGTTTTATAATAATAATTTATTCTATTTAGTGTCCATTTCATTCATTTAACATATTTAATATTGGGGGCATCCAAGTTATTTGACATATTTGAACATTTTTTTAAAAACGTAACACAATAGTTACTTTCCCTGGTAATTAGTTACTTTTATAATGATGTAACTCAGTTACTAACTCAGTTACTATTTGTGAGAAGTAACTAGTAACTATAACTAATTACTTTTTTAAAGTAACATGCCCAACACTGCTTGACAGTGAGAGTCACGAGATCTCAATCCAATAGAGCACCTTTGAGATGTGGTGAAACAGGAGATTCGCATCACAGATGTACAATTTGTTGAAAAAAAAAAAAAACAGCATATGCTGGTTAGGTATGTTTTGAAGCTGGTAGCTGGTTTGAGCTGGTTTGAGCTGATCCTTAGTTGGTCATGAGCTTGTTTAAGCTGGTCCTGAGCTGGAGCTGTCATGTCAGTATAAACCAAAATCTCTGACGAATATTCCCTTGTTGAATCTATCCCATGCCAATGAGTGTAGTTTGTTTGGATATTACGTTGATTATAACGTGGTATACATAAAAAGGAATAATAACTTTAAAGAAAAATTGATACAGAAGCATGTTTGTATGTTAAATCACAAATAAAGCATGAGAATAATTTGGAAAATTATGTGTTTGAAACCAACATACTGTTAGAGAATTTTTTTTTTAACTGGACTTCTGATTCTGACTAACCTTAAAGTAAGATATTGCCCTTGTGAGATTCTCCCTTTGTCGCACCTTGCCTCGCATTCTTCTGTAGCTTGTCAGTATGTCAAGACCCGTGTGGCCTGTGTCTTGTGTAAAATGTGTAGCGTTCCAAACCTATGTGTATGTGGAATGTTCAGACCGGATTTGAGGTTTGGTGTGTTGGAATATTGGAACTTTTGTAGCTAGACCGTATGTAACCACCCAATCTTCTAATCAAAACTATGAGCGTAAGTTAGGAATTACCAGTATTTTTGCCATAGAACATTATTCTTTAAACCCTGTTTCTTGGTGGTAGCAAATAATTCTGTCAGAAATATTATTTTATAATTATTACGTCATTATTTATGTTGATTAGCCATAGAAAACCTACTATGTTTCTCTTTCAAACATATTGGTGGTTTGTGTGGATATATCCCTACATTTATTATTCATTCATTTTACCATGGTGAATAAGCAGAGGGTAAAGCCAGGAGGACAATTAGCCTACATTTTATTTGATAGAGAGTAGAAAGCAACTTAGATAATGGACAAGCCCTATGAAAAAAAAGAAGAACCACTGGTGTAAGATGCTGTGAGAGGAAGCCCTCTGGTCATTATGAACTGTCTCTGTATGGTAAGAACTGCATACAGATTCTTCAAATATTTCTTTAAACAGGATGCAAGTTTGGAACAACAAGCAACAATTATCACAGACTTTTCACTTTTGTGTGATCTCTTTAAGCTTGTGCCAGTTGCTCAAGTTAAATCAAATCACAGTCTGAGTCAGACCTGCAACAGTCCATAAATCATGCAATAATGTACTGCAAGGAAGTGTGTGAGTAATTACTTCTTACTGTATGAACGTATTTGCATGTGATGCCTTCCCCCCTGATTTTGCAGTCAGATTGTTTCTATTTATTAGTGGGAGTTTAATAACTCTACATGATGTATAAATGTTTAAATTTTTGATCTATGAAATAATTTCCTTTACATACTTCCCATTACATACTTCACAGGAACTACAGAAAGGCAAACACTGTTCTTTGCACTCAATTGTTCTTTTTTTGACATTTAGCAAATAGTTATATTTGTTGCTTATAAATAATAATAATAATAATAATAATAATAACTCTGTTTTAGGATTTGCTCGTCAGGTCTAGAACAGGTTTTTCTTTTTTTTCTTCATAACTGCCCCAACTGTCCAAGAAGCAATGCCTTCTTTTACACTGTAACATGTTCACAAAACAGTCCATGCTGAAATGTGCTGCACAAATAGTTATAGTTGGGCTGGGACCAAAGCTGCTTAAGAAAAGTTTTTATGACCTCCTTTTTATATCATCATGACTAGGCATACCAAGTGTCTGAACACTGAATAACTAATTTCACAGGAGCATGTTTCTAATAATATTGCTGTATTCAAGTCCTCTTGGGACGTTCCTACTTAAGTTTGAAAATGAAAACACAATTACAACATGACGTGCATTAAGTAGTGTTATCTTTACTGCTTCATCGTGAAGTATTATCACTATTCTTTAATAAAAGTGCACAAAATGCGTACAGACTAAATTGTACCATCAGCAATCAAACTTATTATGCTAATCACCAATTTGATTTTGTCATTATTCCTGAATTGATCTAGAGTTTCATGCTGCTGGTTTCAACATGGTAGAGTTCATGTGCTCAACTTGTAAATACAATCATTCAGTGAAGATTGACAGATTTTTGAGCAAACTATCCCTTTAAAACCTACAACCCCAATTCCAGAGAAGTTGTGAAGTTTTGTAAAATGCAATAAAATCAAGAATCTGTGACTTGTTAATTATCTTTAACTTTTATTTAATTGACAAAAGTACAAAGAAAAGATTTCCAAAGTTCTCACTGACCAATGTAAATGTATTTTGTAAATATGAACAAATTTTGTTTCTGACGGCTGCAATACATTCCAAAATAGTTGGGACAGAGGCAAAATAAAAGTGAAAAGGTTATAGAATATCCATGTTATCTGTTTTGAAACAGTTCACAGTAAGCAGGTGAATTGGTCAAGGTATCACGTTTGGGTATAAAAGGAGCAACTCGGTCTTTGCAAGCAAAACTGGATCATGGCTCATCAATTTGTGCCAAATTTCACAAGAGAAGTGACAAACAAATCAAAAATCACATTTTGCAATGCAAAATTGCAAAGAATTTAGGTCTTTCACCAAGTACCATGCATAATATTGTAATCACAGTACATGTAGGGCAAGACAGGAAACCTCAGTTGAATGTGCTTGACGTTTGAGCCCTCAGATGGGATTGCATATAAACTGTCATGCTGCGGTTTTAAATATAGCCACATGGGCTCAGGAGTACTTCAGAAAACCACTGTCATTTACCACAGTCTGCTGCTGCATCAAGAAATGCAACTTGAATATCTGTTACTCGAGGACAGTGGTTCTCAAAGTGTGGTACGAGTACCACTAGTGGTACTCAGGCTCCCTCTAGTGGTATGCAGAGGAATCACTAAATTAAATATAAATAAATGTTAAAACACAATACATTTCAATTCAATCTTTATTTGAGTAAAGTTGTTGTTTTTTTGGGGGTTTTTTTACATTTAAGTACAGTACAGTTTTAATTTAACTTTTAGGTACAACACATTTTAATTTAAACATTACATTTTGTATTTACCTATTTGTAAGCACTGTGCAGTGTTAATGTTCAAACTGTGTATTTACAAATTAAAGTGGCTGACAACAATAAATATTCTTTTTAGGAATAAAACTGCCTTGTTTTTTAACTGTGCAGAGCTGTAGCTGAATAGTTAGGCCTACTACACTACTATATTTTAATGTTGGTCATTATGGTGGTACTTGGAGAGCTAAATATTTTCTGAGGTGGTACTTGGTATAAAAAGTTTGAGAACCACTGCTCTAGGAGAAAGCTATACATCAATTCTATACAGCGATGCTGCCGGGTTTTCTGGGCCAGAGCTTATCTCAGATAGTCAAAAAGACAGTGAAAATGTGTGGTGTACTCAGATGAGTCCACGTTTCAACTCATTTCTGGGAAAAAATGGATTTCGAGTTCTCAGTCCCAAAGACCAAAGGGACCATCCAGACTTTCATTAGCAACAGAAGCAAAAGCAAACGTCTGTCATGGTATGGGGGTGCAGCAGAGCAAACAGCATGGGTGACTGGCATATGTGCGAAGGTACTATTGACATTGATGCATATATTGGGATTGTACAGAGATATATACTGCCATCAAGATGTCTTTCATGGGAAGTCCATGGTTATTAGATCAAGACAATGCCAGCTCTCATTCTGCATGTGCTACAACACATCTTTCTCTTACTCTTTCGTAGAGACAGAGTGAATGTGTTAGACTGGCCTACCTGCAGTCCAGATCTGTCTCCAATTGAAAATGTATGACCAGTCATGAAAAAGAAAATCAGACAACGACGATCACAGACTGCTGAGCTTCTGAAGTCTTGTATCAAGCGAGACTGGACAAAGCTTGCAAAACTTCAACAATTAGTATTCTTAATTCCCAAACAATGAAACATTGTAATTAAAAGGAAGGTTGATGTGACACAGTGTTAAACATGCCTCTTTCCCAACTTTTTTTGAGTGTGTTGCAGCCATCAAAATCAAAATATGTTCATATTTACAAAATACATTTACGTTGGTCAGTGAAAACTTTATAAATCTTTTCTTTGTATTTTTGTTAATTAAATAAAAGTTAAAGAGAATAAATAAATCACAGATTCTTGATTTTATTGCATTTTACAAAATGTCCCAACTTCTCTGGAATTGGGGTTGTATCATTATTATAAAATAAAAGTGCTGGGTGTTGAAAATGTTGCTTTGCAAGCTCACTTTAGACATAACCAAGATCATCAGTTTGACAATATGGTGCTTTGTCAGAAGCCTCTTTGAAGTCTGTCTAGTCTGGACAGTGAGGCAGCAAGTCAATTGTTTAGAGATTCAGACATATTCTATATGTGATAGTCCTGCAGAGCCACCTGATGGTCATATCTGTAATCAGCACTACATGGTATTCAGTGCTCACCTTGTCACGACTGGACAGTGTGAATTTTCTGGGTGGTGGAACACTGAACACTGTGAGAACAATTGATTTTCACACCATTCTTATTTAACAGATTAGTCTAAGTATATTAGTTCCTATTCAGAGTCTGAATTTCAATTTAATGAAACAAAGGACATAAGATACTATCTTTTAAGCTGCAAGTATAAATAGCACAGTTGAGTTAATCATCTGTATGACACAAGTAGATCAATGGTGAGAGATTTTTAGACATTTTGGGAGAAATATTGCATTTGGGTTCATTCATGTGTTCTAGCTCATGTATGGTACTAAAATCATTTTGCAACTGTGGATATTTATCTTCTTTCATTGTGCATTTTCTTCATTTTTTTCAGGATGAAAAGAATCAACTAATGACTACAAATGTCTGGTTGTGGCAGGTAACTCAAAGAAATTTAGCTTTATTTTTTAAGTATGTCCCAGAATACTCTCCTGATTGATGCTTTATTGGTCTCTTTCCTGTAGGAATGGACAGACTATAAACTGCGGTGGAATCCAGAAGATTATGGTGGAATCACATCCATCAGAGTGCCCTCAGAATCTATCTGGCTACCAGACATTGTCCTTTATGAGAAGTAATTTTTTTAGAACCTCTTATCCATATCAGTGTCATACAGGTGCACATATTAATGAATTATGTGATTGTATTTTGATTTCATTTTTGCGTGCTTGATCTGAAAGACAGAAAAAACAAACTATGTTTATTTAGTCTCCCAAATATCTGCATTGTGTCATGTATAAAATACAGACAGATTTAGACTGTTTTAAGTAAGCAAAAAAAAAAGTTTTAAGAAATGCCTAAAATACCTGGCCACTGAGCAGAAACAGCTGAAAGTCTGTCAATTCGTTAATCATATTTTTATGACACAAAAGATGTGAGCATGTATAGATATTATGAAGAGCTCTGCAGCAGCTGTGATGTCTCAGTCTGCACCAGACGAGAGAAAAATAATAACCTAGTTACAAGATGAACTTTATTAAATAACTCATGACCAGTCGGTATTAACAATAACTGCTGTTCAGTCTGCATACATGTGCTGCTCTTCTTTCACTCTCTTCTGAACTCTTCCCTCATACATCTGTGTTCTCTTTATTAAAGCTCCACATAAAGGGTTGCAAGCAACCTTGTCTAATAAAACAGCTACCACAGTTATTGTGCTTTGGGTAGGAGGTAATATTCTCAAAACAAGCCCCTTAAAATCACAATATAATAAGCAGACATGAATAAACTGTTGCAAGAGAGGAAATATAAGAGAAACAAACTTTACCAATATCCGAAAGAATCCGAAGAATCCAAAGAAAAACAGGAAATGCAATTTATGAATAAATTGTAATATTTAATAAAAATGTAATAATGCTTCATGTTTAATTACACCTACCACTGTGTCAGACAATATTTGAATTAAAGTCTGAAAATGTATATAGATGATCTAGATTTTTTTTTTTTTGACAGTAATAATCTATAACATGTTCAAAAGAGCCTGAAAAGTGTAAGCTGAGCAGAAAGGGAATTATAGGTTGACAAAAAGAAACTTCTTTTTGTTTTTCAACGTATAAACATTTTTTCAACTTATAAAAGAGTTTCTTTTTTCAGCTGCAAAAACCAACACATAGGATCATGTTTACAATCTCTAATCAAATTAGTAGGGTTAACTAACCCATCTGAGACACTCTAGCAACAGCTAGAGTGGCAATGTAACAATCACACAACACTTTAGCAATGTCCTGTCAAGCACCCAGAACCTTGTGACAGTTGCTTGGGCAATTACTACTTACGTTTTTTTTTTTTTAAAATTAAAAATGTAATTGTTAATATCATGTCTCCCTCTCTCCATCTCTTATAGCGCTGATGGCCGATTTGAGGGTTCTCTAATGACCAAAGCCATTGTAAGGTTTAATGGTACCATCATGTGGACTCCTCCTGCCAGCTATAAATCCGCCTGTACCATGGATGTCACCTTTTTCCCCTTTGACAGACAGAACTGCTCGATGAAGTTTGGGTCGTGGACATACGATGGCACTATGGTGGACCTGACCCTGGTGGACGCATACGTAGACCGTAAAGACTTCTTTGACAATGGCGAATGGGAAATACTCAACGCTACTGGTCAGAGAGGCAGTCGGCGTGACGGCATTTACTCCTATCCTTACCTCACATATTCATTCATTCTTAAACGTCTTCCTCTCTTTTACACACTCTTTCTCATCATCCCATGTCTCGGTCTGTCGTTTCTGACCGTGCTGGTCTTCTACCTCCCCTCGGATGAAGGAGAAAAGCTTTCCCTCTCCACCTCCGTCCTTGTGTCTCTCACTGTCTTTCTTCTCGTCATTGAAGAGATCATTCCGTCTTCCTCTAAAGTCATTCCTCTGATAGGAGAGTATCTGCTTTTTATCATGATCTTCGTCACTTTCTCTATCATTGTAACTGTCTTTGTCATTAACGTCCATCATCGTTCTTCTGCCACTTACCATCCCATGGCACCTTGGGTTAAAAGTCTTTTCCTCCAGAGATTACCCAGACTGCTCTGCATGAGGGGACACACTGATCGTTATCAGTACCCAGACATCGAGCTGCGGAGCCCAGAGCCAAAAAAAGGGATGAAAAGAGGGCAACAGAAGAGTGCTGGAGGAGGACGAGCGGGGTTGAAGGAAGATGAGAAGCAGGCCTGGATTGCCCTGTTGGAGAAAGCCACTTACTCAGTGCACTACATTTCCAGACACATCAGGAAGGAACACTTCATCAGAGAGGTGTTTAGGCTTTTTCCCCCCCCACAGCATTAACTTTCTAAATCATGATTTGTTCATTCAGGACACTCTTTGTAGAGGACTAAGAGTAAAAATGCAATAAAGCAGTCAGTTATAAAATTAGGAAATAAAAAAAAAAATCAAATAGACAAAAAAATAAATAAATTGACAAATATTTCTATTTTCAACTTATGTTTAAAATGTAACAATTAACAATAAAATATTAATAAAAAAAAAATTAACTTCTGAAACTTAATTTCACAAACTTTAAATTGGAATTATTTAAACTAGTTGCTTTGTCAAATTATTCACCATTTCGAATTGTTTTCTTGAAACTGTGATCTATTAAAGAATAGTTAGCCCAAAAATGAAAATTTGCTGAAATTGTACTCACCTTCAGGTCGTCCAAATAGTAGATGAGTTTGTTTCTTACATCACTTGCTCACCAATGGATCCTCTTGCAGTGAATGGGTGTCTTCAGAATGATATTTAAAAAAACCTGATAAAGACATCAGAAATCCACGACGACTCAAGTCATGACATCAAGTAATCCACATGACTCCAGTCAGTCAGTTAATGTCTTAGGAAGTTTTCAATGAAATCTGCAAATAATCAAATACCATTTAATAAGATGTGTCTGCATGATGTTTTTTAATAATGTTTGATAAATGTATTGTCTTACATGAAAAATGTTAAACACAAATTTAATTAAACTGTTTTAAATAATGATTTCTTTATTTGTCAGATTTAAAAGTGGTCAAAGACACAACTGTGCAATTAAAAAATAGCACAAATTAAGGCAAAAGTATATCCAGTGTGAAAGCCCCCTAATGCTAATTGTCTGGGACAAATCAGTGTTAGAGGTAGTCTATGAAAACTGCTTTGTTATTAAGGTGAAAAAGCAATTTATTGACAGTATTTTCTTAATTTCGTTTGGGTCTGTTTGTCTCTCAGGTTGTTCAGGACTGGAAGTTTGTGGCTCAGGTGTTGGACCGGATCTTCCTCTGGGTCTTTCTCACAGTCTCTGTGCTTGGGACCGTCCTCATCTTCACCCCAGCGCTGCAGATGTACCTCAGCACATCTTAGAGATTTCAGCCTGCGAAATCTCTTATGAAATTCTTATGACCTCTTTGAAATATGTGTAGTTCCCACAATATTACAGTAATCCCTTTAAAAGTCCTTTTCTGTCCTAGCCACATCTGTAATCCTCTCCAAATCCAGCTTCTATCTCTCTTTCGTAGATGCTGTGTTCAATAGTTAGACTGAAAATAGCAAAACACAGCTAAAATGAAGTTCAGGAATTTTCTGCCCTTTTAACACAAAACTAAAAGTCAGCTTATACAGTTGAGGGAGTTTGGATCTGTGTAATCTCTCTAAGGGGATCATGGTTTTAAAGATCTTCAATAAGTTGGCATTACTGTGTAAAAGGTATAACCACCTTTTTATGCCTTTCATTTTGCTTTCAGTCTTTTATTTACTTATGTATTTATTTATTTCAGGTTATTTCAGGTCATTGTCCATGTAAGTAATATTTTACTTTGTGATTTTATGATTCTGCTCACTACCTATTCACTTTATTAAAAATGCAATCTGTTTGCAGTAAAAAAAATTGTATCACTATCCAGATAAATATAATTGTTCATTAATTTTTTTAATAATGTAGTGTTATTTCTGTAAGTCTGGATGATGATCAGTTATAATAGTATCTCTCTTATTGGCACAGGTGACAATTACCGTACAGTTTATCATCTAGCTTCCTATTTTTAATACTGTTAAATGAAGTAGTATCATGCCTTAGATGATATTATGCATATGTAAATTCTATGCAGATGAGGCCATGCATAAAACAAAGTGCATGTGTATGTATCTACAATTGTCCACAACCTGGAATTTATAAAAAAGAACTGCAAGATTTTGCCACATATATTGTTTTATAAATCTCTATATCTACCAATTATGTTTATGTATACTTTTAGGATGAAATTCACCTAGTGTCAGGCTGTCAGGATCATGGACCTGTCTGTGTGTGTTTTTTCCTCATGTTAATTATTAATTTGATTCCAAGTGTGTCTCGTCTTCCTCCCCTGATTGTCCTGTCCTTAAAAGCGTTTAGTGTTTGTCGGTCCTTAAATGTCTACCCTGCCTGTGATCTGTGTTACCCCTTTGGATTAAAAACTTGTTTTGTGAAATTCCTCGTCTCCTGGCTTTCGTGACTCCTTGCTCCCCGTGAATTGTGACAGAAGGACCGACCAAAGACAGTAACTTCCTTGTGTTTACCCTCCATTTTGTTTCCCGTTTTTTCCCAGTGTTTTTCTTTCCGTTGTGTCTCGATGGATCCCCTCCTTCGCCCCGAATTCCTCCTCCTCCTGCTGGAGCAGGGGGAGCGTTCGCTCGAGGACCATACTAAACTGTTCCTGATGCTAGCTAATACCACCAGCTACACGGATGACGCTCTCTGCGCGTTCTATGACGCCAGCCTGAACAGCGCATGCAGAGCGCTGTCGTCCGAGGATGGTCCTCGAGCAGAATTCGCCGCCTTCGTGGAGTGGACTCTGGCGAGAAATGGATCGCCACTCACCATCTGCCCCGTGGATGATCTCGCCATATCCACTCCTGACCCAGAGCCCAGCCCACCAACTCCCCGCGGTGCGGAGCATAAGCCCGAGTCCACCGATGACGGAGAGCCAATTCCCGCCGCAATCTGCGAGCCAGCGCAAAGCCGAGCGACTGAGCGGAAGATCGCCCCGGAAGCTGAGCCCAACACGTCAGAGGTGCGAGAGCCGGCGACAGTGCCCACCACGAGGGAGCAAGCCGTGATCGGTGTGAGCGTGGAGTGGAGCTCCGCCCCCTGCATCACGGCTGAGGGTGAGCGGATAGGACATCTGGGGCTGCTGGACTTTGAGGGGGATCTTATTGACTGGACAACTGACCTGGAGGTCGACATTCCTCTCCTCTCTCCTTCGTCCTGGCTGGTCCCGTCCAGCCCTCCTTCGTCTCCGCTGGTCCCGTCCAGCTCCGCTCCTCCAGAGCGCCCTCCAGTGCCTGCTCCTCGAAAGTGCACTCCAGTGCCCGCTCCCCGAAAGCGTCTTCCAGAACCCGCGCCTCCAGAGCGCCCCCCAGTGCCGGCTCCCGTTCCAGAGTTTCACCCTGAAAGCCCAGAGGCTGACATATGCCCGCCCTCCTACCCGCTCCTGCCTCTTCCACCCGCTCCTGCCTCTTCCACCGCTGTCGTCTGGCAGCCCCTCTGCTCACCCTCAGCCCTCCATCAATGCAGTGCGAGCTCCGCGGGTCTGCCATCCTCCATCGCCGTGGCTGGAGAACCCCTCACCTCCGCCTCCAGCCTCCAAGGCCCGGACTCCGCCTCAGCCCATAGACCCAGCGGCTCCACCTCGGCTCCTAGCTCCCTCACCTCCACCGTCATCCATCGATCCACCAGCTCCACCGGGCTCCCTCGTCCCTCCAGCTCCGCCTTGGTCGGGCACCGACCCGCCATCGCCTCGGGACTCCTCTCCTCTGGCTGCGCCTCGTCACTCGGTCCCACCGGCTCCGCTGGGCTCCTTCCTCCCGTCAGCTCCACCTGGGTCCTCAGTCACTCTGGCTCCACCATGGATCTCCGGATTTCTGCCTCGGTCGCCAGAGCCCTCGGCTCCACCCTGGCCCCTCGGATCCTCGGCATCCCCCTGGCTCGTTGGCTCTCCGTCTCTGCCTCGGCCTCCTCCACCATCTGCTCCACCGACGTTGGTCGGCCCCGTGGAGTCGGCGGCCATCCCACTTCCATGGCTCCTCCCTCCGTCGGCTCCACCGTGGGCCGCTGTTATGGCTGTGGTCTGGGTCCTGCTGGACTCCTTCTGCTCCGGATCCCTCCTGTCTCTTCCCTAGCTCCTCCCTCCTTCGTCACCTCCCTGGTCTCTGTCAGCCGGCCCCCTCTCGGGGGTTTGTCCTCCTCCTGAGCCTCCTCCTTAGTTCCTGCCCGCCCCTCCCCTTTGGATGTTACTACGGTGCGAGGACGCACCTTCCGGGAGGGGGCGTTATGTCAGGATCATGGACCTGTGTGTGTGTGTGTGTGTGTGTGTGTGTGTGTGTGTGGTGTCTTTTTTTTTTTTTTTTTTTCCCTCATGTTAATTGTTAATTTGATTCCAGGTGTGTCTCGTCTTCCTCCCCTGATTGTCCTGTCCTTAAAAGCCCCAGTCCTTTCAGTTCGTGTTTGTCGGTCCTTAAATGTCTACCCTGCCTGTGATCTGTGTTACCTCTTTGGATTAAAAACTCTTGTTTTGTGAAATTCCTCGTCTCCTGGCTTTCGTGACTCCTTGCTCCCCGTGAATTGTGACACAGGCATCCTTATCCCTAAATCCTTGGAGATGCTGTTGTTGATTTAATGGGAGAGATGAACTGATCACGACTTGTCTTGGGCATCATTAGCAAGGACTGTATTATGTCAAGTTTCTTTGTTCATAGATACGGTTTTATCAAAGGTCAGTAAATGAAGATGTCAATTGTACAAAATAAATCACATGAATTTATGTAGATAATCTTTTCACTGATCTGTGCAAGTGTATTTACTGCAGTGACACATCAGAAACATTTCTCTATAGTTCAGAATAGCCTGGCATTTTGCACAGGAAACACTGAATCAGTGTTATTTGGGTCCTTAAAATAGTTTTCGAGAGAACCTTAAACCTGGACCTTTTTTTAGAGGTGAATTTAAAAATGCAAAAGTAGTAGAAGGAATTCGGGTAAAATGGACACTTTTGACTTTTGACCATCTTGCTGTATATATTCACAATATATTTTTAGTTGCACTTTATTTTACAGTGCCCTTGATACAGTGTAATTATACAGTTGTTTAGCAATATTAATCAACAACATAAGGTTATGGTTAGGATTAGAGTTTGGTTTATATTTGTAGGGTTAGTTGCTTGTAATTATGCAGAATTTATTGTTATTAGTATAGTAAGCAGATGTAACGTGTAAAAAGGATACTGTAAAATAAAATGTTACGATATTTTATTTTCACTAACAAAAAGAGGCCCATTCAGTTTACATTTACAAGTGTTAAACAAATGTAGAATATATTAGCAACATGTTACTGTAGTTCCTCTCTCTCTCTCTTTTACAATTGATGATAAAAGAGATAGACCTTTATTGATTTTCAAAATATGAAAGTAAAATGAGTACATATTTCATGCTGGCTTTTGTATTCATGAATGAGTATGTATTTAACATCTACATTCCTGAATGCTGCTTTTGTATCGCATCAAAGAGAAATTATTCAAATGTGCAATGCTGCAGCGTGTTATTGACACTGTAGTTTGCCTTCTTGATAGGCTTTAATCTCAGTGCACCTCATCTGGGAGTGATATTGTCTGGCCTCTCAAAGAAGCACAGAGCGTGAAATATTTCCATTTCCAGAGTGTGTGAATTCTTCAGATATATTTTCAAGTCACATCTGGGCTCTGTAATCACTGGCTTAGCAACCCATGGTGTGTAAACGGTAGATTGAATTTCACGCTGTTGTGCCATCTCTTTCTTGCAAGCCATGAGTACTAGGTGTATTCTCTCCAGGTCCCCCACATGCTTCAACAAATCACAGAGCTGTATAGGTTAAAATTCAATGATCAAAATTCATTGTTGACTATCTATCAATATCAATCTAATGCATCAAAAACACTTTCTTTTATGTTCCAGTCAATGCAATATAGTACTGTACTGTACGAAACAAATAGTATAGGATTTACTTCTAAAAAAAATCACTAAAATTGTTAGTAAATTTCACAAATAATTACAAAGAATCTTCAAGTAACACATTGAAGACATGAAATTGAAGTAAAAAAACTGATATTTATGTTGTATTTATATGTAAAACTTCACGACACTAAAATGCAATAATAATTTAACAAAATAAGATGTAACATAAAATCCTATATGTACATAGTTGTTAAAAAATAAATAAGAAAAACAGTTATTTTACTGAAAACCCATCAAATGTGAAGTGTCACACATAGAAATCTGGGAGTGCCAGTTTTTCACTGTTATGAAAGATGATTTGCTCTTTTTCACTTCCAAAAACTGTAAAGGTAACAGTAGGCCTATTGTAATATATCCCATTAGGCCTATTACAGTTTTTCGCCGCATAGTAATGGAAAATATTGCTATCCAATCAACAGGTTTTTACCATAGGATTTTTACAGTATTTTACAGTTAAAATAATGTCATTTTTACCATGTATGCAACTGAAAAGAAGATAAATTTCATAATAATGACGGACTTGAAGAGGTAACAGATTTTGAATGCAAGGTCTGGGGCTTTCTAATAGATTCAATTCACAGTAGATTAGGTCCATTTTTTAAATGACTTATTTTACATAATAAATTCAGGTCTTGTGGATGTATTGTTCTAATAATGCATAATGCAGACTTAAAGGATGCCACAACAGGCTTCACCTGTCAAGTTAATTAAATACAAAATGGGTGCAAATGTGTAACAGACCTGCATTTTAATTGAAAGGAACTTAAAACAGGCAACCTCAGCTCTTGAATAGTCTGACTTCATCTCCTCCTGTATAATTCAGTAGAGGAGATATTATGTGGTGTGACAGCACTGGTGCTTGTAGCAGTCTCAATTCAGAAACCTCATAACATCCTAACAAGTTTACTTAACCTACTTTACAATACCCAAACTCACAACTGTATTTCTTATTTTATAGGGGTCTGAAATTTTTCGTTGTTTCATTAGCCAACTGTTCTCCATAACTATGAGCTAACAACACTTCTAAATGAATCCATACTTCACTGTATCAAAGAAAAACAGTATTTAAAGTATTTCAATTTAAGATATAGATATTATTGAATGGAAGGTTTGATTTATACACACACACACACACACACACACACACACACACACACACACACATACACACACAATTATAGTTTAAAATGGTGTAAAAGTGAGTCTTCTGAAAGGTAAAATTATTCTATGACTTTTATTACCCAAATTTTAATTGAAGGTATGGCATTAGCACCACTGTAAATTTAAACTGAATGAACTTTAATGAATATATGTCTGAAATGTACATCCAGTTCATGGAATTACTGAATAATATCCCCATGAAATACAATAAGTATTACATTTTACACAATATAACAGAAGTAACGTCATTTTTCTGTCCATTTTTTTACTCCACAAATTTAAAAATATTAACGTGTCCACAGATCGCTTATAAAAAAATTTTTTTAAAAAAAACTACTTTGATATTTAATCTAATACAATTTCACAGACCACTATTTTCCAAAATTATATTAATTAACCTCAAAGCTGTTTCAACTGAATAACTCTTGACATTCAGGTAAAATGACAAAATGAAGAATGAATTTTGTGCCATTTAATAAAATAAAATAAAATAAAATAAAATAAAATAAAATAATAAAAACATTCATTGCCAACAGATGGCAGCATATCCAACTCTAATGACACTGGTTACAATAACGTTCATCTTTATGAGTAACATACATTGTGAGGGAGCTTTGATGTGCATAATAAATATAAAGCGTCAGGTTGAAAATAAAAATGGCATGATTCACTGAGATAAAACACTACACTGCAACTTTCTCAGAGGGTGTTAACTAAACTTTTGCCCCAAATCCTGTCCTTGATCTGTTCGGGTATGAATTACTACATCTAACTTACATTTCCAAATATGTACCGTTCTAGTATGGAGCCAGGCCTAATGTCTTCAAGACTGTCTTTATGGGTCTCAGAACTGCATTTTCCAGTAAAGCAACAAACAATTTAATTATATTTCTCTGTATATTCTGATGCTTTAGTGTTTTTGAGTGATTAACTAGCTTGTTAAAACTTCATGTCACATAGAAACCAGTGTGTTACTTACTCTTCCTTACTGTGGTAACATGATAGCCAAAAAGGAACCAGTGTCACCTGCTAAAAGTAGCATACTCAATTAATCTGAAGGGACATTATGCCATTCTGTGTTAACACAATGCAGCTGTCTTTATCTATATAAAATATTTATCTATATAAAACTGCACTGTGTTCTGTGCTATCTCGATCATGGAGAATTGTATATGCCTCTGTATAAATAAAACGCAACAGTGCAAGTTATTTAAAAAAAAAAAAAGAATCATTTCATTTAAAGTGAAATCAGGATTCCAGTTAAACTATTCTTTCTTTCTTCATCTCTTCTCTTTGAGCTGATTGAGGGTTAGAAAAGTTAAATTCTGTTCCTCTCTTTTTCTACATCTTTTTTGTTCTTCGCCTTCTGCCCTCCAATCTGTGAAGCTTCAACTCCAATCTTCTGAACACTCATATTCTTTCTCATATAATGAAAGGTTAGAGAGTGAGAGGGTAAAAGAGAGAGAAAAAGATATGGAAACCTTGATAGTGTGCCCAATAGGGTCTTCTCTGAGGTTATAAGGGTCATTTAATATAAATCTAAGCCTGTAATACTTCCTATCGCATCGTTTTCTCTCTTTCTAGTACAACCCGAATTCCAGAAATGTTGGGATGTTTTTTAAATTTGAATAAAATGAAAACTAAAAGAATTTCAAATCACATGAGCAAATATTTTATTCACAATAGAACATAGATAACATAACAAATGTTTAAATTGAGAAATTTTACAATTTTTTGCTCAAAATGAGCTCATTTCAAATTTGATGCCTGCTACAGGTCTCAAAATAGTTGGGACGGGGGCATGTTTATCATGGTGTAGCATCTCCTCTTCTTTTCAAAACAGTTTGAAGACGTCTGGTCATCGAGGTTATGAGTTTCTGGAGTTTTGGTGTTGGAATTTGGTCCCATTATTGCCTGATATAGGTTTCCAGCTGCTGAAGAGTTTGTGGTCGTCTTTGATGTATTTTTAGTTTAATGACGCTCCAAATGTTCTCTATGGGTGAAAGATCTGGACTGCAGGAAGGCCAATTCAGCACCCGGACT
The DNA here is from genome assembly GCA_039654775.1 of Spinibarbus caldwelli. Classification (NCBI taxonomy): domain Eukaryota; kingdom Metazoa; phylum Chordata; class Actinopteri; order Cypriniformes; family Cyprinidae; genus Spinibarbus; species Spinibarbus caldwelli. The sequence continues at coordinate 15,777,071 of CM077224.1, read as the reverse complement.
CTTCTACTACGAAGCCATGCTGTTGTAATAGCTGCAGTATTTGGTTTTGCATTGTCCTGCTGAAATACACAAGGCCTTCCCTGAAATAGACGTCGTCTGGAGGGGAGCACATGTTGCTCTAAAACCTTTGTACCTTTCAGCATTCATAGTTCCTTCCAAAACATGCAAGCTGCCCATACCGTATGCACTTATGCACCCCCATACCATCAGAGATGCTGGCTTTTGAACTGAACGCTGATAACACGCTGGAAGGTCTCCCTCCTCTTTAGCCCGGAGAGCACGGCGTCCGTGATTTCCAACAAGAATGTCAAATTTGGACTCGTCTGACCATAGAACACTTTTCCACTTTGAAACTGTCCATTTTAAATGAGCCTTGGCCCACAGGACACGACGGCGCTTCTGAACCATCTTCACATATGGCTTCCTTTTTTGCATGATAGAGCTTTAGTTGGCATCTGCAGATGGCATGGCAGATTGTGTTTACCGACAGTGGTTTCTGAAAGTATTCCTGGGCCCATTTAGTAATGTCAATGACAGAATCATGCCGATGAGTGATGCAGTGTTGTCTGAGGGCCTGAAGACCATGGGCATCCAACAAAGGTCTTTGGCCTTGTCCCTTACGCACAGAGATTTCTCCAGTTTCTGTGAATCTTTTGATCTTTTGATCTTTTGATGATGTTATGCACTGTAGATGATGAGATTTGCAAAGCCTTTGCAATTTGACGTTGAGGAACATTGTTTTTAAAGTATTCCAAAATCTTTTTACGCACTCTTTCACAGATTGGAGAACCTCTGCCCATCTTTTCTTCTGAGAGACTCTGCCTCTCTAAGACATCCCTTTTATAGCTAATCATGTTACAGACCTGATGTCAATTAATTTAATTAGTTGCTAGATGTTCTCTCAGCTGAATCTTTTCAAAATGTCTTGCTTTTTCAGCCCTTTGTTGCCCCCGTGCCAACTTTTTTGAGACCTGTAGCAGGCATCAAATTTGAAATGAGCTCATTTAGTGGATAAAAGTGTACAATTTCTCTGTTTAAACATTTGTTATGTTCTCTATGTTTTATTGTGAATAAAATATTGGCTCATGTGATTTGAAAGTCTTTCAGTTTTCATTTTATTCAAATTTAAAAAACTTCCCAACATTTCCGGAATTCAGGTTGTACTTTATATGCTTATAAGATCTAATTTCTACCTTGTCTTATGATTCTTAAAATGACATTCTAAAAATTCTAAAATCAACAAAAGGCTTATAACTAAGAATCATATTATTATTATTATTATTATTATTATTATTATTATTAGAAATATTACATTCATTTTATTGGGGGTACATAGTGTGGGGGTTATAATCTATTATACAACAATAGTTTTGAAACATTACATATTAAAATTTATAAAATACTATAAAGTGTTCTAATATAAAAAATTATAAGTTTATTAATGTCTTTATGAAAGTAGGGTTATTTTTGAGATTTATCACAAATCAAAACCTTTTGTTTTCTTTCAAAAGCAAGATTTGCATGGCTGTAGGTTATATGCCAGTAAGGACAGATTAAATGACCTGTGACTCTGACAAGAAAAGAAGAGAACAATCCAATAAAAGTTAGTTAATGTGCTCTGAGTTGAGCTGATGGTGCATGAGGTTTGTCTTTTTTTCCCCCAACTGTTTTCTGCTTTTGTCTGATGCTGAGAGACAGTTATGCAAAGCTTGTGGATGCTGTGAGAAGGAAAGAGGAGGGAGAGGTCATATACCGGTGTCTGCCACCAATGGGGTTTTGGGGACTGTCAAATTCAATGCCTTGCTCTCTCATTCATAATCCTGTGTGAGAACCAACGTCTGCCGGGGCACCAGTGTGTGATGAATCTGTTTGCAATTCATGCGGTTGCAAAGTGCAGCACACTGTAAAACATATGTGCTCTGAGGGCCAATTAAATTTTGCCAGTCTATAAAATCAAGCAGTACAATGGTGTGTGAAATTTTTTTAATGATAATCATTTTGTATGGGTAAAACGTGATAAGCAGGTTTTTGTTTATTTATCACATGGGATTACACTTTATTAGACAGAGAATGTATTGTATTGTATTCCATACTCTTTCCATAATATTGTTTTCTCCAGTTAAAAAGCCAGCTTGACTGAATCAGATGAGAAATGGGCACAAATTAAGCACCGTTTACAAGCGAAAACCGTTTAAAACAGTTCTAAACAAATATGTTGGTGAATGTGTGAGGACAACAGGGGATGGACTTTTTCACTGGAGGAAGCATTATTATGGATTATAGACTTGTATTTTGGATACAGTATATAATAATGGATTTATTTCTTACAAACACTGCTTTAGTACTGGAGTTGTGTGGATTATTGTGATGTTTTTATCAGCTGTTTGAACTCTCATTCTGATGGCACCCATTCACTGCAGTGGATCTATTGGTGAGCATGTGATGTAATGATAAATTTATCCAAATCAGTTCTGATAAACAACCTTTTCTACATCTTGGATCATCATAGTTTTAAAATAGCAGTTGGCTAAATAAGTAAACAATGAAATCACAATAGTAGATTTTAATTGAAATGTTGAACTGTGTTCTCGGGACAAGAGTCAGGATGGAAACAATTGAAACACGTATCAGGATTAAGTTATTACATGTGATCTCATTAATTTATACAATTCATTCATTTGAACTTCATTACCGATGATTTTCTTTGTAATTTTCCATTACATTTTTTTTGTTTTGTATTGTTTCTTAAATTTTATATTATAAATGCATACATATTTTGGGAGATTTATCTTTCTTTTTACTTGAGATACATGTATTACTCCACATTCCAGAGAAAAAAGGTATTCTTCTCAAATCAGTGTCTAAATAACAGGTTTCAATTGTGTCAATTGATCCTAGATTGTCAACATGTTTTAAGTGCAAATCTTTCCCTTGAGCAATAAGGCTGAACATATTAAATAGTTTTTTGTAGTCAAGACTTCAAGGTGTTTATATAGGAACTGACTTCCAAAAATAAATCTACCCTGAAAAATATTCACTGGAGTAAAAAGTATGACAACAAGACCCGGCTTGCGCTATCCTTACAGTAACAGACTACAGCCTTTGGACTTCAGGGACATTGTGTCGTGAGCAACATGGCTTTAAATGCATTGCTCAGTGGCACAATAGTGACAGGAATCATGAATTAAATTTAACAGTGTTTAGAACAGCGACTGTCGGATTATCCGTTCACGTCTTTAATCTCTAAAATTAATTAACGAGAGGAATGTAATATTTAAGATTTAGTGCACCGATCACAAAACACCTGATGATGCGCTCGCGCTGCAAACTCATATTTATAAATCCTCACTGAACCAAATAATGATCCATGAAGAACTTTGCCCAATAAAAGGGGGTTTAAATCTCCCCTCAGATTTAATACTTTAAATGTAAATTTTACAAGCATCATGTCGCGGTTGGAGCATATTATCCACAGCAAGTGAGTGAGTAATTCCTGCAGCTAGCGTGTATCCAGATGGCGTCTTTACGCATAATGTAAGAGCGCGCGCCAGTTCCGTAAATCGTTTATGTATTGTTATGCATAGTGATTAGACTCTTGGCTGAGATTGATTAAACCACAGAAAAAGACAGTTAATGGGTCACCGTTTAAGGATAACATGCTGATTATAGACAGACTGCTCTTGCATTGCGGTCACAAATGTGATTGAGAAATTAAAAGCAAAGGAGAGACTCCGAGAGAGAGAGAGGAAGAGAGAGAGAGCGAGAGAGAGAGAGAGAGAGAGAGAGAGGAAGAGGGTGCGCGCAAGTGTTCCCTACCTCTGCACACAGCTCGGATGCTGACAGACTAAAGTTTCGTCGGCTTGTGTGTATAAGGACAACTTCCCATTACAGGAATGATGCAGAATCAAAGATATTTTGGAATTGTACACCTTGGAATTTTTATATGGACGTCATTTTGTATTAAAGGTAGGTGCTGTTGCTTTTTTACTAAAGTAATTTGCGCAACAAAATTTAATCGTAAAAGTGAACTCCGTGAAGGTGCATCAAGGTGCTTTTACTTCGGTGTTTTAGTAGTAAGATGTTAACAGCCTGAATACGTGAAGTATGACAAAACAGTTACTAAATTAAAGCGAGAATTGATCATTTCACTGTAGAAATATATGAGCATGTGTGTTTATCTTTGTGTACAGATTGTAAGAGTGTCTGTGTGCGATTTGCCTTGCAGCACCTCGACCCCTTAATACCCCATAACATCTGGCACGATCGCACTGACGCACGACAAAAATACCGCGCAACATCCTTAGGTCTTCTCGCTATAACGCCAATGTGAGACGCGAGCAACCATGGCAAGGACGGGATGACAGAAATGCTTTATGACCTATAATTTCAGGGTATTATGAGTTAACTCATTGCATGAGTGTATGGGTATGCGCGCGCATCAAGTGCATGTCTCTATGCTCGACTTACTTTCGATACTTTCAATTACGCCTCTTACAATAAATCTATGATGTCCGAGTGGTGTTATGCCTGAACGACATTTAATATTGATTAGCTCTAAAAAATTTCTTAGCTGACACAGAAAGTAGTTCTAAAAGAAACCAAAGTAGCCTTCCAACCACTGCGTAAACACAAGTAAAAACAAGTGAAATGTCCCATTATTAAATCAACACTCTTGGAACATCACTCAGCCAATCAAATTTGAGGAATGGAACTAATTTTATACAATCCACCACACTTACACATTAGCATTGGAACTGGAATTGCTTCTCTGAATAATAACCTGTCAAATAGAGAACTTGGTTTGTGTGTTTTTTTTTTTTTGATTTTTGATAAGTAACATATTCCATTCCTGAAAGTGGTCTCTTGGTGTCCTTTAATTCCCCTTATGGCCTGAGCATGATTAAATTTCTCTGATTGATTTTGTCTGGACATTCAGTATGTGTGTGGGGGGTTCTGTTCTAACCATTTAAGGTGTGGAATTCCATTAAACTATTTACAGAGGTCAAACTCACCCATTCCCCTTAGTATTTCAGCAAACAGTTTATGACTCTGGTCAGCTATGTGCCAATTATGGTAATATCGTAAGACTGAGTTTGCAGATTTCTTTAAAAGGTACAGTAGAACAATTGCAAATAAATGGCCCTGGGTTCTTGGACCTCTGTTGTCTTTCTATAAAATAATAAGAAAAAAATAGATACAAATTAAATATATTTTTAAGTCACCATGAAATTTAAATTGACCGTTGTTATTTTTTATGGAATATTGCAATGTTTATCTGATTTATCTGTGCACTTTTTTAATTTATGTGCCCTCATAATCAATAATACCTTAAAAGCAATGATGACGTTTTGCTGTTTTGACACCAAAACAGCAAAACGTCTATAGATATTTTCTTTATGTATTTTATCCTACCTTTTGACAATATTCACAGCATGCTACTGGCTATCATGGTGGGTCAGAGTTTATACCATGTCCTTAAAATCCCATAGACCTGCAGCTTACACTATTTGGCTGAGAGAAAATGGTCAGCATGTAGATTAGAGAGATATGGCAGTCATACTTTATGTTTTGCATCAGTAACATACTGGAAATGAACAGCCTAAACCCAGACCTGAACCCTATAGAACAGTGAGCCAGACCTCACCATCATGTCAGTAACGTAACTCACTGATTGTATCAATATTTACTTTCAAAATAATGGCAAGAAAGCATTCATCCTTCCCGTTGCTTCTATACTTCTAAGAAGCTTTTCCACTTGGTATTGGAAGAATGACACAATGATTTGCTTGATTCAGATGCAAGAGCATCATTGAGATCAGGCACTGATGTTAAGTAAAGGGACTTGACTGACAGCTGGTGTTCCAGTAAATTGCAAAGGGGTTCATTGTGGTTCAGGTCTGACATTTTTCATCAAATCCAGAAAACTATTTCTATATAAACCTCACTTTGTGAACTGTGTTATTGCATGATGTTGCATTAAGTTTTGTTGTCGTAGAAATGACTGAAATAGCTTAACCTGTTATTAGCACATTTTTTGGCCATGTATTTCATAAGCCTAACCATAAGCTGTTTAAGGTTGCCAAGCAATTTAACCTAGCATAATAATGTAGAATTAACTAATGTGCAGTCACAGGTGTGCATATATCAGCTGTGGTTTCATGCATGGTGTATATCCAATCAGAATTTAGACTCGCATTTAAATCTGTTATAATGCGAGTAACAATTAGCCTAAACAGACTGTTGTTTTACAGGTGACTCAAAGAGTTCTACACTAGTTTCCCAAAGATATTCTATTGTTTTTTGGATATCCAGGGCTTCCCAATCCTGTTCCTGCAGATCCATTGCAGAGTTCAGTTACAATCCAATAAACCTAATGATCAAGGCTTCCACAAAACTTATAATTAATTACATTAATTTGATTATTAGTTCTCTGCACATCTGATTTCACATTTATTTTTGAAAAGATGGTAGTCTATTAAAATGATATTTTGGTTTTCATCTTGCCCCATATGTGATGTGAAAAACAGTAAAAAAAAAAAAAAAAAGTACAAGGTTGAACAGACATATACTCTGGTGTTGGATTTACTTTCACTCTGAAATTGCTAGTAAATTAGTAAATTACACAAGAACAGGTTTTCAAACTTTCCCTTACTGCTTAGAAAAATAATTTTATTACAGTGTAGATGAGACATTATAAGATAGAAAAGAATAGAGAGGGTTTTGTTTTTAAAGTGCATTAACAGTAACAAGTGCATTTTTGATGTGATGGAGTTGGGAAGAACATTCCACCAGTGGTATATTAAAGGAAAAGATTTGGCAGAGCCATTTTGTGCATATCCAATGACTTCTGTATGCAATCATCACTTCAATTATCAAGCAAGCAGCAAATGGCAGCCAGTAGAGTGAGACAAAGAGAGGTCTAACATGCTCTCTTGGGGTTGCTGAAGACCAGATGCACATTTTCAAAGGTTGATTGTGCATATAAGAAAAAGCATTGCAGCAGTCAGTCAATATAGGACAGGTTTGATTTGCCTAATATTGTAGAGGCTCCCAAATTTTTTCATTCTAGGATCCACCAAAAAGTCTTTATTTTCTTTTCACAAACACACATACAGAAACTACTTTGAGGAAGATGCATGGACATCGCTGTGCAAATTTCTTTCAAAATGTAGCATCTGATATCCATCACAAAATACTAATAACTAGATTGCTACTTAGAATTACAAGTTTAACACTAGATTTAGAGAGTAATTATAATATAAAAAAAAAAATACTTGAAATCAACTTTGATATCATGGTGTAGCTACATTTACAAAAAAAGTTTACAACAAAAATGTGTTACATGTAATCTGATTATGTGACACACATTACTTATTTAATGTTCTGTTATCGTTAATGAATGATTAATAAAAAACAATTTGCAGATTAGGTCTGGCTTTCAATTTTACTGTAATGTTGAATGGCCATAATTACTCATAACCAGAAAAAAAAATCCATTCAATAGAGGCATCAGTGTCAGTATTTGGTGTTATTGACACTGGCCTTCATTAGTAAAAAGATAAATTAATTTTTAAACTATATTGTTTCCACATTAATTTGGAGAAACATTGTTAAAATATTATAATACTATTTATGATTACAACAATGGTAATGTTAGCTTATTATGATTAATTACAAAAATCTGTGTGATTAAATAATTATTTTCTTTAATCAATCGACAACCCTGCTTCTAACACCTTACACTTGATCTTGGCTAGATGCTACAGGTAGATGTTCTCAGTGCTGAAAAATCTAAAAGCAATGATTTGTCGTAAAAGTGATCAAGTAAATGTACTGTAAAGTTAATTAAGCTAATATATTTCACACTCTAAATAATGTGTGACCTTATTTAGGCACTAGAAAACAGAGAGCATGAGAATAAAGGATTAGTCACTTTCCAGGGTTTGCTGCTTCACCACTATTCTCTCTTCCCTCTGCCCCCTTTAGCCCAGTACTGCCATTACTGAATGAATTTATTAGGAAAGCGTGCTTTGTTTAGCTCTTTCCCCCCCCCCCTCTATATCTTGTTTTTCATCGGGGAAGAGTGGAGTGATATCCATTCAGCTTTTAAAGCCAAATGTTCATCGCTAATCTGGACTATAACACAATCCTACAGAGAGTGAGCTGACCCATTTATTCCACAGGGATTTTCTCTTTCTCTCTCTTTTTTTCTCACTTGCTTTTTTTCCAAAGGCATGAGGTGAAACTTGATGTGTTATTAGACCGGATGATTTGATGTTTGAGTCAAAGAATATCTTGTTCCTGATCAGGCTTCCATATAAAATGATTTGCTCTTTATCCTCAGTGGAGAAGAAGAGTAATTTACAGCGTTTCTGATTCTGATCTAACTTGTGCTGCCATAATCATACTTGGATTGACATAAATCCCCATAAAAGGCCTGGACTGTGAGTAATCAAACACACATACACACACACACACACACACACACACACACACACACACACATGCAAAGAACATCTGCGTCTGATCCTTTCCAGCAGAAGATGTAATCAGAGAAAGAAGAGCTTGAGAAATCAAAAAAAGGAAAAACAAAGTCTGTCTTTTTTAATGTTTGTTTCTTTCTCTCTTAAACTGTTTTTCCCCCTCTCACAGACTTACAGTATATGCATTTTTCTCTTTCACTACAGTGGTTCTCAACTGGTGGGTAAAGACCCAAAATGTGTCAAAATATATAATATTTTATAAATGCAAATAATAATATGGAACTAATCATCTAATCATGCATAGTCAGTATAGCAAAATGAATAGACTTATTGAAAGGAGAAAATGCTCCCCAATATGTCCAATCAAATGCTACAATATTTTGGCATGAATTGATTTGTCACCTGAGAGTCAAACATTTAAACGTAAAATTTACTTTACTGGACATCCCCTCATCCTCAAAAACCATTAACAAACCTCTGCAAAGTAAAAATAAAGCACAATGCATTAAATACAGGTTCCCTTGAAAAAAGGAAAAACAGCTTATTTTAATTAATATTAAATCTATAATTGTTGCTGTTTTAATAATACTGATATATTGTTGTTATAGGAACAATACACTTCAAAGTTTGATCCCAAATCTGATGTAAAATCCTAAAGCAAAACCAGTTGAGAACACACTGTCTCTCTGTTCTCAGTTCTTTTTTTCTCTTCCACGTCTTTCACATTATGTCCAACATTCTCTTTTTACAAGTCTCACTATCACAAAGCTTCCATTGAGCTGTCTTTGCTATTATGTTTCAACATTTGCATGAAATTCAATAAATCACCCATCACACGATCACTGTCAGGTTCAGACTCTCTGTGAGCTTGCTGATCTCATAGCCACCCGTATCCCTCTGGAGTCTCCTTGATTGTTGTTTGGGTTTAGCACTGTATGCTAGCACTCAAGTGTGAGGAAAACTTCAGTGAAGGCTTGTTTCCCAAGCAGGCTAAAGTGCCATATACTTGTTCCAGTCTTTTTAAATATGTAATATCATTCTGTCCCACATTGTGTTTCACAGCTTCTGTTTGCTCAGCTTTGAGTTTACACCGCAGCTGTTGTATTTGTTTACCCACTTCCTTTGTGATGTGTGTGTGTGTGTGTGTGTGTGTGTGTTTTAAATGTTTCTAATTAGCTAGATAGCTAGCTAGATTGATAGATATATTAGATATTAAAAAAATCAATACAAATTACATATCTGAGTGACATTTTCACACAGTGTACACTGCCAGAAAAGATTTTAAAACGTCCACCAAGTATGAACATAAAAGATATTTTTATTGGTTTATTTTAGTCATCCATTTATTATTATTCATTTTATTGCCATATTTATCTTTTAAACATCATGTGCATGCAAATTTTAAAAAAAAATGGGTTAGTTAACCTGAGGCAATAGAGGGTTAATCAATGACGGCACATACATAGTCATGAGAGTGTGCCGACCAGTGAGAAAAAGACTTTTAAATAAGTAATGAAATTTAACAAATGTGATTTAAAGGCTTTTATGTGCTGTAGATGTGACCAGGATAGAGTTGGTCTGAAACACAACAGCCACAGTATCACTTTCTATCACAGTCTTTTCTATACCTGAAATATGTATTTGAGTCACATTCACCAGATACTGCATAACCCTCAGGCTGAGATGGGCCTGAAGCCCAAACACTTATTTAATTAGGATGAATTAGGGTAATCTGGAACACCCAAACTCTGATGTGTACATTTCACAAGCAAGTCTATGTTAACACTACACTCTTTGGAGATGCCAAACGCCTCGCCTTCAGTGTTAATGAGAGTAGACGACTGCAGTCTGGGGAGGAGGGGAAAAAAGAGCAGGCAAATCAGACACATCTCACTTCTCATGTGGATCAGCAATCTACATGAGCATTTTTTTCATATTCTTTCTGACCCATTAAGTGCATACAGTAGAACAAGTAGTCCAATTTATCTAGTTTCACCAGAATATGTGTCTTCTGTGTCAGAATATGTTTCTCCATTTTAGTGTTAATAAAATCATGTTTTCCTAATGTTGTTTAAATCCCAACATTCTCTACGATACGAGTGTTGTGTTCACAAAACGTATATTACACAAACATAAATAGAGTTAATATTTTAGACCAAAACAAAAGATTGTAAATTGTTTCCCTTCATGCTCTAGTTTGTGCAATTGTTAAGGAGCAATTGATGGATCTGGCTCTGAAAGAGTATTTGGCACACATCACATCAAGTCGGAAAGCATTTCTAACTGGCAACTAGTGGTGACCACCGGTGGTCCATCAGATTGTTCATTTCAAATCCTAGCAGGGTTGTCAAGTAATCTCGATCGTATTTCAAATAAAAGACCACTGAAGTGTACTTAAACTTCATAAGGTTTCTATAGTGGCCTTATCTACTATGTACCTACATCAAAAAATAAGTACAATGTATTTATTGTGTTCATAATGTATTGCAAAACACTTTAGCCACTATTGAGGTGGGATACGGGTAAGGTTAGGGACAGGTTTGGTGCTATGGTTAGGTTTAAGGGTGCGTTAAGGTGTAAGGGATTGGTCAAAAGTGTAATTATAAATGTAATTACAGAAATTATTTACAGATGTAATTACGTGCAGGTATTTTTTAAAACAATATGTAAAACCATGTATGTACACAATAAGTACATTGCACCAAATGATTAATTTAAATGTAAGTACATTAGTAGATAAGGCCACTTAATATAAAGTGGGACCAGAAACTTAACACACTTAAGTACACTTTTAAAGAGTACCTTTGTAATAATGTTAAATTAAAAGTTTTACTTTAAAGTGCATTTTAAATAATAGTTTTAATAATTTTTTATCATGCTTTAAAGTACATTTGTCCTGACTAACATACTAAAGAACATTAAAGTACTTGATTATCATTTAAAATGTAGTGCGCTATTCAGTATTACATTTAAAATATTTCAAATGTACATTGCAACCTTATTCATTACAAATTTATAAAAATATATTTAAATACAGCTTCAATAGAAAAAATAGGTTTGTAAGTATATAAACTTTAATTTCAAAGACAGTAAAAGTGTGAAATTATATATAAAAATGTACTTAAAATTATATATTAAGATTTACTAAAGTTGTACTTAAGTGAGTTAGAAAGCACTCTACTGTTCAATTACTTGGATTTAATATACATTTAAACTATAATTTTTAATTTTCATTTAATGTTTAATTTTCATTTAATTGCAATGAACATTGTGTTTATTTACAGTTGTGGCCAAAGTGACTAAAACATTCTATTCAATTTGCATTTAAGTATATTCTATAAATGATATTATTTCCGTAATAACAAGTATGCTAAAGTGTACTTCTTTTCCATAAGGAGAAATATGCAAAGTTTTTCATCATTATTATTATTTTTTTATATATATATTTTTCATAACATTGCAAGGCACAATGAACTCAAAAGGTGGTAAAATATCCAATACATGCATAATGTTTTAATGTTTTTGTTTTATTTCTTAGTCTAAAGAGCTGGGTGACATCATAGTAAATTGCAGAAATAAGTGCAAAAAGTGTCCCAGATTACTCTGATTATGCAAGAGAACAAAAGAGAAATTAATGTGTTGCCTCTGATGGAATCTGTCATTTCTTCACAGTAGGGACCTCGTTAAGAGTGTCAGTCATTCTCGTCATGGGCTGTAATCCTTTAGTGTCATAGTGCTAAATCCTCTGTTGTTGGTGCTCCATGCTGTGATTTGTGTGTGTATGTGTGAGTGACACTATTGCCGAACCAGTCTTTTAGAAAGTAAACTTTCAAAGCAACTTTTAAATAGGATTTTTAGCCTGAGCGTTTACAACCCCAGCCTGTATCCTGCTGCTCAGCATGTCCTGTATCTAGCAGCTATCACTATTCCTGCGGGAACAGCAGATTGAAGTCTCATTCTTTAACAAACGCCCATGCATTGAAATGCATGCCTGACATTTCCTTTAATGGAAAGGATTTAATAAAAACCAGTGTGCGGCAGAGGTGTGGTTATGACTTCTGCGAAATAGTTTCTGCAAGTATCAGCCATTAGAAATGCCAGGGCAAAAGAGCACCATATTGAATCAAGGAAAAAAATGTTTAATGGTATATGGTTCAGTGGTAATTAAAAGGAAGGACCATGTGCACACTAATAATTGAAAATTAAATGTGACCTAGGCGATATCTCTTTCTAAGCAGCTTCCTGTGTTAAACTTATCTACCGATTTAAGGTTTGGCTGCTTTATCTATCTGTATGGACCACAGAAGTGCAAAAAGCCAGTTAGGATTGCTAAAATGTTTCCACTGCAACTTTACTTGGTTCATTAAAAAGCACATTCCTTGAAGAATACATAGAAGTCACTCATTACTGACATTCTGACCTTTGATCCAGAATGACATATTTTTTTTAGTAAATGGCTTAATTTAATTATTTTATATTATTGTATTATTCTATCAATAAACTCACTGTATTAATTTATATATATAAATACAGCAAAGGTCATTGGAGTATGTTTTACCAGAAAATGCTATTTCAGTCTTTGTACTTCAAACTGTTATGTTTAATTTAATGTGTGAAAACTTGTTATACACCATATTTTTTCAGTGAAAGTAAACATGAGGTGAACCCTGTTACAACAACAAAATATGCTACAATAAAAATTAATAACTATATTGGCTTCTAATTGGTAAGAACCAATACTGCATCTTCTGAAAATAATTTGACACCTTAATTCTTAAATATTCATCTGTTTGAACATCAAAGTTGACATCTTTCTACTGAATAAATAAAGAAAGTGAATACATTTTCAGGAACAACAGTGATGTTTTATGTGTACCTAGAGATTAAAGTCAACGCGTACTTGGTTGGTTGGCAGGTTTGACATTGATATGATGCATATCTTGCATCAAAATGCTGAGAGTTTGCATCAGTGCATTCATTCAAAACTTGATTCATGTTGAACAGATTTTATGTGAGCTGCATATTGTTTGCTCTGGTTCCCTCTCTCTCCATCACAGCTGCAATCTCATGCACAGATATACAGAACATACGCTCCTCTTAATTTCCTCATATGCATTGTGAGTCAAGAGAGTGTGAGTGATGCCTCTTGCTTAGAATGTGAATGAATTCCTTTGATTTATGAAGGAAATTCTGCTTATATAACAACATAACCATACTGAATCTAAACATAGACATCATCACAGATGTTCCAAGAAAATTCAATTAGCTACATTGAATTATCCAGGACTGCTAATATTATGTCATTCATTAGTTTGTTGAAATTTTCCGTTTCATCTCTCCATCTCATCATGTTTTTACATTTGAGAAAATCCCATTTGTACACATCAGGGCGCTTTAGTCCATCTTTGGAAGGAGTGGGTCTGTTCTGAATATTTTATACTGCTGATGCGCTGCAGTTTTACATATTCTTTTCTTCTCTCAGAACATTCCCTTCATGTGTTTTTATCTACAGGACAACAGCAATGTCCCTCAGGGTATTAGTCTCAGTTACCGAGTCGCCTATCAGAGCCTGTGGAAATCAAATCTGTCTAACGATTAATTAATAGTTTAACCCCGAACCATCTGTCTGTGAATTCAGTTTTGATTGGATAGTTCACAAAATTTTGTCATTATTTACACTTGTTCCAAACCATTATGACACACAAAAATAATTATAATGGCCATGCAATTATTGTCAAGCTTTGGGAAAAGGACCATAAATGTATAATAAAAGTGGTCCACAGGATATTTATGCTATATGTTTTCACAGATTATATGGGACATTTTTATTATGCTTTGTTTCTTTTGCCTCATTCTTTGAAGTTGTACTTGTAACCGCATGGAAAGAGCGACCTGTACATTCCGCAAAATGTACTCAGAAAAGAAAGTCATACAAATTTGGAACTACAGTACATGAGGGTCAGTAAATAATGACAGAATTGTAATCTTTCTTTCTTTCTTTCTTTCTTTCTTTGTATAGACTCGTTACAGGGGGAATATCAGCGGAAGTTGTATAAGGAGTTGATGGAGAACTATAACAGACTGGAAAGGCCTGTTCTCAATGATTCTGCACCTATAGTGGTGGAGCTGGGACTCACACTGCTTCAGATCATAGACGTGGTGAGTGTCTGCTTCTGGTTCTCTTTTATGTGATCTTCCTTTCATGATGCTGGTTTGCATCACACCATGCATATTCCACTTCCCAGTGTTTTAAGTGATGATTTGCAGTTGGATGCATCCTTTACTACTGAATCCACTGATTTCAGTTTGATTGATAAGACTGTATATGGAGTGTGCATAAGGTAATTGTTTTTTGTTTCGGCATCAAAATCAAATTAAAAAGTGTGAAACCCTCCTTGAAGTACCTTGAATTCGAATTAGGGTTCATGCTCTACTCATGAAGAATACAATAGTTTAAGAATGGTTTTATAAAATCCCTGAATGAACAATCTTCACTCTTATTACCAGTCTGTTTCAAATTCTTCCATTATAGTATCTGTAGGTACATATATGTACATTATTTACCACCATTTTATCAAATACAAAAATTGTATTTGATGGTAGCTTACATGTGGTGGAACATACACAGTCTGCACACACACAAAAAGCTGTTTGATTACACAATTGAATTTTTTGGGTTTACAAATGAATATGTTTATACACTGACCACAAAAATATAAATGTATTATTTAACAAAATATTGACCCTTTATAGTGAGTAAAGGTTCTTAAACAACAAGTTTTTTTTTTTTTTTTTTTTTGTGTTATGGGAAGTACAACCAACTTAACAATTAACACTTCTTTATATAGGGCTTTAGGGCTAGTTAAAATATTCTGACCTGCTTGGACCCATGAGTAGACCACTTCACTTGGGGACTGTGCTGTTAATGAAAATGTTTATTTTCTGCTCCTTAGCAGATGTTGTTTTCCTTTCACCAAGCTCTTAATAATTTAAATATTTTTATTGTACTTCTGAAGGCAACCAAGGCCCATTGCCCAGTTGTACTAAACCCTTTAATTTAAGAAAAGCTTTTATTGTTATAATTGTAAGGGTGTTAAAACTGGGACTTCCTTAACTTAAGTGGTTTGTTGCAACCAACTACAGTTTTTTTTTCTAACATCAGAGAACAAAACAGCTTTAACAGAGGAAATAATTCTAAAAATTTAAAATATTTTAGTAGTGTTCTTACTGAATTTTGAATTCAGCAAAAAGCCATGTCATGCATATTCATGACAAATCACTATATATAGCTATTTTTATGTTTTAATACAATAATTATTTTGAAATAACCTAATAAATTAATATGGTAATTTATTCTTACCTTTGGGGATTTAGGACAAACTGGAGGTTATCCTGATTTAAGAACATTCTAAAGAAGTATATTTAGCAATAAAACATTCTTTTTCCCCCCCCTTTTTTTTTTTTGTTAGAACATAAGAAAATAGCAGTTTAAAAGATAGTTTTTTCTCAAGATAGTTGTGTGAATCCAGCTCCAGTTGAAAAGTTTATTTTCTCTAGAAAGTCTTTTTGAAGACACTGTGACACATTTTCCTTTTTCATTTTATCTTACCCTTTTTATATGCCAGACGAATACATATGTTGATGTTTCATCGCAGCAGGACTCCCTGAGCTGGAAAAGATCCACATGAAACATTAATAAGATCACATTTTAGCTGTTGCACTTGACAGTGCATGCATCTCAATCACATTAATATCTATAGGTAATAAATAAGACAGACAAAATATGCAGAAAACAATAGACTGATATAAAAAGGATTATAAGTAATTAATAAATTTTGTCTTCAGAACAGTTTTAGTTCAGTCTTTAACCATCATGCTGCATCTTCAACTTTTACAGTAGCCTTGCATGATGCCCCCCTTCGGATTTGATGGGGCCCAAACATCCATATGATATGGTTAATCCATCTGCAGGCTTCTTGGCATGTAAGACCTAAACTATTTGCAGTTTGATATTGCAACATCAATAAAAACACATACTCTGCACTTTAGATTTTACCCTAAAGAATTAATGATGTTTAGGTCTGCTGATTTGTGAGGCCATCGAAGGCATTTATCACAATCCTTGCATTTATAAGAGTCTTGAATTTCATTAAACAGCATGCAGTTTAGCTTTATCATCCTGTAATATGGGTACATCATGAGTGCAATGTGTTTGCATGACAGATTATCCTGTGAAATGGCTGATGACCATTAAATGTATAGGCAGAGCAGTTATCAGATTCAAAGGCCAAAGTGTGTTATTTCTCTGAACCTACTAGATGTTGTATAGAACCAGTCAAACACTATTTTACAGATTTTTCTTTGAATTTGAATATTTTTACCCATTTCCTTTATGCAAACAATACATAAAAATGAAAATTAAAGAAAATAAAAGTATGCATGCCTGACTGTCCCATTTCCGCTGTCCCAAAGGCCCCGTCACCCGGCTGAAATCTATCTCCATTCACCCATTGAACCGTGTGAATTATGAAATATCTGTTTATGCTGTGTGTTAAATCATGGCTGCCGTGGCGTGGTTCTTGCGCGACCCCAGATGGCGAGAGGCCCATAGGCTATGACTGGGATGCTGTGAAACTGTGAACGCATGAGTTGTTCGCAATCAGCTGAGGGGGGGCTGGGGGTGGCAGCTGCCACACCATTCTACATCACCACAGTGCTGGGAGGGATATGAGTGAGGATAGGTGAACTGTGAGAAACAAAAGCTGAAAAATACTTGGCATTGAAAAAGCCTCTGTTTGATTTGTAATGCAGTGTGTCCATTAAATTACAACACTGAGTAGAGTTTATGTGGAAGGAAAATTTCCTGTATCAGAAGTGACTTAATGGCTTGCAGTTTTTGGAGACAATACAGAAGTTTGGAATTAACATTGGTTGATGAGGGAATTGAAGCTTAATTGTTAATAATCTAGAACTGAATACTTAGGTTCAAATTTAGGCAGGGTTGACCCTGCCATTCTTCCAGCTTTGTGGCAACTGGACCCAACAACAGATTTTTAGGTTGTTTTGTTGACCACAGAAAAAAAAATTGACTGGGAAAAATTGTGTTTATGGTAAGACACAAACAAAGAATGGGGTCAGGGGGTCTGCTAATAAACATTTAAATATGCATTGTTTCAACACTTAAATATTATACATGCACCAGAAATAGGAAACAAGACAGTGGCTGTTTACTGTACGTTAACCAGTGGGAACCAGTAACCAGGAGTTCATCCACAATAGGAAAGTATTCTCACCACAAAAAGGATGATTTTAGGCAAATGTACAGCTCAAATCATAAACAGCTTTTTTACTGAATAATTAATGTGAGTACTTTAACAAAAAAGAGGTTCACATTTTTGCTTTTAAACCTCCTAGCACTGGCCCAGTTTATGTATGTTGTAAGAGCATTACTGTAACCACTGTTATCAGCTACTAAAAAAAAAGTTGAGTTATTTTCGATAATAATGCTTAACTTGGAGCATTTCTTTAAACGAGGTCTTGTGGAGGTCAAACACCATGTATTACATGTGACCCTTTGTATATGTGTTTACATGTCCTCATAATGGTTCAGCAGACAAAAAGTGAATTCTGGGAATGCAAACAGCAGTTTGTGAGGGAAGGTTCATTTCAGGGCAGGAATCTCTCACACTCAGAGAACCAGTAACCCCTCTGCGACCTCCATCCTTCTGTCCTCCAGCCTCCATACTGTACAGTCCTGTCTCACTCACTGCCTGCCATCCTCAAACCACAAGACAGCCAATACCACACTCTTACTTTCTCTCATCTCTCTTTTTTCAAGGAAAGACTAATCATATATAGTACCAGTGTTGTACTTGAGACCAGCCTATTCATGTTGAGACTAAGACCAGAAGAGGGTTGAGTCAGAGTCAAGACTGTGACCAGGAGAGGGTCAGGTCTGAGATGAGATCGAGACCCGAAATGGGTCTATTTTTAAACAGGGTTACTTCTGATAAAACTGAAATGAAACATTTGCATGCACTTTCTCTTTGTCTCGTTATCTCTTTCACACTTTCACGCACATAAGGACAGATTAACAAATAACATTAAATAATAAAGTTTATTCCTCACACATCAAGCCAAATTCCCACTGTGTGGAAATACTGTCATAAATATTAAACTGCTAATGAGCCCTGCAAACAATGTAGCAATATGCAGCAAATACAACCTTCATACAACCTCCCAAGTCCTGACCATATGTGGTTTCAAGTCATGCACAAAAGAAAATAATCAGTCACTGATTAATATTGGATGTCAATCAAATCATCAATCGTGTGAAATAAATTTAATAAAAGTAATAATCATCATAATGAAAATCAGTAGAGCTGGGTTTTGATGCAGATTTTGATGCAGATATTGATTTATTTACAAATTTAAATATAAATATATATTTTTTCTTTGGAATAAATAAATTTCTCCCAAATAATGTTGTAAACTTGTTATCTCTCTCACTTGGTACATTAAGACAATGTTGAAGATTTCAATTAACATCAGAGCACAAACTATTAATTTGGACTATTACATGAAAGCTGATACATTCCAGTAAGTTGTACGGTTCCTTTCAACATACCTTCTGATGTTCAATCATGTTTATTATCAATATTTTTGACCCAGCTCTGTTAATTAGTTGACTTTTTTTTTTTTTTTTTTAAGACTCAACTGGTCTCAGGAATAAGTCAGATTCCAAACTTGTTAGAGTCCAAATCAAGAGTTCAAATGCTTCTGGGTCCATGACAAGACCAAGACCCTGAACTTGGACTTCAGCCTGGTCTTGAGCACTAGTGCATAGCTCTATATGAATGGAGTGGAGTGTCCATAATTTCCCATCCTCAAAGCATTGTGTAATCACTCAACTCTGGGTTTTCTGTTTTTCCACTGCAAACTCGTTTCCTGCTCACTGGTAAAAGAAAACCCCTTATAATGTAAGTTTAATCTCCTGTATATCACAAATTTGCACTTGTTTGTTTGAAACCATGTTTGATTGTTTGCTTTTTGGACTACACATCTGAAAAGAAGATGCATTACCCACCTTTGGATTTTATTCCAAATATTAAAAGAACATTCATGTTTTTCTCAACTCGTCTCATTAAATTGCTCAACAAATCTCAAATCTCCACAAAACTTGTGTTCACCCATTGCGTTCATCATTTTACAAAACATTTTGAGTATTTTTACAATAATATTGTACAGATTGCATCTTTTTATTATTATGACGCATATTAATGTGCGGCCACATTTACTCTTGTTTTTTTGCAGACAAAATCCAATCATTTGAATAGGAATCCACACAATCTGCAGCCACACAATATGAACAGCCCACTGGCACCTCTGATATTAACATTGTGTTTAACACATGGAAAATTCTTGCTGACTTCTAACTGTATTATGGACTGCTAACATGTTAAGGTCATGATGGGTACAATCCCGGAACCAGTGAGCACACTCAAAAAACGTCTAAAATGCTCCTCGATTGCTCCAGGCAAAAATCATGCACGCTTTGCTCACATACCCTGCATAGAGAGTGAGAGAGAGAGAGAGAGACGGAGGGTGTAGATAGATAGGGCCTAGAATAGTAGCTCCGATTCTCCATAGTTCCGCTCCATTGTTCACTTCCTGCTCGTATTGAGTGCATATTGCCAGAGTCACATCCTCTTTTTATCAAATCAAGTGGCACTTATTATTATATTCTCCATTTAAAGAGCCTCCATACTTATGTGGATAATCTTCTGTCATCTGCAATGCGTGTTCATTTCACAGCTTTTCCATATGAAAGATTCAATTTATCGGTTCACAGAGCGAAAACGCTCACGCGCCCCCTTATCTCAATCCGATCACAATAGTCAGTCACTGCTCATTACCACAGGCAGGTTTTCATGTGTCTCATTTCTTCTAAGTACTGTAGAAGTGTTCATTCACAGATTTGTGTTGGACAGTCTCACTGTACAAAAGCAGATGCAACTTGTTTATTCTACAACTATTTACAAAATCAGCTCTAAATAAGCAGCTTATGAACTCATCTTAAGTATGTTGGCTTTTTGAAGATGCAGACAATGAAAAAAAGAAATACAAACAATTTACAGTATGCATACAGTGATGTAACACTCTGAGTGATAGAATGGCAGTGATTAGCTGTGCATTACAGTGATCTCTTGTGAATTGGCAGATTAACTGTAATAGTGGTATGCTGGCACTTACAAAACGTTTCCAGTATTCAATGGAATTAATAAATTATGTGGTTCCCTTTTTTCTTGCTGGTTTACTTTGCTGGGTTTTTTTTTATTTTTTTATTTTTTTGTAATTTTTTTTTTTTTTTGTGAGTTTGTATGCTGAGTGTTATTTGTGCATGCCTGGTTAACAACTCAACCACATGTTCACTGGTGATAACAAGCCCTTAAACAAATTGCTCACCCCTTAATTATTTATTATACATTTTATTTATTATTAATATTTTAATAACATGTCCCATGAACTGTAAAATACAAAATTGTGCACAAGTAATGATTAGACTATGATTAACAGCATATTGTATTCATGTAATACAGTGAAACCAATTAGTCTGTAGCCCAGTTACACTGGCTGGGAGAAAATTAATCAAATGTAAATAAGGTCCAAATTCCCAGTCAAATGGAACACTAATTACTGCTGTAATGTCTTCAAATACACTATTACCCAGTATTTTAGTAATTGTTTGTATCATAACAGAACACGAGCTTGATAGATGCTGCTTGATCATAATTTTAACTCAGTATGTTGTTCAATATAAAATAGTAAATATTATTGTTCAAACATAATATATGTTAATATATTTTAAATATAATATATTGCAAATTCATTACAAATGTAATTACAAAATTACTAATATATTTAAATACATACAAGTGTCAATAAAAATTACATTAAATTATATTTTAATAAATTCTTTTTAAGCACTCTTTTTAAAAGTATGTTAAAGTGGTTTATTTTTCACAAGGGTAATTTAAATTTGAGCGAAATGTAAGTCAATGAAATACATCTTTATCACTTAAATATGCAACAGCTGTCATGACAGTAACTCTCCAGTTCAGAATTACATTCACAGCACTCTTAGTATTTTAATAATTCTTTTGGACAGCATTTTATTGCTCTGTTTTACAGAAGTATACTTATTTGAAGCTCATATACACAGCTGCCTGAGGCTGTGTTCATGTTTCAGTGGGTTTCAGTTAGATGTTGCAGTAGAACTGCAATTTATGAATACTGCCATATATATGCAGGAAAAGGTGTTTGGAAAAGCTTAGCCATGAAGGTCTAATTCATAAATGCAGTAATATACTTTATGCTGTCCCATGTGCTTCCACAGAAATTAAGCACAACATTCAAGTTTACAATGTACTTGGCGGCTACAATGAACTTTTTTAAGCTTCAAATACACTAATCACTGGATTTGAAGGTTTAAGAGAGTGATAGAATCAATTCTTTTGAAAGATGTTCAGGGTTTTGTCTAAGGCACTTAATAGCAAGTACACTAAATTTCCACAGCAGAATTTCTTTCCACTTTATATGTGTGTAATAATCAGTACTTATTACTTTTGGATGGACAGAAAATCTGATTGAAGTCTACACACATTTCCGAGGACATATTCGAAGGACTTTCCCACACTATTCTAATAGTGTAGGACATAAAACTGATATTTGTAAAACATTTATAAAGAGGAATTACTTTAATTCAACAGTTCACCAGAGGGACTCTCATAATCATGCACAACTGTGTCTTCACACAAAACACAAACTACAACAATACAACAAGAATCAAGGAGAATAAATCTTTAAATTTTAATGTCAAGACTAATGTCAAAAATTATTTTATTTCTCATTATATTCAAATGTTTTGATTAAGCGTGCATTTTTAAATTATTCAAGCACAAGGCCTTTAGTGTTTATTCTTCTCAACTTTAATTTTGTACTCTATCAATTGTATCAGTAATTAATACTCAGAACATTATGATTAATGTTAACAAAAATAAAACTGTTAGTATTTATAGTGTGCCACTAGTTAAAAGACTTGGTCTGCAAGACTGGAGCCGTACAGATGAAATTTTGTTCAGGCTTGTGCTGACACTGTTATAGCATTCTTAACTTCATCCGTTGATGTTGATTGCATGTCACAAGCCCTCAGTTCACACTTCACAGACAACACGTTACCTCCACTTTCTTCTGCAGGAGCAGAAAACAACAGGGACTTTAGTGTGACAAAGGAATTGACAGAGAAGGAAGGAAAATAAGAAGAGACAGGGAGTGAGAGCAAGATTAAAAAAAAGTAAATGATAGATACTCAGCAGAGAAAAAAAGATCAAACAGGCAACTGATGTGTCATGTTAACGGGTGTAAATTTTGGGATGCACCCTTCTCCCTCTCTTTCTCTCTCTCTATCAGGCTTTGACACAAGAAGGATATATAGAGAAATGACTAACCTTGTTTGAGGACCTTAAATCAAGATGGCTTAACAAAGAGGCATTATTTCTTTCATCAAAGTGACAATGTTTCTGCAGACAGGCCTAGAATAGTAATTTAATAATTAAGAAAAGGAAGAGCAAAAACAACAGAGTGAAAAGTAAGAATATGACTTATAACTCATTGACATCCTGAACAAAAATAGTAGTATTCCATTACATTTAGTGGCCTTAAAAAAGTTTTTGGACACCTAAGACATGCTTATAAATCAGAAACATAAAAAACAAGCATATAAAACAAAGGATAAATATACCATGATCATTATAAGATAAAACACATGAAATATTTAAATATTTAAAATTATATGATGATATGGTATTTCATTTATTTAAAATAAATGTATATAAAAATATAAAGAAGATCTGCACACTCTCACCCCACTGAAGTAATGCTGTCTGTGTCAAATAAAGATGTCAACTTTTTGATAGTTTTATTTATTTATTTATTTGTTTATTTAATTTTTTTGTCAAAAATATGGCTTTTTCTGTCAGATTATTAATAGACTGCCTATACCTCTTTATCATCTTTGTCAACCACATTGACCTATTTTAACATTTTGCAAGGCATTCAACTGGTGTATTTTATGCTGGAATGTCCTAGGAACCATTCTGCAGTTGCCAAAAGAGACATCATTGCACAAGAAGCTCAGTGACAGAGGAACTGGAGACAGAGCACAAGGACGGGTTTCTCTTAAGCATGAGTAATCATTGGTGCCTTAAGGAAAGATTTAAACTGAGATTCAAGATCAGCAACAATGAAAACTGTTTTTGTCAACTGTAAACTGACCTCTATAATAGTTCCTTTTCAGCAGATACTTTACTTCAGAAAGCAATGCTGAATACTGGCTTCATTCATTACAATGTTTAATTAATTGTTTACTATTTAAATATATTTTAAATGTAATTTACTCCTATGATGACAAAGCTGAATTTTCAGCAGCCATTACTCCAGACTTTAGTGTCACATGATCATTACGAAATCATTCTAATATGCTGGTTTTGCGCACAAGAAACATTTCTTATTGTTACCATACCAATGTTGAAAACAGTTGTGCTGCTTCATTTTTTTTTTTTTTTTGATAAATACTATAGAGTGTTAAATAAAAACAGTGTAGTTTCATGTATTTTTTGTAACAATGTAAAAGTCTGTTCTGTCACTTTTGATCAGTTTAATGCATTCTTGCTGAGTAAAAGTTACCTTTTGAATGATAGTGTATACTACATAATATACTGACATATTAAACATCAATGCCAAACCATGGTGTAGTGATGATACCAGAAGTTAACATCATGGTACTTTGATATTTACTGTGGTACTGTATGATTAACATTCTTATATCATGATATTTACATGATACTATATATTTACAAACTATGGTATTACTAGCATGGTAACACATGTAAGTATTTTTTGTGAGTTAAATACTTCCTAAACTTAAAAACAGTTCTCTTTTTAAAAATTGTATTTATTCTAGAACAGTATAATGTATGTAGTATGATGGTGTGTTTAAAATGTGTTGACACTTTATTTGGACCTCTCTGAAGCTGACGCTTTGTTCTTATCGGTCAGTTGCTTATTGAAGTATAGCTGAAGCAAGAACATCTAATGGTAAACTGATGACACTGTGGATCTTCCCTGGTCCAAACTGAATGAAATGTGAGGAAATGAGAGCTGACACTTCTCTGAATGAAACAAACGTCTTTGATCATTCAAAGCTCAATGTTCTATAACTCACATAAACACACACACACACGCACACACGCACACACAGAATCTGACACAGATCAATGCATGTTGAAGTCAAGCTTTAAAGCCCAAGAGGTTTACTATGAGATCTGTATTGTAATGTTGATTGTCATGTTGTGAAACTGCTTTAAGGTAAGATTGCTCCTATTCATTGGGTGTCATAGCTGGTCTCTTTTGGCCTTATCTCAAATACTCCAAAAGGCAAAGTCTGCGGATGTGTGTGTGAGAAGATAGAGATAGAGAACAAATGGTACACAGAGGGCAAAAAAGAATAAAAGTCTTTGTTCATAGAAAGGGTTGGGATTATAGCAGAAGAAAGGAGATTTGTTCAGTTTGAAGTAATCCTTCATTTATGTCCTCATTTGATACTGAATCTCTTTTTCTCTTCTCTTTCTCTGCCCCAGGATGAAAAAAATCAGGTATTAATAACCAACGCCTGGCTACAGCTGGTGAGTTTTTACTTAGTTTCCTTTTGTACTCTTTGTGCATGTGTGTGTAATAATGTCAGGCTGCTTTAAGGCAACCAAGTTCACTTGACAGCCATTTTGGTAACATTTCTATGCAGCTACCTACTATTTATTAAGAGCCACAGCTCCTCTGTACTTGGAAAAGACCAAAATGTGTTTTAACTGTTTGTCACAATTACATTTCAATATCATCTAAAATTAATTAAAAACATTAATAAAATCCAACATCGAAAAAACATTCAAATAAAAAAATAAACACACACACACACACACACACACACATTGAAATATGCCTCTACCTGCATCTTTGCAAAAATCCAAAACACACAATTCACTGCAGTTTCAGCTGAAATCAATGCTAGTGATAGTAAAACACCAACAACCTTCTCACACAAGTTATTACAGATTATCAAAGGGGATTATTGATTAATAAAGTTTTGTTTCCACATAGTTCCTTGCACAGTAAAGCCCAGATTTTGACCACAATTTGGTCATCTGTGACAAATTTTGAAAATCCTAAAAGATTCCTAAAATCCTAGGCTAAAATCTGTAGTCTTTAATCGCTGGTTTGACATGTTCACCAACAGCCGATTAATGGCCGTTGCGATCAAATTTTACCTCAGACGAAATTCTGGCAGTGTCAGAAGTTTTGCCGCATAGTCTTGCAGTGTGACGTCTCCTGCGGCGAACATCAAAACTGTCTTTCGTTTTTCAAGACAAGCCATGCTCAGAATTAATGCTAGAGATTTCTTCTAACCGTCATAAACTCCGGCGCTCCCGTCCTTCTCTCACAGAATGCACATGATATGTTGCCTTTGCTATGATAAACACCAGTTGTGCTGCTGCTTTTATGTGGGTGTGTGTTGCTTACATTATTCTTTCTAAATATGCCGGTATTGCCACCATTCATATACATTTCATGATAGCCAACATTTCAGCCCCACGTGTAATGCAGCTCACAGTCACTGAGCGTGTATGGGTTGATAATGTAAAACTTCGGACAAGTTTTCTTGGTTACACTTTATTTTGATAGTCCACTTTAGACATTCTACTAACTATAAGTAACTTTGTAACTACATATCAACTCCATGTCAACTAATTCTCATTCATTTGTAACTACGTGTCTACTAACTCTCAGAGTAGACTGTTAGGTTAGGTTTAGGGTTAGTAGAATAAGTTGACATGTACTTGCAAAATTTCTCGTAGTCAGTATGTTTTATGTTGTGAACCCATCAAAATAAAGTGTTAGAAGTTATTAAGCAGACAATCTATTAAATACTCTAATGACTGCTCGTCGACATGTAGTTGCAAAGTTACTTACTGTTAGTAGAATGACTAAAGTGGAGTACCGAAATGAAGTGTTACCGTTTTCTTGTGCGCACCTATTTTTATCACATCTTGACTGTCATACAGTCTGACATTAATGACATCTGAGATCCCACAGTGTGACATGGTCATCATGTTCGTACAGTCTGACAAGCAACAATCGCAAAGGACTATTAAAAATCGTACAGTGTCTTAAGTCTTCAAAACCATGCACTTTATATTGTATGACTTATAAACTAATACATTTTGACATTTATACATCATATGTACCATACGAATGACTTTTCTGATGTAGCAAATTTGCTCAATATAGCTCACCTGGTACAGCATTCACTTGCAGTGTGGAGCGTTTGGGTACAAGTCACAATTAAAGAGCTCAAAGACTTGTAGAAGACAGCTAAAACGATGATTTTATGTGCTTAAATGTGCTTTTATCTCACGTTTGGTTTTGTTAACACTATCGATTAGGTTTAGGGTAGGGTTTATTGTACGTGGTACATTATTTTCAAATTAAACCTTTTAGCTATACACACTCGACATTTCATCTGTGGACTGCACAATACAAACAAAAACCAAGTTGCCAGATTCACGTTTATCTGTGTTTTGCAGAGCGTTTGCAGAAATTTATCTCAACGTTTTGCAGAAATGTAGGCATGTTTTTTCAGGCTGGAATAAAATCTGGTCACAGTGGTGTCATCATGTCAGACCTATGGACCTGTTTTGTTGTGTTTCATCCCTCTGTGACCCAGTTTTCCCTCATGTTTGATTGTGTCATTTAGTTCAGGTGTGTGTCATTAATTATCTTCATTTTCTTCAGTAAATATACAGTTGTGTTCAGTCCTGTGTTCCCTCGTCCGGTCTACTACATCCCTACGTGTGCATCCTGCCTGTCCAACCTGTGTTTGCTCTTTTGTGGATTATTAAAGACTATTTGCATTGTTCAACATCTTCTTTGTGCGTTTCATTCACCGTAGCGGTGACAGAAGACCGGACCTAGAATAGAGTACGCGGTGCGATTTCCTGCATTTAGTTTTTTCGTTTTTGTGAAAGTTTCTGTTGTTTTTTGTTATGGAGCACGCCGCGAGATTCACCGCCCTGGCTCGGAGTCAGGATATCGAGGAGGCCATTTCACTGTCACTACCGCCTTCGACAACAAGACGCTGAAGTCCCTGTTCAAGATCGGGGCTAACTACCACCGCCCCATCGACCTCCCAGACACCACGGGACTGAACTGGAGGGAGGCGATCGTCCGGTGTCTTAGAGCGTCTGGCCCCGATCCGGAACGCGACTAGACCCAGACCCCAGCCCACCATCACCCCGCTGCGCGGAGCAAGAGCCTGAGCCCACCGCTGATGGAGAGCCAGGGCCCGCCGTGACCGACGAGTCATCACCAAGTGGAGCGACAGTGCTGAGGATCACCCTGGAGATAGAGCCCAACACGTCAGACTAAGTGCGAGAGCCGGCAACAGAGCTCGCCACGAGGGAGAGCGTTATGGACAGTGAGAGCGTGGAGGGAAGGGATGGTGGGCCGCACACACCATCCCTGAACCCTCTACCTGTCTGGATTTCCCACCCAGCCTCCCACTCCCACCTCCTCTATATCAGTCCTCACCATTGCCACCGCTGTCTCCTGGCAGTCCCTCTGTTCACCCTCAGCCCACCATCTGTGCGGTGGGATGGCCGCAAGTCTGCCAGTCTCCATCGGCGTCGTGGCTGCAGGATCCCTTGTCTCTGCCTCCAGCCTCTGAGTCCCGGACTCCGCCTCGGCCCTTCAACCCAATGGCTCCACCATGGCTCCTAGCTCCCTCGGGGTGAACTGTCAGACCTATGGACCTGTTTTGTTGTGTTTCATCCCTCATGTGTTCTGTGTGACCCAGTTTTCCCTCATGTTTGATTGTGTCATTTAGTTCAAGCGTGTGTCATTAATTATCTTAATTTTCTTCAGTGTGTATATAGTTTTGCTCAGTCCTGTGTTCCCTCGTCCGGTCTACGACATCCCTACGTGTGCATCCTGCCTGTCCGCCCTGTGTTTGCCCTTATGTGGATTATTAAAGACTATTTGCATTGTTCATCGTCTTCTCCATGCATTTCATTCACCATAGCGGTGACACATAATTGTTGCTTCTTTGGCTCAAATCATGCTAAAACTGTATTTTACTGTATTTTTATAGATAATCATAGAGTAAATTTTAGTGTAAGTTAATTCAGTGAAAAAGATGATTGGTTTTTTAACTGAAATGTGGGACTTCTATTCCCATAGCCGTCATATTGAACATTATGATTTCTCTCCTTCATTTAATACAAAGTAGTCCATGTCCTCCCCCTTATACTGTTACGGCATCATTTTTGAAAGTCTAATAGCAATTTTGCTTGTTTTAAACATGACAGTCCCCGTGTTCCTGTCCTGCTCAGTTATGCCGCTCAGTGGCACGTCTTCCTCAAATGCTCATTGTTCAGATATCATCCTGGAAAGCAAAAAAACAACAACAGAATTATTTGAAATTTAAATAGGTTGTTCCAGTCACATGGCTTGCAGGTGATGATAAAAAAGGTTTCAGTCCTCAGAGCAACAAGATAATGTCATTTCAATGGTGTCTAGGTTTAATGTCACACCCCTTGTTCACATCAGGCATATTTACAACTAAAATAACAGCTTGAAGTGGAGCAGGACCAAGTCTGTGTCTGGGAGCTTGACTTATAATGGGCTTTCTGATTTCATAACTTTTGGAATAGTCTGTACAAGGCTGCCATTCTCTGGTGCACCTCCTTTGGACTGCATTTTTTGTGTAGCATATGTGACCTGTACTGGCAAAATGAGTCGGAATGCGCAGGCTAATTTGGAGCTACAGGCAAAAAAGTGAAAAATGTTGATTTGGGTCGAATTCCAGGTTTTCACAAAAATTAGTTCATCGAAGCCTCGTCTAGTGATCTCAATGCTCCAAATAGTAATTAAACATCTAAAATTATCTTTATTTTTTACGTTTTCTGAGAGAAGTACCTTTTCTCCACTCTCTTCTTGCACTGTCACTGACTTGACATGAATAGCGCACATAAAGGCGCTTCTCCCAGCGCGCGATCCCAATAAATATACACACAGACTGTATACACAGAATTACAGTATTTAAGTAGGCTATTAACGCAAGCATAATCTGTTATATCTTAAGTGAACGTTTGGGGAACTGTTGGGGAAAACATCTGATGTGTAACATTATATTAGATCCGTGCAGTACAGTAGAACTTACTATATAGGCTGTCTGTCTCATTAATGTTAATCTAACAATAAAAGAAAAGATCGCTGCTCTTTATTGAACTGCTTTTGTAGTTTTAATAATCAGTTTATTTGTAATCAACATACTGAAGTGATTTTTACATTTGATTGTTTTTCTTACTTGAATGCTTTTGTTTAGATGTAAAATTAAAAAGTAATGCATTATTTGTTTCTTTCTATATTTGCTCTGTCTGATGTTGATTTTTTGCATCTGTTCTTTATTTTAATAGCAAAGATAAAATAAAAATGGCTATATTGTGAATATTAATATAGTAATTAACATTAATAAAGCAAGTGGAGGAAACAATGCAACGTTGCGATTTGCTTTGGAACCTTCAGAAAACTTCAACTTGATTTTTCTCAGAACTGACTTTGCTAACTTCATTGACTTCAAACGGGTGTAGCTCAGTTATATTTTTGTCTGATTCCAACAAATCATAATCATTTTGAAGGTCTTTTAATGCAGAATGTGAAAAAAAAACTCTTTTTTGAAAATTTGCTCATTGTGACTCATTTTGCCAGCACAGTTCACATATTTTGTTTCACTTTTAACAATAAAATTGAGTCTAAACAAAATTCAAAGGAGAATGTATAAAATATTTCTATTATATTTCACGGCAGGATTTAAATGAACATCATAAAAAGCATATGAATGAGGTTGCTGAACTGTTTTCAGCACCCAAGAGTGCTTTAAGATGAGCAATGTTATCAGACTTTGAATATATTTTTTCCAGATCTGCATTCAGAACTCATTGCTGATATTATTTACTTGAGTAAAAGCTTCATGCTGAGAAACATTACAAACCAAAGTAATTGCTAAAATGCCCAAGACCACTAAAGGTGCAAAACATAAACAGATTAAATATATTTGGTAAACATAAATCACCCTAAAAGCAGGCAAGTGTGAATTTCATGAAAGACATGTTCGTAAATGTGTTTATACTCAAATGGCACCAACTGGCTTGCGCAAACTGTGGGTTTTAGTTGTTAAAAGGTGTTTCTATCTGTCTGAAACATTGCTCAGCTCTAATTCACCTTTATTGACCTCATCAGCCATAATACATTAGTTTAGCCAACTGAGCACTTAACCATGAAATTAACGTGGATAAGAAATTTTCCACAAAGGGACCGCTCTGATTTTGAACCAACATTCAGACCAGTTGATTTCCAAAGTGCCAAGCAGGCTTAGAGACAGACCTTGCACAGATGATCACCCACAAACTGACTTTTGATTTGTTGACGTTGCAATGTATGGCCCACAGATGGATGTCACATGTTAAATGTAGCATGAGACACAAGGTTTATGACTGAGATAAAGGCTGAGAAAGAGATGAGAGGGAATAGTGATGGTTGTTAACTGTGTGGTGTGTTTTGGTCCTATATTCTCAAATGTCAGCACAAAGAAGCTACATCTGTCTTCTACTAAGCTCAGTTGCTTTAATATATATTGATTTTGAATAGGAGTACCATTGTTGCAGTCTCCTCCAACAGGCCTTACTGAATGAACTGCAGCTTTTTATCCTTTCTGCCTGTCATTTCCTAATGTCTAAAAAATAAATTTGGTAACATCTTTATTTTGATGGTCCCATTTGAATATTCTGTTGACACTAAGTAACATTGCATCTACATGTCAACTAACTCTCATTAGGGTATTAGTAGACTGTTTGCTTAATATCTGCTAACTCTTTATTATGATGGTCTCTCAACAGACATTCTGCTGACTATAAGTAACTTTGCAAGTACGTCAACTTATTCTAACCTTAACCCTACCATTCTACTAATACTCTAATAACACTCTAATGAGAGTTAGTAGATATGTAGGTGCAACGTTACTTATAGTCAACAGAATGTGTTAAAGGGACATCAAAATAAAGTGAAACCTAAATTTTAATTGGGGTTGTCAAAAAGTATTGTTTTTCAAAAAGTACTACATTTCTTTTCATTCATTTAAACCTGACATTATTACCTCAACAATCTATTCTACATGATTTAACATATCTTCTTTTTTTTTCTTTTTTTTTTTTTTTTGTAGAAAGGTGAAGTTGGCATGATCTTAAATAAAGTTCATCAAAATGTTCTTGAAAGGCTTTTTCATGAGTTCATTATAAAAATAAATAGCACAAATTTATACATTATTTTATTAAATAATAATGTATTATTAAAAAAATAGATATATATTATATTTGATATATATTTTATTTGTATTATATTTGTATATTTAAAGTTTAAAATGAAAATATCAGCACAAATCATACAAATATATCAATACAAATTTGGTCCAAAAATTATTTTCTCACCTTATCTTTTATTGGTTCTAAAATCTGCTGCTTAAAAAACATGAAACTGCATGTGACAAAGTGGATCTGTTGTTTTCTTCCTATGCTTTTATTAGACATGGAGTAGAAACAGTATGTTCTTCTGTAAGTATGTGTTTCAGTACATTATATGAAATATGTGCAGCACACATTCCTTGATCCTTTCATGATGTCAGTGCTGAGCAAGCTATTGTGTCCGGAGAGAGAGACAGCGCCTCAGGGAATACGCTCACTAAAGCACACTGGGACATCTGAGCCACAGAGACACACAGAGAGAGATGCGTGGAACAGAAACTTCTCTTTCCTCCTGACCGATCTGCTGTGATCTGTGAGGATGAAACAAACATGATTTTCTCCCTGATGTTTTAACTCAATTAACTGTGCATCAGTGAACACACACACACACACACACACACACACACACACACGTAATCAGAAATAGTTGAAAGGTTGTATTATAATGACAGCAATCTGTAATATATGAGATAAAGAGGGACAAACGTAATAAAGAATATATGTGCTTAACCTACAACCCGAATTCCGGAAATGTTGGGACGTTTTTAAAATTTGAACAAAATGAAAACTAAAAGAATTTCAAATCACATGAGCCAATATTTTATTCACAATAGAACATAGATAACATAACAAATGTTTAAACTGAGAAAATTTTACAATTTTATGCACGAAATGAGCTCGTTTCAAATTGGATGCCTGCTACAGGTCTCTAAATAGTTGGGACGGGGCATGTTTACCATAGTGTAGCATCTCCTCTTCTTTTCAAAACAGTTTGAAGACGTCTGGGCATCGAGGTTATGAGTTTCTGGAGTTTTGGTGTTGGAATTTGTTCCTATTCTTGCCTGATATAGTTTTCCAGCTGCTGAAGAGTTTGTGGTCATCTTTAACGTAATTTTCGTTTAATGATGCGCCAAATGTCCTCTATAGGTGAAAGATCTGGACTGCAGGCAGGCCAAATCAGCAGCCAGACTCTTCTACTACGAAGCCATGCTGTTGTAATAGCTGTAGTATGTGGTTTTGCATTGTCCTGCTGAAATACACGTCATCTGGAGGGGAGCATATGTTGCTCTAAAACCTTTATATACCTTGGGGGGGGGGGGGGGGGACCATAATTGATGTGCTCTATGCATGTGTGTTGATCAGTGTTTACAGTGTTTGCTGTAGTGTGTCAGTAGGAAATATCAGTTTACATTTTCAAACATTCATTTTGCCATTAATTGTAATAATCCAGTGAGATTTTTGTTTGCACAAGGAGTCTGACAACAGCCAGTGCTTCACACAGAGATCTCATCTCATCATCATCCAGAAACAGAACAAACTGAGACAGACTAAATCCAGAAGAACTGTGGCAACGTCTCCAAGATGCTTCAATAAACCTACCTGCAAAGCTACAGTACTGTAGGCACTTATGTAAAATGCTGTAAAATGAGGATGCTGTCAATAATAATGTCATAAATATATTTTCTTTATCAATTAACTTCTATTAACTAAATGAAATCAACATTTGGTGTGAGCATCCTTTGCGTTTAAAGCAGCTTTTGCCCTAGGTGCACTTGTGCATAGTTTTGCAGGTAGGTTTCTTGAAGCATCTTGGAGACATTGCCACAGTTCTTCTGGATTTAGTCTGTCTCAGTTTGTTCTGTTTCTTCATGTCATTCCAGACAGACTGGATGATGATGTGATCAGATCTCTGTGTGGACCGCTGGCTGTTGTCAGACTCCTTGTGGAAACAAAAATCTCACTGGACTACTACAATTAATGGCAAAATGAATGTTTGGAAATGTAAACTGATATTTCCTACTGACACACTACAGCAAAGATACAAATAACTGATTTAAAACCATTTTTTAGTTGGTGAAAACACTAGTGTTCTAATAATTTTGGCCACCAATGTGTATGAATAAATAAAAGCCCATATTAAAAATCTGTTCAACACATAAAGCATTCATGTCTCTTAAGAAGACTTGGATTAAACTTCTAGTTTTATACAGATTACATTTTACAATGTATTTGTGTACTTTTTAAAGCATGAAAATTTTCAGTGGATGGACAAAAATTATGAAAGAATATTAACATTAAAATATTAATAATTATAAAAATACTGATATTAAAATTAGCTTTTGCATTCATGTTTCGAAAATGTTTCTTGGGTTTGGAAGAACATTAGGGTTAGGAAACGATGACAGAATTTTCAGTTTTGAATGCTTTATTAATAAATCAGTTACAGGTTTTGAAGCTGAATGATCAATCCAGTGTTTGTGTCAAAGTATATTTAAATGTGAACATTTTTAAAGTATGCATCCACACACAATGTTTTAACATTTAAATAAATAAGGAATGGGGCTTGAGGAAGCTTTGTGGCCAAGCTTAAACTCTGAATTAACTATTTGTATGTTTTCCCTAATGAGAAACTCTCAAAAACAAACAACCCACAATTGCCACCATAGAACTGCAGCACTGCAATGCTACTGTGTAGGAATAAATGGACTGAGTATCAAACAATGGAAATATCTGTTCTAATTATCAATGCAGCAAGTCTGATTTCAGAATGCAATGTCTTGTTTGCCTCAATTGATGGTATCTCTAAATTAATTTAATAGAATACTAGTGTGCTTTCTGTTGCTTTTAAGAAAGACTGCTTGTGTGCTGCTTAATAAAGCTTTAAAAAAGAATATATTATGCTAAATCCACAGTGGCACCGCATATTATCCTGCCCTCTAATACAGCGGGGAGGCAACTTTAGGCTAGAGAAAATATAGCCAAGGGCCGTCTACACCTCTGAAAAGGGATCAGGTGGAGTTCATGCACAAAGAAGTGAGATGATCAACACACATTACTCATACTAAAAAGCTTGACTTTCAGTGACTTTATTGAACTTTAATTATTGGCATTTATGTGATTTTTAGGGACTGTTTTAGCACATTGTGTTATATTCAGTTTTGTGTATTGCATATGCATATGCCTTTGCTCTGTGTTTTATGTGTATTTATGTTCTCTTCTTATTTCCCAGTGGTAAATTTACATGTGTGTACCCTGGGCAGACCACAGCTGTGTGATTGTGTTATTGTGTTTTCTGGCTCTGTGTGTGTGTGTGTGTGTGTGTGTCCGTCCAATATGTTTGTGTATTAGCAGTCAAGCATTTTAATGGTGTTGAATCTGATGTGTTTTGTGTATTCAGGCATGGACGGATGTCTATCTGAGTTGGAACCCTGATAACTATCCTGGTGTTCAGACTCTGCGTTTCCCATCCAATCAGATCTGGACACCAGATATTCTGCTGTATAACAGGTAACGGACACATTGTCACATTTATATAATTTTGTTTGCTTGGAGCCCACAATAGTGTGTTTTTCTTAAACCTGCCTAATGATCGGTTTTATTTCAATAAAGCAATAAGCCACAGGAGGCTGTTCATACAGTACAACACATACAACACACTCCAGTGGCTTATTGCTTTTCCAAGACAGCAGCAACAGCAATACAATAAAAGTACCTTCAGTGATAAGAATAAGAGGTTACACTTCAGTTTAGGGTGTGTAATTCTAGATTTTTATATGGAGTAATATCAATTTGCAATGTGTGCTTACTATAGGGTTGGGATGAGAGGTTGCTTTAGGGTTAGTTGCTTGTAATTACTATAGCAAGTACCTGTAACAAATGAAACGAGGACACTGTAAAATACAGTGTTACCGATTAATCTTAGGGAAAGATAAACAATCCCTTTGGTTGTCAAGAAACAAAGCAAAATTATACATGAATATAGGATTCAACTGATGTAGTCATGGTTTGTATAAAAAGTGGGGTTACACTTTATTTCAAAGTGTCCTTGTCACAGTGTAAATATACAATTAAGTACTGAGTAATATTAACAATGTGTACCTACATGTTTAGGGTAAGTTGCTTGTAATTATTACAATTTACTGTTATTACTATAGTAAGTACATCTAATGTGTAATGAGGACACTGTAAGATGAGGTGTTACCAAAAGTTGGCATTTGGGGGTAAAGGTTTGGATCAGGAGTATTCATTAGATTACGCACAAACATTAGAACAGGTGATGTATTGTGTAGTTTATGTACTGTAGATTAAATTTAAACTGTTTTGGTCATTCAGTTGTACTTTGGACGGTCTACGCTAACTACAGATATCTATACAGATGTCATCAAGACACATGAAGTGACTAAGAGTAAATTTGTACTTCCTCTGTGTTGAATGATGGCCGACAGGAACAGAGACTGTTTAATAATACAGGAGTTCTGATCTCACTCCAACAGGAGAAAGCCCTTAAAACACAGCAGAAAACAGAGCTTTATCGAGCTTACATAGACACGTTTTCATGTGTCTCATATCTTTGTGGATATGGTACTGTAATTTTTGTTAATGCCAAGTAGTCATTAAGAAGCATGAAGAAATTTTGTCATGCATCCTGACACAGGTAGTGGTCCACATGTGATGTTTCACAGCACCCAAATATGGATAATAAAGTCCTTCAGTGTAATTTTGCTGAATGTTAAAGCAGGGACAGTTCATCTAAAAATGAAAATGCTGTCATCATTTACTTATCCTCTAAACCTACTGTATATGACTTTCTTACCAAGAACTTAAAGGGATAGTTCACCCAAAAATGAAAATTCTGTCATTAATTACTCACCCTCGTATCATTCCAAACACATAAGACCTTCGTTCATCTTCGGAACACAAATTAAGATATTTTTGATGAAATCCGAGAGCTTTCTGACCCTCTATAGACAACAATGTAATGTTGTGGTACTCTTGTGAACAGTGGTGGACGGTGACGTGGAGGAAAAGAATTATTGAATAAAGTCTTTTTTTTTTCTTTGCACACTTATGGGTTTGGAACGACATGAGGGTGAGTAATTACTGACAGATTTTCATTTTTGGGTGAACTATCCCCTTAAATGTTGCATGAGAAAGAGCAGCATGAACATTCTTTAACGCATCTCTTTTTTTGGTCCATTGAAGACAGAAAGTTCCCTATCTGTCGGTCACTACAAGTTATGTTGTGACGACATTAGGGGATTCAGTTGGGAGCCCCAATCATCTCTGACTTTAAGAGAAAACGCCAATGAATATTGGCTAGTGGATTTTGCATACCTGAGCCACTCCCCGTGCATACGGGTATAAATAGGCGACAGGTGCATCCACTCATCAGATTTTTGCTTCGGAGCCGAGTGGATGAACGTGTTGATCTCCACAAAGCCATTCATCATCTGTCTGGAAGCTGTTCTGGTTGGGGTCACGGTGTGAACAGCGGTGTCCCTGTCTGCAGAGATTCCCCTGGGCACTTCAATTAAAAGAGCAGATTTCCTAAAGGAGCAAATCACGGTCAGTTCGCGTCTTTTTAAAGACGCCGTTCTGGCATTGTCCTCTTGGTTGCGGTCGTTTCCTATCCTCCGTCGACAGCCACGATTGTTGTTTTCAGTGTCTGGGCATCCAGCACGCTGAAGCTGTGTTCGTGGATGGTTTCTGTGTTTGTTTTGGGTGTGTAACCATGGCAGCGCTGCGATCGCGCCTCTCTCTCCTCAAGGGGATGGGAGGGGCTCCCTCTGTCACTACCGGCGCTGGCTTCTCTGCCACGAGCAGAGAACCATCGGCTAGTGCTCTGGGCGATCTGAGGGTTACAGTGAGAGCCTTTCCGCTAGGCCAGTCCCCATGGACCTTTCACTTCTCCCGCAGCAGCTGTTCTGTGCGGCTCCCCGGTGATTCTGCTGTGCCGTCTTACGGCGTGCCCAGCGTTTCATTCGGTGCGCCGATAGAGGATCAGATGTCGATAGCAGCATCGGGGGATGGCCAATCATCCTCTGAGGATGAAGATTCGGTGGGGCTGCCCCCCTCGGGTGTCGCGGCCGCCGCCGAATCGGACCCAGAGTTGATGGCAGTGTTTTCTCGGGCCGCCGCGAGGATCGGGCTGGAGGCGTGCACACCTCCCAGTCCCGAGCCCTCATGGCGAGATGATTGGTTCCTCGGCACGGGCCATGGCTCGCGACCACACCCTGCCCCGGTTCCTTTCTTCCCGGAGGTGCATGAGGAGCTGATGAGCTTGTCTGCCTCCCCCATCCTCACTACCCTCGATGGCGGGGCAGCTGGGGGGTACGTTGACATTCCCCAGGTGGAGAGTGCAGTTGCAGTGCACCTGTGCCCGCAAAATGCCACCACTTGGAGGAATCGTCTCCCGTTCAAAGCCTGTAAGCTGACAGCCGCTCTCGCGGCCAAAGCTTGCAGTGCTGCGGGCCAAGCCGCCTCTGCCCTTCATGCCATGGCTATCCTGCGAGCACACCAAGCCAAGGCACTAAAATGCACGAGGGTAGTACCAACCCGAGGTTGATGCAGGAGCTGCGCTTGGCGACTGACCTTACCCTACGGGTGACGAAAGTCACAGCGCGGTCCCTCGGGAAGGCAATGTCCACACTTGTGGCCTAAGAGCACCATCTATGGCTCAGCCTGGCTGAGATGAGCAATGTCGACAGTGCGCTTTCTCGACGCTCCCGTCTCCCAGGTTGGACTGTTGGGCGACACTGTCAAGGACTGTGCCCAGCAGTTCTCAGCAGTACAGAAGCAGACTGAGGCCATCCAACACATCTTGCCCCGGCATGATGCACCATCTGCCACCGCTCCATCGCAGGCCAGCCCCCAGTCTGCTCATCGCCATGGGCGCCCTCCTGCGTCCTCCAGAGCTGCTCCGCCCCGTGCTGGATCATCACCTAGGGTGCCGCGTCGAGCCTCTTGCAGGAGTGCAGCACCCCCCGTGTCCCACCCGGCCCCGAAATCGTCCAGGGAGGCAATAAAGCGGCCCTGACACGGGCAACCCGGAAATGTGGGAAGCTGCTCTTTCTCCAGAGGAGGGTCGGGTGGAAAATAATTTTTTCTGTTCCGCTGCTGGCTCAAGAGCCAGCGGTAACCACATTGTCAAAGAAAGATCAATTTCAATGGCTCGCAGGCTGACAGTGTGCGACGCACTGCCTCCTCACTCTCCGCCAACGATGCCTCCTCTTACCAGTGGCCAAGAGACTGCGGTTGGGAGACGCAATGCCTCTCCACGCATCTCTGGCCAGTCCCTCTGGGGACGCGGGGACTTCTGCTGTGGTCAGTCAGAACGCGATGCCTTCTGTGCTATCCAGCACAACTCCCCTCCACTGCACCACCACGGCTATGTCGATTGTCCCTTTGGTGCCACTTGTACGGAGTTTTGGGGCGTGGCTTGCGCTGCCCAACCCGTACTGCTGGCTCATTCGCACAGTCCGACTCGGCTATGTGATGCAGTTCACCAGGCGACTTCCCAAGTTCAGCGGTATTCTCAAGACTTCGGTGGCAGTCCGAGAGGCACCTGTCTTGCACGAGGAGAGTGCTGTCCTCCTGGCAAAGGATGCAATCGGGCCGGTCCCTCCAGCCGTGAAGAAGCAGGGGTTTTACAGCCCTTACTTCATCGTACCCAGGAAAGTTGGTGGCCTCCGGCCAATCCTGGATCTGCGAGTCTTGAATCAGGCTCTGCACAAGCTTCCGTTATATGTTGACGCAGAAGCGCATCATCAGATGCATCCAACCCCAGGATTGGTTTGCAGTGGTCGAACTGAAGGACACTTACTTTCATGTCTCAATTCGCCCTCGACACAGACTGTCAGTTTGTGTTTGAGGGTCGGGCATGGCAGTACAGGGTCCTCCCCTTCAGGCTTTCCCTGTCCTCTCGAGTCTTTGTGAAAGTCACGGAGGGCGCCCTTGCCCCGTTACGGGAAGTGGGCATCAGGATCCTCAACTGTCTCGAACATGGCCTGCGCGCGAGAACAGTTGTGTGATCACATCGCCGCGGTACAGTTCGCATGACCATTACGACAATGCGTTGCCGCTCATTCAGCCCCTGGATGGACCTTGTCTTTCTACGGGTCGAAGTACCCTTAGAGCAAGTGTCTCTGCATGCCGTTGTCACGATGGATGCCTCCAGTGTGGGCTGGTGTGCTACATGCAATAGGCAGGCAGCCTCGGGGTTCTGGACAGGGACTTGACTGCTTTGGCACATCAACTGCCTCGAGTCGCTGGCAGTGCTACTAGCCTTGCAGCAGTCCGGCCGCTGCTGCTTGGCTAGCACGTGTTGGTCCGCATGGGCAACACTGCGGCTGTCTTGTACATCAACTGGCAGGGTTGTCTACGATTACGTCGCATGTCAAAACTCACCCGCCATCTCCTCCTCTGGAGTCAGACGCAGCGCAAGTCGCTGCGCGCTGTCCACATCCTGGGGGAGCTCAATCGTGCAGCCGATGTGCTCTCACGACAGCTCACGTTCCCTGGAGAATGGCGACTCCATCCCGAGACGATCCAGTTGATCTGGAGTCGATTCGGGGAAGCTCAGGTAGACCTGTTTGCTTCCCACGAGTCCTCCCACTGCCAGCTGTATTTCTCCCTGACCGAGGCCCCCCTCGGCACGGACGCACTGGCACACAGCTGGCCTCGGGCCCTACGCAAGTATGTGTTTCCGCCAGTGAGCCTGCTCGCACAGACGCTGTGCAAGGTCAGCGAGGACGAGGAACACGTCCTGCCGGTTGCACCGGTTGGCCCACCCAGACCTGGTTTTCGGAACTCATACTCCTCATGACAGCCCCTCCTGGCGCATTCCTCTGAGGAAGGACCTCCTTTCTCAGGGGCCCGGCACCATGTGTTACCAGCGTCCAGATCTTGGAACCTCCATGTG
Organism: Spinibarbus caldwelli; assembly: GCA_039654775.1. Lineage (NCBI taxonomy): Eukaryota > Metazoa > Chordata > Actinopteri > Cypriniformes > Cyprinidae > Spinibarbus > Spinibarbus caldwelli. The sequence goes on along the minus strand of CM077224.1, from coordinate 15,736,203 downwards.
TGGTTCCTGGATGAGACATGGCAGTCTTGAGTGTTTTGTCCACCGGCGGTGGAAGACACTTTCACTCAAGCCAGAGCCCTCTCTACGAGGTGAGCTCTTGCCTTGAAGTTGAGTCTGTTCGTGATCTGGTGTTCTTCTTGCCGAGAAGACCCCCAAAGATGCACGATTGGTGTAGTGCTTTCTTTCCTGCAGGAAAGGTTAGAGCGTAGGCTCTCACCCTCCACCTTGAAAGCGTATGTGGCTGCTATCGCAGCGCATCACCTTGCAGTGGACGGCTGGTCCCATGGAAAGGACGATCTCATCGTCAGGTTCCTGAGAGGTGCCAGAAGGTTAAATCCTCCTAGGCCACCCCTGGTGCCCTACTGGGATATCTCTGTCGTCCTGTTTGGACTTCAGAGGGGTCCCTTCGAGCTGCTGGATACAGTCGAGCTGAAGTTCCTGTCTGCTAGGACAGCGCTCCTGACCACGCTCACTTCCATCAAGAGGGTCGGGGACCTCCAAGCATTTTCGGTGAGCGAAGAGTGCCTTGTGTTTGGGCCAGACTACTCTCATGTTTTCCTGATACATGCCCAAGGTTCCCACCATGCCCTTCTGCAATCAGGTGGTGAACCTGCAAGCACTGCCCTCGGAGGAGGCAGATCCAGCCTTGGCATGCTGTGTCCTGTAAGAGCGTTGCGCATATACGTGGCCACACCCAGAGCTTCAGAAGCTCTGAGCAGCTCTTTGTCTGCTGCGGACGTCAGCAGAAAGGGAAGATTGTCTCCAAGCAGAGGTTGGCCCACTGGATAGTGGATGCCATCACCTTGGCGTACCAATCCCAAGGCGAGCCGTGCCCCCTGGGGGTGAGGGCTCACTCCACACGGAGTGTTGCCTCCTCCTACGCGTTGGCACATGGCGCCTCTCTGGCAGACATTTGCAGAGCTGCGGGCTGGGCGACACCGAACACCTTCGCGAGAATTTATAGCCTCTGCGTTGAGCCAGTTTCTTCCCGTGTGTTGGGTAACAGGCAAGTGGCTGGAAGAGCTGGCCGGTGTCACGCTTGCTGCGCCATTCCCCCTCACCCGAGGATGCGAGTGCCTTTTTCCTCCTCCAGTAAATTCCCCAGATGGCGAACCCTGGTGGAGTTCCTCCAGCAACCCCCGGCAGTCATACTGGGTGGAGCAGTCTGACGCCAGGCCCAGTGCTGGCATTAATTCACCCGGGTCTCCGGTCAGCCCCTGTACTGGGCTAGGTGTCCATATGGCTTGATTCCCTTCAGGCAATCCCATATGTATATTCTTCCACGGTAAGGTTTCCCTCTCAGTAAACCCGTGTCTTCCCTTTGACAGAGCACTCTGTCAGGCTCTGCTGACGGCTCTCCTCCCTACTCCTAGGTAGGACCTGCCTCAGAGACCAATTTCATATGTAGTACTGCCCCAGGCCTGGGTCAGTCCATATCAGTGTCTCCACATGTCACCTCCCTACGGGCAGGATGTGGCCTCCGTAGCACCCTTCTCCGGAAGGCTCGCTTCCCCGTCGTTACTGCCGAGCTGTAACAACAAATAGGAAAGACTTGAAGCAAGCTTTCGTTGAAGGTCAAAATCCCTTCTAATTTCTGTGGTGAAAGGAACACCGGCTTGCCTATCTCCAGCAGCGATGTACTCACCTGTGGTCCCTGCGGGTACCAAGGTCAGCGAATTTGCGCTGGGGCGATGGGAAGGTTACGACCTTTGCATGGAGTTTGTCTGTCACGCGCTTGCTTGTCAACATTTGCAGAGCCATAAGGTTGTGACGGGGTTCAGGTTGTGGCGCTTTCCATGGACCCCTAATGTCGTCACGACATAACTCGTAGTGACCGACAGATAGGGAATGTCTCGGTTACGTACGTAACCCTTGTTCCCTGATGGAGGGAACGGAGACGTTATGTCTCCCATGTCACAATCTTGAACCATCGCTGGGTGCCAGGGACACGTTCTCGGCTCCTCAGCGGAAAACCTGATGAGTGGATGCACCTGACGCTTATTTATACCCGTATGCATGAGGAGTGGCTCATGTATGCAAAATCCACTAGCCAATATTCATTGGCGTTTTCTCTTAAAGTCAGAGATGATTGGGGCTCTCAAGTGAATCCCCTAATGTCGTCATGACATAACGTCTCCATTCCCTCCATCAGGGAACGAGGGTAACGTACGTAACTGAGACATTCTTCATGTTTGCAGTGACATGAAGGTGAATAAATGATGACAATTTTCATTTGTGGGTGAACTATGCCTTTAAGCAGTGTTAAAGTTTGGGTGGGCTTTGAAAACACAAGCCTTGTGTCAACATTCAGTAGATTTGAGTCACCATCTGTTCTATCTGAATGGACGTCTGAACTGATTTGTGATGTAGTTTTATTATATCTTACTTCAATCTAGTTGCTCTTACCACAGAATTGAAAGCTCAGGAAATAAAGACAAGCAGTGAAATATCAGTTTACACATCACAAGGCATTAGGGCACACCGGAGGCTATTTTAATTTTATTTTTTTTTTTACATTTTCCTTCATAACTCAAAGTACTACAAATCCACCTGCCAACAACAGTACACTGTTAGACATTTCAAAGGGTTTTTACAGTAACTTACTGGCAACACTGTCAGTAAGTTCATGTAATTAAGATTTACAGCAGCGAACTGTATTTGATTTACAGTTGCAAACTGTACTGTTTTACAGTAAATTACTGTAAAAAAATCCAGTTAATCAGTATACTACTGTAATTCATTCATTTTAATATAGATTTCATTAGATTTGATTATTTTTATATAGAATTCATTTTATTTTTACTCTACATAGGTACTACTGGCATTCAATTAAAACAGACAAAATAATTACAAAATATCAAATTCTTTGTTTAAACCATTGCATGTAACACTTAAAAATACAGTCTTCCAACTCTGGAACAGTGCATCTTCACCATTTCTCCTGTCTTAGGATGTTTTGCAGTGCATTATGTTGTATCATCTGCATTTATCCTCACAAAGAATCTTTAGGCAACAGAAACATAATGGGGAAAAAAGACAAGCAGCCAAAGAATACATAGCCATCTGCAAAACCCAGGTGCTGCTCCAAAACGTGGCCACCACCTTTGCTCACCATCCACTTTGTTAGTGACAGAAATGCCTTCCCTGAAAAACAAGAAGTAGAAATGGCACTTTTAAAAGGCAAAACCCATATAGAATACACAAACCTCTCAAAATCATAGTTGCTCTCTTACCATGAATTATCAGTCTCAGGGTGGCTGGCCTGCTCATGTCTTTCTTGATGCTTCATTGCAGTTGCCTTTAAAACACAAATACAAAAAAAAAAAAAAAAAAAAAATGCAGTAAATCTTAAATTCCATTAAAAACTATAACAAACTAATTCTTAAACTAGAAAGGCAGCTAGCCATTAAAATTGTTTAACTCAGCTAACATACGATTTTATTTTCTCAATAGGCTACTGGCCAACATTAACTATTAACACCTGAACAAAATAATCACATTAGTTAACCTAATGTTAATATAAGCGTTGCTCGTTAAAAATAATTTTGATTCGGTAACTTAATTCAATAAGCTGACTAAAGTCATTTGAAACGACAGTGCAGTTTACCATAGTAAAGTTTGTTACCGCCGTGTTGACGGGTAAATGTTACTAAAGTTAGGTTAAACTGGTGTGCAAAAATCTGACACAAACACACAGACAAACGTACATATATTTTTACCTTGCTTGCAGGTCTTATTCTCTCATAAGGTGCATCGACACACAGCGCAGATGTTCTTCGGAACTCTTCTGCTCTCGCAGGTTCATCCCCGGGAAAAACCTGTGGCGCTGCCCCGCTGCTTCCGTGTCTTCCTCAGACGCGAATGGCGCGGCGCGACTCGACAAAAAACAATACAGAGCCTATTATACTATCTACAGTGGATGTGGACAGTAAAGTGATGCCCCGGTATATTTCTGACTTACAGATGTACTCCAAGCGCTCGTGCTGTTTCTGACACGAAGGACAAATGGATTTTCCAATCATTACAAGCCATGTAACACATCCAGTGTAGTCGGTCCCAAGCTGTTGCGGCTTTGTAGACACCGTGTAGGGCAAATCGTGTCAATCCAAATGTAAGAAATGAGGAGAATAAAACAACCTCAATAGAATGGCGCCAAAGAGGCCGTTACAGCAAATACAGTAGTATACAGCAATTTAAAAAAAAAATACAGTAAGTCCCTGTATGTGGGGTCTGACGTCACAGAAAATTCCCATGATGCAAAGAGTATTACAGTTATTTACTGTAAAGGGAATTTGCAGTATTGTACTGGGTGATATACAGTAAATAACTGTAGAAATGACAGAAATGTCTAACAGTGTAGAACCACTAAAACATTTACATTGAGAGAGACTTGATCATAATATTGAATTATGGATTTAATTACAGGAAGTCAGAGTGTTATAATAAAATTTTTAAAGAAGCAACTTAGAGATGAAGGCATAAAAAATATTGGGCATTTTAAAAACTCACTTCAAAAGCTTTTCTTTTATATCTAGAAAAACTTTATTTTTCTCAGACAGAGAATAAATGTGTTAAATGAGTGTTAGCAGCTCCTTTAATCAGATTTATTCTGTTCAGTAGTATGATAAATGATAGTCAAAATTTGTGTGAAGGGCCATTCTGAAACATTTAGATAACAGCCTTTTATTCATTCATTTTTTGTGCTACTTTCAACGGGTTTAACCACTTGAATAGTCAGTGTCTGGTCTAGTTTGTTAACAGGTTTAATCTCCAGAAGGGTTGATCTACCATTGTCATCATTGTGCCCTTTCATTGTGCAATTAATTATGTGCAATACCCAACACACTATTTATACTTATTTAACATATCCTACCTCTTGTTTTTTATATAATAGTTTTTACTCACCTTTATTTTATTTGTCTGTCACCAAGATACATCTCTTGTGTGTAAACATACATCTGATTCTGAGTATTCAACCTTAACAATGTAAAGTAAACCAACTATTCTGATCCTCTTCATTTAGCTACATTGCTTTTATCACATCCCATCTTTAATCCAATGTATGTGGATTCTTTCTAATATATTCCACACCCTTTTCTACTTGATCAGCAGATGTCCAGATCATTTTATAGAGGTAATTAGAACAAAGTTTACAGCAAACATACACCTTAAGTTGAATACCACTAGTAAAAGAAAAGAGAAAGGTGAAGAATACAGACAGAGAAGTTAGTGAGGTGAGAAGAGAATTACACGCATCATTAAGCTGCTTTACCCATAGATCATCAACTCCTGATGATGGCAATGTCACTCTTCTGAAAAGAAATGAACAATGAAAGAAAGAGTTCAAGAGAGACAACATGAGTGAAATAATACAGAAAAACAATTTCAAACCCTTTTATTCTGTCTGTCTCAAAGAAATGGTATGAAGTGTCAGTGGTTGGATGAAAGTTCTTGTGTCTTTAAAGTGCCCCTGTTATGGGTAATGAAAGTTTCATATTTTGGTTTTGGGATCCCCAACAACAGGTTGACATACATGCAAGGACAAAAAAAAAAAAAAACCTTTTCATTGTCTTATAATATGCATTTATTTTTACCTTACTTGCTCAACGACTCCCAAACGATTCGCTCAACGATTCATTTTTCCAGACCCCTCCTTTGCGTGACGCTAATCAGCGGTGATTGGTCCGATTGGTTTCATTTTCATTTCATCATGCCTGTAATGCCTGATAAAGCAGCTTTTGTGAGCACAGTGCTGCTTTGTGTACAGCGTTACCGGGGAAACAGCTATTTTTACCGTTCCAAAAGCGCACCTAGTGGCAAAGAATGAATTTGCATTTTCATTCAGACCAACGCGATAAGACCAACAAGTAGGCGGGCAATATGCTAATGTTTCATGTTGACGTCAACATGAAACGGCTTGGGATTCGTTTTAAAAATGACTCGTTTCAATGATTCAGAGTCGACTCTTTCTTTTGAGAGACAATAACTTTATACACGGTGCACTTTCAGATTTAAAACTTTGCAGGATGTTTTCATTCACTTAGAGCTGTGTTACATACTGCATGAAAGGTAATTTTTAAAAATCCATAATAGGGACTCTTTAAGAGATTCATTTCAAGAGAGGACTGTTCAAAAAATGTGGGGAAATATCAGGGGTGGGTGCAATCCATTTTAAGCGTCTTTTCCTGTCCTGATGCACACATACATGCTGTAATCAGTGATAACATATTGTGAAAATCAAGATGTTGTCATATTTGCTTCTTGTTTTATATTTTAGAACAATTTTTTCCCAAGAAATCTGAATCATTTACAAGAGCTGGTCAAGAGCTAGTGTTTGCTGACATACATGTTATAGTCTGATATCATACGGAAGAGACGATGACTCTGAAATGTGTGCAGATATATACACTACATACTGTAGATATTATATTACAGTTTTTCTCAATCACTTTGACTGTTATCGAATCACAGATTTTTTTCTCTCAAAAAATTAAGTTCAGATGTCTGAACAATTAATTTCTTGTTCACATCAGATTTTAAATTGCATGTGTTTTAGCACATGTGTGCAAATTTTCTACAATTTGCACAATATCTAAATTCACATGGCTTGTTGATTAAAACTGATGAGTTGATTCTAACTGAAAATTGTCATATTCATCACAACTTCAAAACATTCTTTAATCATGTGAGCCATTTTTTGCAAAATGATCCATTCAGTTATCAAAATTTGTCAGAGATGCTTGTATATTCCATAAACATCTGACATGGAATTGTTGTAATGTCCACTAAGTTGGCAAATGGGTTACAAATGGGTGGAAGCTTTACAGAATTTTTGGAAACTTTCCAGGATTTATTTGGAAACTTTAGAAAACTTTGGTAAATTTTCGAAAACTTTTTGAAAGTTTTCAGTAAATTTGCTGGACATTTTCTGCCTCTTTGCAACCGTACTTGCAATTGTAATGAAATAGGAATCACAATCAATAAACAAAGTTTGGAAGCATAGGCTATATATGGAGTTTGCCCAGCACAAGCACTACCATTTTTGAACAAGGAGGAATGTCACAACTCTAAACAGCAGCAGTTACAGCAGTACTATATAAATACATTTAAATTTGTACAATACAATACACAGAGAGGACAGATGTAGTGTTATGTATTATTTAGACAGAGCTGCTCAGAGGTCAGATTCACTTTCCATACCACCACCCTCTTTTTATACAATGGACTGCACTGATTACAAGACTTCCATCCCCCATTTCTTTCTTTTTTATTCTTTCAAACATTAAAGTCTTTTGTGTGTATTCTGCAGAAATGCATGATTACAAATATTTGCCTCAAATTCCAGTGATAAAGATGATCAGTGGTATTTCCCTTCAGCTCCTCCTAATGTTTCTCTATTGATAACCATTCTAAAATATATGTGTCTTCTGACAATCAATCAATCAATATTCCAAGCATCATTTAAATTGCTAATGTATAATTCTATTATAGCAGATCTTTAAACCAGTGTCATTTTGTTTTGATGGGCCTATAACATCACAGAATAGTGTGTAAAGGGCTTAAGACTCTGTGTTCTTGGTGTTGTCTTAATAAGAGTATTAATACAGGTTTATTATATTATCTGGATTGAGTACAATAATTACTACGACTACATATTGTGTGCCAGATTTTGTGTGCAACACTCATTTATAGAGCAGATTTCAGCTGGATGATTTTATTAGTGACAAAAATGAAAGACAATGTAATAAAGCATTTGGTGAGTTACTAAAAATATTTCACTAGTTTGCATCCTTAAAAGTGTAAAACAAACAAACAAAAAACAATCTGATGAGGAAAAACAAATCTGCCTGGAAGAATATGCCAGATGATTTGTAAAAAAATAAATAAATAAAAGAAACTGTGCCATGTGCATGTGCAATGCCATGCCATGTGCATGTGCATGTTTGACAGGGTTCAAACCATTCAGAATTTTGCAGATTTCCTATCAAAATCACTGATGGTACAACATTAATGAGATAAATAATGAACATCTTGTGTGTTCATTATTTATCTGGACTAACAAGTTGAATGGAAAGATTACCAGGTCATCTTGTTTATATTCATTCATATATGAATGAAAATTCAAATGCGTATTTTTGACTTTGACATCCTTCATAAATGTATCACACAACAAATAAAATACTGGAGAAACTGTGGCAAGGTGCTTTACAACATCTGCCATTCACAAGAAAACTGTTTGACTCAAGAAGCATGACGTGTAGAAGGAAGGAAATGTATTGAAGATTTAGATCTTCCAACTTAGTACAGTTATTAGTTATTATTCACTTAGTAAAGTGATGACCAGTATGTTCTTTTATTCATTACTATATTGGTCTAGATTGGTCCCATGTGCTCTGCAAACAGTTTATTTCCACCATTTACCACCCTAACAATAAATTCATATTTTCGACAATAATTTGGTTTTAATTTAACACATTTGTCATGGACAATTAGAATTGCAACTAAATGTGCCTGTATGATAGAGAGAAATGGGAGCTGTGTTTTGTGTCAGTGACTGACAGCAGTAATTGCCTTCTCTATGGCCAGGCTTCATAAATCTACATTATGCAAATGTCTTTTGTCGTAGCTTGACAGGTGTCACCTCTTCCTAAAGCTGCATTACAACAACTTACTTGCTGTTTGAGGAAAAGATGTAAAGAGCTTTTAATCTACATCATCCGAATTGTGCCAGATCATGCACACCTCAAAATATCGCTCATGGCCACTCAGCCAATTACAATGATCCTCTTGGCAGAAAACAGTATAGCTAAAGCATCATGCCATGTTAAGATGAATATATTAAGAGATGAACATCCAGAGATGCTGACTGTGGTGTCTGACTCTGAGGATGAGTAGAAAGAAGATAAACCTCTAAAGACAAGACAGAATGCATTTAGCTAAAATATTTAATGTGGATGGATGTGGTGTGGTGCCAGTGGTGTACAGGACACCCCTGCTCCCCGCGGTGCGTGGGACATTCTAGACAGGACATTCTAAAAGGCATTCACAAATCATACAGAATGGGGGGGGGGGGGGGGGGGGGGGGGTTCGTGTTCGAGACACTGCAAAAGATGCGAAACATGAGTGCAAAGGTAGTGCAGTGGAGTCGAAAAGCGCGTGAAAAACTCTTATCGTGGTTTTAAAACAACCAAGGAAAATCAATTTTCTCTCACATTTCACTTGTCATATACACTGTACTTCAACGAAAATGGCACCATAATTGAAGTAGATATTTTTATACTTAAGATGGCTTATGCATTAAGACAGCGATATTAAAGGATCAAGAGCGCAGAATATGAACGCAGTGCGCAAAGTTTTAAGTTAAGCGTTTACCTCCCACTGTAAAAAGTGGTAACGTGTAATTGTCATGTTAAACCGATATTTCGACTTGTTCTTACTCTTAAATTTAGTTTTGCCTCCAGGTTCATAGACTAAATACTTTCCTGCAGGGATTTCAGCCTGACTAAAAAACGTTATTCAATAATAACCTAAAACACATCAATGCAATGATAATTCACCGCATAAATCTAAATGGGGGAGACAGACTCAGTAGTATGTTCCAGCAGGTGCACAATAAATTTTCATACCCCATCACATTCTTTTGTGGGGGGCCTCAAAGATATGTGTGGTATGCCACTGTGCATTAAACTGGAGACATTTGTGCCAGTTAAGCAATATAATGTAAATGTGTCAGACAGAAGCTAAAAAAGAACGCTAGAATAGATTGGATTACTGTAGAATAGAGTGGATTAGTAACTGGTATGAATCAGATTATTTTGTGTGTCTGCGGATTGTTTTAGTGTGAAGATTCATGGAGAATGCTTCAGTGCACAATGGAAAGCTGTCAACTTAATGTTATCTCTGAAAGCCAAGAGGATATTGTCAAAGACACACTTCTTTTCTTCAGCTACACAATGAACCACCTGGTGTCCACATTAACACTAAAACTGAATGTATTACGTCAGCTACTAACTAAAGAACATTCATTCTTTAATACTGCTCTCAGTGAGATTTTATATCGATGATTGAGAGGAGGAGAAACAAACAGCTGTAAGTGATTTCATTGACACTAGTGCCATGGAATTTCTGAAATGAAGATTCCAGTTTTATTATACATATTTTAGGTTCCGTGTTTTTTTTTTGTTTTTTTTACTTAAATACTGTATGTTGAACTATTTAGACATACTATTACACTTCATTTATCCAGGTGAATAATTAAAACCAAGTGTAAGTATTACTTGTCAAAACTATTGCTAATAATGGGTTAACTTTGCATAGTTTTTACTTGACTGCATGACTGATTAGCAATTGAGTTACTCTTTTAGAGGCATGTAATGGATATTTTATGTTGAGCAAAAGCATCATTGTGAGTATGACAGGTGATTTGTATGGCAAACTGGTAATTTGCAGGCTGGTTCTTGTGCTAATTGCTGTCAAAATGATTATTCTGTCATTATGTGAGATATTTTTTTTTTTTTTTTTTTTTTTTTTTTACCATAGCCAGGAAGGCTACTTTCAGTTTGGCAGGTTGTAATCTGCCAAACCACCATTTAAAAAAAGGGACAGCTTTCTGAGAATGGAAAGGACACTCTTAAAAATAAAGTTGCTCAAAAGGTTCTTCAGGCGATGCCATAGAAGAACCATTTTTGGTTCCACAAAGAACCATTCAGTCAAAGGTTCTTTAAAGAACCATCTCTTCCTTACCTTTTTATTATCTGAAGAACCTGCTTTCATCACAAAGAACATTTTGTGAAACAGAAAGGTTCTTCAGATGTTAAAGGTTTTTTATGTAACCATTTAGACAAAAATGTTCTTCTATGGCATCATGAAGCACCTTTATTTTTAAGAGTGTAGGGACATTATTATCTTGGCTATACAGCTGAAAGGTCATCTTTGATGTCCGACAGCAAAGAGCAGTGACAGTTAAAATGTCACGGTATGGAACTTTGATTGGGATTTTGTCCTCTATGACTTTAAAAAAAGGTTTTTATGAAAAGTTTTAAGATTGAAAGGAATGTCATAGCAGAATATCACAAATGGGCAGTACTTCTGGGGACAGCGATTGCCATCTTTGCATTTTGTTTTAAGTTACATAATGGTATTTGTATTTTTAGCTCAAAGCCCAGTAATAAAACAGTGTGAAGAATAAGTAAAAAAATTTCATTGATTGAAAATAAAATAAAATATTATAATATTTTAAACTTATTTTGGTTACATGGCAGCATTTCTATAAGTTTAATTTAAGTTAAAATACTAAAATAACTAAAACTAAAATAGATATAATTTAAAGCTAAATAAAAATATATAAAAACAAATGCATAAAAATGACTAAAGCTTAAACTAAAATTAAAATTAATAGTGAAAATCTATAAATAAAGTTGAATTAAAAATATTAATAAATACTATCATGTCTAAATGCTGAATTTTCTCATTTCAACCAGACCTATGCTGGCACATGCTGACTTTGTAAATATGATGCCACATAGTGCTTGCAATTTCATAACGTGTAACATGCATATTGCATGACATGCATATTTCAGCATTTTTGCTTTAGCATCCATAGTACCTGAAGTCAGAGTACAATTATACACACAAAAACACACTGGAGTGTATTGGACATATATACATGATGCATATTTGTGTTCCCATTTTACACTCCCATTCACATACACACATGTACAACCCTACACAAACTCTGTCCAAATACTAATTAAATGACTAATGTGACAAATAAAAGGTCACAACGTGTATAATTACTATGACATATTTAAAACCATATTGTTTACCTCCTACATACTAATAAGTCCTAAATGTCACTGAGGATTTATGACATTATTTTACAAAGGTATTATTAAACGCCTCTGTCCCTGCTAAGATTTTATCTGAATTTCATTTGTTAATCATGTTGCTGATGGTGTTTTGGTATGTATGATTAATTATGAATAGGTTTTTGAATAATACAACTGCTGGACTGCCTCCTTGTAACCACAATGTCAATTGCATTGGACATTTTAATCAATAGGACATTATTCTTGTGGGAGGTAGGAGAAACACAAAAGGACAAGGACACATATTATTCTGCAGAGAGCTACAGGGATAGAAGCTATTTTAAGTTGCATCATGACCAATTACATAGTATGAAGACAATAACTAGTATTTGTCCAATGTGTGTTAGTTTATGCAAATTACAGGGCAGCAAACATTTGAGGAATGCAGTTGCAAAATATTCTGAGTGAACTTTGTTCTGTACTTTCTCTGCAGTGCTGATGAGAGGTTTGATGCCACCTTCCATACAAACGTCCTGGTTAATGCATCAGGTTCCTGTCAGTACATACCACCAGGTACAAATTATTCTTACCACTTAATGATAATGACCATATTTAAAACACTAATCATTTAATAACAATGTTAAATATATTTCTTTAGCAGTGTTTCTTTCTGTAGGCTACATGAGCGATGCTGATGTAGAGCAATATCAGACGGCCACGAGTGTGATATTGCATTTATACAACAGTTCAACGGCAAAAATGTGTAAATGAATAAGAAACTACAACAGAGTCTTAAAAAAACATTTTGTATGCAGAATTACTTCCTTCTGCCATGGATTCAAACCTCAAGTTGACAGTTAACATTATTATTCAATAAATAAACAACTAAATTCTTGCCTAACAAACTCTTAAAACTACATTCTGTCACACAACAGCAGGAGCAGGGTTTAGAAGTCCACCCTGACACTTGCTGTGAGAAATACCAAAGCCACTGGAAGGCTCTGGAAATACCGCAAGCGGAGTGATACAAATGATGAATCAGTTCCCATGGTGATATTGGGGGATCTTGGAAAGACCTATCAGGCTACGTTTACACTAGTGCGTTTTTATTTTAATACGCATAACTTTTGCTACGGTTATGCCTGTCGTTTACACTACTCCTGTGTTTTCGAGGAGACTCTGGGGTTGCATTTCAGTGTAAACGGACCAAAACGGAGACTTTTGAAAACAATGGCATATTGTAAACAATAACATCATGTTCACTGTTGAACGCATATTAAAACGCCGTTTTGAAATGAAAACGCACTAGTGTAAACGTAGCCTCAGCCAATCAGATTGGAGGACCAGAATGAACTGTTGTATAAATTATAATATTGTGATGTAAATTCACATGTAGCATTTAAATTCAAATGTAGCAAAGAAATGATCATACTGGCAAATTTTAATACCGGAATTTTAACCTGTATTTTGCTAAATCACTTAATAAAAGAGAAAATGGTTCATTATTTTGTTTCTACACTTGGTCTATATGTTTGGCTACATTCGTTTTGCAGATTTATGTGCGATATATACCCGTATCGGACTAAGTGCAAATAGCCCCCTTTTGTTGGCAGAGGCTATTTACACTAACTCCGCCCACCAACGTGTGATAGGGATAGATAACATTACAAAAGACGGCTGTCAAACAACAGCTCCAGTCGCGTAAGGAGTAAAGCATGTAACAGTTGACGCGATAATCCGAGTTCGAATCTGCCTTTTGCCAAACTAGTTCTTCTCCCTTTTCACATTTCGTATCACACCAGAAAAGCATTTATTTTCAGTAAAAATGAAGGAAATAATTGAAAGGTTAAAATTAGGGTAAGTGAATAAAATTTAGATTAAAAAAATAAAAATTAAATTAAAGATTTTACGTAGTATAAATAGAATCATTAACAGAATAGAATAGAATCAATAAATAGAATAGAATAGAACTGCTATTTGCACTTAGTGTAAATAGCCTATCACTAAGAAAATACTGGTATTTTCACCTGGTATCAATATAATCCATTGTTATTCACACTTAGTGTAAATAGTGGCCCTGTCTTTACGGTATAGTGTAATAGTTAAGATAATTTTCATTCTTCCAATTGCAGTTGAAAATGATTTTCTCTACTATTATTAATTTTGTTGATACAGGTATGTATGTGTTTGTGTGTAATCATGCAGGTATTCTGAAGAGTACATGTTACATAGATGTGCGCTGGTTCCCATTCGATATACAGAAATGTGACCTCAAGTTTGGCTCCTGGACTCATAATGGCTGGCTGCTGGACTTACAGATGCAGGCAGTGGACATCTCTGCATACATTCCCAATGGAGAATGGGATTTAGTGGGTGAGGGTCCCTGGCATTACTATTGAGATACTGTAAAGGTCTTTCTTTAGTTAGATTTCAGAGATGTCTGGCCTTTTGAGTTGTTTTGGCAACTAGCTGCAATAAAATATGATATTTATACAGTTTTTATATATTTTATTTTATTTTTTAGCTAATGTTATATATATATATATATATATATATATATATATATATATATATATATGTGTGCGTGTGTGTGTATATATATATATATACAGTTGTGCTCAAAATTATTCATACCCATGGTAAATATGATCAAAGGCGGCTGTGAAAATAAATCTGTATCATTAATCCTTTTGATCTTTTATTTTAAAAATTTACAAAAATCTAACCTTTCATTGGAGAATAAGAATTTAAAATGGGAGAGAAATCTCATTATGAAATAAATGTTTTTCTCTAATACATATTGGCCACAATTAATCATACCCTTTTATTCAATACTTTTTGCAACCTACTTTTGTCAAGATAACAGCTCTGAATCTTCTCCTATAATGCCTGATAAGTTTGGAGAACATCTGACAAGAGATCAGAGACCATTCCTTCATCCAGAATCACTCCAGACCCTTCAGATTAACAGCTCCATGTTGGTGCTTCTCTTCAGTTCACCCCACTCATTTTCTATAGGGTTCAGGTCAGAGGACTGGAATGGTCATGGCAGAAGCTTGGTTTTGTTCTCAGTGACCCATTTTTGTTTTGGTTTTGATGCTTGTTTGTGGATCATTTTCATTTTGGAAGATCCAAACATGGCCCATTATAAGATTTCTAGCATGGACAGTCAGTTTTGAATTTTTTATATGTTGGTATTTAATTGAATCCACAATGCCATGTATCTAAACAAGATGTCCAGGACCTCTGGCAGAAAAATAGGCCCACACATTTAAGATACAGCAGTATATTTCATTGTACACATGGGGTACTTTTTATCCCCGTGTGCACCAAATGCATGTTGAGTGTTTGATGCTAAAAAGCTCTTTTTTTTTTAGTTTCATCTGACCATAGAAGCCAGTGCTATTTGAAGTTCCAGTTGTGTCTGACAACAGAATATGCTGGAGTTTGTTTTTGGATGAGCGAGGAGAATTTTTCTTGAAACCCATTTGAACAACATGTGATGATGTAGGGGCTGTTTGATTTTTTTCAAATTTTTTTTTTTCTTTTTGAGGCTTTCTGACCCCAAGACTCAACTAATCTCTGCAATTCTCCAGCTGTGATACTTGGAGAGTCTTTGGCCACTCAAACTCTCCTCCTCACTGTGGATTAGGATGATACAGACACACGTCATCTTCCAGACAGATTTGTAATATCTTTAGTTGACTGGAACTTCTTAATTATTGCCCTGATTGTAGAAATGGGGATTTTTAATGCTTTAGCTCTACTCTTACAGCCACTTTCTAAATTTGTGAAGTTCAACAATCTTTTGCTGCACATCAGAAATATATTCTTTGGTCTTACTCCTTGTGATTAATGATTAAGGGAATTTGGCCTTTGTGTTCCTCATATTTATAATCCTGTGAAACAGGAAGCCAAAGCTGGACAATTTCATATTCCTAGTCACCCTGGTGTGATAAATGCAAATATGAATGGAATATACTTCAGAGATATTTTAATCATAAGAATTTCTAGGGGTACCAATAATTGTGGCCATTGTGTACTAGAGAAAAATATTTATTTCCTAATGTGATTTTCCCCCACTTTTACTTTTTTTTTTTTTTTTAATTCAATTAAAGGTTAGACTTTTTTTTAACTTTTGAATGAAAGATCAAATGGATAAACAATGCCTTCTTTGATCATATTTACCAAAGGTATACACAAATAAATAAATATATATATATATATATATATATATATATATATATATATATATATATATATATACATACAGTGGGTACGGAAAGTATTCAGACCCCCTTAAATTTTTCGCTCTTTGTTATATTGCAGCCATTTGCTAAAATCATTTAAGTTCATTTTTCTTCCTCATTAATGTACACACAGCACCCCATATTGACAGAAAAACACAGAATTGTTGACATTTTTGCAGATTTATTAAAAAAGAAAAACTGAAATATCACATGGTCCTAAGTATTCAGACCCTTTGCTGTGACACTCATATATTTAACTCAGGTGCTGTCCATTTCTTCTGATCATCCTTAAGATGGTTCTACACCTTCATTTGAGTCCAGCTGTGTTTGATTATACCGATTGGACTTGATTAGGAAAGCCACACACCTGTCTATATAAGACCTTACAGCTCACAGTGCATGTCAGAGCAAATGAGAATCATGAGGTCAAAGGAACTGCCTGAAGAGCTCAGAGACAGAATTGTGTCAAGGCACAGATCTGGCCAAGGTTACAAAAAAATTTCTGCTGCACTTAAGGTTCCTAAGAGCACAGTGGCCTCCATAATCCTTAAATGGAAGACGTTTGGGACGACCAGAACCCTTCCTAGAGCTGGCCGTCCGGCCAAACTGAGCTATTGGGGGAGAAGAGCCTTGGTGAGAGAGGTAAAGAAGAACCCAAAGATCACTGTGGCTGAGCTCCAGAGATGCAGTCGGGAGATGGGAGAAAGTTGTAGAAAGTCAACCATCACTGCAGCCCTCCACCAGTCGGGGCTTTATGGCAGAGTGGCCCGACGGAATCCTCTCCTCAGTGCAAGACACATGAAAGCCCGCATGAAGGACTCCAAGATGGTGAGAAATAAGATTCTCTGGTCTGATGAGACCAAGATAGAACTTTTTAGCCTTAATTCTAAGCGGTATGTGTGGAGAAAATCAGGCACTGCTCATCACCTGTCCAATACAGTCCCAACAGTGAAGCATGGTGGTGGCAGCATCATGCTGTGGGGGTGTTTTTCAGCTGCAGGGACAGGACGACTGGTTGCAATCGAGGGAAAGATGAATGCGGCCAAGTACAGGGATATCCTGGACGAAAACCTTCTCCAGAGTGCTCAGGACCTCAGACTGGGCCGAAGGTTTACCTTCCAACAAGACAATGACCCTAAGAACACAGCTAAAATAACGAAGGAGTGGCTTCACAACAATTCCGTGACTGTTCTTGAATGGCCCAGCCAGAGCCCTGACTTAAACCCAATTGAGCATCTCTGGAGAGACCTAAAAATGGCTGTCCACCAACGTTTACCATCCAACCTGACAGAACTGGAGAGGATCTGCAAGGAGGAATGGGAGAGGATCCCCAAATCCAGGTGTGAAAAACTTGTTGCATCTTTCCCAAAAAGACTCATGGCTGTATTAGATCAAAAGGGTGCTTCTACTAAATACTGAGCAAAGGGTCTGAATACTTAGGACCATGTGATATTTCAGTTTTTCTTTTTTAATAAATCTGCAAAAATGTCAACAATTCTGTGTTTTTCTGTCAATATGGGGTGCTGTGTGTACATTAATGAGGAAAAAAAATGAACTTAAATGATTTTAGCAAATGGCTGCAATATAACAAAGAGTGAAAAATTTAAGGGGGTCTGAATACTTTCCGTACCCACTATATATATATATATATATATATATATATATATATATATATATATATATATATATATAATATAAATAATGTTTAAAATTTCTGGTGGCCTGAATTTGGTGTTTTAAAAGAGGGAGCATTTTGTGAGGAACCAAATCCATTTTTATGAAAGCATTGAGTACAAACACCTGTGACTCACACATTCCTTCTTTAATGGTATATAGATCTGTTTGCTTTTCACACATTTGGGGTTTCAAGTGTCAGTAATGCATTATTGTGGGCTCAGTATAGGCCATGTGTGTTTGAATGGTTTTCTTTGCCTGAAGGAACACTATAGGATGTTATGCACTAATATTAGAAATGAATGTTTGTGTGGCACAGGTTTTCTAATCTCATAATCTGATCGTGTTTGGCTTTTTAATCCTTCTGTTTCTGTCTCAGTCTCTGATTTTTTCGCTTTCAATGCCAATGTGACCCAGGGTCTGTTCGACAGATGGGGTCCTGATGGTAGTTGGCAGTGCTTTGGCACTGATTCTGGCTGGCACCAATGGCCAGTTGCGTGCCAAGGTTGTGCAGTGACATGGGCAGTCTGTGAACGGGCATCTTTAACACCACAGGGAGACACACATTGCACACACACAACCTACTGGTCACCCTCTTACAGAGTAGTGCATATGATATGCAACAAGAATCGTTGTATGTGCTATTAGGTGGTTTTTCCTGTGTTTTTTTTTTTTTTTCATTCATCTCACAAATTTGCATAACTATGATTGCAAATCCCTCCCCCTTCAAATGCACACACCAACCATATCACTCAGGTAGGCCTTTAGTAATCAGTTAAATGACTCAAACCAGCAATTTGCTTTGATGTGATTGTCTCTGAGTACCATGACAATTCTGACCAGCGTGAAATCCTGATGAAAGCTTTTCCTCCACCTGCCTAGTTTGATTAATTACAATTTTGATTTAATTTTTAATCAATTGGAGAGGAGGGCTGTCTGACCCTGACAGATCAAGATCATGCCTCATTTGCAACATGTCATGTCGTTGTTTCCCTTTACTCTTGCAACTGGTAGAAATAATGTTTATTTCATGCATTTTGAAGTATGGATTGCATTTTAAGATACTATATTATAGAAAACATCGTTGTTTCATATCATTAAAACCTGGGTTGGGCTTGTTTGACTATGAGGCACAGAATTATTGAATTGCATAACAATTCTATAGTATCTTAAAATTGCATTTTAAGATACTATATATTATAGAAAACATTGCCGTGTTTCATATCATTAAAATTTGGGTTGGGCTTGTTTGACCATGAAGCACAGAATTATTGAATTGCATGCACACTTTGGAGAGCACCACAGGATTAAGTGGAGTGCATTGCAAAAATTAGGAAAATGGAAAGCAAATATTAGTCTTGTGCACACACAGATCAAGGACAAGAAACAGAGAATAAATAATGGCTTAATCTTATGTTTGCTTTAGATTTAAAGTTTTGGAGGTTGTGCACTTTAAATGTCACGAAGATCCTGTCTGTGATTTGGTCCTGTCACATATACGCTCGTCTTGGCTGACAGCCTTTATTTTCAGAAAAGCCTTCATCTCAGTTCTGTTGTGGAAGGGTCACTTTGAAGTGTTGCCTTAGCTTTTACCTCTTTTAACAGATACAGCATATATAAAAAATATGCAAAAGGATATATATATATATATGAAATACATTTTCAATGAAATAATCTATCATTATGACTTAGTATCTTGTGAATTGACAGATTTTTTTCATAATAATGACAAACTTTCTCATGTTTTCTCATAATGACAGTTTCTCATTATGAGATTTTTAGTCATTACTATAAAGTAATCAAGACCCCTGAGGTGGGATAGAACATACAGTATGTAAGACAATATGTGCAGATAATGGAGCTATACAGTATGTAAGACAATATCTAATCATTTTAGCAACAAAAAATAAGGGGATACCAGAGTGTACTGTATTAGTGGAAAATGTCTGCTGTTGTACGACATAAACCTGAATGCGTTCCTTTGTTTTGTCAGGGGTCCCTGGGAAGCGTAATGAGTTGTATTATGAGTGCTGTAAGGAGCCGTACCCTGACGTGACATTTACAGTCACGATGCGCAGGCGAACATTGTACTATGGTCTGAACCTGCTCATTCCCTGTGTGCTCATCTCCGGCCTGGCTCTGCTCGTCTTCCTGCTGCCAGCAGATTCTGGAGAGAAGATATCACTGGGTGAGATGACATGCTTGACCATAAAGCTTTGTTTTTTTATCACAATGCTTTATGCAAAGTTTATTCACAACTGTCAATGAATGAATGACATTTTGTTTTATACTTAGTTCTCCACTTTCCCGTCTGTCAGGTATCACTGTCCTCTTGTCATTAACGGTCTTCATGCTGCTAGTGGCTGAGATCATGCCGGCCACCTCTGACTCAGTTCCTCTCATAGGTAAGTGCAAATTGCTGAATTTTAATATCATACTGAATCTCACACAGAACTTTTTGGCCGTTGATGATGTTTTAGACTGCACAGCTTGCACGTTTAAAAGCTTGTTTCTTCTTTTCTCCTTAGCTCAGTACTTTGCCAGCACCATGATGATTGTGGGTTTGTCCGTTGTTGTCACCGTCCTCGTTCTGCAATTTCATCATCATGATCCACAAGGGGGAAAGATGCCAAGATGGGTAAGTGAAAACTCTTTAAAGCAGATTGTTTAATTTTAAGGTGAAAAAAGAGGAGGACTATGACCCCAGAACAGGCTTGTTAACTAAAACTAAAAACCATAAACTATTTTCATTATTTGAAATAAAATAAATATTAACTGAAATAAGAGATAAAAAAAAAAAACAATTTCAGCCAGTTGCCAAGGCAACATTTCTAATTTTTGTACTAAAATACCTAAAACTGAAAACACAAACTCACACAGAAGAATGTGCCTCATTGCCAGGAGATGCACAACTGAAAAGAATATTGTTCTAAAATCTGTTCAAAACATCAAATGTGTTTGAGATACTGACTGGATGGAATCAGAGTCTCAAGATAAAGAGTTCCATCACACACGGTGCGATTTTCTGTGAAATCGGTCAACTCCAACTGCCCAAAATCTGCGGCATCTTTCAGCAATTGGCGTCAACTCCTCCAGACTGCAAACTGGGGAAAACATCTGTACAAAAATAGCATAGTGTAGGCTATTCCAGCCTTCAGGCTTCCTCATCCATACATCTACACTCTTAAAAATAAAGGTTCCAAAAGGGGGTTTCACAGTGATGCCATAGAAGAAAAATTTTGGGTTAAAAGAACCATTTTTTTTTTTCTAGTGTGAGGAATCTTAAGAATCTTTTTTTTCCACTATAAATAACCTTCTGTGCAATGGGAAGTTTAAATGGATGTTAAAGATGCTACATGGAACCAAAGGTGCCAGTAAAGAACCTTTATTTTCAAGTTTAAGTTCATAAAATCACTTCACATCGTTTGCAGATTGTTACTGCAATATTTTTTAAGTAATACAAAGGGTAACACTTTAGTATAGGGACCAATTCTCACTATTAATTAGTTGCTTATTAGCATGCCTGTTATTAACATATTGGCTGTTTATTAGTACTTATAAAGCACATGTTTTGCATGACCATATTCTACATCCCTAATCCTACTCAATACCTAAACTTAACAACTACCTTACTAATTATTAATAAGCAGCAAATTAGGAGCCTATCGAGGCAAAAGTCATAGATAATGGTTTGTTAATAGGGAGAATTGGACCTTAAAATAAAGTGTGACCAAACACATTTTTAGAACAATACAAACTATCAGGAATTGTGTAATCTTTACCTTAAAATACTGCTTTCCGTTCAAACAACTAGTGCTGCATTCACAAAAATCCAACTGAATAAAAAATCTCTTCTGACAGAAATCTGAGAAAACCTCCTGAATATAAGCAATGTAGGTGAGTTGTAGAATGCAGTTGGCATCATGGTCTCCCACTGGAGAGGTAATGAGGTCTATTTGTATTAAAGTTTAATGTCTCCTCTGCTTCTCTTACAAGAAGAAAAGAGCTCTTAGATACAGCTGTCTGGTGTTTCTTATTTGGTTCATGTCCAGTGGGACGCACCTGCCCCTTGAAGCAGGTCTGAATCATTAAACACACAAACCTTCAGTGGACACTTTCTCCACAGTCTAATGAAATATACCAACTTCATGCAGCATATCATCAAAATAAAGACAGGAATGTCTCGTTCACCCATCTGAGAGCTTCATCTTTAAGTAGATTCTTCCTGCTCTTCTTAGGTGCGCGTGATCCTGCTCAACTGGTGTGCCTGGTTCTTGCGCATGAAGAAGCCTGGTGAGGAACGCAAAGCCAGCTACAAATATGACCACTCTCCAGCGCACCACGCCAGCGCCAGCAGCATTCAGATGGGAGTCATGCCCGGTCAGCCATCCTCTACCAATTCCACCACCAACGGTCACATGAACCTGTACTTTGGCTACCACTCCATTGACAGTGCTTGCTGCCCACCCAGCAGCGACTCTGGTGTGTCTTGCAGCGGTGGGCGAGTCGGTGGGTCACCAAACGAAGAACAGCGGGAGGCAGTTAGAATGTTTGTAGGTGAACAGGAGATCAATCGCATCCTAGCGGAGGTGATGTACATCGCTCAACGGTTCCGTGACCAGGATGAGGCCGAGGCCATCTGCAGCGAGTGGAAATTTGCAGCAGCAGTCGTGGATCGGCTCTGTCTGGTGGCGTTTTCACTTTTCTCCATTATCTGCACCTTTACCATTCTCATGTCCGCGCCAAACTTCATTGAGGCTGTCTCGAAAGACTTCACATAATCGTAATAGCTTAGCATTTTCATTTGTTTTTAAAGATATATATATATATATATATATATATATATATAAACACCACGTGATTGAGTGTGAGAAGTGTCTACCACCAAAGTCGATTCCTTCCTCTTCTCATCTTTCTGAGATCAACGTGAACTGTTGTTACAAAAAATAAATAAATAAAAAACTTGACAAAGTTGTGTATTTTTGAAATGTGACTTTTCGAACAAACATACAGACCCTTGGACAAGCTGTTTGGGTGATATTTAATGTCTTTATATAATGTATCTGAACTGAGCACTTGAGGGTTGGTTTATGTAGAGATGTGTTCTCAGTGTGCTAAAACTGTTAGTCACAACAGCTAAAAATGTGTCTGTGAAGTTTATGAGCTGAAATTCAAACATAATAAATCCCATAATCCCTTTGGAAATCATATTGTTTCATTTCATTCCTTGGCTTTAGTAATATTTTTGGTATCATTTAATACTATTATTTTAGAATTTAGTTATCACTGAACTGACATAAAATTCCGTACATATTTAGCAAACATTACCTTACCAAAGCAGCATTAACATACATGTATGGTAGAATTAATATGCTCTTTAACTGTCACTTTTCATCATTTTGATATTTTTTATATAAATATTACAGTTATTAGTCTGTTGAAATCTCTCACTTGTGTCTGGTTAGTCCAAGTAATCAGAGTGTTATTATTTTGTGACTTCATTCTGACCCTGTGCTCTGTTGTATTATGTAAAAATACTATGTAAACACTGTGGATATACGTCATTTTGTTAGAAAATATAGATTTAAAAAATAAAAAATTTAAAAAGTTCTAGGTGAGTCTATGTATTTTGGAGAAGAATTTTCCAGCATTTAATTTTCACTTTCTGTATATTGTGCATGGGGCATGTTTTTGTTTAACCTTGTTTTTCTTTTACAGCTGGTATCTCTACTTAGAACTGCAAATACCAAGGCAACACTGGTGGCTCTGTGCTTAGCACATAAACAATGCAACATTACAGTTCATTTTGATTTACAATTCATTTTTAATGTTTTTTTTTTTTTAAAGCTTTAATGTTACTTATGCTCAAAACACTAAAAGCTCTGTTGAGAAAGGACCTAAATTTTCAAGAAGTAAGTGAAATAAAGCATACAGCGTTGCTTATTCATTGAGTTGGCAGAGTAGTGCAGATGCTTTTGAGATCCAGTAGTCACTGGGCTGGTTGGATGGCAACATCACAGTTACCACAAAATTTGTGGAGTGTCCTAACAGACAGAACAAAATATACAATTAAATAAAAGAAACAATAAAAATGATAAAAATATGATAACACATATAATAAAATTTCAAAGCTCTGATACTAGTGGCTTGAAAACAGTTTTATAGACAATGTATTTTTTTTTTCTTCAGTAAAAATATGGAACCATGTTTCCAGGATAAAACCTGAAGTTAATTATGAGGTAATTGTGGGCTAATTTTAAACTGAATTTTAAAATATGAAATAAAGTTACAATTGTGAGGTTTAAGGCTACAATTAGGCTTTTTTATTTTACTCTGTGGTGGGAACAGGATAACTATTTAAACTTGACACAAGATAAAGTTCTGAAAAGTCACAAAAATAACCTGTAGTTGACAGAGTTCCAGCACGAATGGAGGTCTTGTACAGAGGTGCGTGGTATAGGGTGGGCTCAGGAACATAGTTTTGCTGAGGTTCGAAATGCACCACAGGCAGCATGGGGTTCATGACTCTGGACAGTGCGTCCTCAATAACCATGTTTGTGTCATCCCAGCGACAAGCATCCATGAACATCCCATGAACCAACACACCATCCTCCATGGTGGGAAGCTATCAGGCAGACCACAAAGTATTGACTTAATTCATGGTGTCAGATTTTAAAAGAGCTATACCATTAAACCTTTTCCTTGATATTTTGAAATGAAATAATTAACTAAGGAAAACTGTACAACAATGAAAGTTTGGTTTCACAACACAAATCTTTCTCCTCAGTCCAAAAAGCATATTTTAAGTCTCATCTCAATCTGAAATAAATAGATAATATTAATAATTCCTAAAACCTGGCCCATCCATTTGTAGAGAAGTACAGTATAAAATGTTGAGAAACAATAATTTCACATGAAGAGGACGTTTACATTGAAGTCTTAAAGGCACAGTACCAAAGATTACATTACTGTTGACAAGTCTGGGGTTCACATTAATAAGAGTTTTTTTTTTTTTTAATGAATTGAATACTTTTGTTCAGCAAGGATGCAATAAATTGATCAAAAGTCAAAGATATTTATAATGCTGCAAAAGTTTTGGATTTCAAATAAAAATGCATGATGGTTTCTACTGTATACAACTGTTTCCACAAACGTTTCTTGAGTACCAAATTAGCATATTAAAATTATTTCTGAAGGATCATGTGACATGGAGTTGTGGCCGCTGAAAATTCAGCTTTGCCATCACAGGAATACATTACATTTTAACATATATTAAAATAGAAAACAGTTATTTTAAATAGTAATAATATTATACAATATTGTTTTTACTGTATTTTCTGATCAAATAAATGCAGCCTTGGTGAGCATAAGCCAAGTCCAAACACCTCAACGGTAGTTTAATTCAATAAGTAAAAGGTCAGGAAAAAATAAATTATGACTGTTGTTCATGCTAAAAAAAAGTGAACCTCAGAGAAAAAAATAAAACTTAAATCCCGTTATCATGTAACCATCTGAAGTTTCTGCTGTAAACATATCAGAAAATATATGTTGAAAAATCAAAATCATGTTTCTGGACTGACCTCCTTGTCCATGTCAAGTTCCTCCCCTGGCTCAAGGGTTTTCAGAGCTTCAGTGACAACGGTCTGGTCTCTGTACACTGGTACCATGTTGAAACGAAAATTCAGCTCATCAATGGGCAGGTTGTATTTGCGCGCATGATTCTGCAGTGCACCTATGAGACACATGAACCAATTCTTTATTGGAAAAAAAGGTGTTTCAACAAAGTTTTAAAAATACTGTAAACATTTGGATTTCACCTATATTAGCAGGGCCAAATTTTGTTAGGATTTTATTTCATTTGCCAGAGCAAGTAAGCAAACGTGTTACTTACCTGTGAGGAATCCTTGAGGAAAAAAGAATCCAGAAATCCAAAAAGACTTGGGCTGACCTGTTGTGATCCAACTCTGCTCAAACACAAATACAACCAATGGGTACTACTTCTCAATTCAAAATGAAAAAAAAAGAAAAAAGAATAAAGGTCAATAAAAATAAAACAAAAAAGAAGCAAAACAACTAAAGTTTTGCCACCTAAGGGAGAAAGAAGTTAGCTCAAGGTAAAGTCAACAGACTTGGATCATTTCTAATTCAAATCATATGAAAGAATCAGTAACTAGAGGGTTGAAGGATATAGCTGATGGACACAACTACCCACCCATAATCCTACTTCTAGGGAGAATATCAGGATATTTCCAAACAGATAAATAATAAATGCTAATATTAGTGTACTACAATCTTTGTATAGAAAAAGTTCACCTCATTTTCCCTAAAAAGTTTTGTGTGAGAAACAGCTGAAATTTTATTTATTCAGTGAAAATCTTGCCTTCTGGCTTAGCTCTCAAATCTCATTCACCCTCCAAAAATTTAAACTTGCTGCTTCACAAGAAACAAGACAAGAATGTCAATGAGGATTGTGCTGGTGCGTGTTCTTCTTCACCACTTTCCCTAAACCTGATTTTCACCATATCATGGTAGAATACTTTTCATTTTCATACATGATGGTGGGCTTATATTATGCAGTGTACCTCAGTCTATTCATGCTGATGTAGAGGAAACTTCACTGCTGAAATTTAAACTAGTCCGGTTACATATTCTGAGCCTTTTTCTGATTTCAAAAACAGCATACTTCTGCAATTCATCCATATTAACATGAGCTTATTGTGCATGTCTGTGTGTTACATAACAGAGCACTCAGACCAGCCACACGGAACAGCACATCAGGTCAGAGATAACAGTTTGGGTGTGCTCATCAACCCGTGCAAGAGAACTATGACCATATGTGCATGCCAGACAGTGAAGCTAGTATATACAGTGAGGAAATTGTAGTTGTTTATGTAGCTTTTTTTTGACTGAGTGTCAGAGTGTGCTGTTTGGAATGGCTGTGGGCCCCTCTAGCTCCATTTGTGAACTATAATACCAACAGCACACAGCTCATATATCACTGGCCTTTACTGGAATCCCCTACCCAGAGGAAATTGTCCATGTACAATGAGGGTGAACCTCCTGAATACAGAGTAAAAAAGTGTGTGTCTGTGTGTGTGTGTGTGTGTGTGTGTGCGCACGCATAAGCTTGTGACTACCAGAGACTATTTTAATGCCTTGCTTTAGGAATAATCAAGAATCAAGAATATTATAGTCAAGATTTACAGATTGGAATAACATATTCAAGATTTAAATGCATCAACATTTTAAGTAAGCAAGCTTTTTTTTTTTTTTTTTTTTTTTAAAGTATATATATATATACTTTAAAAAAAAAAAGAAGAAAAAAAAAAGCTTGCTTACTTAAAATGTTGATGCATTTAAATCTTGAATATGTTATTCCAATCTGTAAATCTTGACTATAATATGTGACACATAAACTACATGTGTCACAGTGTTTCCTACAGGATTTTGGGAGACTATGGTGGTAAAGTAAAATGCATCAATCTGGTGTCTGTCAGACATCTTTTAGTGACCAAATTGAAACTGGAAAAAAAAAACACTGACTTAAACCTGGACTCAAAGTCTCAGTGCACTCACACTGTAAGAAGCCAAACAATTTGAACATGGACAACAATATGAAGATGGGTTTCACAGCATTTACTGTAAACTGAGCCAATCTGAGATTATATACTAACATAGCAAGTATTTGAGATATGATAATTGCACTAAGCCATATGTGATTTTGGTTTTAATCAACTGCACAAAACACAGCATTAGAAATGTTTTATGTTATGAGAAGTGTAAAATATTTTCGGTTCATCGTGAATCATGCGGGACAAATTAAAAAGCCTCATCAGTCACTAGTGTCATCATTTTGACTTCACAGACATACCTCTATAAACGCAGTGCGCAGGGTGAGGTCTCGAACCCAGCTGCCGAGGGGTTTGAGAGATGGGTAAGCCGCATTAGACCAGTGATCAGGAACCTGGTTATTCAGGAAACTGTTATAAATCTTCTCCATTTCTTCTGACATCACCACTAGACCTGCTATTGCCTTCTGCAGAGTACATAGCGAAGTCTGCAGAGAAATGAAAGCACACAAATACAAACAATCAAGAGCAGGGAGATTAGTGAGATCAATAATTCATTCATTCTTGTTTGACTGGCTGCTGTAATCAATTCATCATTTGCAGTTTAAAAAAAAAAAAAAAAAAAAAGTTCTCTTACCTTAAGTACACGCAGCAGGAAGTTAAAGCGGTCTACTTCCTGCCCGAGCACAGTGGTTAGAGAGTTGACTCTGCCATTTGAGTCTTGCAAGAACAGACTCTCCACTGCTGCATCCATATCTAATTTCTCTGCTCAGATACACACACACAGGCAGGTCCAAAATCTCATTATAAAACAATGAAGTGACAGTAGACTTGTGTGTAAGGAGCTACAGGGTTTTGAGACTAACCAGGGATTCTTGCTAAGATGGAGTCAGCCAGCTCATGAACCACCTCATCATTGCTCTTCCCTCCACCTGCTGCAGAGGAGCGGGGCTGGACTTCCAGAATGGTGCTGATCAGCGTCATTGTCTCCTGCCTCTGTTTTCAATGATGGAAACAAGACCCACATTTTTGTCAGGACCACTATCATCAAAGATGACTGACAATTAAAATACAGTTTGGATTGGCGGTATGGTTCTGCTCTGGGCAAGAACTCCCTGCGCATCCATGCAGCCTAGCATGGATAAGTGTAGGGAGAGCAGCAATAACCCCCCAGGGTAAACAGAACAGAACCAACATAAATGTATTGCAGATATAATTAAGGTTCAATAATTTAATGTAACATTTAAAAATTAGTCTGATTCAAAGGAGAATCAGAAGGCTGAATCCGAACTGACAAGAGGAGGAGTCAGGGATGGAGGTGGGTAATTAGCTATTGAGCACCGCAAAAGCTGGTGATAATACTGAAGGACCTTATATATGAGTGCTGTGATACGTGTCGCATCCCTATAGGTAGACGTGGATCAGCTGAGTGTCAAGTGATGTGAGCTTGACTAACGTGACCTGCCAGAACTGACGCTACGCTTGATGCGTGTTATATGTCAGGTAACAGATGCACTTTATCTAAAGATGTGAGCAACGCACAAAAAGCAAGGACAGTCACACTGAAATAAACATGGCTTAAGTCAAGTCAGCTTTATTTATATAGCGCTTTATAGACATTGTTTCAATGAAGCTTTACAGTATTAAACAGGAAAGTAACAGAATCATTGATGCAAAATTCTGGGGTAAATACAAATTCAGCTGTAAAGTGCTCTTACGAGACAAAAACATCATTATTCAGCCCCAGTCAGTTCAGTGCTGATTCAGTTCGGTTTAATACCTATGTAACTTTTATCAATTATTAATAATAGTGTCAATGTTGCAAAATGTGCCAATTATGAACAACTTGAATTCAGTGGAGGCTCAGTTGGGGGACCAGTTCTCCAGTTTCACACAGTGTGGTTTATGAGGCTGCATTACAAATCAGATTTGTGAATTGATATTATTTAATAATATTTTAGGCGCATTAGGTGGAAAGGGACAGTTCACCCAAAAATGGAAATTCTATCTTTATTTCTAAGGATTCATGTTGTTCCAAATCTTTTTTTTTTTCTTTTGTGGGGTAAAAATTTAAATTTTTTTATGAATATTCTGGTAACTCAACGTGGATACGTGAATGAGGACTGGGGCTAAATTCACTGATTCTTGTGAGTCAAGAAAGTATGTAGCATATTTGATGAGCTCTATGTATTTGCTTTTGTTAGGTGTATATATATGA
The DNA here is from genome assembly GCA_039654775.1 of Spinibarbus caldwelli. Taxonomy (NCBI): domain Eukaryota; kingdom Metazoa; phylum Chordata; class Actinopteri; order Cypriniformes; family Cyprinidae; genus Spinibarbus; species Spinibarbus caldwelli. Next base: position 15,706,685 of record CM077224.1, on the reverse strand, counting down.
ACGTCTCTTTAGAAGATGTGGAATTAATAGTTCAATTCATATGAATCACTTTTAACATATCTTTTGTATGCTTTAATGCATGAAAGTTTGGTTGTGTGGACTGTCAATAGATGTACAAAAATGATGAGAGAATACTGTAAATATCTTCATTTGTTTTCCAAAGATAAACAAATGTCTTATGGGTTTTGGAACAAGATGAAAGTGAGTAAATGAATTTTCACAGTGGCGATAACAGTGGGTATTATGATTTCTGTAGCTGGTCCTCAGTGGAACTTGCTTTGATTTGGGTGGTGGTGTGGATTATGATTATGATAAGTGGATTTAGATTTTAAAAAAAAACACGCATACTAAACAACTGCTTACGTAAGTACTAGTTCCTGAGTCAAATACTTAGTATTATAGTTTTTCTCAGTCGCTTTGGTGCATTTCTCAGATCAGAAATGAAATTTTGAAAACTACTTGTTCAACCTCCACATCATCTAGTCAATTGTGCACATCATAAAAGCACTTTCTCATTCTTTTGAACAAGTTGCGATTGCTTTGGTACATTCATGCAACTGATTATGTACATTTGTCTGCGGTTTCCTACATTATCAGTTGCTAATATCATGTTGCTCAAAATCTATTATACGTATAGTTCTTTGTGCATTAGTCTTACCCTCAAAACATCTAGTCATTAGTTCATCGTACAAGTCATTAAATGCAAAATGGTTGATCTAATTGTCATAAACTGTCAAGCATATTTTCTACACATTTCTATTAGACGTTTTGTAAATTTGCCATGAATTATGCAAGTGAATCTTGACTTTCACTAATGAAGAGAATATAGATCAACCAATTATAAACCAGTTCTCTGAAATAGCTCAAAGGTGCATCTCATGAACCTTCAAATGGAAAGCATATATAGACAAAGGACAACACAAGAGATACAAATTCTGACAGTGGATGAACATCCAGGAAACGATCAGAGTCAACAGAGGAGGAAGAAGAGGAGTAAGGATGCATGGTGGAAGGGTACAGAGGCAAAACAGAGGAAGATGCAGAAGAGGCCAAGGACATAGGCGCATATCAGATGAAATAAAGTATTCATATCAGAAGAAATAAAACTATTGTGGACCATGTTGTCAATCATGGCCTTACAATGGCTGAAGTGTGCAGCTAAATACTGGGAGATCGATCATATCCTCAATAATTCAAACATTTCGAAACAGTCCCTTTCAATCAATATCCCACAATGTGTAAATTTATACTTTTGAAAGGAAATATGGCATTACATAAGAAGCGCAGCCTTCTGCATTTCAGTACAGTAACTATCATCCAAACTGTTGCCATAGTTTACATCAGGTAATACCAACAGAGTGCACCGTTATACTGACAACATGACTAAGCATTTTGACTATCTTGTTTGTGAACAATGACACAAGGACTTTTTATTCTGATGGCACTGATATGTTCATTGACATAAATACTTATTTTTGAGAGATGAACTAAAGATTTTGAGTAAGTTACAGGCTTTTGCAGGTAATCCATTGTGTGGTGATGTTTGTATGAACTGTTTTGAAAAATGCACATACTTTTTTGCAAATATTAATCATGATTCGAGAAATGCACCAAAGAGACTGAGAAAAACTGTATTACCAGGCTTGTGTTTGTGAGAGCTAGACAAAAACCTACTGTAACCAAATTTTTATGGCATAAAGTTACAGCACAAAATTGTACAGAATAACAAGTTCTAAAATACTGGACTTGAACAAATACTCCTACTTACAGTACTAGTTTTCTGAGTTTTTTATTCTGTGTGTGGTTAAAAGAGGTGAGAATTACCTGGAAGGCCAAGTTAGCATTTTCATGCATGCCAAAGACCTCTGGATCATCGATCAGTGGCAGATCCTCAATATATTGCTTATATTCAGTCAAGCTGCCTGAATTAGGAGCAAAGTAAATCCCTGCACAAAAGGAAAGAATGTCTTGGTCACTTGGAGGTGAAGTGTGTAATGATCTGGTGTCAATATAATAAAGTCTGCAATGAAGTGTAGTGGCACTAAACAAAATCACCAATAAAAAAAAAAAAAAACACTCCCCCCACCCCTCGTGCTCCTCCACCCTCAATAGCTTTCCATTAACAGTATCCAAAGGACTCCAGAGGTTAAATGAATCAAAATGTAAATGGCTACCTAGCCAGTAACATTTATCTAAATATATAAAAATGCTAAATTTAGCAAAGGTGACTAATGAAGTCAACATACTTCAACAACTTGTGATTATAGCTGTCACTGCACATAAAAACTGGGGCAGCAGAAAGTATTTCAGCGTGGGAAAAATACACACTCCATCTTTAATTTACGTGACTTGCAAGTCTGAATACCAGATTTTGCTAAACGTGTGTCCATATTATTAATCATAAGTGTGTGCGTGAGCGTGTGTATATGCATATGTGACCCTGGACCACAAAACTTAAGTCTTAAGTAACATGGGTATATTTGTAGCAATAGCCAACAATACATTGTATGGGTCAAAATGATCCATTTTTCTTTTATGCCAAAAATCATTAGGATATTAAGTAAAGATCATGTTCCATGAAGATTTTTTGTAAATTTCCTACCATAAATATATCAAAAATTATTTTTTTTTCAATTATATCAAAATATAATTATTTTTTTCAAATATATCAAAAATTAATTTTTTTTCAATTATTTTTTTGTTTTTGTTTTTTTTTTGCCGATTTTCTCAATATTTAGATTTTTTTCTGCACCCTCAGATTCCAGATTTTCAAATTGTTGAAATAGTCAATGGAAAGCTTATTTATTCAGATTTCATGTATAAATCTCAATTTAAATAAATTGACCCTTATGAGTGGGTTTATGGTCCAGGGTCACATATTTTGGGGTCAAATTTCACCCAGAAGTGAGCAAAAACTGACAAAACCTCCTTTTGGGGACACCCTCATTTGCAAAAAATTGCAAAAAAAAAAAAAAAATAGAGTTTTTTTTTTAATTGTAAAAATGTATAAAGTTTTGTGTTAGAGTTATAGTACTATACTAATTGTACTGTATATAAAAACAATAGAAGTCTAAAGAATTCCCCATTTAGCTAAGTAGACATGTGAACCTGATTTAGAGTAGGTATAGCCGTCTTCTAATGTGGCCGGGGAGAAGAAACTCTTGAGTATGGTGCGCAGACATCGCTGATCCCAGGCATCTGTCACCCTGCCTCCATACGTAATCTCACCTACAGAGATAATAAAACACACACACCCATAAACACATTCCATTTCATTGCATGACTGACTGACACCTTGCCAAGAATTAATGAGACAGTTTGACACTGTGTGAAGCTTCCTTAATGAGTCTTTCCCAAAGCCTCTCATAACAACATTACTGGAACACTCTTTTATAGTCCCCGCACGCCACCAGCTGCACCAAATTTAATAACATTTATTTTCACCAACTGATGGTCTGTAAAATGATGCCTGCTTAGACTAATGCATTCTTAACAATTAGAAAACCTTTTGGAAATTTTAGTGAAAGAGACACTAAGTTTTTCTGAGAAAATTCAATCATACCACATTAATATTCATATTTTTTTTCTTTATGAATTAAGTACTTTATACTTGATTATAAATTTATTTCTTAAGCAAACTCACAGAGAAACAGCTGAGAGAAACGTGTGAAAGTATGGATCAATAACTGATGCTATAAATACTTCTGCAATAAACACACACATACCCGTGATGTATATAAGAGCATCCCAGGGTATATGTCCTGTCTGGCAGTAGAGGTTTAGGTTGAGAAGAGCACACTCTCTGTCACTGTCATTGAACTCATAACGGATGTTCCAGCCCAGAGGACCAAATTTCTTCCTCTCCTATACATACATAAAAGCATATACACACGTACAAGAAAAACACTTACAGACAAATAAGGGAAGGATTTAGAGGATGTGATTTAGTAAGGCCCTCTTGAACATGTAGTAATCTGCAAATAATTGGCCAATTTTTCAAACTAGATTAATGTTCAATTTTTGAAATTATTTCTGTATCAAATAAATGCTATACTCATCAGAGAATCCTGGGAAAAAACAAACAAACAAACAAACAAAAAACTTCCCATCACAGTTTACACAAAAATATTAAGCGCTATAACCATTTTTGGTTTGATACATTGATAATACATTGATCATTGATAATTACATGTATAATAATAAGGTTCAGGATCTCAGAAACAAGGTATGAGAATGATTTTTGAGAGTAATTGCTTTGCCATTTACTGGAATAAATTACATTTTAAAATTACAGTTATTACAGTTAAAATTACAATTATTTTCAAATTAAATAATATTTCACAACATTACTATTTTCGCTGTAATAAATAATGCAGCCTTTGCAAGCATAAAATACTTATGCAACCATAAAAATAATGCAACCATAGTGTAGTGTATGAACAAATATCAACATATTAAGCATTTTGAATGTAGACCTGCAATTTAATGAATAAAAAGTTAAAAAGAACAGTATTTATTTAAAATAGAAATATTTTGCAACAATAAACTACTGTTCAAAAGTTTAGGGTCAGTAAATATATATATATATATAATTTTTTATTTTTCTTTTTAAGAAATTAATACTTTCATTCAGCAAGGATGTATTAAATTGATAAAAGTAAAGTGATAGTGAAGACTATAAGTAAAATATTTTTTGAAAATATTTCTATTTTGAATAAATGCTTTTTAACTTTTTATTCAACAAAGAATCCTGAAAAAAGTAGTACAGGTTCCAAACTTTTGACTGACAGTGGTTATTTAAATATATTTGAATCAGACGCAGAGCTTTTACTGTAAAATTTACTACTAAATAAGTGGTTTGAAGCTGTTCTTACATAAAATCATAGACACATAAGAAATAAAGAGAAACAAATTTAAAGTTAACTCAAAACAAATTTACCATACAGTATAAGCTGCACAAGAGCAAAGTTTCCATCCAATTGTTTTTATTTAATCATAAAAACTGCATCAGCCTTCCACACCAGTCCTGCTCATATTTTATGGCAAGAAAAACATAAGGCTTTCCATAAGGTTTCTAAACTTTATAATCTCTATAGGCTTCAAATTGAATAACCCCCCCCCATCATTGGCTACACACTAAATGTTCAACCCTAGAGCCCTGACCTGAATGATGGCGTGGAAGAAACACACTCCAAAAATGATCTTCCTCCATTTCCTGCCAAGGATGTGTTCCTCAAAGAACGTACTGCTGATCTCAGTAAAGGCGCGTCTCACATTGGCACGGAGACCCTTTGGGGGCTCATTAGTAACCTACCATCACATTAACAAAGGCTCATTAGTTCCCTGACAACACAAGCATATTAACAACACAACAAAAATTAGAGCCAAAGAAATAAAATAGAACTCCTAAAATTCATAAACTAAGTTACAAACTCTAAATGTCTGGCTGCTTAAAGACATCCATGTCACTGTACTTTCATTATAATGAAACATTGTTTAAGGTCTTATAAACTACTATTGGTTCCAGTGATTTGGTAAAGCTAGGGTTTAATTGATAGGGACGTGTGCACAGGGGTGTTAATGTATTAGGTTGAGAGTGAATAAAATATAAAAGCGCTCCTCCTTGTGAAGTGTTATCTTCTTTTTGCAGGAGTGTGTGACTGTGTTAGTGTGACTAAAATTTTAATTTGATATACATGCAGACATATCCCAGTGCTAGAAGGATGAATGATGTGTAAAAGGTAAAAATATGTGCATGTCATCAGCATATGGATGCCACTGACGCATGAAGCTTCACTCTACATTGATGTATGTTTTCCTCCCGAAAGATAAAAAATGAGATAAAGGCATGTGAATGCTTTCCTGAAAAATCACTACTTGTTTGTGAGCACTCACAGAACTTTATGACTATCAGTTTCTAAAGCTTTTAAGTATGTATAAGCAAGTGTGTGTCTTTGTGTTACCTTGACAGAGTTTTGCAACACAGTGACAGGAAATACACTGGTAGGCATGGAGCTAAGGAACAGTCTGAAGTCCTCATGGATAACAGTGTCTGCAAAGGTCGTACAAGAACAGGACAACAGAAAACAGGACAACAAAATAGCTTTATAGTGGATTCACATGTACAACACACACTCTGTAACAAAAGGTAGAAGCAGGTGCAAAACAGGTGAGTCTGTCTAAAACAGAACAATAATATTTTCACTGAACCATACAAACAAGCACACATACACAAATATAAACATACAAAAATAGTTTTCATGAATCTATGACTTGACATGTCATACTGATCTAACAGTGTCAGCTTCAGGGACAAAGTTCAGGAGAAGTCTGTAACTATAATAAGCAACTATAATAAGCAAGTTTTGATGGATTATTTAATTTTTTAAGCAGAGGTTTCAAGCTTTTTCCAGCTCTTCTTATTTTTTACATTTACTTAATATTTTAATGCAGGAGAGACAATCAAACAAATATGGTACACTACAGTTTAAAAATGGGGTCAGTAAGATAAATTTTTAAAGAAATCAATTTTATTCATTTCAAAGATGCATTAAATTAATCAAAAGTGACATTTTTTAAATGTGTTCACTATTTCAAATAAATGCTGTTCTCTAGAACTTTATTTTTATCAAAAAATCCAAAAAAATCTATTGCGGTTAAATATTTTCCATGTAGATTACACTTTATTGTAAGGTGTCCTTGTTACAGTGTAATTATACATTTAAGAACTAAGTAATATTAATTAACTACATGTACTCAATATATGGCTTGGGTTAGATTTAGGGTTTGTCTTAGGGTTACTTGCATGTAATTTGCATAATTTACTGTTATTATGATAGTAATGTAACGTGTAACAATGGCACCTTAAAATAAAATGTTACCATTTTCTACAGTAATAAGAGGAAGAGGTAGAAGAAGAAGAAGAAGAAGAAGAAGAAGAAGAAGAAGAAGAAGAAGAAGAAGAAGAAGAAGAGGTTTCTTGAGCACCAAATCAGCATATTAGAATGATTTCTGAAGAATCATGTGATCACTGAAGGCTGGAGTGAAAATTCAGCTTTGCCATCATAGGAACATATTTTAAAATACGTTTGAAAATAAAAAAACAATTAATTTTCAATGATATTTCATATAATTACTGTTTTTATATGAAGATCTAACAGACCCCTTTGGACAGTAGTGTAGTTGAACTACAGCATTATTACTTTTATTTTTGGTTGAATGTAAAGTTTTTTTTCCACAAGTCTTGATATTAAACAATGAATGACTCTCTTGGGGTTGTAGGGGTCCCTGCTGAAGACCCCTAATTTAAAGGACTAGGCGACAAAGCAAGACCTCACTTATACACACATACAAACTAACCAGGTTCAGTGAAGGTTTTGATGAGCTCCTCCATTGCCAGCATCCACGACACAGCAAGGTGACAGTTTTGCAGGAAGATCCAGTTGCCTGTCTTCAGAGCTTCCATAATCATCCTCTCCGCAATAGGCCCTTGACCCTGACCCAGTGAGATTGATTTCACCCTGCAATACAAAAAAAAGCTAATTAATTGCAAATGTTTATATTTTAGGTACTGGATTTGCCAAAGTTTGTCAGATCTATCATTGTTACTACAATTATTTCAGATACACCCATGCCTAAATGACATACTAACACACACACACACACACACAAATCAAATAAACAGCTTTACTTTTATAAGTGTCTCTTTGTATTTAAAGGGATAGTTTTTGGCTATCCAAAACTAATACAAATCCTTGACAGTAGGTGAAACTTTTGAAAATGTGTTTCTTGTGGCTTTATTGGAACGACTAATGAATCAACAGTTCTCATAGTTGGCAAGCAGAAGCAACCGATAGTCCCATCCAGGCTCAGGTTTGCAATTTATTGCAAGACTAAAAGTAACGGGAATACAGGAAATTGGCAGCAGTGTGAGCTAGACACAGTGTCTTGAATTTAATTCTATCATATTCTGGCAGCCAGAAAACGATCTGAGCAGAGGCGTGACATGAAAAAATTACAGAGGGTTAAAAACCATTTGAGCAAATGGATTTTGGAGCCACTCTAGGAATATGGAAGACATATAGCAGATGCTGGTTGGCAAACAAGAATAGAATTCCAGACAACCTGGACGAGAAAATGAGTAAAGTAGCTGCTATCGTAATGTGGTCCCTAATGCCGAGTTCACACTGCATGATTTTCAAAATTATCGGATCATCGTTTTCACACTGCACGACTATCTGGGGTGCATTCAGTTGCTGCTGTGTTCACATTGCACGATGGATCGGCAACAGGAGGTTACACACTGCATGAAGAATCGCCGACAAGTCTGTCTGGTCCGCAAACTACATTTCATAACTAAACGCACGCGAGAAGTGATAAGGAAATAACGCAAGATCCCTTGATATTGTGGTCTATAATTCATCCCCGAACAAACAATAACAAAGATGACTTCGTTGTTAACAACATAGCCTAAATCCCTGAACTTCCCGCTACCCTGTGTCTTGCTCTCTCATTGGCTGTAGGTCATCGCCGATGTATTTTTCAGTCAGAACTCATTTCACACTGCAGGATTTTGAATCGCCGACAGCTCCAGATATTTAGCATGCCAAATATTTCAGGGGCGTCGGTGACGCATCAGCGATTCTCTCAGATCGCGTCTTTGATAATTCACACTGCGTGACTGTCACTCGCGTGAATGAGCACCGATTTGCCTCTGATTTTCGGCATTTGTCGGCGGTTTCACAAAACCTGTCGGCGAGTGAAAATCAGGGCTAAAATCGTGCAGTGTGAACTCGGCATAAGAGCATCCCAGGATGACACCAGGTCATGATACACACTAGGAGGCAATAACTATGTGACCTCTGAATGAGAGACAGAGAGAGAGAGAGAGAGAGAGAGAGAGAATGAGAGAGAGAGAGAGAGAGAGAGAGAGACAGAAAGAGAGAGAGAGATTTGGTGAGGGATGTCATGGCTGAATGAAAGAAGAACTCATCACAATTACAGCTGAGGTGATCAAATTTGATATGTCGGCGAGGCACATACACAGGAGGAGGAAATTACTGTATGTGTACTGCTGAATGTAATGAGCACAGCAATGCTAAAAGAAGCATGGGATCTGAAGTAGAAGTGAAGTGTAGGCAAAAGAAGAATAGAGGTCCAAGAACTGATCCCTGTGGTACCCCAGTTTTGAGCAAAATGTGAAGAGTGTAAGCCTTTCTTGCAGGAGAACCAGGGCAGCAAAGAAACCCTCTTCATAAATATCACATACTAAAGTTTTTTTTTTATTTTTAGGAGATCTGTTTGTAAGCTATATGAAATATGTATCACACATTCAATATGAATGAATATATTCAGCAGAAGTTAATGTACAACACTCTGAGTATTCAATCATGTATGTATGTACTTACATGTATCACTTAACTGGGAGTGACACTTGGGAAATGAGTGAGTAAATGGTGAATAAATGTCTCAGTGCATGTACAAGTACCTATCTTGGTATCCTCTCTCATTGGCAAACCGCTGGAACGCTCCCATTGGATCTGAGCCTGTGCTTAGAATAAAGACCAGGGGAACGGAAGGAGACATGTCTGCATACAGGGTTGCAAGATCCACTGGGGGATTCTCCACAAATTGTTGTCCCAAACCAATGATAACAAACTCAGTCACTGCAAACACAACCTGAAAACACACAGAATAAGAGACTTGAAATACATTTCAATGAAGCCACACCAGCTGATAACAATACATAACTCAAGCAGACTTACAAGAAACTTGACACACACAGGAACCATAACACATATAACACACACACACAAACAAATCACAGCTTCTTAATATCAAAGCATATATGCTGGTCTGCTATTAAGCACAATACAGGAACAATACAACAGATAGTGAGTCATCTGAACAGATTAAAGGCATTAAAGAAAGCCTGAATTTTGAGATTTGAACTCAATTATGATATAAATTCTAAATTATGAGAAATAAAGTGAGAGTAGTGAGATACAAGGTTGCAGTTACCTTTAGTGTTAGTTATATTTTTAAATTATTTCTAAAAATATTAGAGAATTTTGAGGATTTAGAGAATTGTGATATTTCAAATCAGAGTAGACAGAAAAAAGTCAGACTTGTGAGATGTTAGCTCAAAATTGCAAAATACAAACTCGTATAAAGTCAGAATTGTGTATTATGAACTGTTATAAACAATTCTGAGGGAAAAAATTATGAATTAATCTGAGAATCAGTGAATTTAACTTGGAATTGCAAGAAATAAAGTCAGAATAGTGAAATTCTGGCAGAAACAGTCTTACATAGTAAGTCAACTTTCTTTTTCTTTCTTTCTTTCTTTCTTTCTTTCTCTTTCTTTCTCTCTCCCTCTCTCTCTTTCTTTCTTTACCTTCTCCTCCATAAAACTCTTGATGAGGATGAGTTTCTGGAAGGCCCCAAGTCGCTGGTTCCAGTGACCTCTGACCTGTGGCTGTTTCTCAGGGGGTATTTCTTCTGAGAAAGGAGGAAGGTCAGTAACATACCCGTCCCACTGTTCAGGGTTTATTGTTACCTCTAGTTGCCCTGAGAAAAAGAGACAAGAAAAAATATCATAAAGATAAAAATTACTGTACTATTTCCATTTTGTGATTGATGCTTTTCAAGAAACTGTGTAAGCATGAGCCAGTGATGTTTTAATGAAACAGGAAGAATATACCCAGTTTGACAGATATAGGTGTGGATATGATCTCCTTTTTAATGCCATTAAAGCATGGTAGTCGGTCTTCTAGATTACAACAAGTCTCCCAGGCAAAATCAGACAACCATGGCACTTCTGGCTTCTCTGGCAATTCCTGCAGTGGGAAGCAGGAGTGTTATGATCAGAAAACGTGTGTGTGTGTGTGTGTGTTTGTGAATAAGGCTGCATAAGTAATATTTAATCATACTGATACATGTCAGAAGCCATCAAACAGCATGAATTGAGATTAGGGACTTTGATCAAGCAACAAGTCATAACTGATTTGAGTACAAAAATGTTGACAAACATTGGAGTAGACTGAAATATAAAACCATCAGAAGAAAATTAGTTACAAGCAGTGATGGACAGCATATTGGATTATTACACGTGGAATCTTTTCTTCTCTTATTTCTCTCCACAGAGAAATTCCCTCTTTTCCTTAATTTCTAAACCATATTAACATCCTACACCGAGAGGTTCATAAATAAAGGAACACAAAAATATCCATCAATGTTTATAAAATTTGGTAAATGACAAATGTTTTACTTAATGCAACCTCTCATGTAATATGTAAATGGTGATTCATTTTGTGCGGGAGACACACTGGAGTGAAAGTGCAAATACAATCCATTTCAAATACAAAATCAATGTTAATATAAGGTGAAATGGAGCTTGCAAGAGCAGTAGGTGGTTGCCAGGACATTAATATGTGGTTGCTAAAGTGTTCAGCGATGTAGCATGTTTTCTTGAGGTTACCTGGGTGTTCTAAATGGATTCCAGATGGGTAATAGGGTGTTCTGGAGGTTTGTTTATTGGCAAGAATCCACCCATAAGTAAGAATGTGGAATTTTTTGCATGTTTGATTGCCTGATTGTCCAAGTCTGATCAATTAGAAAAGTAACAGCACACATCTTCTCAACAAGCCATACGATTTGAGCTTCATTCATGTCCCTAATAGTACTGGAACCAAGTTTAATACTTAGGGTTACCCATGAGCAAGAGCAACAGAGAAGCTTTCCTTAGCAAAAGAACAGAACTGAGCTCAGTTTACTGAAATACACATAAAAACATATCGCTTCAACACACACTAAAACAATATAACAGCGTGAGGCATTAGAGAGATGACTTTTTAATGGGGGCAGAGACCGTAGGCCCCTGAGGAAAGGGAAAAATTAGAAAACAGCTCTACAATCTAACAATCAACACAATTAAATCCCATTCATGACTTGTAGAAGGATAATTGCCTTCTACAGAATCAGAATAAGAACTTACATACATAAGTACTTACACACACACACACACACGCACACACGCACACACACGCACGCACACACACACACACACACACACACACACACACACACACACACACAGGTGTTCTTTCTTTTTCTGTTATCACATATGCCCTTTCAACATTCCTGACCTTCTCCATGCCTCCTGCTCCTCGCAGAAAGTACTGCCACTCCTGCTGGGAGATCTCTACCCTCTGCATCATGATCTCCACGCACAGCATGAAGCTGTAGATGGCCTTGTGCTGCTCAAAAAGGCCACGAGACACATTCTTGTAGGCGCTCAGCAAAGTCTGATCCAACAGGATCTGCAGTCTCATGCTCAGATCTCTGTGCTTCTCTGATGACTCAATAGTATTGTTGAACAACTGCAAAGACATTTCAGGGAAATTCTCAGGGAATGTGTGAATTGACAAAATGCATACCTTAAATGCACTGAGTCACTTTGAATGATACAACTACTGTATATATACATATACATCGCTGATCAAAAGTCTGGGGTCGAAAAATATTTTACAGTATTACTGTTTTTATTGTATTTTTGATCAAGTAAATGCAGGTGAGTATAAGACACTTAGTGAAAGAATTTAAAAAATCCTACAGACCTCAAACTTTTAAATAGTATATGAAGAGTTTATTTGCAACAGCTGATAAACGCCAGGATGGATAATTTCGACGAACTTGATGAACCTGTGATATCTTCTTCAGGGCGTAAACGAAAATAAAAGCTGAAACTTTTTAACGGAACCTTGCAAAAGCAGCGCATTACAATGGTGAGGGAAAGGCTCCGTGTATTGCGTGTAATCACATCCATACAGTCTATGATCACAACAACAACGTTTGTCGGGCATCTACATTGACATCTGAGGAAATTACAAAGATTAAACGAGTGTTTTTTTTTTTAACTCTAAAACATGAAATGTGGAGCTATCTGCTTTTGCTAAAGAAAGACTGTTGGCATTATCTGCTTTTGCTATAAAACAAACTTTTAGTATGTAAAAAAAAAACATACTTTCAATCAACTTTAATTTTGTAAATTACCTGTATTTGTTTAAGTTATTATTATAATTATCAGTTTTTGTAAATGAACTCTTCATATATAAAATATTGTGGCCCGGTTTCACAAACAGAACTTAGACTAAACCAGGATTAGGCCATAGTTCAATTAGGACATTTAAGTAATTTTTATTAATGTACTTAGAAAAAAACATTACTGGTGTGCATCTTGAGACAAAACAAAGGCACTGATATATTTTAAGATCAGTCAGTGCAAGTTTCTTTCAGTTGAAACAGCTCAGACTTACATTTTAGTCTAGGATTAGGCTTAAGCCTTGTCTGTGAAACTTGGGGTAAATATATAAAAGTAAAGTAGCTGGGTTTATTTTTTATTTTATTTTATTTTATTAATTAATTTTTTTTTTTACATTAAATCCTGAAATAATATTCTAGAATGTCTGCTCTAGTTTGAAATTACCTGTTTAAAGTACTTTAGGGAGAACTGGTACATGGGGTCAATCTCAGACAGGCTGGCAATGACAAAGTACATGATGGAGCCACGTGTGGCAACGGGGCGATACTTCTCTCTGGCTGCATTGATCATCTCCTCTGTCGTCTCCGCCTCCACCAGCCGAGATTTAATGGCCTGAGATGTCACCTGTGCAAGAGAAAAGAGGATAAATTGTTAGCAGATCTGCTTCATGTCAAATGTAAGTGTTGTACTCCAAACAGAGACAAATGTAATGACTCAACAGCTTGATGTGTTTATAAAGCATCTTAAAATGCAAAAGGAGCTATAAAGCTGTCCACATTGACAGCAGTATCAGTGTCGCAGAGATACATGAAACTGTAGCATAGGTGTCAGACAGAGACAGAGCTGTTTTTGCCTTTGAGACGGATACTTCGTTCTTTGCCGGCCCAACCTTTCGTTCATCTATCAATCTATCCGTACCTCCCATTCAGCCTTTCATTACTCTCTGTGGGCGGCGGAAGGTTGACAGTGATGTGCAATCTGTGCTTCTGATCCTTATGCTTGCTCAAATTTGGCACAAACACACTATGTCAGGGGAATTTGCTAAAAATGTATTGTGCCAAGTGAAAGCGCCATTTATTTGTAAGCGGCATCTATGCTGGTTTTGCAGCTGATTCTCTTAAGAAATTATGCAGATCAAGGCAGCATTACAAATGCTGGCACAACTGTACTGTACTATAAATCTAGAGGAGTACTTTTTTCTATAGTTTCACATTATAGAATTTTACAGAAATTATTCAAAATTATGGTAAAATGCTCATGTTGAGTTGCTTGTGATAGTGACACAAGAGGAAACATGACATTTGTTTTTCCATTTCCAAATCCTAAAACAAATCCTCAGCAGAAAAAGATTAAAATGTGTCAGCCCTCATTCCCAAATGTTCACATAATCTTTTTAGTTGACTGTGACATTTGCTTTGTTTGTGAAGTAAACCTCTCCTTTTTGTATTCAGCAGTCATTAGCATGGCGGAAAAAAAGGTTTAATGACAATTATTAGATAAACAGTGGCAACAAAAAGCGTCTGGACACTTAAAATAAATAAAATGTCACTGAATTACATAAATTATCAAACAAAGTGGAAAAGAAAAGATTTTAGAAAAAAGTTTTTTGAAAAGATCTTTGATTTTTTTTTTCTTTGAAATGAATGTTAGTGGTTTTAATAGTTCAATAAAAAGTTTGTAAAAGTAAAAGTTTGGGGTCAATAAAATTGCCTTTTTTGACAGAAATTAATACTTTTATTCAGCAAGGATGCATTAAATTGACAAAAGTGACAGTGAAGAAAAATAAACTGCATTTTGAACTGCATTTTATATCAAAGAATCTTGGGAAAAAAATAATCATGTTTCCACAAAAATATCTCAACCATTTTCAACCAAAATGTTTCTTGAGCACCAAATGGCTGCTGAAAATTCACATTTGAAACAAGATATATTTTAAGAAATTAAAATAGAAAACAGTTTATTAAACAGTATTTTACATTGTAATAATATTTCTCAATATTACAGTTTTTACAGTATTTTTATCAAATAAATGTAACCTTGGTGAGCATAAGAGACTTCAAACCCCAAACTGAACGGTAGTGTATGAATTCATATTGCTTTAGGGTAAACAAAGGTTAAAGTAAATAACATCTTCATCTGCTTTTATATATAATTACTGGCCTACTGATGTCTATTACTCTGTTCACTAAGTATTTAAGTACTGTCTTCACTCTAAAACTACTATAGATCAGTAAAAACACACAATTATGCCCTCTCTTTTAACTTCTGACCCCAGACCCACTGACCTTTGACTCTTGTAATGTTTGTACAAGCTCCTCGTTGTCAAGGATGTTGCCCTCAGAGGTAAAGAGCAGTTTGAGAATTCGGTCTTCAATAGCTTTTAACTGGTTCCGGTCTGCATTGATGCGAACTATCAGCTGGTTTCTCTGTTCTTCCAAGTCAGGACGCTCCAAACGAACTACATCACTGGGTATAAACAAAAATAAACAATCACAACAAGTCAAGCAAAATTTTACAGAGTAGTAACTGGCAAGTGAATAATCATTTAATCAAATAATCATTATAAACATCAAATAATATTTTTTTGGTAGACAAAATTATGTTATTATGCCATATGTCAACTTGTGTAATGAAATGTGTTTGCATATGATGCATGTTAATACTAGTTGTAAATGGTAATGTGTCTTTGTTGACCAGCTGTGATTGGACCACCCATAAGATGGGTGGTGGTAAAAAGTGAAAGAGTATTTCTTAAGTATGTGTCTGTAGTTCAGACAATAGATGAACATGAGTAAATACAGTAATAATAAGTATATAACAATGTAGGGCTTGAGCCAGGGGGTGATGGTTTTCATATCCATGGACCATGATATAAAAAGCGAAGACTCGGAAATCTACAACTCTTATGCTACTGCATTATTTCATCACTTCTTGCTTTTAGAAAAATAAACACCTCTGATTCAGCTGCTGTCTCCTAGGTGAATATTTTAGACCTCTGGAGGACTTTTGAATTTTCTTTTTCCTAAAATTGCAAGTTATTGCATTGGACTAAAACATACTGACTTTGGTCACACAGGGTTTAACAACACTTGTGGTGTTTCCAGTCAAAAATGAACGGCCTACAAAAAATTGCTTATACATTTCTCATTATGCTATATTATTAACAAATATTGGATTCAGTATTATGTGCCTTATGTTTTTGAGTGACGACTGACAAAATTATCCACAAATAATGCTTTCTTCACTCAAAAACTGAGATTCATAAGCTCAGATCAATGAGGCCTATGACCAATCAATTTCAAAAAGAAATACAAAACCTGAGATAATTGAAAAAAAAAATCAAATTAGGTAAAAGATAAGATTTTCAGCACAGCCAAAAGGTTAAATTTTAAGTTTTTCTCTATAGCAGATTTTAAAAAGTTTAAAACTTAACATCATGTGTCTCATGTGCTTTTTGTTTTTAAATTGAATATGAAGATTCAAAGCATGGGATTACCTGAGGATTTGATCTTCCAGTCCAGACTTGGTAACAGTGAAGTTGATGATGGTCACTTTGATGCACACCTAACACAAATAAGTCACAAAACAATTATGGATGTGTAGCTTAAAGGGATCATACCAGAACTTGTACAGTATCAACATTAATTGAAAGCAAGCTACATGAATAACTTGTCCTGGTTTTCTCCACCTTGTCATCATTTAGACATTGAGACAATGCTGGTGGCTCAGAGGAAGGCAGAAAATCATTCAAATTTGAATTATTTAAAAAAAAAAAAAAATTACCTGTAATTCTAAATAGCACAAACATGCATTCTTCAGGGGCATGTGAATAATGATTGGCATTATCTGCTAAATGTATCCCCTAAGAGATGCTACCTTTCCACTCTAAAAATCCTCTAGAGGCCCACTTTGTGCTTTGATTGGCCCTATGTGCATTGTATTTGCTGTCTGTCTGTGAGAATGTTTCTTTAGTCCTGACTGGTCTGTCAGGACAGCTTATCTCTCTTCATATAAACTGAAATGACAGGTCTGTCCTGTCTCTAATGCTGGAGCTTACAACGGCACAACCCCATTTGACAGGCAACCGTATCTGGCAGTGTGCTCTCTGCCTGCTGCAAGCGCTATTGCCCGTGGCCTTGTCTGTTATGATTGCTAGGGCATTGTCTCTTGGCAGGTGGGCGCTGATCCGCATCCACCCCAGAATTTTGCAGCGAGAGTTCATATGGCATGGAGCCAGGGAGGGATTGGTGCACAAGGTGGTGCCACAACAGATATGTGAAGGGCTGGTGCCAGCCGTGTCCACTTTGCTACAGTGCCAAATCTAGTTGACCTTAAACAGGTGTCAACCTTGACCCCAGAATGCTTTGTAAAAATCCCCCCTGCCATTTGCACAATAGTCTGAGAGGATAAATTAACAATGAACTGCTAATGAAACACTGTCAGTAATTACATGTAACAAAAAGACTGCGGGGGTCAGACATTTGCAGGGAAGAATGAATTATCAGTCACATACAAGGGTTGGACAAAGTATTGTGAACACCTAGGAAATAGATGATATTTCTTTCTACCACAATTTGCTTTTAATACAGCCTCCAACCTTCTCAGAATAGATTCATATGTAAACATCTGAATAGTCTCCAGTAGAATGCTGTCTATCAGAACATCTGCAACTTGCTTCAGAGAGACTGGAGATGGGAATCTGTTTCTCACTCTACTTTAAGAACTGCCCACAGTGGCTTAATAAAATTCAAGTCAGGTGATTTGGCAAGGCCAGGGCAGATATTGAAGCTTATTTTGGTGCTCCAACTGTCCAGGTTTCATGATCATGACTTTATCTTTTCGCATTTTAGCACTGGTGTCTGTGATTAAAGTTTTAGCAATAGCAGCTCTTTTATGGATGTTGGTTTTGTGAGTTTGTGAAAACACGGTCTTCATGGTGATTATTGAGGTTTGCTGTCACTTCTGCAGTAATTCTGTGTTGTTTAGACAAAATCCTTCATAGTGTTTGATGGTGCCTTTGATTCACTTTCAGTTTTTTTTCCCAGAAATCTTCTTAACTGAAGAAGCCTTGCCATGCTTTGTCTACGCAGTCATAATCGTAAAGAGTGTTGTTCTTAAAACACCAATAATTAGGCTGTCAAGGTTCCAGATGTTCCTGCTAAAAGGACTCCCATGATTTGCCTTTTAGGAAGTCAAACAAATCACCCATTTCATCAAGCACATGTACTAACCACTGCTGAACACAACTTATACTACATTGATACACAACCTAGAGAATATTGACAATAAAAGATAAATAAAAGATAATCACTACAATTACTTTTTTCACAGTAGCCTACACAAACTATATGAACACCTAAAACAATGGGTGTTCAACCCCTGTAGATTCTCTGGTTACAGATGGTGACAAAGGAGTTCCACATACCAAAAATATTTATATTTTATATGAAATGAAAATTGAAAACAAAAAATTGTTAATATAATTTGATGGAGCTGTTTGTTTGTTCTCTTGCTCAGACTGACACACATACCTCTGGGAGGTAGTGGGGATTGGCCATTTTGGTGGTCATGTAGAAACGGAAGTTTTTATCATAGTCAATGTCAGAATCTCCCAGCCGGATCAACGTTCTTCCACCTAACACAAATGTTTGCTTCAGAAGAATGGGTTCCAGAGCAGGGTCCAGTGTTTCTTTTAGCTGTACACACACAAATACTGTATGAGTGAAATGCATGATATTTGTTTATTTTGCAGTTATAATAAATATTCAGCATTCAGTTTCATTTTTATGTTAGATCTCTTGGTATGGTACAGATGTCTGATCTCTGTTCTTAAAACTGATCTAAAAATAGATGCTAGGGGAAAACTATAAGCCTCAGTTGTCAGCAATGAAAACAAACATGACTGAAACTAGATTCATCAGAAAATCACATCTGGCAAGAGTCAGAACTGATAAACTCACTACAGAATCACTCATTTAAGACTGAATTCAACAATTCAAAGTCAATCAGATATCAGTTATCAGTTCCTAACAACTCTAATCCATAATTTTAAATATTTAAATTATTCAGCAATGAATATTTCAGCAATGTATTTGTATTTACATTCAACTAAAAAGTTTCAAAAGTGAAAGAAGGGTCAAAGTTTACCTCCTCCAGAAGTACAGGCATGCCCAGCCGGATGGCGTTCTCAAGTGTACGGAGGAAACCTGCATCGGTTAGCTTGATCACCTTTAGACCATTCTTTGTCTCTTTAGACCGTATCCAACGATTTGCCTAGATATAAAATGTAAAAGCCTGCATTGCATGACTGTAAAAAAGCAACGTGGTGTAACCATCAATTAAAAAAGTAATAACAGATTTCCTTACTTCTTGAATACATGTGAGAGTACGTCGTCATGAATAACCCATTAATATCAATCATTTTTAAGCTTTTTTTGTCACATGCTTTTTTTCATTATGACAGTTACATGCCTATGTACGACGGTATTTTAATGCCACGTGAATAAAAAAATAATAAGATTACAAGAATAAAGTTGTAGCAATACGAGAATATATTCAAAATATTTTGAGAATAAAGTCAAAATTATGAGAATTACGTTGTAGCAAATTACTTTAAAGAGATTAAAGTTAATATAATTAAATATAATATTTTGAGAGTATAGCCTACATTGCGCATGCAAATTGGGGGCCTGGAAACTGATTTGAATATATGTGGGACTATTAGCAGAAATCATCCCATGTGTCATATACTCGCAAGGACAGTATGCTTGGAAATAATATTTCACGTTTTCGAATATATGCATTAGCCAATTTGTAATGCGCCACCCATCCAATAATAGTAATAAGCTTTGTGCTTTTGGCACTTTTAATATAAAACACAGTCTCAGCTTTCAAATTCTGTCAGTTTTATAGTGAAATACAAACAATATGTCTTACAATAATGTGTTTTCCCGCTCTTTTCCCGTGACAGATCTCTGTATTCGCCTCAGTTTAAGCAGCATGTGAATCAATCATCTTTTCGATTACAATGAGACATTAGATTCATTAAATAATTTTTTTATGCCTTCTGATGTTCCTTCACGTTTATATCATTCTATAACTTGTAATGTAAAAAAAGACAATAAAGAGGAAAAACGCATTTATAATTTGTATTTCATGATAAAACTGACAGAATTTGAAAGCTGAGCTGTGTTATTTTAAAGGCAACAACACACAAAGCTTTTTGCGATTACTGGGTGGCTGGCGCACTACAAATAAAAAATGAATTTGAAGACGTGAAATGTTATTTCCAATAATTTATTATACTGTGACTAAAACATCTTGTGAATAGTCACTTGACATTATTTACCTCATAAAAGACAACAACATAACTTAAGCAGTGGGAGACCAATTCAACCTTTAGAACGTTTTATTGCTGTTTTTAATTAAATACATTGGACATTAATGTTATTCACGCAATATACTGGCCTTGCTACCACTTTATTCTCGAAATATGACCTTAATCGTTTATTGCTACGACTTTGATTTTTGAATTTATTCTTAAACTACGACTTCATCTTTATCATTATGTGAGTGCATGAGTATATTTGTGCATGTATGTGTGACAGAGAGACATGAAGAGAAAAGACAGATAAAGAGCAACATCTTTATCAGATGAAAAGAATGTGACAGATGTCATTTTGTAAAAAATCTGGGTTCAGATTCTGCTGAAATTAAGTATTGTACTATATAGAAATGTGTGTGTGTGAGACGTGCATGTAAAATCTAAGCATTATGACATCAATGCCACAATACAGAATGGAGATGAGTTGAGTGTAGAGTGTTTGAGTCATGGTATTTGTGTGTATGTAAATGTGTGACAGTCTGATGTTTGAATGTCTGTTTCAGTCTCTCCAGAAGACAGAAGTCTCCCAAGAGAGACAGCCAGATGGAGAGAGAGTAAAACACAAATGACAAGTAAGAGAAGAGGAAAAAAGGAGAACGACAGGCAAATGTGCTGAAACCGGAGGACAGTAATGAAAATGGAGAGGTTGGAATGGGAGAAAGATATCTGTATGGTAATGCAGGGAGGCTGGTTGTTTTCCTATTTGGGTTGCGAAGGCTGTTCTTCGTACCATTGTGACACCATCTCTAACCAACTGAACAACACTCTGCTATTAAAGATGCCCTTCACCTGACACACTCATTTATGTCCTGATGACACAGGCTATATGAAATGCAAAACAGGAATCCATAGAGAATTGATCTATTGAGGTGGCAAGAATTATACCGCAAGCATCTTTAAACAAGTCAGTCTAAATTTAGCTCCATGTTACTTCCATTTGTAATTTAAACATACATTACCGTTCCAAAGTTTGGAATCACTAATCACTAATAAAATGATACAAAAGATTTCTATTTTAAATAAATGATGTGCTTTTGACCTTTCTATTAAAGAAATCTAGAAAAAAATTACTACAATTTCCACAAAAATATTATGCATCACAACTGTTTTTAACTATGATAATTACAAATGTTACTTGAGCACCAAATCAGCATATTCGAAGGATGTCTAAAGGATTATGTGGCACTTAGGACTGGAGTCAGCTTTGCCATCACAGAAATAAATCATTTTAAATATGTAATACTGCATTTTCAAATAAAAGCAGCCTTGGTGAGCATAAAAGTATTCTTTCAAAAACACCAAAACGTGATAGTGGTCAAATATACACGAGAGATATAGTCAGTGTCGTATATTAATGGAATGTACTGTCTGGTATCATGTGGACATTTGTCATAATTCTGCAGTCTCTTAACAGTGTCTACATTAGGAATTCAGAGTGCTTGAGGGAAGTAGCTCCTCCTGTGCCTATCCATGCTGGCCTTGGTTGCAGCAGTGGGGAAAGTCTGTTGTTAGGCTATCATAAATGTTGATGCCACCATCAAGTTTGCATGTGGTAAACTATAATGATCATCTTGAAACAGTGTGGCAGCTGCTTTGCCTCCCAGAAAAAGAACCTTTTAGCTTCCTTTCAACCTGAAAATAAGCTGCTTTTGAATGAACTGATCCATCTTAACCCTTTCATGAAGAGATTAATTAGTTTTAATGGTTATGTGAGGCGGGGAGTCACGTGACGTGCTCATGAACCTAGTCGCACTTGAGTAGAGCCCCATATGTTTACATTTTTTTTGTTTGTTTTATTTTAAGTCTTATTTATTAATAATACTTTCCCTGATGGCATACAATCAGAAACAGCAGGAGTTGTCACTAATAGTCCCACAGTTTCTTCTCCGATTAAGAAGAAATCCAAGCCACCGACCGCGAGCGATATGATGGACAAGATGGCGAACACTGTTACACACTTTGAGGACATTCTAGAACTGAGTTGACGGCGATGCGGAACGAGTTCGCTTCTCACATGTCAGTTGTTCAGTTGCTATGCTCTAAATTGGATCTTCTTACAGGGGAGATGAGAGAACAAAAGAAAGTTGTCGCAGATCACGACAGGCGAGTAGCCGCACTCGAGCAACAGGTTGTGGACTTACAGGATCGCAATAGGCGCAGCAATCTGCGTCTGGTTGGATTGCCTGAAGGTTCCGAAAAGGACGACCCTATGGGCTTTTTGAAAAGATCGCTACCAACGTGACTCCCGTCTCTGGCGGGCAAAGAGATTGAAGTGGAGCAAGCGCATCGCGTGTACACAAGGCTCTCCTCAGATCGCGCTAAACCACGGGTTTTCATCTTTAAACTGTTGCGGTACACGGACAGGGAGCTCATTTTGCGGGCCGCCAGACTTCACGCCCCGGTGAAAACATCCGACGGAGCAACGCTGTCGTTCTTTCCAGATTTTTCTCCGGTCACCACAAAAAGAAGAAGTGCATTTGCAGCAGTTAGGAAGGAAATGAGAGAAGCTGGCATCCAGAATTTTCTTCTTTATCCTGCAACGCTGAAGGTCATTCTCAATCAAGGTGAACCTAAAATGCTATACTCCCCAGAAGAAGCGAGAGTTTTTCTCAGATCCCAATCATCCACCAACTCTCAGTGAACTTCATCTGGACATTTGCTGTCTAATCGGAGAAGAGATGCTCTAAATGGTTAGGTGACTGTTTTTCACTGTTCACTTTAATGTTCACTTCTTAATTCATAGTTACAAGAAGCTTTCATTGTGCATACAGTATTGCTTACTGATTATGATGTTATTTTACGTTTTATTTGTATTCCTTCTCTCTCTCTTTTTAATGTTTTTATTTATTTTTTATTTTTATTTTTTTAAATAGAGATATTACCTAGTCAATATGTGACTATGGGGCCAATGTTGGTGCTTCAGTAATGTGCAGGTTTTTGTTGATGCCACAGATCATATTAAGGGGTGCTGGCATGATCAAGGTTTGTTCTTGGTTTGATCTGCCATAGTTCATGGGAATGTATTTATGTTTTTTTTTTAATAGTGACGGGAAGGGTGGGGGGTGGTTTAATGGTAGACTCAACTGGTTTATTTTCAAACTTGTATTTTGTCTTATTATGTAGTAATTCTGTTCGATACCTATGACTGACCTTAATATTCTGAGTTGTAATATTAATGGCCTAAATAGCCCTCACAAACGTACAATTTCTCTGGATTTCTTGCGAAGAAGAAAGATTGATATAGTGTTAGTTCAAGAATCCCATTTGAAAGAGGAGGATATACGCAGGTGTAATAATAAGTTTTATGAAGTGGTATCTCATTCATCTTCGGATACTAAAACCAAGGGTGTCCTAATATTGGTGCAGGGGACTTTAATCTTCTCCTAAGTGTAATCTCTGTTCGCAAGGATCTTTAGGCACGTTTGCGCATTGTTTTTTTGGGAGTGCCCCTCTCTCTCACCTTTTTGGTTTCAGCTCTCACAGGACCTGTTACATTTGTTGGGTACTGAGATATGTTTGACTCCACGCGATTTTTTCATGAATGACTTTTGGGACTTTTTGAATGACTTTTTTTCATGAATGACTTCACCTTGTCCGTCCAACAAAGATGTTTACTGTTAGCTGCTCTCACAGCAGCAAAAAAAATTGCTAGTCAACCGTTGGAATCCTCTTCACACAATGGACAGACAAACCTGGACTGTGTATTTGTTGGACATTATCTCGATGGAACTCTCAACTTCTCGTATACATGGATCTAATGTGGAAACTGTAAATTTATGGCATTCAGCTTTTAATGTTGCGTCATCTTTTCTAAAATCCTTGTGAAAATTATTTTATTGTGGGTTGGGGTGGGTTCTAAATTTGCATCGTTGCTTTTTGTTTTTTTCCTACTGTTCCCAGAAGAACATTTAATAAAAAGTAGTTAACAAAAAATGGTTATGTGAGGCACTGTGGGCTGGAAACTTTTTAGTGCTATTTAAACGACTATAAATTTCATTATTAAATTAAAAATTGTTCTTGTGACTTGCCTTACTAAGGCAAGGAACAGCATTAATGGAATGTTTGGGAAAGTTAGAGGTCACCTGATCTTGAGGGTCAATCATGAGTGGCCAGCGGCGTCCCCGCATCACAAGGATTCCATTCTCTGTGGAGACATTATCCCGCGGCAACCCTTCAGCATTCCACTGTCGGATCTCATAGGGATCTCCTAGAATGCTGATAAGACTGAAGTTGTCACTGATTGGGATTCCCAACTTTTGACAGCGTGTGATCCAGTGATCTATAAGCTACACGACACAAAAAATGCTCATTAATCATATGCATGTTTCTCAGAAATAAGTGTTAGTATTCTGTAAGCTGAAGGGGAACTCTGTTTTGATGTGTCATAGTTCGGTAAGGTGGGCATTTGACATAGATCATGATTAAGAGGATAAGACAGGCTTGACTTTAAAGACTTTCCAGATAATGTAATATACTCAGTGGCATTTTATAATTAAGGTATGCTGTGGAGTGAGAAAAGCTTGTGGTCTAATACACTACCAGTTGTCTGTAATGGGAGGTAAACGCTCCGTAATAAGCCACACATGCAGCAGCGATGAACACATTTCCAATGACGTTGTGGATCTCCTGTTCAAAAAAAGTAATGCTTTCCTGCCATCGCACCTGCTCGTCTCCCAGAGCAGATGTTAACTTCCCCGACCGACCCAGACGTACTTCGGTCAGAACCCTGGTTTTATCTACAACCCACACACAAAAACAGATAAACATACGCACAGATTCATACAGGCATACTGTGTGGCACCTTAAAAACAGCTCACTATCATTTTAAAAATGTGTCTGAGTCCATCTTATGTCAACAGTCCCTTAAAAATCCCATCTAAACTGGTCCAGGCTTTCATAAGATTAGTCAACTAGTCATTTCAACAACCTGACTAGTTGACATAGAAATATGTAGTTTTGTACATCCCTAATAAAAACAAAATAAATACTTCATTCATACACACAAAATCCCACAATTACTGAACCCACACCATATATAGAACACTGCAGTGATAATGTATTTTTGTAGGCCAAACGATAAGTTAGCATCACACCAGTTCCCTCAAAAAATACCCAATAGGATTTTTTACATTGGCTTTCCATTGGATTATTGCAGAATAATCCAACGCTCTGTAACCAACATGTTTATGATTCATTATGTTGTGTTCATGATGATAATGTTCACAAATGATCACAGCTGAACTTTGAAGTCTATATACAGTCGGCATAAATAAAAAGCTGAATGAAGGCTATAAACGAATTACACCATGGTTGCATGACATCACTATCACTAAGCTTCTAACAACTCTTAAATATTTTCCCTGAATGTTAGAAAGTTAGAATAGACCACAAGAGTGTGATTATACTCACAATGAGGCAGTAAAGCAAACTAGTGAGTAGATGAGTTTTAGCATGCAAAAATACATAATTCCCTGCAGCACTCTTATTTGTTATAAATGTAAATTTTATTCACTTGACTTTGCACAGTGATCCAAGAATAACCATTCTTCAATCCTCTACTCAATTCCATTATCCTTTTTTTTAAATCCCTTTATTTGGCCCCAACACAATTTCTTGTTTTCTGTTATTGCATTATTATCATTTAGCACATTTTGTGATACATTTCTATAAATTCAATAATTATGCAGTCGTGGAAGCTATCTGTCTCTTCATCTCTCTCTTTCTCTCTCACCCAGCATCTCTTTCTCAGCCACACTGGACTCAAATTGCTCCTGTAAAGCTTTGATTTGGTTCTCCACCTCTTGTAGTTTTTTCTGCTTTTCTTTCAAGGTGGACATTGTTGCATCCAACTCGGCCTGATAAAAACAAAACAAATTAATAATAACAGCAAACAATACAGTTATGCACACATAATGCGATAGAAATTATCTACATATCAACATAAAAAAAAAAAAAAACAGACTCACCTGAGCAGCAGCAAGTTTCTCACGTTTGGGCCCAACCTCTTTCAGAACTCTTGAGTACAGGTCCATGGCTCTTACCCACATACACATGGACTTGCAGGCCTTGGACACTTTTTCCACTTTATCAGGCACAAAGTCTGGATTAGTAATGTATTTCTGCAGCTTCTGAAGTATCTGAGGTTTGATATTGTCCTTGTCATAGTCCATTAGCTTTTTCAGGAAGTTTCCATCACCCAGGAGCTGCTTTGCACTGGCCCAGTCTGTCCTAGTAGGGCGTAAACAAAGGAATGATAGGAAGTGAAGTCTACAACTACTATAGCAACTAAAACAATAGATTTCTTTAGCTCAAAGCATGGATAGCCAGTTTGTCACTATGAAATATAGAATTACACGGCTTGGAAATGGTATTTACATTATGTTACCAAATATTTTTCAGAAAGCGCAATTCAGCCAAATGCCTTATTTGTAATAACTGAATAAAATGATGAATGTCCAGTTTAATGAATAAAGAATGTACAGTGAAGTCTTTTTAGTTTTAAAATCCTACAAGGCTCGTCTGAGTTACTTTAAAGTGTATATCGTTCTTTTCTTTTGGCAAATCATTATGGTTGGTAATATCTGAATGTTCAACATATTACAACACCTCCACATCCTCTCCACCAACCCCTTAATTACATTATTGTATTTAACACCAGCTGGATGAGTACGCAGCTGGAAAAATAAAACAAAGGCGATTACAATAACAGTGGATTTAACGCAGGTGATTTCCAGTCACACCAAAACATATCACATGAAATTAGTTCATAAATATTTAACACCTAAAAACCAGGCAATATAGAGACGGTGTCTAATTTTATACTGGAGTTAATATTTTAAAATGTTAATATAGAGCAATTAAAAGTCTCTCATATTAAACAGCACACTGTAATATTAATAAGTAATATTACAAGTCATTATGTTAAAGTTAATATGATCACTTCTGTAATGTTAAATATTTCTCAGTGAAACTGGATATTCAATACAAAAAGACCTGATTTTGTCCATCTGAAATTAATTGGATCATGAAAGTGGACTATATGATAAGTGGTTGGAGGGTAAAATATGGATGAATTATTCACAGTAAGACCAGGAACATGTATTAAGAAAGTAAATGGGGTCAATTTTGATTTCATGTTGAGTTTAAACTCCACTAATCTGCCACTTAGATACAGCACAGGTTTAATATCATGAGCAAATTGAACAATTAGAAGGATAAAAGAACTGCAGACAGAGAGGGAGGTGGAGATACAGAAAAACAGATTGTTCAGTCTGTGTTATGACATTTTAAACACCCATTAAATTGCTGTCTTATAAAGTTAATAATGAGTAGCTCTGCAGCAGATGATGATGATGATGCTGAAAGTAAGGAGATGAAGGAGAAGGATGAGATTGATGACTGAGTGAAAAGAGCACAGATGCTCCACAGTCAGACAATCTGATGCTAATACGGCCAGCACATACTGAGTCACACTGTGGAGGGTCTCAGAGCCAGAGGGGGTTTATGATGTGTGAGAACATGTTTTTCTGCAGCTATATTAGATACCTAAAAAGATTTAATACCAAAATTTCATGAACCTGCATTAAAATCATATCAGTGCCTCTACACTTAAAAAAAAAAAAAAAAAAACAGAAATAGTTTGTAAATGTCATAGTTTGTAAATGTCAAAAAAAACAAAACAAAAAAAAAAAAAAAAAAACAGTAATTTATACTTAATTTGGGTTTCTTTAGAAAAGTCCTGTCTATCATCTTTCACATGCTCAATGCGATGGCAATGCAGTTCTTTTTTTCTCTGCAAGCCTGGCAGGCATGAGTAGGACAGGTGTCTGATCACAGCTGCATCAACTTGGATTAAATGTGATTTTGCACAGTCCCCCTGGAGCAACATAGGGTTAAATATGCACGCAGTAATTTTTTCACCATTAAAAATCTTACCCCAGCAGAAATTATTGTACTATTAATAAAAAGTTTTCAATCCTGTACACTCACATGAGATAAGGGTCTATAAATTTTGTAATATAATACAATATAATATTATATTTTATACAACAGTTCTTTCTGGTTCTCGAATCTGATTGGCTGATAGGTATGCGAAATTGGAGCCCAACAGAGCTCCTCGTCCTCTTCACCGTTTGTATCACTCCGCTTGCCGAAATTGCCATATTTCTGACAGCGAGTGTCATGGCAGATGGCCAAATCCACTATAATTTTCAAAATAATACGGTTTTGTGTCACGGAATGCAGTTTTAAGAGTTTTTTTTGGCGAGAATGTGCTTGCTTGGACTTCAAATATGCGGTTTGTTAATAAAGATAAGGTCTATTTCAAAATTTGCTTCGACATTTTCGGAGACAGGAGATCCATCAGTTCAGCAGCCGTTCAGAACTCATTACTCCCACAGAGAGTGCCTGACTGCGGCCAGATCTTCTGGAATTTACCGCTGGCTCTGATGTCTCTATAGTGGTTAAACACGATATATAATTCGTTTTGGGTAAATCTAACGGCCAGTCTTTGGTCTCTTTAAACTATTATTTGTTCCAGAGCAAATAGTTTTGGCAAAATATTATCATGTTTATTTAAATTCAATGCTGTAAATCGCGCTGTCTTTGTACGGTTGGCTGATTTGCCTAGCACCTTTTATGATGGCTGTTGTTGTTTATTACAGTAAATATGATTATTCAATAAATAATATTTTATATAAGTAATAATAGTATTTAGTAGTGCTGTCAAAGTTAACGCGTTAATAAAGCGTTAACGCAAATTCATTTTAACGGCACTAATTTTATTAACGCGCGATTAATGCAGTTTTCTGTTTGACCCGTGGCCTAACCCGTATACTATAGTTGGAGAAATGGAAATGGATGGAGATGCTGACAGTGTCGCCAATTTAGCGACTTTTCAGACCACTTTAGAAACTTTTTTTTTTTTTTTTTTCAAAAAGCGTCTAGCGACCAATCTTTATAGGGTTTGCCCAAACCTTATTTAGTTTTTGAGACTCGCCGGTACTGCCGCGCGAGCGCGAGGTCTCTCTTTCCCGCTGCGCACACACTTCTTTCTCTCTCCCTCCGCGTCTGCTCTGTTCAGCGCGTGGATGAGAGGAACAGCGCGCTTTCAGTTAAAACAGATATTATGTTGCTTCTCTAATTTAACATGCAAGTATAGCCGAAATCACAGCATAGCTATTGTCTTTATCTCATGTATAGCCTATTTGATTTTATCAGACGATGGCTGGATTATAAATCAGGATTTTTGTGCAGATTTAACATCATCTGCATCAAAATACAGTATGTGGGCACAGAGAGGCAAACAAATGTAATAATAAATAATAAATGTACATTTTGCATGTTCAGAAGAAGTGAGATGCCCTGTCATGCGGAAATGTAAACAGGTTTGTGTAAGTAAATTGCTCAGTGCAAAGAAAGAGAAGTAATGGGAACCCGGTATTTCTTTTTTCATGTGTCTAAAAGACATGAGCAAGTTCTTTGAAACACATCTGTGATCTTTGAAATATGTCTAGTCTTCAGGCTCTGTTAACTATGGTTTCACTTATAATAAACATATATTGCATAAAGCATCCATATTTGTCATTGCCCATATTGATTAGAGTATTTAAAACATGAAAAGTATTAATTTAAGGTACATTTAGAACAGATAAAAATGTGTGATTAAATTGTGATTAATCGCGAGTTAACTCATGACAATCATGCGATTAAATATTTTAATCGATTGACAGCCCTAGTATTTAATAATAGTGTTTAGTACCGAGACATGGTGCGTGTTTGTGATGGTGATTTTAATTACATTATTCCGCCATTAGATGGCGACAAGAGACTGTTTTTATGAGTCAGCGATACAGTAAAGACTTTTACTTTGAAAAATAAATGCTTTTGTGAACAGAGGTTATTTTTACTTTCAACAAAGACACGGCTAACAAATGAGCAGTGCTGTCATCACAAATCACGCTTAACTGATGAAAGGATATTGACGATACGACAAAGATAACGCTTTCCTCAGTGGACATTCAGACTTATGTTTTATTGTCTGTAGGAGATGCTGTATCAGATACAGGTAATCACAGTCGCTCAGTCCATCTCTCATAATTCTTCACTCTACATAATACAAGCTTTTACTGCAGTAATACAATAAGTTTTCAATGAAGCAACTCAAAGTGCTATGGCTGTATATTGCACGGCTGTGATTACCTACGGCCGAATCACAGCCGTGCGATATATACAGCCATATCGCACTTCTACTCGTGTGATATTGCTCATATATTATATTATATTATTTAAGGCTAATAGTATAAGCCTGCATCTCATTGCTAGTTTTACTTGATCTTAGTGCTGCGTTCGACACTATAGATCATGACATACTCATAGATCGATTACAAAACTATACAGGTATTCAAGGGCAGGCTTTAAGATGGTTTAGATCCTACCTGTCAGATCGCTACCACTTTATTTAAATGGGGAGTCATCTCAGTTATCACCAGTAAAGTATGGAGTACCACAAGGATCTGTCCTAGGTCCTCTGCTAGTTTCAATATACATGTTGCCCCTTGGTAATATTATTAGAAAATAAGGGATTAGTTTCCATTGTTATGCTGATGATACTCAACTATATATCTCAACAAGACCAGATGAAACTTCTAAATTATCTAAGCTAACAGAGTGTGTTAAAAATGTAAATGACTGGATGACCAATAATTTTCTCCTATTAAATTCAGATAAGACAGAGATATTACTTATTGGACCAAAAAACAGTACACAGAATCTCTTGGATTACAATTTGCAACTAGATGGATGTACCGTTACTTCCTCTACAGTCAAAAATCTGGGTGTTATATTAGACAGCAACTTGTCTTTTGAAAATCATATTTCCAATGTTACAAAAACAGCATTCTTCCATCTTAGAAACATTGCCAAGCTACGGAACATGTTACCTATTTCCGATGCAGAAAAGCTAATTCATGCATTCATGACCTCTAGACTGGACTATTGTAATGCACTGCTAGCTGGTTGTCCTGCCTCTTCAATAAACAAGCTACAGGTAGTCCAAAATGCTAGAGTCCTCACCAGGTCAAGAGAATATGTTCATATTACCCCAATTTTACAGTCTCTGCACTGGCTACCTATTAAGTTCCGTATCAGTTACAAAATATTATTACTTACCTATAAGGCCCTCAATGGTTTAGCTCCTGCGTACCTAACTAGTCTTCTACCACGCTACAATCCAACCCGCTCCCTAAGGTCGCAAAACTCTGGACTTTTGGTAGTACCTAGGATAACAAAGTCTACTAAAGAAGGTAGAGCTTTTCCACATTTGGCTCCCAAACTCTGGAATAGCCTTCCTGATAACATTCGGGGTTCAGACACACTCTCTCTGTTCAAATCTAGATTAAAGACACATCTCTTTAGCCAAGCATTCACATAATGCATCTCATAATCTTGTACTGCAGTTATATCTGATCAAACGCACATTATTATTCTTTATCTTGGTTGAACAAGTCATTTTTGCTTGGATGGAACAGCAGCTACGCTAATTATGTCTCTATTTGTTTCTTTGTTTCTGCCACGGGACATAACTAGGAATTACACAAGCTTCAGTCTGGATCCAACCCTTAAATGATCTGAGATGACCAAACCCCAGAGAAGAGATGATGCCAACCCCTCAGAGGATGCCAAACCCTCAGACAACATACAGAATTACCAAATTTTGCCATAAGATAAATATATTAAGTTTCTACAATATATAAATATATTGTAGAAACTTAATTTCCTGTAAAGCTGCTTGCAACGATTTGTATCGTAAAAAGCGCTATAAAAATAAACTTGAATTGAATTGAATATAATCAAAGTCTCTTTAAGACAAGTCATGTCACTCGGCGGCCATGTTTGAAACGCCTCTCGTGCAGGCAAGTGTAGCTCCTATCACTTTGTATGGGGAAACATCAAATTCTCCCAAACTGTTCACTAAGCTTCCGATTAAATTTCATATTTGAAATCACCAATGAAATCGGACAACAACTGTGTCATAAATGTTGTTTCTTTTGCTCAAATAGCGTTATAAAAAGGTTATTTTTCAGGCTAGATCAGCCAGTGCGCATGCGCAGTCCTAGGCTCACGTCTCAACGCGCTGACTGTTTCTATAGCAACCTGGATGCTTCTAACTGTAGCTGCAGTGACGCGCTGACTTTACCGATTAGTGATTGGCTCTTTCATTCAGAAGGCGGGGCTTCCTGCAATTGAGTGGCCATATTAAGCGTTGCATTTTTTCCCATTCAAAACTATACGAGTGACACGTCTTGGGTATTCTACAGTCTTTGATATAATATAATATAATTTTTCCATTGGCTTTTGGATTATTGCAGAAAACAGATTAGTCTGAGTTGTAATAGTTTGCAAGAGCACAAGTACATACATAAAAAGGCTGTAGAAGTGAACTAGTGAGTAGATCAGTTTTACTGTTTGGTGTGATGACATTTAATATGTCGTCTCATTTTGTTAGCAACCACATTTTTAAAGACACGTAAAGGCTTAAACACGAGTGGGGTATTACTGATGTATTTTATGTTATAGAATAAGACTTGAAATGCAGACAATATTTCAGGCGTTTAACCCATTTTACGAATGGTTCCTGACGATGGAACCAGATGTGCAAATATTTATGGGTTTTAGGACTCCTGCAGCACTCTATATAATACAATATAATATAATATAAAGATGGAACTCACTTGTTGCTGAGCAGGATGCACACCGCCTCCATCACAGTCATGACGAGGTCTGGTGGTTTGGTGAAGACACGGATTTCTGATATGTCAGCTTTATCCAGGGCGTTCAGGGCCTTGTTGGCACCGTCGAGTGCAGGCAGAGCCTCATCCAAATCACGCTGAGCATCGTCTGCAATGGCTTGAGTCTCTTCTGCCTTTACCTTAGCTAAAGCTTCATCCTCTTTCACAACCCTACGCACCTACAGGTAAAGAGGTCCATAAGAGCAACTGTTAATGTTAGAAGATGTACTTCTTCAAAGCATTATTGAGATCATATCATGAAAAATCAAAACATTTTAATGTGTTTTGGGACTTCCAACATACAGTAGACATAGCATTACAAGTGGACCTTAGGAGAAAAAAATGGAATTATAAAATTAGGAGTTCCTGTGAAAAGAGATTGGGAATGGTTGAACTATTAGTAATACACATACCTGGTCAGCATTCTCTTGATCCACTGCGAGTTTCTCCATGAGAGCATTGACATCGATTGATTTTTGTTTAAGCACAGGTTCCAGAGCAGAGAGGTCTTGTTTCATCTTATCAACTAGTTCATTTGTCTCCAGCAGTTTAGTAAGACCATTTTTCACACGATCTCGAGCCTGTGCAGACAAACACACATTATATTTCACATACAAGTCACACATTTCTATGTTTGTCTAGCTCTGATGGATCCTTTACGACTTTTTTTTTTTTTAAACTTCTTGGAAGATAGTAGTTTGAGTCCACAATCTTAAGTAATCATGTAACCACATCAATAATTTATGCATCTATGCATTACTCATAGCTCAGTCTCCTCACCGCCTGCAGCTGCTGCCTCTTTTCTCCCAGCATGCTCAGGTACAGGTTAATGAGCTCTAAATAAGAGGTGGGCGTTGTGTAATAGTGTCTGCGCAGTTCGGAGTAAAAACGTTCTGCCATGTCAGTCACGCTAACATGGATCTCCACACACATCTCTGAAAAACACTGCTTCATCTCCTCACTGCCAAACTCCACGTTCTGGAAGAAAGTCTGGGACACAGAAAGCAGTGCTTCACGGGGCCACTGAAAAATAAACATGGAAAGAAAGAAAATTTCCCTGACTGCAACGTAACAAATGAAAAGCATCACAGAGTGAGCACATAGAAGTTGTTTACTGAATTGTATTTGAAAAGATCTTTTAAAAACTCACATCATGTGTCATTTTTGGGTGCACTATTCCTTTAAATGTTAATTTCCTTTTTCTGACTTATGTAATGTATTGGCTTCCACAAGTACAAAAATAGCATGCAGATTGTGCTGAAGACATTATAAAATAGACAATTCTTTAATTTCATTCTGCAAGAACCATAGCGGTCCCCTTGAAATATGTGGGGCGAGTGCGTTTGTGTGTGTGTGTGTGTGTATGTATACAAGTAAACAAACACACACTGATGGAAACAAATAAGCAAATAAAAGCAGGGTGAACAGACATACGGGCTTGCTGCTTAACATTAATGAGCAGCTGCAGTTGGCCAGCACAGAGCCATTCATCACACCCACAAGCACAACACTACAATGGACAACACAACAAATAAAATCAACACTCTACATACAAACAAACCACACACAAACACACTTTATAGTAATTAGCAGAACACCCCTTTCAGCCAAATAGCTCACAGAGGTCAGTGAACATGCGTCTCATTAGATAAGAGAATGAAACAAAAGAATGGCGGTAAAGAGAGATTGAATCATAGACACATAGTGTCTGTATGTGTGTGAGACCGGAAGCCCCCTCTCTTTATTAGAATCAGTTTCCATCACCGTCTCTGAGTCATTCTATGAAAAAATAGTAAGTACCATTTGTATCCACAATATCTGGTGAAAAGCACTAAAAATCTGATATTAAGTGTTTTAAAATTAGTTATATTGAATTACAAATGTATTCTATATATAAAAATGTTATTTTATGTGACTGTGATGTATTTTTATAAATATTTATAAGAGATATATATACATTTTGCATGTCCATATAGCCAGTCTACTGTATAAAAATGGTTGTAAATACAACAAAGATTATTGGAGTAAATTTGTCAAGAAAATACAATTTCATTCTTTCTACTTCAAAATTTCAGGTTTAATACAATGTGATGCAAAATAAATGTGAAATTTAATTACAAAAAATGTGAAAATTTAACAAAAAATTGTTTCTACACCATATATATATATATATATTAATATTTATTTTAAATGCAACAATTGCTGATAAAATTGCTCAAAAATATGTATTGGTTTTTATTATTATTATTATTATATTAAATTACATTTTATTTGCATCTGTGAATTTTGATTACCCCATCACCGCAACACATATTTTACATAATACCACTTTCATTTTAAATGGCATAATGAACAGAAAGTGACCATTTACATTTCTGGAGTTTCTTTTCAATATTCTAGCAGAAAAATTGATATGGATTTACTCTATATTAGCACTCTTGGAATGTCGCTCAGTCAGATTCAAGGAACAGAACTGTTGTATAATAGATTTTAGCTTTTAGCTTGAGATAGCAGTATGCATAATTTTACTTAAAACATTCTTTGGCTGTTTCATTTATTTATTTTCCATCTCCCTCTCCATTTCTCTCTCTCAGGGCCTAAACAAACACCAGTCAAAAATCACATTGATATGCCTTTAGACATGAGCAAATCAGCTACTGACAAGAGCCCTGTTCCCAACCATGATTACTGTGAAAACAGAGAACTGAAGCAATGGACTTGTAGGGGTGAATAGGGCGGAATGCATAAGTAGCCTTTTTAAAGTATATACATGAGCAAAAATGAGAGTTGCTCCTTATCATCTTGGTATACTGCTGCCTGTCTTGCATAAGTGACTCTTTAATATGTATATTAGGGATTGGGGTAGCAATTTTCCTTATCAATGTCCCATGCCATTACTGGACAGATTGGCCATGGAGAATAAATGTGCTCATATTCCTGATGTAGACCAAAACTATACAGGTCACTTGAAGAAACATTTTTTCACTTTTTTTTATATTTTCCTGCAACACACAATTATTTGGTTTGATCTCATTTTATAGCTATGTAATAGAAATAGTGTAAGAGATATATGAAGATTTTTTTAATTGTTTGTACAGTAGATGCTGCTCTTTTGAAATTTAAGAAATGTTCATGCGCATCAAATCAGCATATTAAAATGGTTTCTGAAAGATCATGTGACTCTGAAGACTGGAGTAATGATGCTAAAAATTCAGCTTTGCCCTGAAAGGAATAAATTACAATTTAAAATATACTAAAATACTAAAAAAGACAGTTTTAATTTCGGATTTTGAATTTTAATAATATTTCACAATATTACTGCTTTTACTGTATTTTTGATCAATAAATATCCTGATGATCATTAAGAGCATTGAAGACTTTAAAATCCTCTAACTTTTAAACAGTAGTGTATGTACAGTAGGTATGTACCCGAATCCGAATACGGTATTCGGAAAGGTAAAGGTGTGTACTACGGCAACCGTAAAGTGAATAAATACGATACATACGAGATATAAGAGAAAAATATATTTCAGTGCTTTCTCTCACAATTATATCGTTGGGTAATTATCCTGTATATAAATTGCGGGCATCAGGGAGCCGTTATTAATATGCGGGACATTGAAATCACTTATGAACGCGAGTTTGCTTTTTTACTTTCACTTTTGAGATTCGCGATCACACATAGCCTACTCTACTACGGAGCGGCACTACTTACCACACATTTCACAAGATTAGATGTTTGTCAGTGGTGCTCAGGATCTGTAAATCATTCGACATCGTCCTATCGGTCATCTCTCCTTACCTCTCTCCGTTTATGTGGTAAGTGAAATTTTATGTACTGTAATGTAACAGGCTACTGCTAGCAGGCG
Organism: Spinibarbus caldwelli; assembly: GCA_039654775.1. NCBI lineage: Eukaryota > Metazoa > Chordata > Actinopteri > Cypriniformes > Cyprinidae > Spinibarbus > Spinibarbus caldwelli. The sequence goes on along the minus strand of CM077224.1, from coordinate 15,669,602 downwards.
GCTAACTATGTCCCTTTTGTGGCTCCGTATTCGTTTTCCGTGCCTTTTCGAATACGTATTCGCTATTCGGGCACATCCCTAATGTACAGTATACAACACTTCAGGTGTCTGTGGGTATTTCAGGATGCCTTCAGGTTTCATTGAATTTCTACTTTCTTACATGTTACTTTAAGGGGAACTCACAAAGAATTAATTGTGCCCACTGACAGTGTAGTTAGCATTCGCTGTCTGTTGTTTTAGCAACCAATTTACTAAAGTTAAGCAAACAAGCCCAAAAATTACTGCCGAACGCTATGTGCATGACACAATTGCCCATCTTGCAGGCAGATTAAAACTCTTCTTTCTGTAAATAGCACTGATTTTTGTAAATAAGGCACACCTGTAATAAGCCTTTGCCTGTACCTGTGCATATTTAAATTAAGTCATTGTTATTCTTTTTATTGCACACATTTCCTCTCTATGAAAACGATTTTATAGAGAGGAAATGTGTGCGGCGCTAAAAAGAATAACAATGACTTCATTTAAATGTGCATAGTGAAACACTGCATGGTTAAGTTTGGTTGCGGGTGGTACAGGCAGGGGTTTGCATGCGCAGCAGTTTAGTGGAAACGTGTTTAATGAATTCACTGCTCAGTGATTTTGGTTTGAAAAAAAAAAAAGAGAGAGTGTTAAAAGAGAGAGTGTTAAAAGAGAGGAGGTGGATTCTGACCTGTACAAACCAGTCAATGGTGCAGCAGTTAACTAGCGATGGAAACATGCGGCAGCGTGAGCGGAAGGAGTCGCCCACAGGGCTCATACACAGCACTATGTGTAGCTTCTCACGCACACGAGAGATAAAGAACTGGAAGACCTGAAGACACAAAGACAAACAGAGATAAGACAACTGACATCTAAACAGAATTGCAGAGCAGCTGAGAATGTATAGTGACATTCTGCACTTGGTTAGATGTCTTGGTTATGGCCAGGTTGCAAGATTGGATGGTTGTTAGTTGTATCATGTACCTCATCCCTATTTCCCTCAGAGATGCCGGCCTCTTTAGCCTTGGGGCTAATGGCAGCCAGCACCTGTTTCAGTTCATCCTTCTCAAAGAGGTTTGGTACTTCACCCGAGTTCAGCATGTTATTAATATCCTCCAGGAACTCTTCCACCACAATCTAAAACAGATGAGAAAACAAATCGCATGGTCAAACAACATCATTCCACCAACACTGGTGCATGTTATTAATATCATGTTAATACTACGACTGGTTGAAACGTGGTGGTGTTGTTGCCACCTGCGTCAGTCCCTAGCACACCTCTTTAGATCAGGGGAGTGAGATTTACCCATACAGCTCTTACTAGCTGGCCTCCATTACACTCTCCAGCCTAAGGCTGATGATACACAGAGCAACTTTTTGAGCATTTTTGCCATGCAAATATTGACCAAAAAGTTGCCCCGTAATCATCAGCCTAAACCTCATTCCTGTGCGGGTCACGGCACCAGTGCACTGTAACCCCTCCGATTCTACTCGTCATGCTATCTCAGAGCAGGATTTGAACCGGCATGGGAGGCAGGCACACTAACAAGGGTGCTAATGACACCAGCCTCTTGCATCAGATGCCAGAGCACCTCTTGAGATCAGGGGAGTGAGGTTTAACTGGCCTCTGTTGCATACACTTTTGTACAGTTATGTTTATGAACTCTCTCTGCATACCTACATTCATATTTTAAGTGTGATTCACTGGCCAAAAGAAGGAATACTAAAACAAATTTTAAAATGATTTTGATTCATAGCATAATTAATGTATTTATTTTTAAACATTTTTTTAATAAAAATCATGATCATACTGTTATTGTGAATTCTTTTGACCATGATAATTCTGCAGTGAAAATCTAATATTGTAATTTTCCATACAGTATGATCATCAAGCAGTGCTTGATGAGGGAGAATAAATTATTTTAAAAAATTACTTTTCCTTTTTGTGTAAGCTGTTCCTTTCATATGTTAAATCCAGAAGAAAACCAATCCGAACATTACACCCACACATACACCCATGGGTTGGTACTCCAGGTACAGAATTTAAACCAAAAGGTCAAACACCCTCTAAGGGCAAGTTTGAAAAACAATGTTTCAACAGTGAGTGACTATCTTTCAAAAACACTGAAGAGTCCCTTCAGTCAATGAAACACAATAATAAATGACATTTAAAACAGACTATTCAATCAAACACTCCGATTCTCACTAGTAATTAGCCTCACAGATGGGCACACAAACGCACACCTCAAAACGTATATATCTCTTGTCTATAGCACCAGCTTGTGTCTGTCTCGTTAGCAACTGTTCATGAAATTATTTAGGGGGTCATTACTGCTGCAGAGCCTGTATGATGAATCACAAAGCAGTAGAAGTCTCTGCTTTCATGAGACAGTATTACAGCACTGGCAGAGGGCCCGGAGTCATAACAGAGACGACCTACTGTCTACTCTACAGCTCAGAGAAAACCTCTCTGCATCCAAATTCATATCCACAAATCAATAAATCATAACTTGTGAATTGGTCTCGGAGAGGTGTGGTTTTGGGTTACGCTAGGCCAAACATTCCATTTTACAAACTTAAAACACACAACAAAATTACTAAAACTTTAACTAACATTAAAATGAAAACAACAAATGGTAACACTTTATTTTGATAGTCCTCTTTAGACATTCTACTAACAGTAAGTAACTTTGCAACTACATGTCAACTAGCAGTCATTAGAGTATTAGTAGACTGTTTGGTTAATAACTTCTAACACTTTATTTTGATGGATCCACAACATACGACATACTGACTATGAGAAACTTTGCAAGCAGGGCTTGAAATTAACACCCGCCAACCCGCCAAATGCGGGTAAAAATCAGCTGTGGCGGGTAATGCTGTCAAATCACTAGCCAAGTTGGCAGTTTATGTAAGCCAAATCTGCACAGGTTTAGCGCAAATACTGAACTCATGACATTATTGAGTATATTATTGCAAAAACCAAACAAACCCCCCCCATAAATATCAAAAATTTTAGGATTCAGCTGTCCACGGCAGTCCTTAGGATATCAGCACAATAACACACTCAGCAAAATATCATCTAATTATTTTTATCAATAAAATCCCAGAAAATATTGAGATATTATTTTTTTGTCAATATCACACACCCCTGGTACTGACACAAAATGATTTGCAACGGTCGCTTTGTCACGTACAGTGTAGACAGCCTCAAGCTGTTGGTTTATTTCCGTGGGTTTTTTTATTGTTATTTATTTTTTTATTTTTTATTTTTTGGCTAGTAGAAGTTATGAATGGCCGGTAACTTAAAAATTTAGTAGCCAAATTGGCTGGTGAGTGAAAAAGTTAATTTCAATCCCTGTTTGCAAGTATATGTCAACTTATTCTACTAACCCTAAACCTACCCTAACAGTCTACTCTGAGAGTTAGTAGACATGTAGTTGCAAATTAATGAGAATTAGTTGACATGTAGTTACGAAGTTACTTATAGTTAGTAGAATGTCTAAAGTGGACTATCAAAATAAAGTGTAACCCAACAAATTTATCAGCAAATTTCTTTTTGGCTGTACCTGGGTGTCTGTAAAGAGAAACACCATGTCCTGGCCTTCCACGCCTGCCATTTTGTAAAGTTTACGCAGGTCTTCATGGAAGCTGTCATAATTATAACCACGGCTCAACTCAATCTGAAAGCAGCGGTAACCACACATGTGAGCAGCCAAACGTGTTAGAGATTGCTTTCCTGTGCCGCCCACACCAACTAACAGGGCATTTCCACGTTCTTGGCGAATCATGCGGGCGATTCTGTTGACAGGAGAAGAGATGAATGGTAAGAAAAGAAGGTCAGTTGGGTGAATGAACAAAACATTCCATTAGTAACCCGATCCAGATGCCCAGCCTGAATGGCGGGGTCATCTGAACACCTGGTTTTGTGATCACCAGATGAAAAGGCAAGCTGTTTGCTTACCTAGACACATGTTCAATGGCATCTTGGAAGAACACAAGCTTGGTTTCCTTGGCAAAGGTCGTGTTGTAGTCATCCAGGTAGTCCTGCAGTACCTGGCGAATCTTCTCCATGTCTGTCAGATCCTCATAGACACGGTCAACCTTGTCTGCTCCAACCTGAACAGTGTTAATTCAATAATTTAATAAAAAATATTAAGCACTGCCATTACATCAAAAAGGAGCATAATCAAAAAGACAAGAGACTTTTATGGCGATCTTTATATGAGTAACTATACTACTATTAAACAGTTAAATGTAAACATACAGAAAGCACTCTACACAGAAAACACAAAACAGTGACAGACTGTCAGATGCAAAAAGATCACGACAATCCCCAAAATACTTTTACCTTGATGAAATCTCCAAAAATGATGGGCTGATTCACAAAGTACATCGGCTCTATGTTTATGCTGAAATATTTACCTGTTGGACAAGCAGTTCAGGACATTAATGTTTACTGTAGCAAAAGGATGACAGATTGGGGGCAAAACAAAAATAAATAGATCACTCTGATAAATCACACTGCAAAACAAGGAGAATTATAATATTGCTTTAATCTGACCCACTTTATCTAAAAATAATAATAATAAACCTGCTTATTGACTTTTTTGATCAATAAATACATTCCAAAATATAATGTATTATAATATTAAATTATTTTATCTATTCATAGCTTTCAGTCACGTGATCAGCTCGACGACTTGGAGGGCAAAACATCCATAGAACTGCAGCACAAGCCTCTCAATTTTCCATCTGTTTCACAGCCACAAATATTTAGATCACCTCTCAAAAGAATAAAACAAAGGTATGTGAACAAAATGCAAGTTTTGGCCATTTGCAATCCATAAGCACCCGCAGCAATATTTCAATTATTAAACAGTGCGACAAAACGTTGTAAAAACACTTAAAGTGCCTTAAAATATTTAAAACAGTAATATTAAAAGATCAAATTCAGTAATCACCATATTAATGATGCATAGTTTACATAGGCAAGCAGATGAGGCCGGAATATGAACGCAATCCGCTTAATGGTTCAGTGTTTTCTTTATAATGGTTTACTATGGGAAACCATTTAATGTGAAACTTTGCACATTTTGTTTATATTCTGGGTTCATCTGCTTGCCTGTACAAAATACACATAATCAATAAGGTGTTTACTGAATTTCGCCTTTTAATATCTGCGTTTTACTACATTACTACTTAATGCAATCCGCGTAAAAATAACTGGCGGTCAGTGGAGCAAAGCTTCGTTTTGCCCTCCAGGTGGGCGTTCCTATAAGGGTGTGACGTCACGTGAAAACTATCAATTAAGATGCCTGGACTAAGCTCCTGAAGATTAACAGTGAAAAAGATTCAAGGGTCAGATGCTTACTGGCCATCTCTGAGATCATTGTATGGAAGTAGGTCTTGTCCTCGTTGTTGATGAGTCGATCGTGGAACACACGCTGACACTCGTGACAGAACAAACGGAAGATCTGGGTTTGATCTCTCACTGTAGTTGGCTCACACTGCAGCATACCTGCACAGAAACACACACACACACACATGCAGAAGCAGAGAATGAATATGATTTTCTGTAACATTCATACATATTCTTCATTATGTCTTTAATTTCTTAGCAAGAATGCCTAATAGTAGAAAATCAATTCTGAGTCTACAGATCAATGAACAGTAACAGATGAACTTGTCTGTGACCTTTGGTTAATAAAAAAAAAAAAAAAAAAACTAATAAAAACATTCAGATGGGGCTGTGCTGGTTGGTTTTAGTTTACATTGACAGTATCCCTATTGAGAGTCTATAGTTCAGCCCCTGGGCAAGGCCTAAACCATAAAAGAGTATTTTAACAACTCACAAGGTGCCTATTCAAATTAAGAGAAAGCATTTTTATTGCTCAGTTAAGAGCTCCAAAACGAAAGAAGCTCTTTACAAGCCTTCGGTAGATTTAAGCAAAACAGATGCTAAACACCATGGGTAAAATTGTTGAAAGTTGTATTATAAAATGAATGACCAGGTTTTAAATTATTTGAGTACAATATATAAATGACAGTTTTTGTAAATTCTTTGCGATTGTCCTCCTGCCTTATATGTCTCTGTAGGTATGACTTTGTTCAGTTGTGTGTGTGTTTCTTACCCTGCACACATTTAGAGAGGTCTCTAAGGTTAAAAACATAGTGGGATTTGGCTGGTGTAGGCAGCAGGTCTACACTCATACGACGGTAGATCTCAACAGCAGCATCCACAATGCTGTCAGATGCCTGCTTCACCGCTGTTGGAAACTCAGTGAGGAATCCACCCAAAATTGCCTGCAAGCAAGCAGATACAAGAATAGTCAGTCTGCACAGCACGTGTAGAACTAGCGACAGTAATATTTCTAAGCGTGAAATGTCTGAAGACTTTTGTCACTATGGACAGTGCCAGCATTGACCAGTATTTGAATCACTGCAGTTTCAAGTTAAAATGAACATTAGAAGCAGTACAACTCTGACAAATTTTGTTCCTTTTCACACAAGATTTACAGGGACAGAGTTATGATTAAGAAAGCCTAATTTGTTGCACAATTCCTTGCATAATATTATGATTTCAAAACAGTTTTAACATGCTGTGAAAAAGTTATCAAAACTGATGCACTTTTGAATGTTAGCGTCACATGTACAGCTTCATATGTATGGGTTTTCTAATGCAGTAGATCTGTTCAGTCGCTCACACAATACAGCGCTGCACTTGTGAGGTGAAGCGCTCTAGTATGAATCCTGTGAAACTAGTTTGACAAAACAGCTCAAATCCGTATAGCATTAACCTTTTAGTGACACTCCCCAGGCTTTTGATCTCTGTACCATCATAATACAGTATGTACTTGAAGCAACATAATAAAAACACTGCATATGTGCCTGTACCAACATAATAAAACATGGCCACGGTCACATATTGAACCCGCGTTTAGCGCCACTCTCTGGACATTTCACTTTGAAACTGCTGTGAAACGTGCAGCAAGGTGTGTAATATTGCTGTTGCAGAGAAATTGCCAAAAGCATGTATATCCAATGAGCTTGGGTTGGTTTCTTCTCTGAGTCTGTCAGTTCAGAACCATGGACAGCTACAGCTCTCAGGCTGTAGAGAGTTTCAGAACCCAGGACAGCTCCGTTCCAATACCTAATGAGCTACTCTGCAATTAACTTAACGCTACTAGAGATGTGGAAAACTGCATATTTTAAAACTCAACTAGCCGGTGGGTTGTCTTAATGAGGAAGTCCAATTACACCGGCGAAGGGTCATGTCTACCGAACACTATTCAGATGCTTAAGGGATTCTTAAGGGTTATTCACATGATACATATTCAAAAACAGCTAGACAGACATGCAACTTCATGGAACAGAACAGAACCTGTCATGTATTGTTTAAAATGAAATCAGAATTGTTTTGAATTTGTTTAAAAGTTATTGCAAAGGTGGTTACAAAAGTTAATACTTCGATTGTTGTAGTGGCTGTGGTTTAAAGGAATAGTTCACCCAAAATGAAAATCTGCAAATATTACACACAATTAGGCCAACCAAAATAAGTTTGTTTCTTCATCGGAAATTTAGCATTACATCACTTGCTCATCAATGAATCCTCTGCAGAGAATTCAAACATCTGATAAAGATATTACAATAATCCACAAGCAATTCACATGACTCCAGTACATCAACTGACCTATCGGTAAGCCCCTCCCCTCGAACGCAGACTAGCCAATGGCAGTCGAGTATCAGTTGCACGGAGAGCGGAACTTGGACATCTTTAGGTTTCAGCGCCATAGAGAAACATTGGAAGATCCGAAGCTCGCATCGGTTTTATGGGGTTTATGCTTCAAAAACGGAAAAACCATGTGCCTGTGGTACTTGTAACACTGATTCTAGGTATCATGAGAGGGTGTTTTGTTTGGATTTCCTGAATCCAAACAAAACAGAGCAAAATGTCCCTAAGTATTCAACCCCGATACAAATGAAGACAAAAACGTTCATTTTCTGGTTGTCATACACTCATTAATTTACAATTTTCATCTGCTCAAGCAGAACTTTAATGTTATCTTGTGCTTTAGCAAGGTATCTCTAAAACTAGCTAACGTTAAAGTTAGTGAGTCCATGCTAATGTACAAACCTAAATAGCGGACTGTTCTCGCGTCTTGTACAGTGTAGGTCAAAAACACATAAACGAAGGTCTACATTTCAGTGCTTCTCCATATTAAATTGGTTAAATGTACATTGATGTAATCGTACCCTGCGATACATGAACAGTGTTGATCCTGCATGTTGTCATCCGCGATCGTGATGACCGTAATATGAGACTTCTCCCGCTTGCACTGTGATCTGTAAACCCTGCTTCGAGTTACCCACTGTATTTATTTTAAAATATTTTATAAATCCCTCCCTGGAATATTTAATTCCCATTTGGTGGCCTTCTGTGTCCAAAATTGTGCAAAAGCATAGTGGGACAAGGTTTTCACACTGCAGCTGTCATTGTAAGACAGTGAGCAACTCGAGGGAGCAACAGTAAATAAGGGGGGCGGGGCTTACAGATAGGTCAATTAACCTCTTGTTAAGTGGAAGCTGTGTGTTTGTAAGAAACAAATTTATCATTAAGGCTTTTAACTTTCAACGTTTGTCCCTAGCCAAAATATGAGTCCATACTCCATAACACTTCCTCCAGTGAAAAAAAAATAAATCTATTCCCTTTTGTCCTCTCATCAAAATCCACCAACATGTCTGTTTGTATTTGTTTCCACTTGTAAGCAGTGCTTGATCTGTGCATTTTTCTCCTCTGATTCAGAAGAGATGACTTTTTTACTGGAGAAAGTAATATGACAGGACTTTGATGGCCCGATGTTGAGTAAATTTTCAGCTAATTTCAGCTTATTGCCATAGAAAACACTGTAAGGGTTTCCACTGATTACAAATATTTTTGTTTGCTGGGGTGGTACTATTATATAGGCCTATTAATAAGGAAGGGGGGCCCAAAATATTGTTTTGCCTATGTCACGATAAGAGGTAAATCTGGCACTGTTTATTGTACAGAAAGAGAGCAAAATAGCATTTACATTATCAAAGAACATTATCATTGACTTTAGTCTAGCCAGAATTCAAACACTCTCAAAAACTCCCATTAATCACTGAAGTTGCTTACAATGTGAAATGAATATCTTGCTTAGCCTACATCTTACGCACATCTGCACTTTGTTGTTTCAGATGAGAGAAATCGGCAGAGAGCAGAATTCATTCAGGGAGCGCTCACACTGAATAAAACACAGCTGTTTCAGCGATGACTCATCTGAATGCCTCTTATTGGCCATTGTACTCATAAGCTCAACAGAATCATGTGTGATTAGTTATAATGCGCAGTGCTGTAGCTAAAAACGAGGCTGTCTCTGGCTCCGTGCCAGCCAGCGAAGTTGAGAGAATGCAGATTTGAATTTAGCAGCTGTTGATGTGCCGCACTGAATGATCTAATCACACCCGTGTGATCGTTTATCAAATATAAAAAATATTATTCGGCTATTTTTGTCTTTTGGAAGCTGCAATCAAAATCTACTTGCCTCAAAAATCGGAGGGGGCACGGTTGAAATCGCATTACGGGAGTATTTAGGCTGGGCCCCCCTCTGATCCAGTGCCCGGTAGGCCCGTGCCTTAATCCGTCCCTGCTTTGGATCTACAGTCAATTGAAAACTAATCTGCAAAGGCTATTGTTTGCTAGCTATGAGGATCTTTATTAGATGAACACTGCATGTGTTGTCTATGGTTCCACAGGTATAGATAGGCTACATTCCATTATAGTACACGATACCACTATGACATTACCAGTTTGTTGAACATGTACCTTATGCATTAAATACAATGTATAATTCATACATTAAATAAGCAGTCACAAAGTATGAAATGAACACCCGCCAAACCTGCGTTAGCTCTGCGCAGTGGCGCGCGACCTGTTCCAGGAGGAATGCCTTTGCCTAGACACAATTAATATTAATATTTTCACAATATTTATGCTTGCAGAAATATACATTTGTTTACATTTTGCAGAACAGACGGAAGAAGATCCGTCAATATGCATTTGTTTCGTTATGTTCAGATTTTCCGTAGCGGTCATGTGAGGAGTTTTAACTCTTCTCCGTGTCAGAGGTTATATATACATATATAATACAAAATTAATATACTTTAAAATATAATTTAATTCAGTGATACAAATCAGAATTTTCATCAGCTAATACTCCAGTTTTCGGAGTCATATGATCCTTCAGAATTCATTCTAATATATTGATTTATTACCAGTGTTTGGAAACAGATTTGCTGCTTAATATTTTTTGGAACCTGTGACATTTTGTTCAGGATTGTTTGATGAATAGAAAGCTAAAAGGAACGGCACTGATAATAAATCAACATATTGGAATAATTTCTGAAGGATTATGTGACACTGAAGACTGGCTTAAAGGCTGATGAAAATTCTGATTTGCATCACTGAAATAAATTACATTAAAAAAAAAAATTAAAAATCTTTTGGACAGCAGTGTGTGTGTGTGTGTGTGTGTGTGTGTGTGTGTGTGAGTGTGTGTATATATACACACATTACATAATTTTTATCTATATATCTAAATAAAAATAGACTATAGATATACAGTATATGATCCAAAGTAACTAGTAACTAACTACTTGAGTAGTTTTTTTATCCGATACTTTTTTACTCTTACTCAAGTAACTATTCCGACTATTACTTTTACTTTTACTTGAGTAAATATTTCTATAAGTACTTTTACTTTTACTTGAGTAGTTTTTGGGTACTCTACCCACCTCTGTCAATACTCTTTTTCAACTCATCCGCCTATGTCGCCTACTTTTCAAACACCCATAAATACAAGTGAAGCATTCTTTCAGCCTTAATATGCTGTCTAGGTAGGCAGCTTGGAACACATTTTAAGTCGGCTCAAGATCATTGCCATTTTCGAATGGGCTGATTCAGTCTTTGATGTCTTCAGAATCAACAGGCACAGCATGCATCAGCTTTAAAGTCAACATGATGAAACAGAGTTGGCAACCCTTTGACTGTCATACATATATGTGATATAATTACAAGTGAAACTGGATATTCAATGAGAAAAAAGTAGGCCAGGACTTGATTTTATCCAGAGGGACATGACTGGATGTTACATAGCCAGGTGGCTGGGGGGGAAATCATAATGTTAACTAAAAAGAAAAGCTGCTTCAGATGCAAAGCATTTATTATATTTTGACATGTTTATTTGGAATAACGTACCAGTGAAATAAGTACAATAAGACCAAAAACATGTATTAGGAAAGTAAATGGGTCAATTGTGATTTCATGTTAACTTTAGAAGTAAAATGTTCATTCAAAATGAGTGCTACCATATGTCTGACCTTAAAAATCTGTTTGAGGCTCTGCTCAGAGGGCGTTGGGAGGCACAGCATGCTGAAGTGGCGGATAAAACGAGGGGTCACCGGGTTGCGACCTCCACCAGGAGGCGCACAGGCTGCAGCTATGGTCATATCCTTTAGGGAGGAGAAGCAAAGAGAAGAAGGTGAATAAGTGCATAAGAAAAAATATCCAAGGGACATCATTTAACTTTTTTGACACTTCCACTAATCTCATCAAACCTTTACCAGAAGAAATGAATGTATTATTGATTAAAACCCAAATTAGAATAAGAGCATTCATGACAGCTGGAAAACTTAATGACCAATTACTCTTCAAATGACAGAAAAATCATTCGGGAAATGTTGCTGTGTCAAAGTCAAAGCAGAGTCATATTCAGCCACCAAAGAGCTACACTAACCCAGATGAGTTTCTCCAAGGGCAAAGCTCATTTGAGACTCACAAATCATTCTTTTAATCCTCAGCAGGTTCTTTTCTCATCATATTTCTGCCTTTTATTCATCATAACTCATATTTGAGATAGATGAGTATTCAGGTCAACTACATCTCAGATCACCATATTTCTCTGTAACCTTGCCAAATCGCATAATTGTCCCTGTTTATATTATGCACTTTTATCTTTGTTTGTACGTGTGTATGAGTGTGTGTGTTCAACAAGCACACGGTTTACTTGATGCGAAAAATACATAATTAATTAAGAGTCATTCCCGAGGTAAGGCAACATTACAATGAGAGCAGCTACTTCAAACATCAAGCATTAGTGCCGCTCATTATATGATAATCGTTACAACATACATTACTTTCCATGCCCATAAAGTGAGATAGTGAGGTAGAGAGTGAGAAAATGTTTAACGATTAAAATGCTTGATAAAATTGAAATGTAGTCCCTGAGGTTTCTGCACAAACTACTGGTCTCGCAGCAGATGCACAAGATTAGGAATGGAAATCTTAAGGAAAGTAACAATTCTGATTCCTTAATGATTCCTATATATATATCAAACTGAACTTATAAAAATTCCTCTTTTAAATACTGTTTTTGTTTATTTATTCCCGTTTAAACAATACCGGTCATGTATAGGTAACAGTTTTTGATTTCGTACCCTGGCCAGTGATGTGAAAAGAGGAGAAATCTTTTAATATCTCTGAAGAAATCATGACACATGATTCTATTTTTTATGTGTAAGTGTCTGTTGCTTACGTGTATCTCTTTCCAGAAGAACTTTTCTCTGTCATAGAAGCCATGGAAGTCCTGGAACTGTCTGAGCAGCTCAATAGGGGGCTGAGAGCCATAACTGTCAAGTTTTGGCATGTTCAGATCATCCACAAACACCACAATCTTTTTATTAGCAGGAGCACCTGAAATACATAAACACACAGATGATGATTTTCAGTATGGCAGTATACACACCCACCCAAATCATATCCACTGTCCCTTACCAAGTATATTCTTCCTCTTCTTCTCCAGTTTTGACTCAATGATCTCTTGAGTTCTAGCTGATGAAGTTTGGGCTGAGAAGTTGATGTAGACGGGTACATAACCTGCCTTCTCCTGCACACTGTTCAACAATGCCCGTGCCACCACAGACTAAAATGCACAATATGCCTAATAAGCAGTTTTGTAGTGATGAACACTGGAAAACTTTATTGCTTCACGCACACTTACATCATATTAAACACACCCGCCTTACCTTTCCCACTCCAGTGATGCCCGTAAAGAGGACAGAGTGATTGACAGATAGCAGCTTTTCCATCAGGTATCCGTACCTCACCGTGTCTGTAGTGGGCACCAGCATCTCAAAGAAGGGCATCTCATTGTTATAACTGAAGCAGGGAATGATCTTCTCCCATGGCTCTAAACATTTAGCATCAAAGTTCATATACACACTCCATAAATCACCTCCACTGGGCAACTGTTAAAGAGAGAGAGAGAGAGAGAGTTCACTCTAGTATGTACTTTATGCTATTTTGAATGTTATGAAAACACAACATTATATGTTTAGCAGAATGTCGTAGTCGCTCTTTTCTATTAAATGAAAGTGAAAGGGGACAGGGATGTCACATTATTTTTAAGAACCTATCTATCTATCTATCTATCTATCTATCTATCTATCTATCTGTCTATCTATCTATCTATCTAGGGGTCTTCTGGTTGGTTAGTTGGTTGGTTGGTTGCTTTGCAGTGGCCAAAGTCAAAAGATTGCTATGATGTTCTGCTCTCTAAATATTGCTTGGGTCCTTCAAAGTAAAAATCATAAGGGAGTTTGTTTATGTATAATCAACAGTAATAGCAATGCTGTTAACCCACTGGAGTCTGAGAATAGAAAGTTTTTTTTTCTTCGGACTCTTTATTATAAAGGCAGGTTCTAAGACCCTTGTTCATCTCAAATTCACCACTTCCTTTTCTTCTGCTCTCCACTCCTCCCCTCCTCATTCTGTCTTGCTCTGTGGAATACTAATAATGACACTCTCCACTGCATTCCGACCCTCTGTAATAAATACCACACCTTGCCTTTATCCTTATACAAATGTCTGGGACATATTGTTTTCCCTCAATCTAGTTCTCATTAAATATTCCTAAGGTCACATTTAAGAATGTAACAGACACATGAGACAGAGAAGACATAGCTGTCTTTATAAAAAGAATTGAACCAGTCAGGTGCTATATATCATTTACGATGACCTCTGAGTCAGGTTAATGTGCTCTTTTCAGGGTCAAGGCCCAGAGGAGGTTTGTAGTGGCTTCAGTGTTCCATATCAGTTATTAAACAGTAATAGCTACTGCATGGTCACTAAGAAAACATTATAATGGGACGAGAAGAAAAAAAATCATTACCTTTTAGATTATGTAAAATTATAAAAACACTATGGCTGCAGATCTGTGAAGAACCAAACATGTTCCTCCAAATCTTGTAACACATAATGGTGTCTTTTTCTGAACAAAACACTATGAAGCTGATATGACTGTTGTAAATTATGACAATAAAAGAGAAAGTCCCCATTACTGTGTGTTTATTGATAAAATTATCCATAAATATAAGCATACTTAATCAAAATGATCTGAGGTGTATTTCAGTGTATATAAAATGTACCTTTGCATCACTGTTGCCCTCAAACTGCTGCCTGACGAATGTGTCGAATGTGTCCCAGTGGCTGTCAATCAAATTTCCCCCCAGTGCCCACAGGTAGCAGAACACAAACGTCTGACACAACATATTGTTCAACTTACTGGCCTCCTGCAAATACATACACAAAAAAGCACACACATATTTAAAAGACAGCAGATAAAGCAAACAGTTGGATACCATAATACTGCAATTTCTAGCAACTGCAGAACTACTGCACATCGATATGAGTGTGCAGTAGTTTTTGGGTCTGAATTTTCTGAACTGTGCCAGTCCAGGTTTTTGATTCAGGATACTCAACTTGCAACTCAAGTTCCCACTCCTCTCTGCATCCTTATATCTCAGAGAAACCAAACATTCAGGGAGAAGTAAGAATGTGAATTCATGTTTATGCTTAATGGAGTAATGGAGCAGAAAAGCATGTAAGTCTGTACTTGTATGTATGACTGCAAATAAATCTGAATTTCTTTTCAGGTTTATATATTGAACATTACTATATCAGTAGGCAAAAATTATTAATAATTTGCTTTGTCTCAGCACAGTAACAGTATAAAAGCCATTTAATATCACAAAGACATTTGTCTTCATATTATAACACCTTTTTTTCCCAAACAATATACATGGGTCTTTGTACATGTGAATACATAGTATTTATATTTTAAGTAGGGGGTCATTTGAGGTGGTAAGATTTTTCTCTTGTCTCTTGTGCTCACCAATGCAGTATTTATTTAATCAAAAATACAGTGAAAACTGCAATATTGTGAAACATTATTACAATTTAAATAACTGTTTAATATATATTAAATAAAATGTATTTCTACTATGGCAAGGCTGAATTTTAAGCAGCCATTACTTCAGTCTTTAATATCTCATGTTTCTTTAGAAATCATGATAGCATGCTGATTTGGTGCTCACTAAATATTTCTAATTATTATCAATGTTAAAAACATTTTTTTTAAACCAAAACACATTTTCACGATTCTTTGATGAATAAAATGTTTAAAAGCATTTGATTTAAATGGAAATATATTTTAACATTATAAATATTTTTTCTGTCTCTTTTGATCAATTTAATGTTTCCTACTCCTACCTAAATAAAATTATTAATTTATTTATTTTATTAGTAGTATAGCATCAAATTTCTTTTGTGTCTTTAACATTATAAATCAGACATCCTGCCGAAGCTTTCTAACATAGAAATGCTGTGTCCGATTCATTTTGGTGACAGTTGAGATTCATTATACCATTTTAAGGTTAGGGGCTCCATCGCTGAACAGTAACGCTTCCAGTAGGCAGCAGAGGGTTGTGACTTTACTTATGTCCACCTGTGCAATGGCCTGCACACAGTGCTTTGATACAAACTGCAGTCCCTTCTCCACATATTGTTCAAACAGCTCCATCAGATATCCACGTACATCCTCTGTAATCTAAAAAACACATTTCTGAAATGGCAATAGCTCTATAGGTCTAAAAACCGAACTAGAAAACACTCTACATCCAGCTACATACAAAATACATATTGCATATAAAACTAAAACTCCTTCTAATGCTTCTAATAAGAACTCAGAGAGTTTTAAAGGCTTCACCTTCTCTGCAAAACCTGTGAGCCACGTCTGAACATACGGCATCCACTTAAGCTCCTCTGAGTCAATGTACACCATCCCACAACGGCTTACTGTGGCAGGAGACGCCACTGCCAGGTCCTGAACCTGATTGAGAAAGCGTACCATGTAAGCGTGCGTGACTAGCCTCTAATTAAAAACAGAAAGTGCGTGTGGAATTCAACAAACAGGTGCATATTTGAGCATCTCACCTCAAACATCATGTGTATGGAAGGCGTGAGCTTGATCCTTTCACTGTTGGCCAAGCAGAGCATCTTATTATCATCCAGCACCGTGTTCATGTTCTCGATCCACAGAGCATCCACCGGGCCGTCACTGATCACCCATTTGTGGTCGTCACTAAAGTCCTGGACTGCTGCCCGCACACAAAGCGCCATAAGACCGTCCCGCCATTCAAGCGTCAGCGGGTTCACCTCCCCGTAAAGCTCGCCCATGCTCACTGATTTTGGGTTGAGCACATAGGTCTTAACAGGGCGGTAGAAGGGATTTTGGTGGCCAGCATGAAACAGGGTATCCAAGGTGTCTGCCAGCACACGGTAGACAGTGGTTTTGCCGCTTCCGGTCGGCCCCACGAGCATTACCCCATGGCGGACTAGCATGGTCTCGTAGAGTTGGATGACCTTGCTTATGATGCTTGGGAGGGGCTGGAGGGAGCGCTGGCACAGGGATGAGTGAATGGTGGACTGCAGGACACCATAGTCATGCTCTGGGATGGTGACGCCAGGGAAGAGGTCTGACAATATGCCACTAAGGGAAGAAAAAGAGGAGTTAGAGATCCACACATATATACAGTATTTGGACCTGGACTGAATTTAACTGAAACAGGTCTTAAAATATAAAATTTTCAAAAGTAAAAACACATGTCCAGATGTTTATAGCTAAAGAAATGAATGGTATGACAAATACTCAAGTGGACACTCACATGAGATGGATTTTATTCTACATAATGGTGGCTCCCCCTCATGGTCGAGATCATATGATCATGTGAAATGACTACAGTACTCACACACAAATTTACACACATATAAACAGGGACATTTCGTAGCTTTCAAATGTTTTTATATATAGTTATTATATATATATATACTGTAGCTTTTATATATAGCTAGTTATAAATACTACAACCTAACCTTAACCCACACCCTAACCATCAAGGTCATTAGAGTTAGAGGGTTATCAGAGCCATTAAAACACTTTTGTTACTTGAAATAAACATTAACTCTATTTTCATTTAGTTTAATTTGATGTACTAAAATTGCAACTAAAACAATAAAAATTGATAAAAACTGTATAGATATATTTGTTAAAAAACAACAAAAACAATAAAATTACTAAAAATTGACCTAAATTTAAAATGAAATGGAAAATATAAAAATAAAAATTGATTAAAAATATCAATAAACACTCTAATAGCTTCTCAATGATACTAAAAACACTGCTAGCAATAACCCTGAGAGAAAACTTTCTGCATGCCATTTTTTTTAAACAAACTTTACTTTATTTCTATACTGTTTTTATATATGAGGACATCCCTAAAATTAGGTGTTGGGAAGTTTTGGCAGATTTAACTCACATGTGACACTGAAGACTGAAAATTCAGCTTTGCAATCACAAGAACAAATTACATTTTTAAATATATTAAAATAGAAAGCAGTTGTTTTAAATTGCAATAATGTTTCAAAATAATGCTGTTTTTGTGGTATTTTTGATCAAATAAATAGTCTTGGTAAGCATAAAAGACTTCTTTCAAAAACATTTTAAAAATTATATGTGTTGTAAACCCAATGTGCGGTCACCTGAAAAGCACTGCATCATCTTTGAGGAACTTGGGCAGGTTTGAGTCTCGCAGAGCTCTGATCAGCACAACATCCTCGCTCAAGTGAGGGTTTTCTCTTTTTAATGACCTGAACACACACACACATAATACATAATATATTAAAGGTTGTTCAGAAAATGTGAGCATGAACACACAACCAGCAGCACAAAAAATTGGACTTGCTCATTATTACACACTGAATACACACAGGTAATCACACAATAGATCTGACTATAGATGGAGTTCACAAATCAAACAAGAATTTTACATTTTCTGAAGAAAATGGGAGTGATGATCTGTGAGTGCTCTGTGTGAGTGCTTTTAGTGCAATGCTATGTGGTTGCTAGGGTGGAAAATATGAGGTAAGTGGTGCTTGCCTGCCACAGTATTAGGATGTTGGAGGTGGTTTTGCTAGGGTGGTTGCTAAGGCATTTCTAGATGGTTGCTATGTGGCTGCTTCCTGACTTAAGGTTTTTTTCACACATTATAATGTCTGTCATCCGTAAATCATAGGCCTGATCACATCTCTCAACAACCTGCACAATTTGAGGTGTTATTATTGCCTTGGTAAGCACCACTGAATCATAAAGACTATTAAACAACCTGTATTAACTCCATATCAGTACTTTACACAGAATATACTGCTCACATTTACTCTCTTTTAAACACACTTGCCTACAGTTGTTCATATATTCTTGTAAATAGTTTAGTAGCCTAAATCACACTGATTTAAAGACAGACCTTTTAAATCACTGAATCACACAATGAAATAAAGGGACACTAAAGTGAATTTATGCTGCATATAAAGCCTGAGTACTAATAAAATGTGCCAGTGACATGATGCTGACACACACACACACACACACACACACACTTAAGTAAATACAAGAGAGGTCCAGCTGTACTGCCACTGATCTAAGACCAGGGCTAATGAAGATGACAGTCGTACCAAATGGACCTAAATTATCTGCTTAGAGGTTTCTTACACAGTCGTATTTTATCGGTCTTTACTCCAAAGGCAACACCAAGTGGCTCATTCATGACAGTGACTGAGAATGTGCAAATTAATTCTCATTCAAATACTGACTTTTTTATAAAGCAAAGACCATAAACATGTTAGGAGACCCTAAATAAATACATCCCAAGACTGTAGGACTGTTTCATGTAATTTATACAATACCATTCAAGAGTTTGATATCAGTAAGATTTTTTTTTTAAAGAAATTAATTGTTTTATTCAGCAGGCTGCATTAAATTAATGAAAAGTGACAAAAGATTTATATTTCAAAAAAATGCTGTTATTTTAAACTTTTTATTTATCAAAGAATCCTAAAAAAAAAGTACTATGTTTTCCACAAAACATATTAAGCGGCACTGTTTTCAACATTAGTAACAATTAGAAATGTTTCTTGAGCCCCATATCAGCAATTCGAATGATTTCTGAAGGATCATGTGACAGTGAAGAGTAATAGTTTCTGAAAATTCAAATTTTCTATCACAGAAATAAAATACAATTCAAAATATTTGAAAATAGAAAAGTTGTTTTCAATTGTAATGATATTTCACAATATGAATACTATTATTTTTGATTGAATGAATGCAGCCTTGGTGATACTTCTTTCAAAAATATTTTTTTTTAAGTTATACCGACCCCAAAATCTTTAATGGTAGTGTATGTTAGATTGACAGAGAAGTTGACATTGAGTAATGTGAAAGTGTGTTTGTTCTCTGTCTCACCCTGCCATGACCAGCACAGATTTGACAGCTCTCATGCCAAAGTCATAGTGATCCTGCTGAGAGAGCTGCTCACTGCAGAGCTTGTACATCTGAGTCATCTTTCTTGCAAGAGTCTTACTAGACTCAAAGCCCTCCGAGTACAGGATCACCTACAGGGAGAGAGAGGTTTTAAGGTTAAATATATT
Organism: Spinibarbus caldwelli; assembly: GCA_039654775.1. NCBI lineage: Eukaryota > Metazoa > Chordata > Actinopteri > Cypriniformes > Cyprinidae > Spinibarbus > Spinibarbus caldwelli. The sequence continues at coordinate 15,649,684 of CM077224.1, read as the reverse complement.
GTAGAACTGCTTGGGCTGTCAGATAAGACATGCTAATACTGAAAGACTTAATAGGACCCATGAAATAGAGGTCTGCATTCCCGCCAGCCCCGACCAGATTTCTTGCGATGTGGGATTAAATTCCCGAATAAAACTCAGTAGCGGTCGGTAACTCTGGTGTAATTTGAATGGGAGCGGGCGGTCTAACAATATCCCACTCCCAACGTCTTTTCAGAACAGCATATCTGTGCTTTATTTTTATTGACCACTTCGTTTATTTGCGGGTCTGTGCGCAGCATGTGCATAACGATGCTCAGAGCAGGCTGTAGCCTACCGGAGGTGAATATACGGCCCTCAGACAGAACAAGCAGGTTGTTATATATATGTATCTTTGGCCCTTCATAGTAAAAGGTTTGGGCACCTCTGCTCTAAATGAGCCAAATTATTAAATTATTTCATCATTTTACACAGGAAACAAAGTGTGTGTTGAAGTAAAAAGTACATTTTCCAAACAATCAATTGAGGAAATTTACAAACAAGAAATCACAGTAGTAAGACACCAGGTTCCACTGCCCTGCATTCCATTGTTTTCCTATGTTAACATGCGATAGACGGAAAAGCAGTTGGATTTAATGCAATACTTAGTTGGATTTTGGCCCTTTATAGTAAAAGGTTTGGGCACCTATGCTCTACATGCTCCTAATAATTCAATCATTTTGTCATTTTACACAGGAAATGTAGTGTGTGTTAAAGTTAAAAGTACATTTAATAACCAGTCAATTGTCGAAATTCACAAACAGGAATTCAGTGGTAGGACACCAGTTTCCTTGTAGTAATACACACACACACATGAACAAACAAAAGCATTTAATGATTACACGCATTAGATGAGCAGCGACATCTCTGACCCCTCTACTTCTCACCTAGTGTGATTTATCATTATTACTGGTATCAGACCAGGTTGTTTAATCACACACCTCAGCGATAAGAGTGTAGTTGGGCACCATCATGGCTATGGGTCGGAAAAGGGCTTTCAGGTTGTCAGGGAGTTCAGTTCTGCCAGCGTAACCGGGGTTCATAGTGATGAAAGCAGCACAGGTCATCACTAATTTTATCTCTCTCCCCTCAAACATGAACCGAGGTAGCTGCCGAACACAAACACAATCTAGACACATGCAGTTGCACATAATTCCTGTATAACTGATCACAATTGAGATTGTACATGCATACAGTATGTGAGTGTGTACGTGCATTACCCTGGCTGCCTTGGCGTTTCTGATAGTGATGAGCTGTTGAGCGATGACTGACAGCACCTCGATGTTGATGCGATTGAACTCGTCAAAGCAGCACCAGGCACCAGACTGAGCCAAACCACTGAAGAACGTCCCCATCATCTGAACACACAAATGCAATATACTGTAACACTTGTAGCAAACTGAACACCGAACCCTCCAAATGCATAAAATGTAAATATAGTAGCATATAGCATACAATAAAACAGAGCTATATATATATATATATATACTATTTGTACTATGACACTGCCACAGCGTGAATATTAATGTAGTAACTTATTAACTATATCAACTTTTTTACAACTTAAAGCTAATGCATAAGAGTCTTTTGTATTGTTTGCAGAGTCTCAGGCATGACACAATGTTCTAAAAATGTGGCATTCAAGTTAAAAATACTTCAACTTTAAAAGAAAAAAAAAAGTTTGACTGATGTTTGGCCATTTCAAGTTTATCGTCATGCCTGTTTGGTCAACCTGTAGTATCCCCAATGTGACGATTCCAAAATCAAGTAACAGCCATGTCAATGATTAATGCAAATACTGTAAGTAGATAGACACTGACAATTACTTGACAATTACCCTACATATTGCATTATACAAGTGTACATATAATTTACTTTCAAGAAATTAAATTATACATTTAATCATACATATTGGCCTCTTGCCACTCTGCTCCTTAACTACTGACATAATGTAGGCCACTGAAATACCCACACTGGTGAACCACTAATGGATGAAATACACGAGTTGGAAAAATAATGCCAACACCCATAGGGGTTAATATCATTTTTGTAGGCTACAGTGAAAAAACAAAAGTTATGATTATCTTTTATATTTCATTGTCTACATTCTATAGGCTGTGTATCAGTATAGTACAAGTTGTGTTCAGCAGTGGTTACATGTGTTCTGTGAAATGGGTGATTTGTCAGACTTTCAAAATGGACAAATCATGGGAGCCCATTTAGCAGGCGCATTTGTATTAACCTTATAATTGTTTGGTGTTTTAAGAACAACAGTCTTTACTATTATTACTGCACACAAAGCATGGTAAGACTTTGTTAGTGAACAAAATAGTGGGAGAAGACCAAAAGTGAATGATCGAATACTAAGAAGGATTGTATCCAAACAACACAGAACTGCTGCAGCAAAAGTGACAGCAAACCCCAATATTTACTGTACCTTGAATATCCTTTTTCCACAAAAAAAACCTCAGACAACTCTACCAAGCCAACATACAGTACATGAAAATGCTGCAAATGCTAAGACATTAATCACAGACAACAATGCTAAAATGTGAAAAAGATGGAGTCATGATCATGAAACATGGACTGTTGGTGCACCAACATGAACTTCAACATTTGCCCTGGCCAGTTCAATCACCTGACTTGAACATTTTCAAACCATTACGGGCAGTTTTAGAAAGAGAAAAAAAGAAGATTCCCTCCTCCAACACCAATTGGTAAAATGTTCTGATAGAAGACAAATCTATTCGAAGAAGTTTGGATGCTGTATTAAAGGCAAATGGTAAAACACCTTAATAAAGAAATGTTGCCTATTTCTCCGACGTTCACATTATTTTGTCCAACCCCTGTAGATAATAGCAACTGAAAATATGAAGCAGTAGTGATTAATTGATTTCATACTGTTTATTAACAGTATACTGGTCCACAGGATGACATTCTCACATGCCCCCCATGTAATGAACCACAGCAATAACAAACCCCAGCCCAGAAAAACCGTAAGCAAAGGAATGATCTACAGAAAGAGTTATATGGTAAAATAATGTTCCAGTAAAAGAATAAAAAAAAGACAAACCACTAACAATGATTATGACTGTTTTTAAGGCCTAGTCATAATCTTACACGTCTTTATGATATATGACTCCCCTTAGCAAACACTAAACACTGGCCATAAATAAAGAGATAGATGTCTCAGACAGATGTCTACAGTGGTTTTCATGTACTGCACAGAGAACTCAGTAGGGGATATTCTGCCTCCTAGTGACAGATACAATGAATTCACTCTAATATGACAGGAAAAACGAGTATCTCTATCTTATATTGGTTGTGTAACTGCTTAAAAATTAATGAGGAAAAAAAAAACAGAAGTTGGACTGGCAGAGAGACACCTTATAGTCAAGTCCATCTGAGCAGTTAAAGACCACACACTGGATTGCCAGAGCTTTCGCGAGGTCTTTAGTGGTCTCAGTTTTGCCTGTACCAGCTGGACCTGCAGGAGCTCCTCCCAGATCTAGCTGCAGCGCTCCCATCAGGCAGAGGTAACATCGATCCTAACACAAAAAAAGCAAACAGATACGCAATTTACACACACAATCATGCATCTTAATAACTCATACACACAACACTGACAGATCCATCCATGAATTGATACATTTCTTTGTTACTGGCACTTTAGTATAAGTGGTTAAACTGTTATTTCTTATGCATAACATCTGAAAAGACAGAATCTGATGTTTGACTAAAGTTTATCGGGTTTAGGGTCAGAGGCAGATCAGAAATCAACCAAGGGCAAAAATGTGACCCAAACTGACAAAACCCCCCAGGTATGTAAAATGTAGGGACAAAAAAGGCCCCTGCGGTGAATTACGTAAACAATTTCAATCAAAATAGACCATGAATTTAAAATTCTATCACAGCTTTATTGTTTTTGATAACATTGTGCATTATTTATAGCTTCTTTTGATATTGATTTAATTTTATAAAATACATTTTAACAGGGTAAAATTTTATAATTTAGTTTTACTTTAGAATTTACTTTAGAACATTACAATTTATATAAAGTAAAAGCAATCATTATTCAATTTTATGCAAATTTATTTACATTAAGTAAAATTCAAACGTATTCAAAATAACTGGACAAAACTCCATGTTTTACAGCATATGTATTAAATACACTATCATAAAAAAGTGCATTTATGTACCGTCAGTGGAGTGATCACCAAACGAGGACACGCTCCCAAATATTCATATCCATAGACATATTGAGAGAGAGCCATCCGAGCCACACAGTCATCCAGGTCCACATCCCAATAATACCGCAACTGCCTCTGCCACTCGAAATTATCACTGGAGTCCACCTTCAAACACACACACACACACACACACACACACACACACATCATAACCCCTTGAACTATCAGACAGGTAAAAAATTGGCATTTACATTATGTATTAAAGTAGTTCTCAACTGCCTGGTCGCAGGTCTATTCTGATACTGTCGGACAGGGGAGTACAGTACAATTTATGCTGCTAAATATAAATAATAAAATAAGCATACAATATGATACCATCAAAAAGAATCCAGTGCCAGCAAGTTATCTGGTTGACACTCCAACATAGTAGGTAAAAAAGATAAGTGTTACACTCCCCAGTCTGCAGGAAGCATCGATCAACACTAAGTTGTTTTTATAAGGTTTTTTTATAGCTATGGTTACAAACTCTCTCTACACGTGTATTTTGAGTGATTTATTGTCCAAAAAGAGTAAACACAAAAGTTAAAGATGAATTTGACTGGTAGATTATTTAAAGGTATAGTTCACCCATAAATTGAAAATTCCAGAAAATTTAACATACTCTCAGGCTATCCGAGATGTTCATTTTAAACTATCGCTTCTGGCCCAAATACCATAATAACACTGGAGTCCATAATCCATAATAAAGTTTTCTCCAGGAAAACTGTCCATCTTCTGTTGTGCTCTCACATCAAAATCCAATGACACGTATGTATTTCACTTTCAAAAATGCTTGATCTGTGCATATTTTTATCCTGATTCAGACGAGATGGCTTTTTCATTGGAGGAAGCAATAATATAGATAGAAGACTTGCATGTTAGCTGGAAGCAAAAGTTTTAAGATGGTAATTGAATCAGTTATCCTTTTGGCCATGAAAATCTTGTAGTGAAAATATAATATTGTTATAGCCCTATTAAGAAGCACCGATCTATTGCAAAGAGGTCACATTTTTCTTGGTCTCTGTATGATATGATGAAGGAAATACACAAACCTTCTCTTTGACAAGCTCTGTGACGATGTCTCTGGCGTGCACATCTATGGTGATGAGAGCTGTGATGATGTTCCGATGAAGACTGGGCAAATTCCCACGGACCAGAGCAGCAAGAGCATTCAGTCTCTATTTGTACACATAAAGACAGATACACACATACACCATATATTAAAAAAAAAAACACACACAAATGTTCTACACATACTAAATTGTAAAAGAATTGCAAGGAAATAAACAAATCTATATGAAGATACATCATTTGGTCTATGAAAGCTATACGTTGTCACCTCAAAGTTGGTTATCTCAAATTCTTGTAGCGCTTGATAGTGGTCATGATCTCCCTCTAGGCAGTTGTCCATGTCCCTGCACCACATGAGCTGAGAAATGGTCAACACCACCTGCAGAAAAGCGCAGGTGAGAATCGCTCATACACTCAGAGATGCACATAAACAATCTCACCTAGACAAGCACAAACCTGTGAGGGATGTCCAGCCACAACCCACTCCACTCTGGGTTTGCTCTGGTAGTCAGCAATTGCAGCTTTACTAAGCCTCCTAAGAGAGGAAAACATGGCCTCCTCCACCTTCCCCAACCAGTCCTCTACATTTCCACGAGCCTTCAGGCCTTTCCCCAGTGCCACCTACAGCAAAGACACACACATACATATTTTTAACATAATCCTCTTTTATTTTATAAATCCTTGCTATTTGGTTGATGCACTTTTGTATAATTCATCGGTCCCACTTTATATTAAGTGGCCTTAACTACTATGTATTTACATTTAAATTAATAATTTGGTACAGTGCATTTATTGTGTACATACATGTTTTTACATTGTACTTATATTTTAAAAAATACCTGCATGTAATTACATCAGGTAATTAATTTCTATAATTACATTTGTAATTACACTGTTGGCCCATCCCTTATACCTTAACCCACCCTTAACCTACCCATACCACCAAACCTGTCCCTAACCTTACCCATAGCAGAATTTGTTTTGCAATACAATATGAACACAATAAGTGCATTGTACTTATTTTTTTGATGTAAGTACATAGTAATTAAGGCCACTTAATATAAAGTGGGACCAATTTGTGTTCTAGTTTTTGTTTTCAAGACGGAAAAAACAAACCGCTCATTTATCATTTATAATATCTGTGTACATTTTGACCATTTCAAGAAATAATGAGAAAGGAAGAGATGGCTTACTTCTGTGTACAGTAATACCCTGTAATATATAGTAATATATAATACCCAATAATATAAATTCTGTCATTTAGAAACATGGCTTTTCATATCACTGCTATGCTATGACACTCAACTCTACCTCTCATTCTATTCTGATGATCCGAAGATAACTGCTCGCATCTCAGCATGTATAACAGACATTTCTTGCTGGATGAAGGACCGTCACCTTCAACTCAACCTAGCTAAGACAGAACTGCTTGTAGTTTCAGCAAACCCATCACTTCATCACAATTTCACCTTCCAGTTAGGCTCATCAACCATTACTCCTTCAAAAACAGCCAGAAACCTTGGAGTTGTGATTGATGATAAGCTGAATTGCTCAGACCACATTGCTAAAACTGCCTGGTCCTGCAGATTTGCTTTATATAATATTAGGAAGATCAGGGGCCGGATTCACGAAAATCTTCTTAAGAAATAAGTTAAGAAATTTCTTAAGATAAATTTCACGAAGTTCGTAAGAATGTTCTTAAGTGTAATTCTTGAAAAATTCATAATAAGTTCTCAAAAATGTTCTTAAGAACATCTTAATTTTTTTCTTAAGAAAAAAATAATATTAAAAAAATAATAAAATAATAAAAAAATATAATTTTTTTCTTAAGAAAAAAATGAGAGTCTTTATCTGACTCAATGCATGGCTGAAGAGGCACTAATAAACTTACAGTTCTAGGAGACGCTTCATGCAGATTACCCTAATAAAGCACGCACATTATTTCATTTGCGATCAGCTTGACTAGCGCTCGGTTTCGCATTTCTAATGCGCCATGTTTTAAAAAAGTCTGGGGCTATCCTAACTTTAAGAAGTTATTTACGATGATTTTTAAGAAGATTCTTTTCAAGAATTTGCATTATTCTTAAGTCTTTTAATGAGCCGAAAAGACTGCACGTCACACTTCTGTTCATCAATTTGCACTGGCTACCAATAGCGGCTCGCATAAAATTCAAGGCATTAATGTTTGCATACAAAACCACCTTTGGCTCTGCACCCCTTTACCTAAATTCAGTACTTCAGACCTATGTGCCCTCTAGAAACTTGCGTTCTGCAAGTGAACGCCGCATTATTGTGCCATCCCAAAGAGGCACAAAATCACTTTCTTGGACTTTTTCATTAACTGTTCCCATCTGGTGGAATGATCTGCCCAACTCAATCCGAGCAGTTGAATCCTTAGCCATCTTGAAGAAACGGCTAAAAACCCATCTCTTCCATCTTTATTTGACCCTCTAACTCTAGCATTCTCTTTTCTAATTTTATTTTATCTATCTCCCTTCTTTTTATTTAAAAAAAAAAAACACACACACACACTTGACCCTCTATCAATTGCATATTTATTCTCTAACTGCTAGCTTTTCTTAAAAAACTAAAACACTAGCTTTCTTTTCTATATTCTATCTACTTGTTTAAAAAAAAAAAAAAAAAACCTTGCTACGTGTACTGCATTAGGCTAACCGAGACTTGTCATAGCGCTTGCATGTTGTTGCTCTTTTGTTAGTTTTGATTGCTTCTATTGTCCTCATTTGTAAGTCGCTTTGGATAAAAGCGTCTGCTAAATGACTGAATGTAAATGTATACCCAAACATTTCATTTTTATCCAAAATGACAGAACTATTTTTTTTGCATTTATCAATGGGAAATTAAAACATTATTTAACATTATCTATAAAAAAAAAATAAATAAAAAAATAAAAAAAAAACAACCACATCTGTGTCAGCATCTCTCATGTGTCCTACTTTAGGCAAAGCTTTGCAGGTCGCAGCAGCACTACTTATATGCCCGGCAACACAATTTCTGCTTCATATGGCATGTGTAGCAGTAACACTAAGTGGTGGTTTACAACTTTAACATATTTTATTAAAGTTCAAAGTAGGGGTGACGACCATTCGATGCTTTGATAGGAGGAGCCTGATTCGACTCCCAATCTCATAGTCGAATATTCGCGGGGTGTTATGATCATGCCATTCTGGCAATATGGGGGTGCTCAAATGTCTGATTTCACATAGAACTGCCGGTTTTCTCCCAATAAGTTAATATACAGTCTATTAAGATAATGCTGTAAATAAGAATCTGAAAAAAAGAAGCTTTAAATAAATATTTTTAATGTCCGTGAATAAATCCAACCACCCCTATAGATTTAAGTTTCACTTTCCATAATCCGTGACCGACGGAAGCATCTTGGCGGCAGAGATTTAAAGTGGAAGTGAAGCAGTCAGTCAAGTTTACATTATTCAGGAAAATAACTTCCATTTTAATAAAAAATATAACAAACATGATTAATGTAACCATTTTAAAGAAAAAAAAAAATTGTTTTGTTATAGCTTTTGGAGCAAGGGCGCCGCCATCTTGCAGTACCACAGCGTGTGACGTCACGGGGTTGGTTGGCTCCGATGGCCAGTGTAGTAAGTAATATAGTATAGTAATATAAGTATTTCTTTACATTTTGAACACACGCTTGTTTTGAAATAGAGGAAGATGACCTTAAAAGCACTGCTGAGTCCATAATAAGTGCAATTGCCTATGCATTTGAGTCGATACAGTGATGGGACAGAGCAGTATTAGGGGTTGGAGAAGTCGTGAACCTGCTGGTTTGGGGTAAACAATACTCGTTTACGTGGATACTCCTCAAGACTGTCATTCTGACGTGCTTTTGTGTGCATTTGCTGATGAAGGCGCGAAAGAAAGCTCAATTTGGTACTCACGTGCTGTCCGAGCCGAGCCGAGCTGTGGCTTTCTGTGTGTGTTCGGCGCCACCGACGCAAACAGAAATGATCTGTCACAACGCGTGAGTACCGCATTGAAATCTCTTTCGGAAATGATCTGTCACAACGCGTGAGTACCGCATTTAAATCTCTTTCGGAAATGATCTATCACAACGCGTGAGTACCGCATTTAAATCTCTTTCTGAAATGATCTGTCACAACACGTGAGTACCGCATTTAAATCTCTTTCAGAAATGATCTATCACAACGCGTGAGTACCGCATTTAAATCTCTTTCGGAAATGATCTATCACAACGCGTGAGTACCGCATTTAAATCTCTTTCTGAAATGATCTGTCACAACGCGTGAGTACCGCATTTAAATCTCTTTCGGAAATGATCTGTCACAACGCGTGAGTACCGCATTTAAATCTCTTTCGGAAATGATCTGTCACAACGCGTGAGTACCGCATTTAAATCTCTTTCAGAAATGATCTGTCACAACGCGTGAGTACCGCATTTAAATCTCTTTCGGAAATGATCTGTCACAACGCGTGAGTACCGCATTTAAATCTCTTTCTGAAATGATCTGTCACAACGCGTGAGTACCGCATTTAAATCTCTTTCAGAAATGATCTATCACAACGCGTGAGTACCGCATTTAAATCTCTTTCGGAAATGATCTGTCACAACGCGTGAGTACCGCATTTAAATCTCTTTCGGAAATGATCTATCACAACGTTTGAGTACCGCATTTAAATCTCTTTCGGAAATGATCTGTCACAACGCGTGAGTACCGCATTTAAATCTCTTTCAGAAATGATCTGTCACAAAGCGTGAGTACCGCATTTAAATCTCTTTCAGAAATGATCTGTCACAACGCGTGAGTACCGCATTTAAATCTCTTTCAGAAATGATCTGTCACAAAGCATGAGTACCGCATTTAAATCTCTTTCAGAAATGATCTATCACAACGCGTGAGTACCGCATTTAAATCTCTTTCAGAAATGATCTATCACAGCGTGTAAGTACCGCATTGAAATCTATTCCATGCTGTCTCATGCTTGCATGGCTTAAAACACTTTAATATTTAAACTGACAAGGCTTAAAAAAACATGTGAGAATGATAAACTTTATTGAGGAAGCAGCACTGGCCCAATCGGTGATTAGTTAAACACTACGGCCTGTTAACAGCAGGAAAGCTAATTGTATTCGCAGGTGAACTAAAATATGATACAACTGGTGAACCAGTCAATATAATGCATATGTCTGAATAACAATAAAATGCGACATGAATGATATTGTATGAAGCGTAGTTTGTTTACATCAAGTTGTGCCTCACATTATGAAAACAATGTTTGAGATACCACAATCAAAACTTAGCATATAGACAGTTTGATGTTGAATATTCATCCAAATTATGGTGAAAACCAAATTATTTGTGTGTTAAAATAACATTTGTGTGTTCAAAATGTAAAGAAATGCTTATATTACTACACTGGCCATCGGAGCGAACCAACCCCGTGACGTCACACGCTGTGGTACTGCAAGATGGCGGCGCCCTTGCTCCAAAAGCTATAACTAAACATCCTTTTTTCTTTAAATGGTTACATTAATTATGTTTGTTATATATTTTTTAATCAAAGTGGAAATCACTTTACTAAATAATGTAAATTTAACTGACTGCTTCACTTCCACTTTAAATCTTTAACAAGACTCAAACTGACACAGGCAGAGTGAAAGAATGGATTTTTTTCAGTCAGGTAGGGTACAAGTGATTTCAAAACATTTCAGCCGGTTTATATACAGTATATCGTGTATATATTACTTATCTCGTATAAGATGCATTTGTTTGAGTTGCGCTGCAGTAAAGCGCTTCATTATTGTAGTGGACTACTACGGTGGTTATCTCTTCAGCGCGCAGCGCGAGCAGGACAAACAACAATGCAACAATACATAACATTATAATGAGAACACTGTTATAATAAAACGCTGTGAATTTTTAGAGTTTAGTTGCCATGTTTCTCCACGTTGTTGCGTGAAGAACGCATCCACAACAAAAGTTCATTCAGAGCCGTGCAGACACGTTCATGCATTCAGGGCATTTTGGACAGATAGCCTATAAGTCGTAATATAACGTTATGTTGTATAAATAATGAAGCGTATTCTATATGAGATAAATGATGAGTCATATCCCATTGATTAAAAACCTGCTATCAGATGCTTCATTCTACTGGTCATCTTCAGCGCGCGCAGCTCAAAACAGAAATTAATTAATAACTTCTGTCAAATTCATAACGTTATAATGAGAGCACTACTGTAAAAAAATGTTGTGAATTCTTAAGGTTTCGCTGACGTTTAATGCTATCTTTTAATCAAAACATAAAGCACTGTTTTTGTATCTGCGAGGCGTCCGTTACACATTTTCTCTGTGTGTTAAGGTCAGTAATTATGACTGTCCAGTGTCTGACTTGACTCTTGGTAATGTATTTTGCCCCGCCCCCAAACATATGATTCGACTATCAGTCTACTATCGGCATGATTCGAAAATTCCGATTCGACTATGAAAATCCTTAGTCGGGGACACCCCTAGTTCAAAGACACTGACAGTGTATAGCCTCTTTATGAATTAATGCTGTACAGAAGACACATGTGAAAATTAAATATTGAAGCCATAAACTGATTTGTACAGAATAGAATAAAAAAAAGTAAAACTAAATGCAAAAATGAGCTATCTTTTACTTTCATGCTATTCCTTTCCAAATAGGAAATGAAATGGTCAAAATGTTCACCTACCATGAGAAGGGTTGAATATGTGATAAATGAATTGCTTATTAATCAAATTAACCAAAGGTACATTGAACCTATTTGTATTGAATTTGTCTTATATGAAAAGAAAAGAAAAGAAAAGAAAAGAAAAGAAAAGAATTAACCTTTTCTCCCTCAGGTGACACCATTGCTAAGATGTCATTGGTGTACTGTATTTTTTCACCAATCTCGCCCTCTCCAGGGGTAAGAAGGCCGAACTCCAGCTGGGATATTGCATCAAAACACTTCCTCAGATGAGGCTGCACAGCCTGAGGGTTCCGTGTCTGAGCCAAAATCTCCAACAGTTCATCATTAGACAAGAAGTAGAACCTAAGCCACCCAGAAAAGTGAGTTAAGTCATGGCACAGCATCAAGAGAAATTAGCTTTCTGATGAGAAACTGCTGTGAGTATGTGCGTGTGTGTAGGCACCTTGGGAAGGTAACTCTCTTGGACTCCAGGTAAGCCTCCAGGCATTTCTGTATCCGCTCCAGGAGTGCGTTATTATTTTGGAAAATATCCAGAAGCCCTGAGGAGAGAGATTAGAGGGCAACATTGGTGAAAGTCATTTATAATTTACGTTATTGCATTCATTGTTGCATTTAACCTACAGCTTTCATTTTTCATGCACTAATTTGCAGATAAAAACTCTTCTGACACTGAATTTTATTTTTAAAAGTATATATGTTCATCTAATGTTCTGAGTTGTTCGTCTAATGTTTTGAGATGTTTCCTGAGCTACATCCTGTCAAACCTGTTTGTGTGGCAGCACGCAGGGCATTAGGCAGGCGGTTGACTTTCCTCATGATCTCTTTCCAGGACTTGTCCACTTGAAGAAACATCTTAGACTCAGCAGGCAACTGCCTCTGGATGTCAGGAGCACTGAAAATACTCTCAAGATAAAGCCAGCTTCTCTGACATGTCAACCACTCATCCTAGGAACACAGCAGAAAACAGTCAGAGAAAGACTAATATCTGACGTAAAAAAAAAAAACAAAAAAAAAACGAGGGATTGTTTTAGATGATCACCACTCAAAAAAATAAATAAATAAAAAATAAAAAAAACCAGAACAAAACAAAATCCAAAAACTACAACCAAAAAAATGATCTGGCTTTGGTTTTGTTTTTGGTGATCACCACTTTGGTGTGATTACCAAGGTCTGGCTGAAGAGAGAAAGCTGTCTCTGCCACTTGTCCACTCTGGCCTTGATGGGGCCTGCGTAACGGGATGATGCAACTGTGGCCACATTGACTATACTGTCATCGAGAAGCACCTAGAGGTTTTACATTCACATAGACAGAATACAAATATTCATAAATGAGAAGACATCTCTTCTGTATTAAACTCAGGCAAGGTTAGGGGTGGGTGATATGGCAGAAATATCATGATTTTTTTTTTTCTTTAATTCTTTGACATGTTGGTTTTACTAAGTTGTCTAAGGAGTACAGCCAAACTGATTTCCCTACTTTAAAAACAAAGCCTTACAAGGTAACAAAATATAAAATATTTTATAAATAATATTATCTTCATAAAATATTTTCTTCACCCTCTTTGACATTCAAGCCAAAGAGGGTGAAGATAAAAATCTTTGTCATTATTTAATCTTTGTTATTAAAATATAAGAACAAAGATACACATTACAAATACAAATAATACGCAATTAAAACAAACAGTTTTCAGGTTCAGTAGGATTAAAGAAATATAAAAATAAAGCACCTGTATACACTTCACTGTATAAATTACACATTGATTCTTATTAAAGCAACTGTATTAAATTTCTTCAGTCAAGAGCAGTAAATGAGTTTTATTAACATTAAAGGAAGAGTTCACCCAAAAATGAAAATTATTCTGCCATCATTTACTCACTCTCAAGTTGTTTTAAACCTGAATTAGCTTCTTTCTTCTGTTGAAGATAAAAGTTATTTTGAAGAATGTGGGTAACCAAACAGTTGCTGGTCCCCAGTGACTTCCATAGTATTTTTTCCCTACTATCAAAGTCAGTGGGCACAGGAACTGCTTGGTTACCCACATTCTTCAAAATTTTTTCTGTTGTGTTCCGCACAAGAAAGAAATTAATACAGGTCTGGGGCAACACGAGCATCTCGCAGCATGGTCTATAAAACCCGCACGAAGATGAAGATCAAGTCAAATATCCTTTAATAAATCCACAGAAGGATAATTCACAGAATGCAGGCAGGAGACACACGTAGGGACAACATTCACAATACCGGACGAAGACAGAATGAACAGACATGAACTTAAGTAGGTGGGCAAATAAGGCTAATTAATAAAACACAGGTGAACAGAATGACAGAATCAGACACAAAGGAAAACTACTGTAGGTCACGGGCACATGAGGGAAGAAAACACAACAAAGTCCATGAGTCTGACAATGAGAGTGAGTTAACAATGACAGAATTTTTATTTTTGGGTGAACTATTCCTTTAATGCAATAGTAGCATGTTTAATACTATCGCTTTAAGAGCTGAACGCATCTAATATACAGGCATGCATTCGTTTCTCTCAACTGTTTACTTTCACTTTAGACATAACAACTGTATTAATATGTAAACCTTGTGTGTTTTGACAATATTAGCTCAATCAGACGCGAAAGATAACTGTTTGACAGGCGTTTTAGTGTGTGTGTGCTTCAGCAAGGGAATGAAATGTTAAAAAGGCATAACAAACGCTGACGTTGTTATGCTTTGTTGGCGTTTGTCTGTGCGGTGTGAATTGGCCTGTACAGTATATTGAGACGGAGAGATCTCTGATAGAACTGATAGAATGTGTGCTGTAGCATGATACTACCATATTTCTTCAAAAGCAAATTGTGAAGACATTTTAATCGTCGATCAAAAATAGTGATATCACACACCCCTAGGCAAGGTTAGGGTTGGAATATAATTATAATTATGCAAGAATCTTACAGTTTAACAGTCTGAAACGCTCTAATACTATGAACAAAGGTTCTGACACACTCTTACCTGAATATCATCAGTTCCCCCAAGGATAAACACATCCTTGGAGTCCCGATGGGGCAGAACCACAAACTCTGTCGTCTTCCAAGATTCTTCAATCTATCAATAGTATGAATGTGTAAAGTTGAATATAAAGATATGTATAAAAGTTATTAAATGAGAATGATAAATATAGATGTCACCTTTCTCAGAATGTTCTCCAGAGATGCTTCTCCTGAGGCCTGTGCTGACACCTGAGAGTTTGAGAGGATTCATAGAGTTAAAAGAAGAATTCTCAGCACCTATATACTGATTTACTCTTTCCTGGCAAGTTGCACCTCAAAACCTAGTGAGCTGCCTACCCAGACAGCAAGTTGAAAATTTGGACTGTGTCTATGATGCCCAGAAATGCTGTCTAGGTAAGTACATCAGTGGATATTGAGAGCCTCTGTGTTTCTCTCACCTCCTGTATTTGTGGTCCAAAGTGGAAGATGTTGAGTTCTTGCAGGTAAGCGAGAGTCAGTGGCTCTTCCAGTAGGCTGGAATCCACAATGTCCTCCAGCATCTCCCAGTGACGAGCTTTCAGACATGGGTTACGCAGGTCTGTGATGACTGGCAGCTACACAAACACAGAATATTAAATATGCAGGTACAATCATCAAAAGTTACATTAAAGACATTTATAATATTACAGAAGTTTTCTATTTAAAATTATTTTCTTTAGAACTTTACACTCATCAAAGTATCCTTAAAATCACTCACATTTGATAATAAGAAATGTTACTTGAGCACCAAACCAGAATGATTTCTGAAGGATCATGTGACACTGAAGACTAGAGCAATGGCTGCTGAATATTTGGCTTTGCTATCACAGAAATAAATTACAATTCAAAATATAGTAAATAAATTAATTGAACTTTTAAACGGTATAGTGTACTCCTAAAAGTGTACTCCTAATACTACACTTTGTCATGGGGTTTAGACATTTTTCCATAGTCCAAATGCAAAATACAGCAGTTGACTTCAAACAAGGTAACTGTTGAAGAGCAATGACACACTAGCATTAGTGCCAACCTCACCCACCTTTTCTCGCATGCTCTCCACATTCTCTTTGAGGCAGGGCACTACATTGTTTTTTGGCAGTCCTTTCTCCAGCTGGCTGACATATTTGGCAAACTTGTTCACCTGCCTGCTCAGCAATTCTGGGTCCAGCTCATCAAACTTATTCTGCATCAAAGAGATAATTGACCATTTGGCATTTAGAAGACACTTTAATTCAAAATGGCTTCCAGCACACCATTTGCAAGGACACTTCACCTGAAGCTATCCAGCATAAAGTGCCTAATTTAAGGCCGTAATTAAGACAACCATAAGATTTTATCTCCGTAACACTTAAGTTGCTTACTTCAACCTTTGGGTTTGGAGATTTTTAAGTGATTGCAATCATCCTCAAGACTATACAATACAGTTTAAAATGCGATAAATCAATAAATAACATATTAGAGTGATGTGCACTTTCAAAACAGCTTCAAAACCTTTGTTAATCAATTTACACCATCTCTAAACAAAAATAATTGAAGTACAGTTGTTGTAAATTATACTACACTTCAATTTGCAGTTTAAATCTAAGGAGTTATGCTGTTTCTCCATTAAGTGGATTTAAGTGAAAGGGAAAAATTCAAATGCTTCAAAAGTATAAAAAATGACCTGCAACCAGCTGTTCTCTAGATTTTCCCATTCTTCCAGAGAGTCCCACAGTAACTGTTTCAGCTTCACTTCAGCGGTCAGTTCCTCTAGAGCTTCATATTTAGTCACCTCCACCTGAAAAAAAAAACAGACACAGGTTAAAAATAAGTATAACTCATGATGGCCAGTCAGACAAGGTGAAAACATAAAAATAAATAGAGAACAAGCGCTCTCTAGTGGACATATAGACACACTGACTTTAAAGTTCTTCTGGTAGGTTTTATATTTGAAGGCTTGAGTCTGCAGCTCATCAATAGAGATCTGAATATCTCCCAGCAGCCGGCGTATGTTAGCGCGATCTGCATCGATGTCAAGGAGCTGACTGTTCTGTAGAGACAAAATCAAAATGACACAAATGTAGACAGTGAGTTATTCAGCAGTAATTCACATTTCAGATAAGTACAAAAAGTTAAAGTACTGGGTATACAGTAGTACAGTTAAAAAATTTGGGGTCAGCGAGATTCTTTTAATGCTCATCAAGCATTTATTTGATTTTAAAAATCAGTAAAACAGTAAATATTATTGCAACTGAAAATAATTTAAATATATTTAAGTGTCACATTATCCTTCATCATTCTAATATGCTGATTTGGTGCTCAAGAAACATTTCTCATTATTATCAAGTTCAACAGCATTTATTTAAAATATAAATCTTTTGTAACGAAAGTATGTCATACTGTCACATTTGATGAATTTAATGCATCCTTGCTGAATAAAAGTATTAATTTCTTTCTAAACAAATCTGCTGACCCCACACTTTTGAATAGTATAAAATAAAAATATACAAAATAAAAATACCATAACAACGTTAGCACATTATTCTAATATAGTATCACTATTTCTTTCTCTCTTCTTTCTTTCACCTCTGCTTGCTCTTTCACTTCCAACACTTTCTTGTTTAAATGATTGATGTCTTGCTGGAGGTGTTGGCAAAATTTGTCCACATAAGAGTGCCGCTCCCCCACTGCCTTGTCGATGGTGATCCTTACGGCAGTTATACAAGGAGACAATGTGGCAAAGACGGCAATATCCTCAGGAGGAGTGGGGACAGAGTAACACTCAATCAACTTGTACATGTCACAGACAGTCTCAGTCTCCTTTTCCAGCACAACACTCTAACAGAAAAAGATTAAAAAATGAGATTAATACATCTGAGCAAACAGCCGTCTGATACTCAGACTTCTGCTTGATGGGTCATGGTTCTCTTCTGATTCTTACCCTCTTCTGAATTTCCTCTAGGAAGTTGAGGGAGTTGACATATTCGCTGGTTACAGTTGGAGCAAAGTCCAGTTTGAACTGGGCATCCTGAGCCTCTGCAATGATGTCATCCATTTTTTTCTTTGCCAACCGAGGTAGGATGTCATTAATGACCTGGAAAAGGGGTTCAGAATGAGGTGGGTTATGTATCTGTGTATTTATTTGTCTCTTATTGCAGGCTGTGTTGAGATAAATGGTGTCCACTATCTACCATACAGTGGGAATGCAAACATTACAGAAGAAATCATTTTGTATTTGTGTGTTTCTGTCAGTTTGTAACCTCTATGCAACGTAGAGGGGATGGTATAAGTTTCTGCTTCAGTTGTGTAGTATCCACCAGCAGAATTCCCAAGGGTCTTTTCTGTTTGATGGCTAAAGCCTCTTTATGCTCCCGATGATATTTATCCAGACTGTTCCCAAAAAACGCAACCTCTGCATCAGACACACATACACAACATAAGAAGTGTCTGACAATCATGCTTTTCACATAGATTATGATGATTATTATAAAGATGATGTACCATGGTCTTGCTCTTTGAGAGCCTCCAGATCCAGGTCTTCATTTTCTTTGTAAAACAGTCTGAACGGCTCAAATGTACGAGCATACACATTAGCGGTATTGAATGCAAACTGAATAGATTGCTGACAGGGGAAGAAACATGAAACATTTTCACAATTAGAGACAGATATGAAAACACTTTTTTAAGCTTGCAGTAAACACAGAAGCTCAATTGTCCTTTCTTGGTTTGTTTTTATGCGTCAAGCAAGCATGGTTGAGCTTCTGTTTACCATATTTGATGTACTCTATGTATGTGCATTGTAGGTTTATAATTAACTAAAACTAAAATAAACTAAAACTTAAATAAAAATGAATAAAAAAATATGTAGACATTTCAAAAAACTAATAAAAATGACACACGACAAAATTACTAAAACTGTTACTAAAATTAAAATGAAAACAAAATATAAAACATAACTCATTTAAATTATTAATAAAAACTATAAGCATCTAAATTACTAAAATTTAGATTTATAGTTTAAATTACTCAAATTTAAACTAAGAAAAATATCTAAAATACTAAAATAGCACAGAGGCCCGTTCTTCGTATGTCGCTAACTCAGTTAGCTGGATTTGATTGTTGATGATTTCGTTTGATCTTGGATCATTTGGTTCTTCGAAGCTCATCCTAGACTTGCTGTCATAGCAACAGGTCCGTAAGCTTAAACCTGCTGAGGAGCAGGCTTATTTCATGTAAACAGGATTAGATTGCATCTTTTTAAGCAGAATTGATATTTAAAATATGTCCCACCCACCGCTACTTTATTACAAGAGTATCCTACTGATCCAGAGACAATAATTTAAAATAATAATAATTAAAAAATGTATTTGAAAATAATATAACAATGTTGTATAGTCTATAATACTATAGACACATCCAGTTTTACTCATTGAAAGATTTATTAGTGATGAAATAATTACTTTATAATTGTATTGGAGTCTTACACACATGCTATACAGTTAATCTGAGTCGTGCATTAATTTGAGTGGTGACAGCTATTATGGGAGTGGCTTGATGGAGCACAGGAGATGCAGGTATCTTGATCTCTAAGAAACTTTAATTAATGCTGTCACATAAATGTCACATAAATCTGCTTCAAAGATAAAAATTAAATGAATTGCTAATTACAACACTGAAATAAAAATGTAAAGGCTGTACAAATACTAGAAATCATGAATATAAATAATTGGGAATTATGTATGAATCATGAATTACAAATAAATTAAAAACAGTGCACATTTCATTTATCTTTTAGCCTATAACATTTATGTAGTTTTGTTCGTTTCCTTATAAAGGTCCAGAAATTTGTCAACTTTTTCATCAGGTGTCTTTTTTAATGATATGATGTCATTATGTTGCTGTCTTGCCGCCAGCCAATCGCTGGATTGCTGATCGCGGTTTCGAATACCGATACATCTGCCCTTTTCAGGGAACACGAGAACTCGTAGTAATCTTAGACAACTTAATCCAGATATTTTAATCTAATACGCAAATTCGTTTGAAGAACCAAATTAGCCAGAGATCAGTTATCAGGAATAGAAGATCTGACATCTTTCAAATCATCTCAGATGTGATAAGCAACGTACGAAGAACGGGCCCCTGATGCATTGATCAATGTTTTTATGTAAATAAAAGCCTAGAATAAATCTGTTTATCATATAAAGTGATCATGTCTCTTCAGAAGACTTGAATTAAACCCCTCGGTTCATATGGATTATTTTTGCTATGTAATTTTATAATTTTTGAAAGAAATTTTGGTTGTGTGGACTTTGAATGAATGGACAAAAACAGAATAAAAAATATCTTCATTTGTGTTCCAAAGATCATGGAGGATATTTCAATGGATAGATGAAAACTAGAGAATATTAAACTTTTTTGGATGAACGATTCCTTTAAGCTTAAAACTGTGCATTCCTCACTTGAGAATGAATATCTTTTATATTAAAAATAAAAATTAGAATTGTGCTTATTTACACAAGCAATAACTAGTTCATTCATGAAAGTCTATGTACATCACTAGCCGGGTTTCCAACCAAAGTTGCGAATTTAACTTATGCGCAAAATTGGAATATTGCATAAAACATTTGCGAATAAGCACTGTTTCCATCTAAGTCAAAGAGAACTAAATTGTCACTTCCTGATAAACTGGCACTATAAATCACTAAGAAAAGTAGGAGAAGCCACTGAATATAATAATTTTCATATATAATAAATTACTTGAGCCTCAGAGCGAGCAGACAAAACACAGTAAATGTAGTCATTGCTTTCAGAGGCGGATGCCTGCTGTTTGGGAATGCAGTCGTGTAAGACAGTTATACAGAAATACTTTGATGACAGACTTTGCTCAGCGATTTCAGAATGACCATAACATTTCAGATGCTATGGAATGAGATCGGTCTGCTGGTTGGGCAGGATTTGCCGTCCAACAGCACAAAGTCACATAACTTTTTTGATGCGCAGGGAGGAATTTATTAGCCAAATGCATTTCCATCTCCCATTATTCGCATTAACCCTTTTATTGCACAAGTAAAAAACCACCTCAAGCGAGCATAAAAACTTTTTTGCGAATTAAGGCATTTTTATTCGAAATTCAGCATTTCCATCACTCGTTTCTGATGCGATACTTCAAAATGCGCATAAAAGTAGGGTGATGGAAACATAGCTACTGTCAACTATCTATCTAAACGAACTTGAGAGTTTTCATGACTGAAATATATTTAAATAAGTAAGTTACTATACCTGAGAACACTGCTGTTTACTGTTAAACATATTCTTTAACCACCAAATGGTGACACTTATTGAAGAACACAATATTGAAGAAACCAATAAATTGCCTCTATAACTTGTATAGAAAACAAAAATATTCCTATATTTAAAAAAAAATAAAAAAATATATATTTTTTTTAACATATGTTAAAGTGGGGCATGAGAACAGTCTCTTTTTAACTCCATTTATATTATAGTCATGTTAGAATAAAATAAAAACCTTAATATTGAGGATGATGTCCTGCAAATAAGCATCATCTTCCAGGATTTCCTCAAGACTAGGGCCATCCCCACATGTCTTCTCCTCAATCTGAAACCCACCCATACACATGCGGACAAAAACATCAGCAATGGCCAAATTATAAAAAAGTGTATTGAAGCAGCAATTCTATTTTTTTAACCTTTTTGTTGATAATAGGTTGAGTAAAAGCATCAAAGTAGGTGTCTTGCAGCAGAGTATCCAAAGACAATACTGTCTTCTCAAACCTCCCAGTAATCTCTGCTACACACTCCTGATATACACACAAATGGCACACATAAACATATGCATTGTGCAGATATACACATACTGGTTATGCTGCAGACAAGCTTTGCAACAGACGCAAATATAGTGTGCAGAAACACAAACCTGGAAGTCGTCATTGGAGGGCTGGTATGATAAGGAGTGTGTGTCCAGCATCAGCTCAGTTATAAACATTGGCTGGTGGGAAGTACTGACATTTTGTTCTCCTGTGACCTGTAACACACACATACTTTTGTTTGTTTAACTATAATACTGAGGGTATCTCATAGACTTCCACTGTTTATTTAGGTTTGATGATATTTTCACCTAACCCGACCCCTACGCCTAAACATAACAGTAGTCTGTGTTTTACAATATATTAGTGTGGTCATTTTGGACCTAACAAGTGTAGTCGAACCTGCACACACACACACACACACACACACCACACTAAACTCTAAACTTTCACCTTGCACACACATTGAGTGTTTGGTAAAATTCTGTGGAGGAAATTGCATTTTTTAAACAACTAAATACAAAACAAACAGAATAAAATAAAACAAACAAAAAAACTTAAAAATAAAAATTTAAAATAGATACAAACTGAAGCTTGTAAATTATGCACAATAAAATTATTCTGTTTACTTTTGATACTTACCTTTTATATTCACCTGATATATGTCTCTTTTTTTTCTCCGTACATCGCATGTCTGATATTTGATGCTCTTCCCTGACATTGTCCATCATTAATTTTGATCAAATTTATTTACAAAACTTTTGGTCACAATGGAAATGAAGCCAGTGAAGAAGGTGATAAACTTGATTTAATTTAGTGTAAAAAGTGATAAATGTCACCAAATAATGAAACGTTTCTTTACATTTCTTAACATTGTTATAATTATTATTAAAGTATAATTATTATTTGTTCGGTAAATCTTCATATTTGTAAATTGAAAGTCTTGCTTTGGAACAAGGGTGCAAATGCAATCTATATGTATCAATCATTTGAAAAGTGGCAAAAATAAATTAAACATATGATAAAAAAAAAGGTTCCCGTTTTAATTATCTGTTTGATATCTTAGTTTTAATTAAAAAATATAATCAAAGTGATGGTAGTTTAAGAATCACAGACATACAGACTGAAACGAATAGAAAAAAAAACTGTAATAATATTACCCTGAATCACATACCCAAACAAGTTTACTAACCTTTACATCAGGATCAAGGCTAGTCTCACCACCTGCCCAGCTCTGGATGAGGGTGAGTGAAGGGGTGTGTGTGATGTGCTCTTGGAACACACTTAGTAGCTTACTGATTGAGTTGACTACAAGCATGTGCGTGGTGTTCACAATCAGATAATCAGCCAGTCTGATGAAACTATGGAGACCAAAAAAATATTCAACAGTTCATAAAAAAATAATAACTTTTTGGAACTTGACAGAAGTCTGTCACTGCTAAAACTGTCACTGCAAAAGAACTAAATAAATATATATGTTCTTAATATCTCCTTTTGTGTTCCACAACAAGAATAAAAACTAATGAGTTTGGAATGAGATAAAGGCTTTCATTTTTGAGAGTTACACATTTAAGCACCTAAGAAAAAAGAGTGTATTTAATATATATGCTTCTAAACAAAAGTTGACTTATATGTGTTATTTATATGAAGTAAGATATATCATATGTTGATTATTAAATATAATGGGCCGAGGTGATCATGCTTTCAGCTGCCTGAAGTTACAATAAATATATTTTATCAGTGGCATAGCGTCTGGGTACGCAGGGTATGCAGGTGCATATGGGCCCGGGCAGATTGGGGACCTGCCGAGCCAGGGAGAACTTTTAATTGAAACGAGGGAATGAATTTCCCTGCAATTTCCCTGAATTTCCCTTGTCCGACAGCTTATTAGAATTCTCAGCCCGAGTCTGACTGGAGCCCATGTCTTTTTTCTCTCTCTCTCTTCCACATTACACAGCTGCTGTTGCAGCCATTAAAATAGTTCAGTTTTCAGATTTTAATGGCAAAGTGGTGATATTTCTTTTCGTTTCTTTATTAGGTTAATTTAGAAATATGTTTGGAACATTTTATGTTTGTTAAATTCAAGTTTTTGTTTTTTAAAGGAACGACCAAGTGACCAGCGGCAGACAGTGAGTTGAGCATATGTTTGATCAATTTAGCCTTTTCAAATCATCACAACTTGCCTAAAATAAAATGTATAGATATAAAACACTTCATGCATTTCACAGTATTAATTTAAACATTTAACCTAGAAAAATGTTGTGCTGTTAGGCGCATATCCAATCGTGCTTATGCGATTATTGGGTGGCTTGCGTGCTACAAATAATGAATGGACTTGAAAACATTAAATATCATTTCCAAGCATTTAGCCTATACTGTAAAACAGTTTGTGAATAGTCACGATTCACGTAACGTTAATTACTTCAGAAAAATCAACAATAGAGCCCAAGTTAAGTTAATAGAGTTGGAGCCCATAACGTTTGGGGGGGTCCATAAAAATCTTTTTGCATATGGGCCCGCCACTGTATTTTATCATGTATAAATTCATTCCACAGAATAATTAATCAGCCAAGAGAGCATGTTACATTGTCAATAATCACCAAATGGTAAAGTGTCTGCTGATTAATCAGTCTGGATGATCCATTGTGTTGTGAGTTAGTATTGTTAGTAATGTTGACTAACCAAGTAAGACGTCTGCAGTGGTAGCTTTTGTTTGCTTGCTGCGTATAACTCTTCATCTGTGGTGAATCCTCAAAGAGCAATCCAAAAGCAGGTGACGCAAACTCTTCATTACCATCTGATGCATGCATATAAGAAAGGGAAAAAAATGCTCAAATTCACAATATGCCAGCTGTTAGACATATCATTTTTTTATCTGAATAAAGGTGTCACCAGTCTCCAAGTCGCCATAGTCAGGTGTGTGTCCAGACTCTTTCAAAGCATTTCGACAGGCACTTCTTGCCACTTCCATTACTAGCTCCCTGAACTTCTCAAGACGAGAGGACACCTAGAACACAGATAAACAAAAAGAACCAATTATAATTGACAATGACAGAAAAGACTCTTCCCATATCAGTGTTTGCAGAATATAACCCTTATGAAAAAAAATATGGGAATACACTGGAAAATATAATGCAAAATATTAACTAATACATTTCCATATATGGGAAACTAGTGCTTATATTTTTCAATATACTGCAATATGTGAATAAACCATGTATGGATATATGTTGATGCTGATACATATAAAAAATACATAGCAATGAAGACAAACTGCACTACATTTTTTACATGTAACAGTTTTTTTGAAACATTCCTTCATGTGTTAATGCATGTGTTTACATCAAGCTGAACACATATTCTTAAACTTTTATCTCACGTTATTGTTTGCATACTTCATTTACATATGTGACCCTGGACCACAAAACCTGTCTTAAGTCGCTGGGGTATATTTGTAGCAATAGCCAAAAATACATTGTATGGGTCAAAATTATTTATTTTTCTTTATGCCAAAAATCATTAGGAAATTAAGTAAAGATCATGTTCCATGAAGATATTTTGTAAATTTCCTACTGTAAATATGTCAAAACTTAATTTTTGATTAGTAATATGCATTGCTAAGAACTTCATTTGGACAACTTTAAAGGTGATTTTCTCAATATTTTGATTTTTTTTGCACCCTCAGATTCCAGATTTTCAAATAGTTGTATCTCGTAATATTGTCCTATCATAACAAACCATACATCAATGGAAAGCTTATTTATTCAGCTTTCAGATGATGTATATATCTCAGTTTCAAAAAATTTACCATTATGACTGGTTTTGTGGTCCAGGGTTACATATGTTCATTTAAATTGTTTGCATAGTACATTTTATATATGAAAATGTCTATGATGTCTATAAGAAAAACGTGTTTACTGAAAAATTTAAATTTTTTTATATATTTTATATACAGTATGTGTATATAAACATACATACATACATACATATGCATGTGCGTGTATGTGTATTCAAACATATTTTATTACAAATATATTTAATATATTTTATTACATGTACATCTGTATATTTTAAGTGTATTATTGAATGTAAAATTACATACTTTAACATACTCTTACATAAATTACAATATATAAGTAAATATATTGTCACATATTTTTCGATATATGGGAAACAGTAATTCTTTATATATTATTCAATATATTGTAATACATTAACTCTTTTTTTTTTTTTCAAAATATATTAAATAATTAAATATATTGAATGTTAATCTAGAAGTAAATATATTTTCTTTGCATAAAGGAACACACAAACACAGATCTCTCTCACCTCCTCCAGCTGTTTGTATTGTGCGCTCTGAAACTCTTTTAGTGTATATGTACAGTCTTTCTCTATTCGACACAAAGGCATGTCACTGATGTGGTAACACATCTCCTTGATGTCAATCAGAGCTGGTCGCAGAGACTGAAATACAGACATGATACTTTTCATCAATCTTTTGCTAGTCTTTTCATAAAGAAGATGATGCATTGTTCAAGGAACCTTATTGTAAGTATTTACAGTAAAATTCAAGTTGCTCTCATTGATAGATCATATAATTTTTTATTTAAACAAATCACCTTTTTTAAAACACATATAGTATATGAAATAAATACAATAACCACTTGCAAACCTCATTGAGAATGAAGAGATGCTCTTGCAATGACCGACTGCATTTGCTGATTTTCTTATAGCGCACATTAGTGCGCCATACATGGAAAGCCTTCCACTTGCGGAAGAGGGCAAACACAGGGATACGCAAAAGCTTCCGGTGATATTGGTATTCCTGTTCCCAGCGTTCTAAGGGCAAACAGTCCACCTCAGACCCATAGTAGTGCATAACTGCATGAGTGCTGACTGTATAGTAGTCTGACTTGTTGATATTGTCAAACATTGCAATTCTGTTAAAAGAATAATTGGAGTATTCAGAGATAAAGGTCTGGTTTAACACACAGTTTACAGTTCATGTGTATTTTCATATATCACTTTTTAATACTTTCATCATTCAAATAAAAAAGTCCTCATAAATATGTGACGCCAAACATTATTCAGAACATGCAAATGAAAAATTACAGAATATTAACCTTTATTTGACGAAATATGTGAAAATGTTTAAACAGAAAATAATAAATTTAAGCAAAATGTCTTTGGTTTGGTTTGTTTTTGTTTTAATATATATATATATATATATATATAAAATGTAAATTATGCCTGTGATGGCATGGCAAAACTAAATTTCCAGCAGCCATTACTCCAGTCTTCAGTGTCACATGATCCTTCAGAAATCATTCTAACACGCTGACAAAGCCACTAGAAGGCAAGCCTGCAACCATTAGCCAAAAAAGTGTAACGGCTAATGCTAACAGAAAGGAGACCAGAGGCCGTTTTATTTGAATGAATGTCAATGGAAGAGAGGCTTCACTACGCTGAATAAACAGCTTTTTAGAGGAAACAGCTCATCATTTGATGAATCAACAGCCTATCTGCTAATCCTCAACGTTTTACACTAAGCAATACTTTTGGATTGAACTATTTTTAGAGTTTACACCGAAAAAAAATGCCATTTTATAAGAGAAGTCACAGACTTTTTGCGACAGGTGGGATTCAGCTTATAGCACTTCTCATTCATTCCTATGGTATCTGTAAACAGCGATTGAGTGTTGCACGACTCTGACTGAAATTCAGTGATGTCAAGGCTGTAATGTGATTGATTATTACGGCATGCATGATCCAAGTTAGCCGTTACGCTTTCTCCAATAGTAAGTAATACAGACCCTCTCATCTCCCTATAGTAAGACAATCTCTGATGCTGACTTGGTAGCATTTCTTATTATTGTCAATGCTGAAAAAAAGCTTAATATATTTGTGGAAATGGTGATACTTTTTTTCCAGGGTTTTCTGATGAATAGTTCAGAAGGGCAACGTTTATTTGAAATCTTTTCTAACAGTGGAAAAATCTTTGATCAATTTAATGCATCCTTGCTTAATAAAAGTATTAATTAATTATTAATAGACGGTAGTGTACAAACACATTTCTATGTGATTGAAAAAACTACAGTTCTTACTTGAGATTGTATGAATCAAATTTGATGGATGATTTCGGTTCTGCAGACGTCACATAGAGGAATCCCAAGTGAGGGTTATTCCGGATGGTTTGGACAATGTCGGGTGGGGAGTGAATTTTGGCACGAATTACTTCCTCTACTGAGTTGAACAGCAGTGAACTATACAGTGGTGGAGAGGGGATGTAGCTCAGAGGTGAAACTGCAATGGCATAACTTCTAGATGAGCTCTTGGCTCTTTTAGGAGCTGATGGGATCCTGAGCGAGCCCTGAGTCAACTGCACCTGAAATCAGGACATAAAATGCACAAAACTGTCATTAATGTTACAAGACACATCTGCCATAGTTGTCTATGATGAGAGTGTCCAGACCTGTCTATCCCTGACATGGTCAGGAATTCTGGGAAGCTGTAGTGGAGAGGGTCCTCTCTCTGAGGAGGGGTCAATGGATTGGGCCTCATTAGAGGGAAAAGACATCTTAGGGCTCAAGTTGACCCTCTGGGTGTTCTCCAGTTTCATATGTTCACTGCGTCTCTTCAGAACTGGCTAGAGTAAAATATAGATCATGTACTTAAATGGTTAACAGGAATGAGTATGACAGTTATTTTTGTTTACCATTGTACATTTTACAAACTGTTTATTAATATTTGAGTCATAATGACATACAACATTAAGAAAAGAAAAATCTTTTAAATATCTAGTTTTTAAATATATACTTTCTAAGGTTAACAGTAATTTTTACAAATATCATGAATTTTTAATTAATAAACATTTGTTTTTTGGGGAGCACCATGTGACATTTTACAGCCTGAACTAATCTTACAAACATTTCGCAAAGAAACTTTTTTCAAATAATTATAATAAAGATTTTATAAAATATTTTTCTTAGAAATAATAATGACTACTTTATAAGCTTGTCAAAAAAATGTAATTATTTTGATGAGGCTTTCTTCTTCATTATGATTTCAGGACAGCTGCTTTACGCTGACATTTCTATCTTTATACTCCCAAAAATAATATAAAAATGAATTTTAATTGATACATTTAAACATACCCATTTTAGCAGGTATATTCAAGTATGTATGTACATTTACTATACATTTTAGGACAAAAAATGTTATATCATGTCACCAATTTTGACAGCCAAAAGAAATTAAATGAATGAACAAATGAACAAACACACAATTTATACATTGAGTTCTCAGATGGTATTGCTCTTACCAGCATCTCAACTTGTGCTGGTCTCTGTGCGGCCCTTTGTCTTTCCTGAGCTTTGGTTCTGTGAGGAAACACCAGAGCATCAGCGTTCGGCTGTGGACGTCTGGGCACTGCTGAGACGAGTCTAGCCCTCAGCTGCTCCACATCAACAGGTGCCAGAGAACCAGGTACATTGGTGGACACAGCTGTCCCAAATAACTTCTGTTTGCCAGGACCTTGCTCTGGCCCTGCCTGGCTCCTGGATGACCCTTTCTGAAAAGAGTACATGACCAAACTGTCCTCCTATTTGTGTTCTTCCCAAAAAGGTTTCAATTCCTTCTCCTCTGAGTTATGTCTGGACGGTAAACTCTTTAAACACAGTCAAGAGAACAGCATGTTAGTGACAATCGTAGTGAACTGCCGTATTACATCTCACATCTCTAACGTACAATAAAATGATTAGTGTTGCTAAGCAACCCGCGGGAAGTTGTTTTGTTTATAAAACTTGTGCCAAATTATACAGCAACATTGACTAAAATATTGTTCTTTATATCGTTATATATATAATACAGGTATATCTTTAAGTGTTTTATTAAACGTTTTCGTTGTAGCAAACTAAAAGGCGCACTGACTGTCCTGCAACAGACAGCAGCAATACTTACAAAATGTGTTTACAGGTCCCAGAGTCAGGTGCAAACTAAATTAACTGCTACCAAGCATTCATGAAAAGCGACGGCATGTTTATGATTTTTATGTCTTCTAAACTGGACAGAAGAGTAGCGGTTAAGCTCTTCTACTGGGCTGTTTATCGTTACTTAGCAACGAAGTGTACTTTTCACCACTTCCGCTTCAGATGACAGCACTAAGGAAAGCCGAACTCGTTGCTGCGAATCGGTTCTTTTGAATAATTTATTTCAAAGAACCGACTCAGTGATTCTAACACTTTCCAATAAAACTATATGCAGATCAGTGGTCGCAGATCAGTTTAGCAGCTTATATTAAAGTTATTTAGCCTAAGTATATTTTGCATTTACATTGAAAACACAAAAGAAAATCTCTTAGATGAAAAAAGTTTTTGCAAATTTTGACAAAATGGTCATTTAAAAAAAAAATACGCACGTTATACAATCAAGTCGTGAAGATTTTATTTGTAGCATTTCTGCTATCTGGCTATTAAAGAAAATTTTTATTATGTAATTCATTCCATTTCAGGACTTGGTCCACTCTCGTATTAGCCCACTGTTCATTTTAAAAGATCCGACTCAAAAGATTCACTGATCATACAGACAGTGATTAGTCAAAATAAATTCTTTAAAGAAATAAATTGCGGTCCTGGTTAGCCATCCACAACTGTCTTAACCCTCACCTGTTTAACCAACTAGTCAGAACTAGAAAAGTAAAGAAAAATGTCCTATTGATATTGTGAGATCAGTCATTCTTGAGACATGGGACAAAACATGTCCAGCAATTGTAACTGCTGTCAGGTTTAAAAAATAAAAAATAAAATATTTTCAATTGTAAATGTTATGGGGATTAATAATAGAATGTATTTAACACAATCACCTTCAATTTAATTTGATCATTATTATGTGAAATCTATGACACTTATTGTCTTCTCAATACATCTAAAACTGTGTGTCCTCAGAGAAGGGTTCAATCATTCATATGATATAACATGGACAAAAATGTTTTTTTTTTTTTTAATGATGAAAAAGACCTTGTTTTATCAAAAGTAACACTTAATAATATCTCATATCAAAGCAAGGCTGTTTTTCAGTGACACATGCGTGTTTCATAAGGTTTCAAAGTTGTGTCTCCACTTTTTGTCAACACCGTCAGACATTCATTAAAGTGTAATAAAATCAGGGAATATCAGGGGCAGCTGTCACTCTAAAGGACCCCCTTGCCACAGTCCTCCTCTGTAGAGTACGTCACTGTCAGACAGGCTCTGCTAAGTTTTATAGTTTTAGAATATTTGAAATCCTAATGTTAATATTTCCTGGTCACAACCATGATATGTCAACACCATCTTCATATTTCTGAGGAAATTATTTGAAACATTTTGATCATTCTCCTGAAGCAAGTTCCATTAGCATCAACAGAAAACAAAAACAAAATGGCTACTACATGAACTCCATTTGTTTTGTGAAATGCCAAATTTGTCAACACCGTCAGATATCACCACCGTCAGATTTTGTGTTCCAATAATATATCAAAATACTTAAATGAATAAAAACTTTGTAAACAATATCATACTCACTGTTTGTTGTGTTTGTTTTAATACAGTAATTGATTGATTCAATGTATTTGATAGTT
The DNA here is from genome assembly GCA_039654775.1 of Spinibarbus caldwelli. Classification (NCBI taxonomy): domain Eukaryota; kingdom Metazoa; phylum Chordata; class Actinopteri; order Cypriniformes; family Cyprinidae; genus Spinibarbus; species Spinibarbus caldwelli. The sequence goes on along the minus strand of CM077224.1, from coordinate 15,618,223 downwards.
AAAATGACTACAAATTCAGGTTTTCATCACCTCCGTCAGATGAATATTTTGATAATATTTCATTATGATATTTTATATTTGAGGAATTGTTGGTCACATGTGAAAGTGTAATCTGTCTGCTAACATGAGAATCTGTTTTGAAATGTTAAAAACATCTTGAATCCTGTTAAAGATAAAGTTGAAATTATATTACAGTCCAAAGTAAAAAGCACATTTTGTTAAAAAAAGAGAAAAGTTGGGAGGTTGTATCAAAGCATAGCTCAGTAGCTTAGTACATATAATATATATAAATGTAGTTTCATTTGTCTGAGTACAAGGTTTTATTTATTTATTTATTTCAATTTTGCACCCTGTTTTGTCCCACTTCTCAAGAATGACTGAGCTATATAAAGTAAATTATCATAAATCAGTATCAGCTATAAAACAAAAAAGTGTAAAGTATTCAAGGCACAGATCACAAAGCAAACATCTCTTTAATTTTTTTCAACAGTTGTAAGCACCACATAGAAAAGAAAGAATAAAAGCCCAAATAAATAAAGATGATCAAGATTTTAAGTAAAATGTGACATGTGCTTTGCTGGACATCAGTAGCAACTTTTTTTTTTTTTTTTTTTGTGGCATTTATACCATTTTAAGCTCAATGCTAATAGTGTCAGTGACTAGGAATGGTACATGACACAAGACAAATCATATACAAAACAAGCATGCAGGTGAAATTAGTCTCAGCAGTGTTTGGGAGGAAATTACAAGATTACAATGCTACAGAATACCATTTGAGGCTAGAAAAACCTCTGAAATATAACAGGAAAAACTTCTAATTTAGAAAAACATTCTTGTCCCTGACATATGAGACCACAGTATTTCTGTCTTTTAGAAAATCATGATCTCACTGATGTACAATCTTCAAACCCATTTAAAACAGCCCCTCTCATTTAAGCTCTCTCCATTCCTCCATTAGTTGGCTTTACTGCGTGTTTCTGAGTTCCTGGTGAAGGTTCGAGGGCTAATATGGGCAATATAATCCGTCTGAAACCGAGAATTTGGTGTGCGCCGCCGTTTCCTTTCACCTTGTGTGGTGAAGAATGCATCCTGGAAACGCATGCTGGATGCCGTGGACTGCAAAGCACACATACAATTACACACATATACAATACATTCAAAAGAAAACCATAGAAGGTAAAGTATTCCTTGACCACTGATTAACGTTTTATGAATTTAAGAACGAACCTCTCGTTTTAAAATCTTCCTGGTCTACTGACATTTGTTATGAGCTGTTTAATCCAGAGAAAATTAAAAAAATTATGAAGAGAAATTTAAAAATATCTTCTTTTGTGTTCCACAGACAGTCTTAATTGTTTGGAATGACGTAAGAGTGAGCAAAAGAGGACAGAGTTTTAACTTTTGAGTGAACTAGCCTTTTAAAGAAAGTTCAGTGAGTGAGAACTCACCAAACGAGCTTTGACTTTTTTGGGCAGGTCTTCATCCAGCGTGTAAATGTCCTCTCTCTTCGCCAATACTTGGGATCCATCTTCAAATTCCACCTACAAACAAGAACACAGGACAAACCATGAACAGTTATTGTGGTAGCAGTAGAGCAGCAGTACTTGAGAGAATATGACTATGAGTGTGTGTACCTGATACATATATGAAGTATTAGAGCCAAGGTACTTGGCTCCATAAAAAAGTCCATCAGGCCACTTCACCTGAACAGCCTCCCCCACTTCAGGAGGCCCAAGCTGGGCACAATCTCTGCTCTGCAGGGCAAAAAGAGAACAGATTTCACTCTGATGTCAGGATGCCAAACTAAAAATATTATGCTTATATTGTATGAACTGTAAAAATGAATGAGAAAATATGTAGGCCTGCACTTTTTGTGAAAAATAAGAGGCTGTCAACTTTGTAAACATACTGTATTTTGTGTGCTTAAGTGTTTTCATGCTTTAGCTCGCTGAAAACATGCCACAAGATATTCATTAGAACAACTAATGGCTAGCAGCATTAGAAACACTCACCACAATGTCTTCAGGGAATGTATCATTGCTGAATGAGCCATCATCAAACATAACCTCATAGAATGTTTGGGCCATGACCTGGGTAACACGTGAGCTGTAGTAACGAAGATTTTTGTGTTTGGAGATCACCGTCTGGCCCACTTCTAATTCACTTTTGCTAACTTTCACTTTCTGGGGGAGAAGAAAAAAAATTCTTGATGATGGGCCAATTATGTGATATTTTCTCTGTCTGTTTTTTTATTAATTAAAAAAAAAAAATAAAGGCAATTCATATAGACAATATCATGAATATGCCTTTTCAGAATTTTTTAATTTTTTGAAAGTCAAAGTAGTTGCGCTTGCACGACTACCATTCAAAAATTTTGGGGTCAGTAAGATTTTTTTTTTTTTTTAAGAAAGTAAACCAAATCAGCATATTAGAAAGAATTCAGAAGCATCTTATGACACCAAAGACCGAAGTGATGAAAATTCAGCTTTGTCATCACAGGAATAAATTTAATTAAAAAGAAAAAAAACAGAAAACAGTTACTATATATTGCAATAATGTTTCAAAGTATTGTTTTTTTAATCTTATTTCTGATAAATAAATGCCGCCTTGGTGAGTCTTACGGACCTCAAACTTTTGAAAAGTAGTATAATTAGTTTGACATCATTTTTCTTATTATGTCTTTAAAATGATATGGCTAACTATAATGTAAGTCAGTTTGATGCATGACAAGACCACCATAAAACAGAAATGCATATCAAAGTCAGGACTAGGGCTGCACGATTAATCGAATGTGATTGTCATGCATATCTTGTCAGTAAAGCCGGTTCTGTGATTAGTAGTAAATCTCCATCACCTGCTTTCAGATGGAGCAGCATTTACTACACAGAGCCGTAGTTCTCCAACAAGCTATGCAAAAAAAACCAAAAAAACACGCAGACGATATAATCGTACGATTATGAAATCAAAGAAATCGTTCGCGATAATGACAGCTGTTTGCATAGCTTCTCAGTGAACTATGGCTCTGTGTAGTAAATGCTGCTCCATCTGAAAGCACATAAAAATACCACATTTAATAAAGTTTTTACTCCAAACTCACTTCATAACGTCAGCCGAGTGTTTGAAATAAATCCTTCTGTGAGATGATGTGGCTTCTTACACAGAATAAGGCACACAACATATTTCATAGTATTCTAAGCAGTGATAAAGGCTATGTCGATTAGCATTGCATCATAGATATACTTTATTATAATGAAAATTATAATAAGAAGAACTCTGATAAACCATATATTGCAGTAGTCGTGTGTTTATTAGTCACATGGAATCAATGAAAGCATTTAAATATTCTGTTTATTCAGCAACCACAATAGGGATTTCCTGGGTTTTTTCCTACAGGGCGTATTTGGACTTTCTATACGAGAGCGCCCTCTGGCCTTCGGATGGAGATTTACTGCTGATCACAGAACTGCGCTTCACTGACAACATACGCATGAAAATCGCAGCTTCTGTCTAATTGCAATTTCAATTTCATTTCGATTTATCGTGCAGCCCTAGTCAGGACCCTGTAGAATCCCATGAATGTAGCATATGTCAAGGTCAGTAAGTGAATTTATGAGACGAGTATTTTAAAAATTCTATTCAGTCGGTGCCGATAGCCTTGTGGGTGCGCCAACATACAACGCCATTGCGCTACAGGCGTCCCGAGTTCGAATCCCGACTCGAGGACCTTTCCCGATCCCGCCCCCTATCTGTCTCCCACTTCACTTCCTGTCAGTTCTGATCTGTCCTATCATAATAAGAGCAAAAATACCAAAAATAAATCTTTAAAAAAAAAAATCTATTCAATGTATATGGTATGGTGTTCTTGTTTTTAGTGTGCTGGTTAAACAAAACATATTAAAATATACTCACAGCACTGGAGCTCCGTGACTGGTGCCTGTGACAGGTGATGAAAACCACATACGGCCAATCATCAGGCTCCATGGGCACTCCAGCTGCGTGTGCACAAGTGACATGGAAAGAGGTTGGGCAACGACCACATGAGCACTGAATACATGCTCCGGACAGCTTCTTTATCCTGTTACGGCAATATATACACTTCTACAGAAAGAGAGAGAAAGAAAGAGAGAGAATGATAGAGTGCACAGATGACAACAACAACAAAAAAAGTCAATACTTTGTCTAAACATGGAAACAGCAGTGTAGGCAACATTCATTTTAGTTTTAGTACTTCACTGGTGCGTCAAAAGACATTAAATTGCTCAGCTTTGTTAGGCTGTTAAGACTTTTGCACTTATTTTGCAATTTCTACTGTCTATAAATGTGTGTGTTTATAACTCACCAGTTTATATCTCTGTACAGGTATGGCACTGATATCAATAGGAGCTCTCTTCACAACATCAATGAACTTCACCTCAGGAAGACCCACAGCACACATCACATGGACCCATCTATAGCATGTATAATGCATGAGACACTTGATGCATTCACTAAGAACACTAGCCTGACTGAACTCTTATTTGCTTATTATTTGAAATACCAGAGAATGTGTAAAAAGCATACTCTGTCTTCTGCTCTGTTTTGTATTTAAAACAATATTAGTATTAATGGATCTGAATAATGGAGATTACCTGTCATCTGAGGTTCTTTTTAATGCACCTCCCCTCAGGTTACACAAACAACATCCCTGGTATAGAACAGACACACAAACAAATAGAAACAGTCAAAAAAAAAAAAAAAAAAAAAAAAAAAAATATGCAAGCAAAATTGTAGGTAGACCATAAATGATAGTGATACAGAATGACTGAATTATTACATACAGCTGCCAGGTCTCCGCTCACACATCTGTCACATGTCCACACTGGGCTGACATCATGAGCAGCAACACCATAGCAACCTGTGGACCAATCAAAACAAACTGTTACATTCTGTACTATGCCAAGCTATGCTTTTGTGTATGTGTGTGATTACTTAAGATGGTAATTATTAAATGTGTATCACTTCTTGAACACATATACCAAAGAATGCTTTATAAAAGTTGTGAAATCATGAAATTATTTGCAATCATTTTATTCTATTAAAAGCCCAATTTTCAAACCATTTTGGGACAATATGTAATGGGAAACGCATGACACAAAAAATGTATTAAAAATGTTTTCCTTCCACGTTATACATCTAACATCAGTCTAAAATTGAGTGGAAAAAGATAACTCAAGAGATTTTCAGATAATATTATAATGATCTGCTTTAGTACAATAGCAATATAAAATCCAATTACTTAATTTAGCAACAGCATGTTACCTTAATAATCATCAAAGTCAAATGTAAAAAAAAAAAAAAGTAAATGAATGATTGATATTTTTATCTTATATTATAAATGGGTCTTCACACATGAAAATAATACGTTATAAGTAAACATATTTAACTTATGTATTTAACACATTATATACACTAGCATTTAAATGTTTTGAGTCAGTAAGTTTAAAAAAAAATTAAAACCTTTATTCAGCAAGAATACATTAAATTGATCAAAAGTGACAGTTAAGACATTTACATAGTTACAGAATATTTATTTTAAATAAATGCTGTTCTTTCAAACTTTCTGTTCATCAAAGAATCCTAAAAAGATATCACCACAAAAAGATTAAAAAGCACAACTGTTTTCAACATTTATGATAATAAAAAATGTTTCTTGAGCACCAAATCATCATGTTAGAACGATTTCTGAAGGATCATGTGTCACTGAAAACTGAAGTAATGGCTGCTGAAAATTCAGTTTTGCCATCACAATAACAAATTAAATTTAAAAATATATTCAAATAGAAAACAGTTATTTAAAACTACAATGATATTTCACAATATTACTGGGTTCATTAAATATGGGGATTTTTCATGTGTTATGTTTGTTGTTCAATGATCTCAGGGACGTACTGGCATGAACTTGAACACAGCAACTATTACAGGCCACAAGAGGACTGGATCCATCCTCCTCCAGCAGTGTGTTCAAGGGACATGGGCCCTCCTGGTACGCAAAGCAAATTTCAGGGATCAGAGGTCGTGATCTCAAGCCCGCCTCCTGTGAACACAACCCCTGAGACTCTGTCGCAGCACTCATCAAGACATCGTGCCTTCTCTCCTCTAAATTATCAGGCTGTGAGAGCAAAAACAAGAGTTTGAAATATCTGTGTGATAAAAAGCACAAATACACAAATCAGTACATAGTATCTCCATACAAAAGTTACCTGAGAGTATGGCATGAAAAGAGTGCAGACAGCACAGTGTGGAGAGGTTTTAGCTGCAGTTGTGTTGTACTCTCGTTCATACTGAAAATGAGCTTTTCTGTGTTGCCACAGATGCACTAAAGGCTTTGCCCATTCCTCAGTTTCTGGCTCCTCTTCTTTAGTTGCACAGTCCTCTAAAGTCTCTGAGACACGCATACAAATAAATATTTATACCAAGGCAGTCAATTTAACATGTTAATTTAGTATGATTAATTATATAACTTCACACAGCTTCTTAAAAGTATACATGCGTGCATGATGTGAGGCAAAAATGTCAGTGTGCACGTATACATAGATGAATAATTAAAAATACTATAGACAGAATGCAACGATGTAATAGTGCAATTTTGTCTAATGATATGGTAAAGACAAATATTCAAGAGTCAGGAAAGATTTGTAATGTAATAAAACATTATAAAATGTTATTAATAAAAGTACTAATACAACAATTGTTCAAATTCCTATTGTTTATTGCTCATAATAAAAATTAAAGTGGTTAAACATTCACCATCATCGCTGGCAACCTGCTGTTTCACAGCACTTGGCACTGCTCTTGCAGTGGGTTTTCTGAGGGGGTGACGCCAACTCTTGGCTGTCTTCTTAACAGTTTGCATGTGGTACTGCGAGAAAAAAAAAATAAAAAAGAGACAGGCAAAGAGGAGGTCAGTGAGAGAGAGCCACTTTCTAAAAATATAAAATACTGTGCTACCTTTATTGTGCATGTGTGTGTATAGTGTGTGCACGTTTATTAATGCTTTGACACTGTTTACAAAGTGTTAAGGTGTGAAAGCAACTAAGTAAGTGAGTGTTCTGATTTTTGTGTACAGAAATTTTCACTGGATTCACAGCAGGTGTAAATTAATATAAAAGTCTGTGATCAGTAAGACTTTAATACTTTTAATTAACATTTTTATTCAGCAAGTATGCATTAAATTCACAGTAAAGACTCACAGTAAAGATATATATAAAACAAATAATAAAATATACATAAAAATATCTAAAAATCTCTAAATAAAAAAAAAAAAAAAATTAATTTAAAAAAATTAATTAAAAACCCCACCAGTGTCTGTGTTTCTCATTTGTATGCAAAATTTAGTTTAGGTTTAGTTAAGTTTAGTTAATCTAAAAGAGAAAATGACATAGCAAAACAAAATCAAATCAGAGCACATCTGTTATTAAACAAACAGGTAAAATTTTTTGACCATTGAGATTTTACTGTGAGCAGGTTCATCCTGTAGGTTATGATTAAAGTCGAAACCAAGCAATCAGCAAAATGTCTTGTCACCACGGTCACTGTTTGTTAGGTCAGAATCTCTTAACTATGTAGTAGAAAGGACGCATTTCTTGTCATGGTATAGCACCAGAACTCACTGTACAGACTTCCCCTGGCTCCAGACCCGTTTCCACATACTCAGGGTCACTCATGGCGTTCTCCTCACTGGATTCACTGCTGCTGTCAGCACCTTTATCTCCTGATTCACACGAATCAGAGTCGCTCACAGACCCATCATGCTCTGACTTTGCACCTTCGTAATACTCCTGACCTTTAAACTCTTCCTCCTGAGGTTCCTGAGAGCCTGCCTGCTCACTGAGCACACAAGCTTCAGCTGGTTCCAACTCCACGTTCTGCTGCTTCAGATCAGGAGGTGCGTTTGGAGCCATGTCTGCACTAGAGCACTGCATGGGAATGGGCTCCAGGTTGGTCCAGGTCTGAGTGCATGGTGAAGAGTTTGGAGATTCAGCGAACTTTTCTTGTTGGCACCCTGACTCGGACCACATGGTGTAGGGCAGCGAGTCATGGGCATAATCTGTAAGACTGCTCACACCTGTGGTAAGACCAACTACCAGCTCAGGTTGCAAGCTTTCAATGAGCACTGCGGGATTCTGGGAGCTGAGGTTTTTCCAAATGGTGAAGGGTTTGGACTCCACATAGGGGCCCTGGGAGGATGTGAGAGTGCTTGACTGCTCTTCGAGACTTAGAGAAGTTGGTTTGTCTCCTCTTTCCACTGAGTTACTGGCCATTTCAGAGTCACAGGTGTCCATTAAATCCACATCTGCTTCGGTAGAACATTGTAAAATACTCTGAGTAGTGATTTTAAACTGGGAAATGGACTCATTTTGAGTGTTCTGGTCTGCGGATGGGATGTGTTCATGTCCTTCCTGTTTGGACTCCTCTGGTGGCCCCCATTGTGGAACCAAGGTAGGAGACGCTTGTTTTGCTATAAAGGTGTCTGAGATTGAGTTTTGTGATTGGCTTACACCTTCTTGGAGTGCAACAAAGGGCCAATCATGACAAGGTCTTTCAGAACAAGTCCCCACATCATCTGTTATAACAGGAGGTGAGTGTGAATTTTCCAGATGGAGAACAGGTGCATTATTGTTCGGACTGAGAGGTCTGTGATTTGTGGTGTCGGGTCGGACAGCAAGAGTCAGCGAGGGCATTTCAGGTGCGAGAGATTGAGGATTGACTCTCTCTTCTATGAGCTCAGGCATTAGAAGAGGCATTTCACAAAACAAAGTATTCTGGATTTCAGAGTATGTTCTGTTTTCTGAGGTTTCCGAACCCTGAAGAGCAGAGTCTAGACGGATCGAGCTTTGCTCTTTGTAAAGTGCTGATGTGCCGCAATCGATGCTGCTCTCAGTCAAGATATCGGCGACTGTCTCTTCTGTTTCAATTTTAGCTTGTTGGGAATCAGTTTCTGAAAATAAAACCGCAGCACCAGTGGAATTAAGTCTCGGTGAATGGGTCACAGGAATAGAAGGAGCACTTGTTACTGAGACAGGTTCACAGTTTAATGCTTGATTAGGAATTTCAGCAGTTCTTTCTGAGTCCAGAGTCACATCCACAGTGACGCTGCTGTCTGAGGTTGATTCAGGTCCAGGCTGTACAGTGGAGTTTGAGTTTGTGGATACTAGACCTTCATCGAAAATTAAAGATGTCTGGGAGTTTGTGTGACCTGGATCGGGGTCACTCTGCCTGGATGTGGGGGTGAGTGGAGGGGTCGAGAGTTGCTCAGAGGAATCATCTGTGACTTGTCTGGTGGAGTGAGCCAGCAAGTCATTCTCCACTCTTGTTACTTTCACAACGCACATTTGTCGACATGGACCAGTGAGCCCTAAAAGAAGACAAAACAATAAAACAGAGACATAAACAGACATGTAGTTATAGCATACACTACTGTTTCAAAGTTTGGGGATTTTTAATGCTTATGCTTACCAAGGATACATAATCAAAAATACTGTCAAAACAGTAATATTGTGAAATATTATTACAATTTAAAATAACAGTTTCCCTATTTAATATACTTTTCAATGTAATTCATTCCAGTTATGGCAAAGCTGAATTTTTAACAGCCTTAAATCATTCTGATATGCCAAATTATTTCTTATTATTGCAAATGTTGAAAACATTTGTGCTGCTACTTAATATTTTTGTGGAATCAGTGGATACATATTTTGTGGATGCATTTTTCAGGATTCTTTGCTGAATATAACATTTAAAAGAACAGTATGTTTTTTAAATATAAATCTTTTGTAAAATTGTGCATGTCACTTTTGATAAATCAGTAACACTTTACAATAAGGTGTCATTCGTTAAGTAACATGAACGAACAATGAACACTACATTTATTACACTCTTTATTAATCTTTGTTAATGTTAGTTAATAAAAATACAGTCGTTCATTGTTTGTTCATGTTAATTCACAGTGCATTAATGTTAACAAACAAAACTTGTTATTTTAATAATGCATTAGTAAATCATGAAATTAGCATTAAGTTTAATAAATGCTATAGAAATATTGTTAATTCTTAGTTTATTTTAACTAATGTAGTTAACTAAAGTTAACTAATGAACCTTATTGTAAAATGTTACCGATAAATCTATTTATTCAATTTTTTCTATTATTTTCTACATTTAATCTATTTATTAATCTATTTAGTTACTGGTAAATAAATTATTAATTTCCTTAAAAAAAATCATACTGATCCAAACGGTAGTGTGCGTTTCATTTTAATTTATTCTGATAATTTTTATTATTTTGCAATTTTTCTGACAGGCCAGTCAAAAAATTATACCATACTAAACCATAGACCACAAGTTTTCACTTGGATTTGACAAAAATGCCATGTTGTGATGAACTAGGACTTACTTAAAACAAAATACAGTCTTATACTGATTCACAAATGATGTCTGTCCTTAATGTGAATGTGTTATCAGATCACATCAGATTGCATTTGAAAATGAATAGCACACAAAATAAATATGAAAATGCATTTACATTTATTTCTGAATCAGAGAACAACTGCAAATGGCTCAGTGGTAGCGTGGTGGAATGTATTAAAGGAGGACACGTATTGTGATTGAAGAATGTATTGTGAGCTTACACAAATAATACTAATACCAGCCTTTTAATTCACCTGAGTACTGTGATTCTTTCTGGTGTTTCACGGAGTCTTCATTATCCTCGTTTTTCAATGTTAAAGCTGCCCCTCTACTCCTGCGACCACCCCCTTTCACTGGTGCAGAGTCCACAGTCTTCAGTCGTTTGGAGCATGCACGTGGATAATGGAGACTGTTGATAGAAAAAAAAAAATGAATCATCCGCCATCCAAAATTGTGAACTGAGCCTCCTGAATACTGGCAACATTTAAATTTTCATTTTAAGTTCAAATTTTCCATCAAATTTTTTATTTTATTCAATTAACAAAAACGATTCATACTATTTTAGTTAACAATAACTATACTAAAGCAGAGGGAGGAGTGAAAGGGTCTTAAGCAGACTTATAACCCAAGTTGCTCTGCAAATGTCTCTTTGAACTATTGTTCTGAAAGCAGTTGACCTGAAAAAGGAAGCTGACTATAGAAGATATACCTTGTTGAAACCCTGCTAATACCTTGAGGTGGAGGGTGCTTTCCTGCGACGCCTCTGAAGCCAGCTCTGGAGCTCCGGTGTGGTGCTGGGTGTGGCCAAGGTGTGATCCAATGGACATGAGTCTTTGCCTTGTGTCCAAGCCTGATAGCGATCTGGCTGGAATCGTCTAACAAATGGATCCATGGAGATCTTCACCATGTCCTTACTGCATGTACACTGCAAGAGGACAGGTTTTTCACAAAAAAAAAAAAAAAAAAAGAGCATCAAATGTTCACCAGCTGCAGATGAAGGTAACATGAAGGTGCCAGATTTACATCAGCAACAGCTGTTATTAAGTGTTTCTTAGTACCTGCGTAGCGACTTTTCCATAATCGATCCACCGGATACTGGCGAAATTGGTGGATTCTGCACAGTTGAAGCCGTGGTTGAAGCCAGCATGGTAGCCATAGGGAAATGTGATCATAAACTCCCCCGCTTCCTGTGTTATCTGTAATAATATATCAGTGTATTGTGAATACATATGAGACATTATTCTTAAAACTAAAATAGTTTAGAAAATAGATTCTAAAAGACTGTGGATTGCCTTATCAAATGGTATGCTGTATTTCTTTAGTACAGAGGGGGATATCAGTGTCATCTTGTGTCTCAGGAATGCCTCACAGCTTTTAAAGCTGTTAGGAAAGAAACCTAAAGACAAAGACACATTTAGCACACCCAGTACAACACAAAGGAAATAATTATATCTAGGTTAGCTAGACACATCCATACACCCTTTTTTCTGGACATGTCCTGTCCAGGATATCTAAATTTCTAGGTTTATGACCTTGTTTTGCTATTGATGTGCTCTCTACTGTTCTCATACATTATATGTGTGCGTATTTGCATTGCTCTGACTGTTTTCTGTAGACCCCAACTTCTTGCACAGCATGATTGGTTGATCATGTACAATGCCTGAATGCATTTGGTCAAACTAGTTTTGAGTTGTTACTTACAGGAAGTATGAAAACAACAGGAAAACAAAGCCAAAACCTGGACATTTTACTGTATGGTCAACCTAGACATACTGTATACAAGCAAGTATGATGATTTCATGCATTTCATATAAGATGTTAATATACTGCACACTCCTTTAAAAGACTACTTTGTAGTTTTACTTTAAAATTTTTACCTATAGCAAGACGCTCCAATCTCTTCCCATGTTCTGGAGGGATGGCATACCTGTGAAATTGGTATTTCTTTATTTATTTTTAAAAAAATGGCAGAATTCCAGGTCCTCTGAGGTAGATGAAGAAAGAAGTTCAAATAGATCTATGCATACTCAAGAAACACAGAAAACCACAGTGAGTCCTACCAGGATTTGGGCTCCCCAAAGTGCAGGTAGTTGATGCTGTAGAGGTCCATGTCCTCCGTGTGCCAGGAGAAGCTGGTTTTCCACATTCCAAAGTACAGATAGGGTGTGTTTACACCCTGAATGGACACTCCACAATCCTCCTCAATCACATCCAAGATTGAGTTCAGGTGCCCGATGTTCCACTCTTCAATGTCCTGAGATAAGAGCAGCAAACATTATCTCAACTATCACCTGCTTACTAGTTCACAGCACAATAAAGAAAGTACCACGGCACTACCGAGACGTTTTTGATTCGTATATTTTCCCCCTCATTATTTCACAAATGATTCATGAATATTTTTTGTTTTTATTTTTTTAGGTTTATTTTCATAATTATCTTAAAATACCATGTAAAGACACTGATAATTTATTATCACATTCATTCATGATATATATCAAAGCAGTGGAACTGCATAATACTTATTTTCGATCACAGCAAGAGAATAAATTAATAAATCAAATAAATAGCAAATAATATGCTATTACACACAATACTGAATTTTAACTTTAAATAGTCATAATAAATAATAACAAATTAAATCAAAACAATGGCATGAGGCTTTCAAATATTTCTTGATTAAATAAACATTACTTAAAGTTGTTTATGTAATTATTTATGTAAACAGTCAACTGCAGCCGGCCACCACCAAGAAAACGGTGTTATCTTTTGTTATATCACACATGGCATTCACATTCCATTTGAGGTATGTTACGCTGGACATTCAGAGGACAAGAGCTGTGCTCCGCCTGTATCCTCACCTCATCATAGAGTGTGCCGCTCACATCAGCACCATAGATGGGCGAGACGAATGTCAGATTCTTCCAGTACTTCCTCTCCAGGTCTTCATAGTTCAGGTAGCGAGGTGTGCAGTACCTGAGTAGGTAAATCACACATCTCCAGATGGCCTTAACGAATATAGGTCAATCCATCATTTAAAGGAATCTTATTACAGAGTGCAATAGAAGTCCAGCATATAACAATGCATAAAAGAACAATGTAAAGGATCCAAACCAGAGGTGTTTGTAAACTGCATGGCATTGTATGAAATTGTATTTTTAACAAATATATTCCAATAATACTTTCCAAAATTATTTTTGTTTAGATATTGTTTAATATATGGAGTGTTTTTTTTATTTTTTATTATTATTTAGTAAACACATCTGCTGTCGTTTATGCACTGCTTTGCTTTTTTGGAAATATGAAATAACCTAGAGTGTAGGTTATGGCTGAATACTGTATATAAAGAAATGGAAAGAATGTGAACGCAATCCACAGAATATTACTGCATGCACATACTGTGTTTAAATGTAGTTAGAGTAGAATAACAGTTGCACTTACGTGTCACTGTTGGCCAGTCTGCGGAATTCTTGCACAGTGAGTGGTTTCTTCTGGATGTTGTACTGGGTGAAGAGTCCTGATTGGCCAGCCACCATCTGCTGAATAGGTGCTTGAATGATGAAATCATCAATATCATCGTAATTGCGACGTGGCTTCCAGCCCTTGGGTGGAATAACCTGTGGAAATAATGAAGAATTATGAAGCCACTATTTTTGGTCCAAGAGTGTGAGTGTGTACACACACACACACATATATACATATATATATACATATATATATATATATATATATATATATATATATATATACACACACACATATATATACAGTGCCCTCCAAAAGTATTGGAACAGTAAAGACAAAATTGCTCTGTTGGCTGTGGAGTCAAGACATTTGCAAATATGATTAAAATATGAATGAGACAAAACTACAGAATGTCACATTTTATTATTAACCATTTCAACACATACATGTTTTACCAAATAAAAAGGACAGCACTTTTAGAGTTCACCCCACTCATTGATGTGAGCATAAGTATTGGGACAGTTGAACATAAGGCATATAAAAAAAGATTAAAAGCTATTATTTAGTTGCAGATCCCTTGCGCACAATCACAGCAGTGAGTCTGTGACCCATAGACATCACCAGACTCTTGGTCTCATCCTTTGAAATACTTTTCACAGCCTTTAATGCAGCCAGTTCCAATTGTTGTTTGTTTTGGGGAGTTTCTGCCTTTACTCTCCTCTTCAGCTGGTGAAATTCATATTCAATTGGATTTAAATCTGGAGACTGACTTGGGCAATCTAAGACTTTCCATTTCTTTGCCCTTATAAATTCCTTGACTGAACTGGCAGGGTGTTTTGGGTCATTGTCCTGATGCAATATGAAGCACTTCCCAATGAATCTGGTGGCATTTCTTGAATATTGGTAGACAAGATGGTTTTGTACCCTTCCAAATTCATTCTGCTACTGTCATCATACATTAAGTCATCAGTAAAGTTGAGAGGGCCTGTTCCAGAGACAGCCATACATGACCATGCCATGACACCACCTCCACCATGCTTTACAGATGAGGCTGTATGCTTGGGATCTTCTGCAGTTCCCTTTTTTCTCCATATTTTTGCTTTCCCATCACTTAGATAAAGGTTCATCTTTGTCTCATCGGTCCATAAACACAGTTCCAAAACTCTTCTGGCTCACCTTTGTGCTTTTTTGCAAACTCTAATCTTGCCTTTCTATTTTTGGTGCTGGTCAGAGGTTTCCATCTTGCTGTGTATCATCTGTAATTCTGTGTCAAAGTCTCCTGAGGACAGTAGATTGTCAGAGCATCAGCCCAGCTTTCTGGAAGTTGTTGGTGATTTTACAGACACATCTTTTAGGGTTCATTTTCACAGGTTTTATGATTTGTCTGTCATCACCTACTGTTGTTTTCTAAGCCGATCAGGTGGTTGTTGGTTGCTGGTGGTTTCCAAACTCTTGATTTCTCCATGCCCTTTGTTTTTGCTATAGCTCTAATTGACTTCCTCTTTTCTTTTAGCATCCAAATTGCTTGCTTTTCTCTCAAAGTCAGCTCCCTCGTCTTCATCCTGGTTTGTGTGTGTCATCATCGAATGCAAGATTCAGAATGCAAAAGTAATGGATATAACTGATACGACACATTCCCTGCTTTTAATATCTGAAGAATGAATGCAACAGGACACAGCTGATCACTTAGAAAGACCTGTTCCAATACTTATGCTCACATCAGATAGGGGGATGAAACTCTAAAAGTGCTGAACTTCTTAGCTGGTAAAACATCTATGTGTTGAATCACCCAATAATAAAATGTGACATTCTGTATTTTTGTCTCATATTCATATTTGTAAATGTTTTGACTCCACAGCCAACAAAGCAATTTTGTCTTTACTGTTCCAATACTTTTGGAGGGCACTGTATATGTATATATATATATATATATATATATATATATATGTGTGTGTGTGTGTGTGTGTGTGTGTGTGTGTGTGTATATATATATATATATATATATATATATATATATATATATATATATAAAAAAAGAGAACTACAAAATAGAATAAAAAATATCATAGCATATTATATTCTATATACTACCTTTATTTATATTAAATTTAATAAAGTTACAGGATTACACTATATTATTCTATTACTATCTTACTATTATTACAATTATTATTATATTTTATATATTCGATTTGTGATCTTGTGAATATAAATAAATAATAATAATTAAAAATGAAAAATAAAAAGCCCATGACTCTTTTGTGCTGTCCTCACTGACTGAACGTAAAAACAAACATGTGCATTTAGATTTTGTACTGTTATTATTACATGTAAAATATACATTTTACTATCAATCACATGCATAAACATACAAACATACCAACCTTGGCCAGTCCAGCACGATGAGCTCCCTGAGACTCCATATAAACCAGGTACTGGTTGAAGTCCTTAAACTCCTCCATGGTAGGTCTGAAGGTCATGATCTTACAGGCAGGGTTAGCCGGGGCACTTGCCCCAACACCTGCCATCCTGACCTCTCCCTGCTGCCTCCCAGAGGCTCTACCTGCAGAGCACACTGTGTGCAATTATACTTCCCCTTCACAATCATGATTACACAACAAAACATGCTGTGATTAACACAGTTAGAGTGACAAAGGTCCAACAGCTTCTTCGTGCATGCATTTGACTGACCGTCTAGACATTGTAATTTAATTAACATAACGATTTAGGTCCTGTACAGACAAATCATCGACTAGGATTTCATCACTGCGATCACTGACACTCAAACCTACAGATATAATCAAACAGTGTGTTTACTTACATCATTGTCAATTCTAAACAAATTTGCCATAAATCCTTATTTATAAATGAAATCAGCCCTATGTATCGTAATTCATTATTAAAGCACAATGCAGCAAGCCTAAAAGTGTCATTTACAAGCGTCTAGTTGCATGAGTTTTTAATGCAGGCCCACTCCCATAATCTGCTGCTAAAACAATGATATAAAAGCCGGGCTAGATATAGGCGAAATACCTATATGAAAACTTATCGCATGAGTGTAAACTGCCTGCGGTATGATATTTATCGTTTAAACAATACTGTTTATTGTACTCAGACAGGTTTATTTACAGTTAGCTCATTAGCTGCTAGAGTGACCATATTAAATGTCCACTTCTTCTAGTCTCGTTGTCAAAGTTCTTCTCTGAGACCATAATAGCAAGATGAAGCTGTTTCTATGCTCATAACACATCCATTCTCTGTAATGAGTACTGATTAGAAATACCTCAGTGCAGTGTGTTCGTGGGCACGCAGTCCAGTCCCTTTAAACACCCCAGCTGTTCTACTTCATGACAGCTCTCTGCTCTCACACGATTTCATTTCTGCTTCTCTTCATCTCGCTCTGGGCTTGAGCCAGCGCGGCGCCATCTGGTGGACTGTATGTTATACAAATGCACTGCAAAATGTAATTCAATACAACTTTATTAACCTCAGAAGGGGAGTTTAGATTTTGGCATAAAGAAGAAGATGAAATCAGACGCAGCACATGTATAGTCAAGAATGTTTGCCTTAAAAATGTGCGTTGTCTTAAATAAAATAGTTAAGAATAATGAATAAGTCTTTTTATTTATTTATTTATTTACATCGAATAAATTAAAATTTTAAGTTTTAAGGGTATGAATTGGCTAAATAACATTTTTGTTTATTTAGTAAATACATTTTTAATTTTTACATTATAGACTTTCCATTATATGTGTGTGTATATATATATATATATATATATATATATATATATATATATATATATATATATTATAGTTTTGCGATTATTCAATGTATGCAAACACACCAGAAAGAAAGTGGATATCTTTTTTTTTTTTTATCTTTGAGAAAAATATCAAATGCATGTGTTTCTCAAGGAGTGAATCATCATCGTGTATCATATTAATAATATGCAAGATTTGCCTGCAACATTTCTAATGTTGTGTAGACCTGTCTCTTTAATATCTCATACTAATAATAGTAATATACTTCGTAAATGAATACAGTATTATATAAAAAATAATAATTAAATATATTTAACTGTATACAATTCTAATTTTTTTTTTTTACTATGTGCATTGATATTTTGACAATATTGTGTGTAAAACGACAGTAAGTAGGCTAACTATGAAATTTGAGAGAGCGAGAGCGCGCACTCTTTGCACTCACATACATGACACGGTGGATATGCGTGTATCTGGTGTATATTGACGCTTTGGCAATGTACAGGTTTTAACGGGGCAGTAAAGCTCCTGGATCTCAACCTTAAGAAGAGGAGGAGGAGGAGGAGAGAGAGAGGGCGGTAGACAGAGAGAGAGAGTCGGATTTATCAAGCGCTGAAAGCAGATTAAACGGTTAAACTGAAGTGCGTCTCTGTGAAACTCCCATCGGACTAACCCGCCTTCACTTTATTTATTTACCGTCCCAATGAGTCTTCTGTCGGCGCAAGGCGATGGATAGTTCATCAAAATGTTACTGTTCGTGTAAGGTGAGTGATATATAGCACAAATGTTGTTCATAAACGTTGTGATGTGAAGATAAAGGCGCGACACTGACAGATCTCGGTGAATTTGACAGATTAAAGGGAATTAAGTGAATGACACTTTCACACTATCAGCTCTATCGGTGTTTTTAGAGATGTCTTTTAGATTGTGATCCATAACTGAACAGAAATTGGATATGATTTTTTATTTTATTTTTTTTTTAACAGAGGCCGTTTTGTATTTCATTTCATTTTTTTCATTTCATTGAAAAAAACTGTAATAATAGTAATAGCGTTGCTGTTTGTCTTTGCTAGCTGTCTCTGATACAGAGACTCTGCCCCACAGGCAATAGGCCTATTATTATATTATCTTCTTACAGCATTTCAGGGAATGCTAGATAACCTTGTTTATTTGAGTGAGAGATGAATTCAGTGCTTCCTTTAAGAGATGGAACTTGCACAAAATGCATATTAAAACATAGCCTATATATATTTAGATTTCATGTCATTAGTTATAGCAAGCCCAAAAGGTTCACATGTTTCATTTAGTGTAGCCTGGATGATTCATAAGGGAAGTTGGGACAGGCATTCATTACAATACGTCTATTGTCGCAGCACATTTTCAAACTTCATTGATTTGTTTGATGTATTCTTGATTTATTTTTACCATTTAGGTGCAAACATTACAAAACATGGCTGTAATAATAATAATTAGTATATGTAGTAAA
Source organism: Spinibarbus caldwelli (assembly GCA_039654775.1). Taxonomy (NCBI): domain Eukaryota; kingdom Metazoa; phylum Chordata; class Actinopteri; order Cypriniformes; family Cyprinidae; genus Spinibarbus; species Spinibarbus caldwelli. The sequence goes on along the minus strand of CM077224.1, from coordinate 15,599,068 downwards.
AACCGAGTGGGTAGAAATCAGGCAGGAGATCCGGCAGGCTTCAGAAAGGGCCATAATTCATTTATGCTGTTATTTTTAGGAGCAGCTGAATACTGTGAATTCTTGATGCCTTGTAATCGTAAACTTACCAAAACAGACGGTGCTTAGATGTCTGCCACATGTTTAAAACCTGATAATCCAGTGATGATATGCTCAGTAAGACTAAATAATAGGCATAAGCACATAAACTAATGCTTAAAACATCTGATGTGACTGTGATCTTACATGCCCTACACAACAACACAGACTTTTATCACAGCACATCTATCTTTCAGGCATGGAGCAGCATTTTACAAGCTGCTAACAGATGAAATTGGGCCATTTGTGCCAATATTCATTTAAGTGGCTTTTGGAGAGGGAGATCTCAACAGGAACTGATCTGATTACGCTCTCCATATGAGAGTGACTGAAGCCCCCAGGGCAAATGACATCTCTGATTACAGACACATAAATTCAGCACACACATTTGTACATGAAGAGAAATGTATGGATATATCCAAAGAGTAATATCTCTTTAAATAATTGTGAAGAGGTAGAGACTTAGTATTCATTGTATCAATACTGATTTCATCCGAATATACTATCACTAGGAGATGTATGCACAGATAGGCCTATGCATTGAAGAAAACAACCAAAAATAAAGTTAAGAAGCTAAAGTTCAGCTAAAGCTTTCATTCTTCCAACCCATATTGAAAATAATTTAGTCAAACTAAAATGTCAGATCATCAAGGAATCCTGAATATAATAATGGTTTCCACTTAAATATTAAGCAGTGCAACCATTTTTTTTTTTAACATTGATAATATAGAATGTTTCTTCAGCATCAAATCAGCATATTTTCTGAAGGATCATGTGACACTGAAGAAGGGCAGCTAAAAAATTCAGCTTTGCCATTACAAGAATTAAATTTAAAAATATATTAAAACAGAAAAGTTATTTTAAGTTGTAATAATATTTCACAATATTACTGTTTTTACTGTATTTTTGATCAAATAAAATGTGCATGTATATCTAGGTATACAATACATACAGAAAGGTGACAAATTAAAAGGAAAATCAGCATAAGGTGCTGGGCCACCATGTTATGCCAGAACAGCTAAGTCTGAGGGGTGGAGCACCATTCTTGCAAAAGATATTCCCTCACTTAGTGTTTTGGTGATGGTGGTAGAGAGTCTAACACGTCAGTCTAAAATCACCAGTACGTGTTCAGATGTGTTGAGATCTGGTGACTGTGAACTGAAGGCCCTAGAATATGATTTACATTGTTTACTCATCAAACCATTCAGTGACCTCTCGTGACCTTTGGATGAGGGTAATGTCATTCTGGAAGTGACCACTTGCATCAGGATAGTAATGATTCCTGATAGGATAAAGGTGATCACTCAGAACAACAAAGTCAGTAGATCCTGTGAATTTTCTTCTGATTTGTCACCCATCTCTATGTGTGTGTGTGTGTGTGTGTGTTTATACTGTATATACTTTTATATGACTCTAATGGACTTACTATCCAAGTATGTAAATACATTAGTGTGATACTATACGCATTTTATTATAGGCCAGGCTTAAAATGCAACACTTTACTGTAATGTTTTATACATTATGTATGCTCTGTCTTTCCATCCACAAAGGGGTCCTTGACCTGCAAAAAGGTTGTAGACCCTTGACAAAGGGTTTAGTTAGCCCTTTATGCTGATGTCAATATAGTGATTTGACTATCTGTCAAAGTCAATAAGTCTCTTAGAATATCAAATAATTTGACTGCTTATGACAAGGCAATATTAGTTCAGGTTGTAAAATGTGTGGTGAGACTACTCAAAACATAATGATATTTATGAATTAATAATTCATGGTATTTGTAAAAAAATAAGTTTTACCTTTAAAAATGTATTTCGGAACTTTTCTGAAAATAATTATTAAGGCTTGTAAAATGTGTTATTAATTTTTGTTTGATGTTTGACCACATGCCATTTTTGTCATTATACTGAAACTTTTCTTGAAAATGGTATAAAAGATTTTAAAAACCATATGGAACCAGCATGAATACAAAGAAGGTACATGTTTTAAACTGGATTTATTGTTAACACTCTTAACCATAAAATAATTTACCCTGAAATAATAAGTGCATTTTAATAAATAGCATTGTAAATCACTACATTTATCAGATTATTATCAGTGTATATTATTTATTGGTCTAATCTCATTAACAAAATTTATGTCACTTTAATCACAGTAAATCTCTGCAAATGCCTGCATTTATTTGATTAAAATTACTATATAGTAAAATAACATTTACTATTGTAATATATTTTAAAATTTATTTCTGTGATAGCAAAGCTGAATTTTCAGAAGCCATTACTCCAGTCTTTAGTGTCATATGATCCTTCAGAAATCATTTTAATATGCTGGTTTTATGTCATTAACAATGGTTATTGTTATTATCAATGTTGAAAACAGCTTTTGCTGCTTAATATATCAGATTTCTTTGATGAACAGAAAATTTAATTTGATATATTTATTAATAATATGCCTAGCCAATATGAACATCAAGACAACACATAACTCATAACCCAAGCTCTTTATAGGAAGAAGAAATAATGATGCATTTCCTCCTTTTTTATGCTACACCTCTCTCCTCATGCCATGACTCCCAGAACAAATCATACAGTGCACACACAATCATAACGTCTCCAGGTCTTTTTCCTTTGTCTTTATTTAGCATCTCTTTCTTCAACCTCACCATCTTCCCAGCGATCTCATTCTTTTCCCTTCCTTCTATACATCTTTTTCTCATTTTCTCAACCCCTCTTCCATTCACCCTTTATCTACAACCTCCTGATCTCCATTCAGCTCCCTCTGAAGATATGCAGCGCTCAGATCATGCTGCTCTGCCACGCTTTCACTGTCTTTCTGTTTTGTTGTGCTTTTGTGTGTGAGTGGTGAGGCAGCATTATCTAGATGCATTATTAAAGCCTGTGCACTCTGTGGTTCTCTCTCTCTCTTGCACTCAGTAAGTCTGAAAGAAGAGTTTAAGGGCAATGATAGGATTATCAAAGCATTTAAGGAGAGCTTGAAGGATGCATACTGGGAACTTCATAAATATACATCTGTTCAAACAATATAGCGAACAAACCAATCAAAAGCTACCATTCTAGAGCGCTATCAATTTTGCATGAGGAAAAAATATCAAACATTTTATTGAGTCTTTTTCATTCATTCATTGTATACTCAGTACAAACTAACTCAAACTCTCATTGTTCAATGTCTCTTTTTCTATTGAGCTTTTGTTTTGCATTTTTTAAATCTTTCATTTGACTAAATGAGAAAGACACATAAGTAACAGAAATGAAATAATGGCACTGAAAGATTCTGACAAGGCAGGCTGTGGTTATGAGGGAAAATAGCACTGAGGGAAGGATAAACTATGGAAAGCAGAGAACAAGTGAGTGAGAGGGAAAAGGAGAGCTGTGTTCTCTGTTTTTGCACTGGATACATTAATTATTCAACAGCTAGGAGCTGAAAATGTTCAGTGGGGACTCCGACAAGCCTGATGGTTGTCTTTCTTTCTCTCTCTTAATATCCGCTTCAGACTTCCATTGTCACTTTATTAGTGTTGAGGAAGCTACATTGTAACTGCTTCTTTATAAGCTTCCCATACCTCAAAATAGTTATATTACAGTTAAACTACATTCTTGAAAAAGCATAACATCTCAAGCTATTCAAGAGTGGACAAGATATAAGACTATATAATTTAATTCTACAAGCAGAATAATTTTACACTATAGAAAACATTTTACTCACATAAAAAACAGTGATGAACAACAGTGTTTTAACTGAATATTTAGCTACATAATATACATAAAATGCTGCAAATGAATTGCAAATGCACGGATTTAAATTAATCAGAGATTCATTTTAGTGAATCAGTTTGTTCGGTTGGTTACATTTACATTTATGTATTTGGCAGACACTGCCACATTTTATCCAAAGTGACTTATATTGCCTTCAACTTGTACATTCATTAATTTCCTGGGAGTCAGACCCAAGACTTTGGTTTTACCATGCTATAATGTTTGAGCTAGGGGTGAGCTAGTTCATGTAACTCAAACACATCATGTAGTGGAAGATCACTGGAAAAGCATTATTGTAGCTCAAACAGAGCAATGTCAAGGTCATGGGAATGATTCCCAGGGAGTACATGAACTAAAATAAATATGTACCTTGAATGCAATGTAAATTAGCTAAAATGTGATGCAAAGTCAGTGTTACATAGCGGGCACGCTGAATTTTATGGTTTGTTGAAGGTAGTCAAGATATTTCTTGCTGTGTGACCTGGGAAGAGGCATGAGGCAGTTTTTTAGTGGTTACAAACAAGCTGAGCACCAGTATTTTTTGTGCAATCAAAGAATACGGCTGTATGGATGGAGTTAACAGTCTTAAACATTAAACAGCAAGAACCTGGATGAGCAGTGATTAGGAAAAGACCTTATTTTCCTTTTAAACAAGAAGAGAAAACCTTTATTAGCTTCGCTTTAGATTAGCACATTAGACGATTATTGACAAAACATTCAAGCACTTATATAATACTGCAGTTGTAGTAAATAAATAGAAAGGTATAACACATTGACCAAAATGGTCTCTCTTAAGACTATTGCCCCAAACCTACTGTTGTTCCTGCCTCATTTAAACAATAAAAATTCTTTTCATTGAGAGAGCTCTTTCAGTTAAACAAACCAAAAGACCTGAATCCTTTGTGGTACAATAGCTTTGAATATCAAACATGCTGCAATCTAATGTGACTATTCATTTTATTGGTACTTCTTCACCAGATCTTGAATAAGGCCTTTCTTATCATCTCTAATTCCTTTTTAGCAATTGATTTTAAGTGATAATCTGCAAGGATCTATTTCTATCTGATCTAACTATGAATTTGTAAATAAGATACTATGGGAAATGTCTCATGTGTGACTCACCACAGAAACAGATATTTTATCTCCCAACTCCAGGTTTTCAAATTTCCACTCCTCATTAGGGCTAGGCGATATGCTATATTATGTGCAAAAAAAGGGTTAAAATCTAAAAACAAAAATAATGCTTTTTAAAGCAGAAGTTAAATTCACTAAGCTAAAAATGAAAATAAATTTTTAAAAGCACAGACTAATTATATTAGGCTATTTTTATTACCCCCATTACAGTCACTTTATAATTAGTGCGATCATAAAAATACACTTACTTGTAGGTTTAAACTTCTACATGTGGCATATTTATTGTCCAACAACAAATATTTTAGCAAAATGTATATTTTAGTCAGAATTATTGCACCCCTATTCTATTGCGCTCCGTCTGTTTGGCAGAGAATCGCATGCAGAAGGCTCATGCACTCCTGACAGCAAAATGGAAATATTTTCTTGACTTTCTAACATTTACAGATGGAGAATATACTTGTGAAATACACTGGAAAACACCACATCTCAAATGCATTAAAAGGCAAGTAGCCTATCTGTCAAAGCATCTGACGGGCAACGGCTTTAAACTACACATGTTAACACTATCTACTGTATATCTATATAAACAGTATTGCCTCATACCATATCGCTTGTATAGAATATATTGTACAAACTTGATTTACCGCCCAGCTCTATTCCTCATTCAGGGATGAGAGAAAACCTGCTCTGAGCAATCAAAAACACAGAAAAAAGCACTCAACACACAGATAAATTTATGTGTAGCAGTGTTACCAGTACAGCTCATCTATAAATTGTTAATTATCTTCAAGTTAAGAAGGCAGTGAGAATGATGCAGCATGGTTGAACTGCTGTGACTCAACTTCTGTGGTCAGTCACGCGAGAGTCACATCTCATAGTGAGATAAGGAATGAATGTTTAAAAAAAACATCAGATACCATTATATGTGTCACTTTGACAGAGCTGAGGACACCTTGGAGCTCCCATTATGGCAGCAAGCAAGAGTCCATGTCTGATGCAGAGGACCACTGGATCAAGAAGAAAACAAAGCGCCTGCACACTCTGGAATTCATTATTGATGAAACAAGACTTCTGAAACTTTCTCTTTGCTTATAGTAACCTGCAAAAGTTCAGGTCCAAAATATAAATGCAGTGCAAACGGATAGGACAAAAACGTCAAAATTCCTCACACTGCATATAGTTTTTTCGAGCTAGCCAATGAAATCAATTCATTTAATGTTAGCTGTCGAACTAACTGACTGAGGCATCGGAATGATGAGTAGACTTAAATGATCAAAGCAATGCTGTGAAGAACTGGTGATGCAGTCCAAGGAAAAATTCCTCCTCAATGGGGAAATATATAATCTGACTCTAAGGTAAGTGTGGAGTGTGTATGTGTGTTTGTATGTACTGGTCTGTTCGTAGTGTTGTGTGTTTACATGTGTGTAAATGGCTCAGTGATCGGCTCAGTGTGTGACGCAATAACTCTGTCCCAGCCTTTACAAATCTAATCCAATTAGAACATTGTCAGCAACCTTAGGGTCATCTGTCTGTAACATTCTGTGCACGTACACTCAAAAAAAAAAGTCAATGAAAACATGGTCCAATGTGCTAATTGAGGGAATTTTCAGTATTAATTTTTTTTCTCCCAGATTTTAACTCATCCTGGCATAACATTACCAGTACCTTTTCCATTTTTGTCAAGTTCTTAGGCTACTTACATTGGAATGTAACATCTACACTACAGGCTTAGTAACTACTAGCTAGTTTGTAACTAACTCTGTAATTTATTCGGTTGCACCATTTGTTCTTAATGCAAAACGTAGCTAGTAGGTTGTAAGCTTTCCATTAAAGTTATGTGTGTTCACATAACATTTACCCTCAATGATCCAAAAGCAGTTGTGTTGAAATGCAGTGAATTTTGGTTTATCTTACCTTTATCTTGAAATTATTTTGCCTGATGTAACTAATGGTAGAAAAATGTTACTATTGAAGTGCGATATTTAATTATAAATAACATAATAGGTAAAATAGGTATAATTATATTTAAAAACACCATTCAGAAACTGTACATAAAACTAATAAAGATACATAAATACTGATACAAAAAAAAAGATATGACATTTATTTATTATGATTGATTTTATTTGACTTACACATCATGGACCGATGCACACAGAGGTGCATTGTTTAGATCGGGATCATGCTGAAGAGCTGCTAACAAAGTATTTACTATAATGTTCTAGTTGTAATGTACACACAACTGGTTCAACCAGCCCTTTATTTTATTTTATTTTTTTTTTACAGTGGCATCAGCAAAGTCTGTGAGTGATGTTAGTGAGACAGACATGTTGTGATACACCTGATGTGTGTAACTGTGTTTGACACTTTTAGCCAGTTGAAAGATCTGTTGCTGGCTGGGATCCTATAACTGATAGACTAAGTGTACGTTTTTAAGCTATTTAGCATTGCTCAGTGCTAATAGTAAGCACAGTCTGTCCTGACTGGTCCACTACCCGTAATCCTCCAGTGTGAATGTGAATGAATTGCAGACAATTCTCACGTTAAGTAGTTCAATCTAGCCATTAGCGTTAGCTGGCCATGCTAATGATAGAATACAGCCATTATCTCTCAGACAGAGAGCATGAGCAGACCTTTTTTATGAGGGAACATGGGCGTGAGGGGGAATTAAACCCCACTCTACAAGCCATTAATCTAATATAGAGCGAAAGAGAGAGAGAGAGAGAGTCGGAGAGAGGGCAGTAAACTGAAATGTTTCATTGTGAAATTCATTGAATATGGGCCCCTATTCCAATGCTACAACACAGATTTAATTTCTGGATCCATTTTAGTGATCTAGCAGTTCACAGACTCCTAACTGTAATTGAATCTCTCTATCTTTAGTATATAAAATAATCTTAAGGTCTTCCGCTGGCCCCTGTTTTTGCTGTGAAAGGAGGCCATATGTACATTACATCCCTATTGATCAAGACAGCACTGAAGCATATATCATGAATAAAATATATTAAATAGTGCTGAAAAAGTAATGAGATTTGTATAGGGAAACCTCAACATTATTTGGTGCTTAATCCTCTTGAAGACGGAAGGGTGAGAGAGGGGAGGTGGTATCTTTAAGTTACTTAGCTTCAAAGAGAGATTTAAAGAAAGGGATCTATGGATGGTTACCTGCCACACCTTTGTATTTAAAAATAAATAGAAGGGTGTTTTTAGTGAACAATGTGGTTAGGCAGAATAGCTGCTAATATATTATCATTTATTATTAAAATGATTAATATTTAATCAGGCAACAATAATGCAATAACTGGAATAGTTGATGAGAATAGAAACTGATTTGCAGCAGAAGAGTGGAAAAAAAAGGCAGGTGCATCATGGTCAAGAGGTGTTTTTCCTTATTCATAATGCAAATTGCCTGAGGTACAAACTGTTCTGGAAACTCTTCAGAGAGCATATTGTTGTTTTTGCTATTGGGATCCTCCTTTTTTTCATTAATTGCTTAGGTAAGGGAATTGATATGGTTCGAAATTGAGGTTTAGTTATTTAAAAAACGTGAAGACCATAATAATAAATTATTAAATTTACTATTATTGCCATCTAATCAGCCGTGTTAATTTCTGACAGTGAATGTTAATGCTGCAACGTGTTTTTGTAAGTGTGATGCTCCACCATGGTGCTAAAAAAAAATCCAGTTGAGCTTCATTTAAATCTATTGTTCACTGTACAATTAGATAAACAAAAAAGTGTAAACTTATTAATCTAATGAAGCATGACGCTAATGAAAACTGCCCCCGAATTATGTAATCAAGTGCTTGAGACTCTATTGAACCACTATGTACACATTTTGCAATAAACTTAAAAAAAAAAAAAAAAAAAAAAGTATTTTGTACTAATTATCAATGAGTATAATAAAATATAGTATACTGTCATTTTAGATACAGTTACATAATTATTGGGGCGGTATATAGTATTGTAACTTTTTTTTTTTCTTAGATTTTACGATATTTTTTTGCTGCAAATTATGGTTGTATTGCTGGTTTAGCTCAACCCTTTATTGAAGCATTTTGAAAAAGATCAGAAAAATATTTATAACCATGGCTAGTGAAAATGTAGGCGGTCACTATTGTGCAAGTCAAAATTGCTGGGCAAGTGTTGCACAGTCTAACGATTTTGATGTGGTTTATGCAGTATTGATAACAGTGTTGACAGCAGTAAAATAAATGGAAAGTGAGATCCAAATCCTGTGAAATCTGAGAACATAATGTGACCATGAGTCATAATCTCCCGGGATCTCTTTCTTTTTTTTGTCGCAGCATGTTATTTATCTCTTTGTCTTTGTTGGTCCCTCTCTCTTTTGACCATGAGGCTCCAGATTGTCTCTCACATTCCCTAGTGGGACATACTTGATATAGAAGCACAATAAACCTCAACCCTTCATAAAAAGCAATTCTGCAACAACACCACAATATGCAGAACCTACGATATAAAGGCAGGCCATGTTTCATACCACTATTGGAAGAGAGGGTGACCACACATTATCAGAACGTTATCAGTTTATTGCTGTACACACCATTTTGCTTGCCACATCTATGACCATTATGAATGTATAAGCTCAACCTGAAAGGCACTGTAAACAGTATGAATAAGTGTAGAGCATTATATAACTTCACAGGAAGTGGACAGAGAAATTGTGCACCATCTACACATAATTTGGCTCAGACATTTGGTAACACTTTAGTATAGGGACTAATTCTCACTATTAACTAGTTGCTTATTAGCATGCCTATTATTAACATATTGGCTGTTTATTAGTACTTATGAAGCACATATTCTGCATGACCATATTCTACATCCCTAATTCTATCCAATACTTAAACTCCACAACTACTAACTATTAATAAGCAGCAATTTAGGAGTTTATAGAGGCTAAAGTAATAGTTAACGGTTTGTTAATAGTGAAAATTGGACCTTAAAATAGACATTTTTATTAATGGTTGCATGACATGCAGGTAAACAAATATTTAATCTTTTATACGTGTTTTATTTTGAATAGTTTCATTTTAAAATGATTTATTTTAACAATAAAATATAATAGAAATACATATGTATTACACACATGTATAGAGTAATTTAAATTAGATGTATTTACTCTAGACTCTGGAGACATCTATTGCAGATTGAAGGAAAGTGGAACACAAAGACGTTTGGCTGGAAAGATGATTGGCTGGACTGAATATATGTTGTGTCTGATTGGCTAAAGAGGATATACTAAAAATGTATATGTGCAACAGAAACTGTCAGAAAAGTTTTAAAACATCCAAATTTGTGTAACGATTTGCATATTGCATATTTACATGTACATAATAAGATATTAGTGATTTGTTTAATTATCATTCAAATTTTATAATTATTACCTTTTTTTTCTTTGCAACATATAGTGGCCCAATGGTGACCTTTCACCCTGTGTGTAGCTAAATGGAGGAGCGGGATCGCAGTCGCTCACCGTCTCGCAGGACCAGCAGAGTAGAGCAGGTGGTGGGACGCTGGCTTCGCCGCTCCAGAGAGTCCATTAGCCGGTACTATTTTTTAATCTGAGAATGATTGTGTGAACATGTATCTTTGCTTTTTTCTTTTTTTTGCTTTTGTGTTTGAAAAGCATCACCCTCTCTCTGTCTGTAAATAGAGAGCGTGTGCTAGAAGATGGGCAAGTTGCCGACAATGGCTCTCAAGAGCAGAGAAGCTGTCCAATTAGAGTCACTTTTAAGATCCCACTTGACCCCACCCTTAACTCCCATGGCTTTACTGTCTCAACTCACACTCCACCCCAGGTGCTGGACGTGACAGAAGGTACATTACACACACAATCATCTCTAAAACATTTATCAGCTCAAATGGATTCTACACTGGAAAAAAAAATGGTGTAGGAACAATTTTCACTCTAAAATTTTGTAGAATTAATTACACAAAAATCAAGTCGATTGACTTGAATTAAACTGAAATTGTGTTTTCTTGTAAAACCTGCTCCAATAATCTTTAAATCTTTCAATAATCAACTTTGAAAAACATTTTTTACAGTATGGTAAGGTTTTTTCACAGTTAATTATGTATTATAAGAATTATATTATTTATTTTGGATTTTAAAGGTTGTACTGCTCTGAGCCTTCTTGGCATCCTTTTCTTTTCATGGAATGAAAGCACTGAAGTTAACCAAGGCCATCTTAGCCAGATGGCCTTGGTTACCTTCAGAGTTTATCTGTGACACTTCCAAATTAGCTTCTAGCAATTGCTATGAACTAACACTTACAGGGGTAACAGGCAGGGGACCATTGACCATAAAATTCTGAAAGGAGATGAACTTTTTTGGAGATTTGAGAGCTTAAATCCATTAGACTTTATTTTGGAATAATCCCACCGTGGGAATCTCTAGATTAGCTTGATGGTAGGAAAATGCCCATCCTATGAACTTCATGAATATGTCATTGTAATATGAAGGGAATGTCATGGTCTGTTGAGGCATTCTGTGGCACAGGTCTAAGGCAGCACTCTAAACAGTCTGAAACTGTGGAGATAAAGCCATGCTGAGACTGTTACATTTTGAAGTTAAATTTTGATTATACAGCATACAAGCCCTTCATGAAAATCAATAGAACAGCTATAGTGCATTAGCTACAAAACAAGCATCCATTACTGCAAAAAGGATACTGTGGTAATATATTTATTGTTCAAATAAAGTTGAGTCAAATCACATTAAATTAGCAAAAAAGTATCATATTAAAGGAACAGTTACAAAAATTACCCTCTTTTTATTTTCACTATAAAAATATTTTGTAGTGCTTTCTGCAAATGAATCTATTAGTGTATATTTATATGATATATCCATTATATAATATATTAAAAGAGTCTGTAACATTTTGCAGTAATGTTTAATTTGTTAACATTAGTTTAAAAATGTTGGTTAACATGAATTAATTACTTCATTGTTAGTTCATGTTTGTATATTAATCTTAGATAATGTTAATGTCAACATTTACTAATACATTTTTAAGAGCAAAAGTTGTATCTGTCAATGGTCAATGGTAGTTAATTCACTGTGAACTAACATTAATTTTCATTAAATAACATTAACAAAAGTTAATAAATGCTGTATTGTAAATATTATATTGTTCATTGTTAGTTCATGTTAATAAATTAATTAATGTTAAAGGGATAATTCACCCAAAAATGAAAATTCTGTCATTAATTACTCACCTTCATGTCGTTCCAAACCCATAAGACCTTCTATCATCTTCAGAACACAAATTAAGATATTTTTGATAAAATCCCAGAGCTTTCTGACCCTGTATAAACAGCAATGCAACTGACATGTTCAAGGCCTAGAAAGGTAGTAAGCACATCGTTAACAGTCTATGTGACATCAGTGGTTTAACCGTAATTTTATGAAGCTACGAGAATACATTTTATCTGCAAAGAAAACAAAAATAATGACATTATTCAACAATTCTTGTGAAAGGTGAATGGTGGCGGACAGTGATGCGGAAGAGAAGAATTGTTGGTCTATTGCTGTCTATGGAGGGTCAGAAAGCTTTCGGATTACATCAAAAATATTTAAATTTGTGTTTCAAAGATTGAACGAATTTGTGGTTCAAAGATGAACGAAGGTCTAATGGGTTTGGAACGACATGAAGGTGAGTAATTAATGACAGAATTTTCATTTTTGGGTGAACTATCCCTTTAAGAAATGAGACCTTACTGTAAAGTGTTAAAGCTTTTATCTTTAGTAGGGCAAAGAAATCTGATTCAGTTATACAGACATTTTTAAATGTTCACTAAACATAAGTTTGATAATTGAAATGTGACCCATCAGCTATTTGCATGTATAGCCTGCATGTACAGCAAAATGTTGGCTGACTTGCTTGGCACATGGAGTTGTGTCTACAGGAAACCCTACTCTTGGAATGGCTGAAGCCATCTGGTTACCCTGCAGCCAAATAACTAGTAACACAGCCAGTGACTAGGACAACATAAATACTTTCTCAAACATTCCTATAAAACATGATAACCCTAACAAATGACAGAGGTAATTGAATTCTAAATCTTTTTCCAATGATTGACAGCTACAGTATCATAGTATGTTTGTCTGTTTTTATAGGTGGCCCTGCTGATGGAAAGCTTGTCCCTGGTGACCAACTTTTTAAAATAAACAATGTTGCCGTTGATGATCTATCTACAGAGCAGGCTGCTGATATCATCAGGTATGTTGCAGGTGTAAGTGTTTATGTGAAACTACAAAATTAGCTATATATGACTGCCCAGATGTCCAGTTTTACCTAATATTTTAGTTATTTTTCATGTGGCCAAATTTATACTAAATTTGTATCTTCAGAACATGGGAAAATGGGACATCTAGCGGCTCGAGCTGCACCTGTACCACTAATTCTGCCATACTCTTTTCAATTTATTTACAGAGAATGCCAGAACACCATAGTACTGACTGTCCTGAGAAATACTGTGGTAAGTGTACGTGCACACAGTTAGAGACCCACTCCCTCTCTCTCTCTCTCTCTCTCTCTCTCTCTCTCTCTCTCTCTCGCTCTCTCTCACACACACACACACACACACACACACACTATTGCATTATAGCAGCAGGCAGAAATGATGACCAAAAGTTTTTTATTATAATCAGGCCCAAAGGAAATCTGTGCCCACAGAGCTCAGCAGAAAGCTCACTACATTTCTGCAGAATTCGAAGTGCCTGGTAAAGTGCACATCTCTCATCTCCTATTTGTTCATTTATTACCTATTTTGTCTAATTTGATTATTCTTTCAGCTTTCGATAAGCCTATTAAACACATTTTAGCATATATACATCTATTCAGCAGAATTCTGTAGATATATACATCTATTCAGCAGAATTTCCCTGTTCATAAGCAAAGCATACAAATAACAAAAATGCATGTACAAGATTTCAATCTGGGGTCTGGAGAAAAAAAAAAGAGAGAAAAAAGCACAACATGTATTTTAATAGTGAGAAATAAAAAAATGCATACAGTATTAATATTTTTTTTCTCGCCACTGAAAAGCACAATGATATTACCATGATGTGGTAAAGATTTGAATATGGTAATCATTCAGGACCATGATAACATCCCAAGAACTTATCTGATATCTGATACCATTCCTGTAGCATGGTACCACCACAGTACCTATTTTTGTAAGGGTCTTAAAGAGGAAATACAGACAGTTTGGTCTCAAGAAGTTTGGACATCTCCCTGTTTACTTTATTTCTCAGTGACAGGTATGTCACAGTCAATGCAGAGACATTTTTCCATGCCAATGCAATTCTGCAATGAATGTTTGTTGAAATAATATGTCATTGACATATCAGACATGTCCATAATTGTGCCGTTTGTCATTATGGATGTGCTATAGGGGCCAAAGTCATCCTTTATAACTCCAGAGAAGAGAGCCAAGCTGAAGTCAAACCCAGTTAAAGTGAGGTTTGCAGAGGAGGTGGTGGTCAATGGTCACTCACAGGTTTGACACATTCTGTTCATTCATGCTGTTAATAATGGTGTATTCACATGTGCTTATTAACAAAAAGAAGATAAAGAGAGTGGGTGATAAAGAAAATGAAAGCGAGAATATGAACAAAAGATGCAGAACAATAGAGAGGCATTGATAGGGAAAGCATTTGGCAGTCTACCCAGTCTTGGGCAAAACCTCAGTAAATAATTTATCAGTAATTTATTAATTATTCAATTAACCATTAATCATAATCTTTGTATAGCTGAGCTGACATGATGTGTAGTATAGCTGCAATTTATATAGGTGGTGGGATTTATCATAATTAATATTTATAATAGAGTACCTTAAAGAAATAGTCCACCTAAAAACGTTTTTGAATGTTTCTTCAGGTGGATTGACATGAGGATGTTTATTTTCCTCAACCCGAGGTGTTTTTAATTAACTTCTAATTAAACAAGTCCATTATCAAGCACACCACAAGACTAAGGCAGTGATAAAACTGTTTATCTTTTATGTATGCAGCTTTTAGAGGGCTTAATCTTTTTTAATATGATAATAATACTGATAAATTTGGCTTGACTAGAAATGTTTTAACACTGTGTTGAAACAGGCGGTTGTTCACTACCATTACTATTATGTATTTTACATATATTATTATTTTTAAAAATATGTCTATTGACTTTGGATCCTACAGTCAAACCAAAAATTATTCAGACACCAGATATAATTTTTTGAAATTTTTTTTACTAGTGGGTGCAGGACACTATAGTTCATTTATATAAGTGAGTATAGCAAAATAAAGTAAACTGTGACATATTATACCCAAAAATTCTTCATACAGTGGACTACCAATAAAATTTATAAAAAATTTGAGACCAAAAATTATTCAGACACTTTGACCATGTTTTGCTCAAGTGTTTTTTCTTTAATTGCAAATGCGACCTTTTTACACCACAGACTTAACAAAATTAAGCATTGCTTGGTAATTGGTTGACCTAAATTAGTATTATCTAATTGTGTACTTAAATTTAACAGCTGACAGCTATTCAACCTAATTTGTGAGATAATTCATTTGTGGCATTTGTGCCAGAAGGATGGCGTTATCAAGATTAATTAGTTCTGACACAGTTTAACTCTGAGTTCTTGTCATATTTTATTACCATTTTCTAAACTATAGTAAATAAACTGTGACAATGTGAGAAATGTTGAAGGTGTCTGAATAAATTTTGGTTTGACTGTATATTGACCTCTGACCTCCAGGGTAACTCTCTGCTGTTCCTGCCCAATGTTCTGAAAGTCTATCTGGAAAATGGCCAAACGAAGGCTTTCAAGTTTGAATCTAAAACCACTGTTAAGGTACTGTAGATATATTCACTAAAGTCTGATGTGTTTATTTTTCAGTCAGCATTAATTATATTGCCTATTTTATGATTGACATCCAAAAATAAAATAAGCAAATAGTACATGATCATGGTAATTATTTAGTGCATTATCATTTAATACCATGACTGTACCATGGTACAATCATCACATTGCCCTAAATGGGAGGTCTTCTTAGCTTTAACCTGTGTTGTGCATTAATGTCCTTTATGTAATTTCACATGCTTCATGTATCCTCTTATGTAATCACCAGGACATAGTAATGACTCTGAAGGAGAAACTCTCAATCACCCGTATCGAACACTTCTCTCTGGTGCTGGAACAACAGTACAGCGTCAGCAAACTATATCTACTGCACGAAGAAGAAATTATTCAAAAGGTACACACACAAACACAGTAAAGGTCCACATGAAAATGCAATCAATGAAAAAGTTATCAATTATTCATCCTCTCATGTTGTTCCAAACCTGTGGGATTTCCTCTGTTCTATGAAAAAAAAAAAAAAAAAAAGAATATCCTGGCCACTTACCACCACTTTTAATAATAAAAGTGAATAAGTATGTGGGCTGTCAAGAACTAAAGTCATAAAAATAGTCCAAAAGATTTTTAGTGAGTGTGAATTTCTTACATGAAGCTGTCACATGACTCCAGAAATCCTTTCTAATTTCATTGTGCTGTTTTGACATTTAATTTCCTCATTCACTTTCCTTACGGTGAGACTTTATTTTAAGGACCAATTTTCACTATTAACTAGCATGCATATTATTAGCATATTGACTGTTTATTACTACTTAAAAAGCACATATTAATGCCTTATACTGCATGATGATATTTTAGATCCCTTAATCCTACCCTTTACCTTAACTTAACTACTTTACTAACTATTAATAACCAGAAAATTAAGAGTTTACTGTGGCAAAAGTCATAGTTAATAGTTAGTCAATAGTGAGACCTGGACCTTAAAATAAAGTGTGACCAAGGCTACTTCTTCATACACTCATCTGTAATTCTTAAATGGCCAACATACAGTAAATATATCTAATAATTCTCTGTATGCGTGTGACAGGTGGTTGAAAAGAAGGAGACTCACGACTACAGGTGTCTGTTCCGTGTCTGCTTTCTACCTAGAGACTTTAAGAGCATGCTCAAAGAAGATCCTGTGGCCTTTGAGTATCTATACTTACAGGTGTGTGCTTGTACCTGGTTGTATATAAAGAACAGTTACCTAAAAGTTGGCTAAAAATGTAGGACATCTCAGGACATCCAAGATGTTGATATGTCTGTTTCTTCATCAGAACTGATTTTGAGAAATTTACAGTAGCAAAGTAAAGGAGTTCAGCTGATCACAATAATCCACACAACTCCATCAAATAGTCCATCAATTAACGTCTTGTGAAGGAAAAATCTGCATGTTGCTAATAAACAAATCCTTCGTTAAGATGTTTTTAACATCAAACCATTGCTTTTGGCTAAAATCAGAGTCTTCTGTCCATAATACTGCTTTCTGCAAATAAATCATAAAATGGAACATTTTGCTTTGCACTGGGAAAAATGTACCAAATATGCAACATCTCATAGACCTGATTATACATCATAGAGCTAATAATACATAATGATTACAGAATTTGTCTAATTTTTTAAAAGGTTTCTATTTAATGAAACATTAGCCTTATTAAATGAACTATTTATAAGCTTTTTTTTTCCTTCTGTGGCCTGAAATTGAGGAATTTTGGTCAATATTGATAATTAAACAGTATTTTGCTGAATGTGTTTTTGTGCTGACACCTTGTCTGGTTTAGGCCTGTCATGGATAAATAATGATGACAATAAAACTGCCAGTAGGTGGCAGCAAGTCCCTGTTTTAATAAATGATTTATTGAATCATTCAAATCAAACGATTCGTTCAAAACGGCTGATTCAATTAGAAACGAAACAAGTGAGGCCCTGTCCCAAATGGCACCCTAAACCCTCGCAGTCTTCCTCTGAGTCTGCACTTTAGTGACGTAATGCCGCATTGACTGTCGGGTAGAAGTCTGCCGCGGAGCTTGCCCCAGTGCAGGCTCGGCAGAAGTGTGGATTGAGGGCGCATAACGGCCACAAAAGGGGCGCTCGCGAGCACCCTTCTGAACACTAAAATGAGGAATGGGACACCCTGCGGTCTCGTGGACTTAATGGACACGCGCACGCGGCAGCCAGTGTAAGTCCGTAAGACCGCAAGTGCACATGAAGTGTTCTATTTGGGACAGGGCCTGAGTCCATCTGAATGGACCATTGAATCACTGGCTCGATTGGTTCAAAAACTGATTCATTCAAGAAACACCGTGTTGCTATGCACTGTTGTATAAAATTAATAGCACATTATTTTGTGCTCGTGCACATGTACTGTTGTTCAGAAAAATACATTGCTTGTGCAATGAATATAAAAACATAAAAACTCACGCATGGGTATTTTTTCTTCATTGCTTGAATTATAAGGGCATTCTAACTGCATTCTAATAGGCTTTATCGTGCAGTGAATTCTTTTGGTTTTGGACTCAAGACGTGTTTTTGTTTGGTTTTTGCAAAGTTGTTGACATACTCAATAATGTCAGCTCTACTATCGTCTCTCAATCCCTCACAGTCACACATACAGCACAATAACATATGTCAGAGGAATGTCTTTAAATTCTAATCAAGGAAAAATCATACCTTTTCAGTTTTTTTAAAGAACTTCAAAAGTTGCGCTTGAACCATTTTGCGCAAAATATAACGAAAACTCGCTTCCGCTTGTGCGCAGCTTGTTACAGAGTTCTAATTGGCCAATCGCCGTTATTTAGTTCGTGAATTATCGTAAGTAGAGAACTTTAACATGTTATTTGCATGATAGGTTTTACATAATACTCATTATTAATCTAAGGGGGATGGTAAGGGGGGATGGTGGTTTTACTGAGGGGATGCTTTATTAAATAAAATAAAAAATACTGCTTTCTGCAGTGAAAAAGTCATCTAGTCTGAATCAGGTGAGAAATATGTGAAGGTCAAGCACCTTTTACAAGCAAAAACAGTCCCAAAAAGATCTAAAAAAAAAATATGATAATGGATTTTGATGTGTGAGGACAACAGGGGTGGACTTTTTTGCTGGAGGATGTGTTATCATAGATTATGGACTCATATTTTGGCCAGGAGCAATGGTTTGAAAATAAAGTATCCTAATGATGGATTTGCTCCTTACAAACATACAACTTTTCTTTTCTCAAAATGCTAATTGATGGACTGAAGTTGTGTGGGTTACTTTTCTACAAGCTTTTTTTACCCAACTCTCATTGGGTAAGCAAGTGATGTGATGCTAAATTTTCAGTAAATTGTCATTTTTGGGTAAACTGTTCCTGTAAAATACAAATTTTTGTCATGTATTTTTGTTTGCATATTTAGTTTAGTGGCCAGTTTGTCCTCAATTGTGAGCTAATTGTAACAAAGCCTCAATTGGAAAATCGATTCATAAATAAAGCAAATATTGTTTTTAGGTTTAGTCGGTAGTCATAATTACTATGGCTGACCCTCTAATAGTCACTAAACATTTGTCAACGAGAAGCTTAGTTGACTAAAATTTTATTAACTGGTCCTGGAGGTAATTACAGTATATCTAGGCATGAAATCCAAATGATTGCTCATTCATCGACCTCAAATATGGATTATCATTTGAAAGTGTAACATGTAAGTAGTAGCAAATTTATATGGCCGTGCGCTCTAACATTAACTAAATGTTGACTATTATTAGGTACATATCGAAATGTTTGTGTGGAGTGTGGAAGCTATCAGCATACTGAATGACATTGTGGCTCCAGCGCAATCACTGACATTCTTTGTGTACACTCACAATATCAACAAAACGTGCTTTTGTAAAATAAAGAAAGCAAAAAACAAACCAAAACGCAGCGTATACTGCTTGCCTCACAGATGTGAGAAATAGGCTACATCTAGAAGCTTGAAATGTCTACTTTTATACAAACCAATTCAAATCGAAAACAGAAACTCTCTGATTATGTAATCCGTATAAAAGGTGCATTTACTGTCCACTGTACTGTGGTGATGGCGAGTCAACTTCATCTTTGCAGCCAACACTACTAAGAAACAGCAGTTTATTAATAAATATTTGAAATATCTTCTTGTTATTTTTTTCATACACATTCAAAGTCATTATTCTTGCTGTGTTTTGCGACAAGCTTTATGTGTGTGCTTGAGTGCGTTTTACTTATATTTAAGTAATTAAATTAATATAAATGTGTGATTAGCCAACTGATGGCTTAAATGAACAATTAGTCAACTACAAAAATCTCTAATCCCTGCTCCAATAATTACCTTTATAATAAAACAGTAGAAGTCTATGGTATGTCCCCATTTACACACATCTGAATAAATGTGTGTCTGTGTGTGTATAGAGCGTGAGTGATGTATTGCAGGAAAGGTTTGCAGTGGAGATGAAATGTAATACAGCTCTCAGACTGGCTGCTCTACATGCACAGGAAAAACTAGCCAGCAGTGGACAATCCCTTAAAACACCACTGAAGGCCATCATGTGAGTACACACTCACTAACACTATGTCATACGTATCCATACTACATAAGAAAGCTTGCTGCTACATTAGTTGTTCCCCTTTGTAAGTACACTAAAATTCACATATTTTAGGTCAGTAAGATTTTTTTAAAGAAATTAATACTTATTATTTTATACTTATTAATACTTATTAATTAATACTTACTTAAGTATATATTAATATTTGATGAAAATGTATGGGACTTCCTTTTCATTAAAAAATGACAATTAAAAATGTATTAAATTGGACAAAATTGAAATTCTATCAAGGAATCAGGAAAAAAAAAATTATCTACAACAGTTGTGACAATATAAAATGTTTCTTGAGCATCAAATCAGCATATTAGAATGATTTCTGAATGATCATGTGACACTGAAGACTGGAGTAATGGCTGCTAAAAATTCAGCTTTTCCATCACAGGAATTAATTACATTTTTAAAATATATTACAATAGAAAACAGCTATTTTAAATTGTAAAAAAAAAAATTGTAACAATATTATTGTTTCTACTGCATTTATGATTATGATTAAACATAAGAGACTTTCAAAAACATCACAAAAGTCACAAATGTTTGAACTGTACACTGTAAAAAAAAATTGTAATTTTAATGATAAAAGAGTTTAAAAATGTGACGGTAAGACTATTTGGTTAATGGCAAGATCCCTTACTATATACAGTCAACTGTAGTAAATCAAACTGTAGTAAATTTTAGAGTAAAATGTTTTAATAGTTTTTTAATAGTAAAATGTTTTAAGAGTATGTAATGTTTATTGCATTATTTTAGTGCCATTATTTTCATAATGCCTCCATAAAACTTAAAATGTTGCTTGCTACCATTTTTTTTACAGTAAAGTTTTGGCAACTACAGCTGCCTTTTTTTGTACCGTAAATTTCAGAGATTTCTTTTTTTTTCAGTGTAGTGTATGCATTATGGTTGGAATACTGATAATAAATTGACACTTTGGGCAAAAAATATACAGTTTCTGATGAAATCCTGATGAGGATGAATGAAATTCAGATGAGTTGTCAAGAGATTCAGTAATTTAATGCAAATAATTCATTATTATCCTCAGAATTACTTTGGAGTTAACACATACAATGCAGTGCCAGTATACCACACAACTCTAAAGTGTGTGTAATACTGTTTTACACTGTCTGTACTATTTCTGTCTGAAGGAAGGAGTGGGGTATTGAAAGCTTTGTGTCCCACACCTTATTGCGAAACATGAGAGAAAAGGACTTGAAGAAAGCCATCAGTTACCACATGAAAAAGATTTTGTCTCAGGAGCCCAAGCAAAAGGTGTGTGCATGTGTTCATATGTGTTTTTCCCTGAGCATTGTGTGGAAGAATGTAAATTGTTTACATTATAGGCCTATACAGTAAAACTCTAAAATTAAAAACCTAAAACCTAAAAAACTATAAAAAGTACCAATATGTACCAGTAATGATTTTAAGTTGTATGTTGATACATGTCATGTTACTGAATGATACTAAATTTGTGAAGAGTACCATGGGTTTTTACTTTGAAATAATATCATGGTTCGTATGAAAAATACCATTGCCATGGTACACACACACAAAAGGTTTTAGAATGATTCTCTTCGTATTCTTTGTTAGTGAAGTACAGTATGATGTGTATTCACATTATTTTCATTATGTGGGATGTTTTCAAAGGTGATCTCAGTGGATCAAGCTAGACTGAACTTCTTGAATGAGATGTCTGAACTCAAGTCCTATGGAGGAAAGGCTTTTAGTGCCACTATGATGGTGAGAGATGCATTCTGAGACTTAATAGCCACTTTCAGACATGAAATCCATTAAACTGCAGTAAAATTTTGCCGGTAAATGTACCCTACCTGCATTTACACATGCAATGGCTTTACATCTTTCATCCATATAACACACTCACACATCAGCATCAAAATGCCATTTAAAATGTCAGAAAATCAGAGAGACCTAACCTGAACAAAACAAATAAATACATACATTCTGTACGTACATACATACATAACTCACTGACCACAAATTATTTGAATGGTATACTTTGTATGTTTTAGTGACTGTATATGTGAGAAAATATTTAAAACATAACATTAAAAAATATGTATGTTTGCAAGGCATAACAAGGCAAGTAAAGGATCACTAAATGTGAGACTTTTCATTTTATTGAGCCCTTTGCTTTCCATAGAAATGTGTCATAACTTTCTGTTTTATGTACTTCAAACAGACTGTATGTCTAGGTAAAGCAAGGAACTGAAGATGTACTGTAATGAAAAGCCTTTTGGTTTATCCCCATCCTTCCATTTTTCCCTGCTCTCCATTCTTCCATATATCACAGTCTTCTTGTATCACATATCCTTCTTTCACTCTCTGTCTCACTCTCTCTCTATTTACTAGCTGCAGGACAGAGAGTCAACGGTGAGTTTGTTGGTGGGAGCTCATTATGGGGTGAGTCAGGTGATCAACCACAAACTGAGCATCATGACCACACTAACTGAATTCAGCTGCATTACCAGAGTGGAACTATTACCCGAGTCTGACAGAGTTAGTTTGGTCAAGATCTACCTGCAGGATATAAAGGTATATAATATACAGTACATGCTTGTATTTGCATCTACATATATGTACACTCAGTATAATCCTTTCATTTTTCTCTCTGCTCTATCTTTATTTCACACTTTTCCTGTCTTCAGCCAATAACCTTGCTGATGGAGTCAGTGGCAGCTAAAGATTTATCGTGTCTAGTTGCTGGTTACTGCAAGCTGCTTGTGGACCCCCAGGTCTATGTGTTCCCCTGGTCAACTACAAAGAGCCACCGCATATCAGCAGAGGAGGGTAGGCAACCTATTTGTCTGTTTAACTGAATTCTTTGGTCTGGCAAAGTTGAAAAAAATCCATGTGAGCCTTGATGAATTTTGAATATTTTGAAAACTCTTAGAAAGCCTCTTTAAACAAGAGAAAACATTGCTGCTCTGATTTGAGTTAAAAAAAAAAAAGCTTCATGCTTCAGGCAGAATCTAAGCACTCCACTTCCACTCTACACTGCTCACATACTCGGGTTGTAACAATTTTCTAAAATTAACAAAACAAAAAAAAATAAATACAAATTTTACACATACGTTTTAAAAGTGGAAACCGTTTTCACCTATAGCCTATAAAATCACAAGGTATATATATATATATATATATATATGACATTTATGTCATTACTATGAAAAAAACAATGTAACAAAAAGAACAGGGACTAATTGTGAGTAGCGATCATGTAGCCACCCTATACTTTATATCTAAGGAATTGTGAAAAATGTAACCACTGTTTGCATGTTGACAAAGACAGTTTTCACAGTGTGATTTTATCTGTGCTTTTGCCATTGTGTATAGGTTATGTATCACACTGTGGCAGTGATTCTGATGACTCAGACACAGACGTGGATGCTCTCCTTGCTCATGTTGCTAGCACTGCCAAAAGCAACAACACAGCAGTTAAACCCAGTGATAAGCTACCAGAAGAAACCAAAAAAGCACAAAGTTACATGGATAAAGATGAAGAGGTGGAGAAGGAAGGAGGCAAAGAAGAGGAGGTGGTTGAGAAAAAGGAAAGGGAGGAGGACAAAGAAACCAACCATGAATCTATACATGGTAATAATGGAAAAACAGTAGAAAGAGACAATGAGAGAGTGGGCACAGAAAAGGAAGACAAAGAGCAAGAGAAAAAGCCTCAACAACCTCAGTGTGTCATCATTGTCGATGACCCATCATCTGAAGCATCTGATTCATACCAAACTGAGTCACATTTCATGACCAGCATGTCCAGTGACTCTATAGATGCCCTAGAGGAGGACGACCTCATGACCTACTTTTCTACCAGACGCCCATGCCATTTACCAGTGAAAGACTCTTATTGCTGTGAAGATCGCTATTCACCATCATTGTCTCCACAGCAACTGCACAGCAAAGATTCTCATTCCCAAAGTGACCTGTGCTCTGCTGATTCCCACTGTGAGCCTGATATTGACCAATTCTTTTGCTTTCCTGCACTCTCAAATATTGCTGAATGTCTACCTAGTCCCCCTGCAGCCAGTGAAGAGGAGGATTGTGAGGAATTGGGAACAGAGAATGAAAAACATGAAAAGGGGTCACCTGCAAAATGTCCTGGGAGCAGCCTACCTCCTTCTGGAGACTATGTGTTCACATTTGAACAAGGAGACACCAGACATTATTACAATATCTGCTCCAATGTTACCCCTGACAGTGCCCGGAGCCTTCCACGACCTCTCTCTCCTCCAGGTCCTGTAGAAACACAACCAGATCAGGAAAGAGAGGAAGTGAATCAGACAGAAACAGTGCCAATTTTTCAACCCCCACCAGGGTTTGGAGACAGCAGTTCAGATGACGAGTTCTTTGATGCTCAGGAAAAATTCACATCCCCTGAAGAACCCTCCTCAACTGCCATGACAAGAGGTATGACATAGGGGAGATTATCCATGAAATGTTCTCTAAATATTTTTATAACATGTAGAAGTTAAAGAAGTAAATCATATGAAAATTAGTTGTCTGTACCCACCACTAAAAAAAACCATACCCAAAATAATCGTGTGTAGTTTTGCTAACAAATACTTACCATATGTATTTGCTGATATTTCTCTTAATAGAAAAATCTGCAGAGTCAAGCACCATATTACAGACACTAAGCCTGAGGGGGATTGGCATCTGTGCAAGTGAACAAGAGGCATTGGATCTAGAGAAGAATGAAAAGGAAGAAGGAAAAATGGTTACTCAAGTTGAATCGTCATATTTCAACAAAAGATCCAAAAAGCGTCGCTCATTCATGGAAACAAATTACACATCCCTGGTATCATTCCCAGAACAGGATCATTTAGGTAACAGCTATGGAAATAGCATCCCAAACTATGGATCTATGTCATTCAACCAAGGTGCTGGCCGAATGGCATGTTTTGATGGTGGATGCTCAGATCAAGGTCCATGTCCTACAGTCTTATCCCTAACCGATTCTGAAGGAGAACCAGCGCAACTGGAATCCAAACCCATCAACCCATCCAAAGTCAATGGATCAGGACCACATAATCCTACTGATACACACTCAAACAAAGCATATCAGCGGAAACAGCAACTTATAGAGATGGAACCAGATTCCATGGAGTTCAAATCAGTCACTGAACTAATGTCTACTGTATCGCCAGCTATAGTGGCAGTACGCTCTCACCTGGACCTACAGGATGAAGGAAACACCAGTAACCATAGCAGAGATGATCAAGAGGAAGGTGCAGTGGGAGGTCTAGTTGAGAGACTGTTTGGAGGTCACTTGTTCTTTGATATGTCTAGAGGACAGTGTGATAGCAGTGTTTTATTTGATCAAAGAGATGATCAGGTAACCAAACAAATGGAAGATTTTTTCCAAGACAGTTCAGTGACTCAAAAGAGCAGCTCACTACCAAGACTAGGCCAGATATCCCCATCAAGTTTACCCTACTTCCATGTCCCAAGCATATCTTACACCACAAGCCCTGATATAGACACAGATGATGATACTGTACATCTACAATTTGGGATGGGAAAGCACTCAGTGGAGCCAAAAGAGAGAGCCAGAAGTCAGAGCATGTCTGCATCTTTTGGTAACGGTGCACTGCATTGCCCATCAAGGCACTTATTTTCCCAGCAAGTCAAAGGACCAGAATGTGATGAAACTGATGGTACTTGTGACCCTTCACTCCGAGAACTGTCTTCTAGTCTACCATCTTATGAACCAGCCCAAATGTTCCTTCTTTCACCCTGGTCATCCGGCATCCTTGGGCGACTCTCTGCCTCAACATTACGGGGAAAGATCCAGAACCTTCCCCTCTACTTATCACGTTCCCAGGAAATGTTAAATGCCAGTTCTAATGGCAGTGGTAATGTTAAGCCTGTGAGAATACTTTCAGAAACCCAACTACAAAAAAATGAAGTTGAAGTTGCAAAAGAGGCAACTGAGGATGTAACGCTGAATGAAGGTTCTCCTGAGGTAACAGAGGTAAAAGTGGTTACCATAGTATCTGAAGAGGTCACTGAGGTCATTGAGGAGGTAAGAGAGGTCAGCCACACTAGTGCTAAAGCATGTGGGCTGCAGAAAACTAAAATTGAACCTAAAGAGTTTTCTGTAAAAGCCATATCCCCCTTGTGCGCCAAAGCAGGCAACTCTCTCCAAGTCAGCCCTTCATCTGTAGTGGTTACTACACAGAACCTAAACGGACCCTGGGGGGTGGTAACATCTAGTGGGTTACAAGGATGTAGCCACTCTCCCTCAAGCACAACTCCCCATAACTTCACCTCTAGTTGTGGGGTTTTTGCAAACTGCAAGTCTGAACCTACCATAATCCAACCACAATCCTTGCCTAGCCCAAATCTACATGAGAAACCAGACCTTAGCTGCAGCTCGGTACTGGCTACGGGGTGTGACACTGTAATGGAGGGTGCTCAAACACCTTTAGAGGCCTGCCATACAGTATACACCAACTGTTTCAGTGGAGTTCTTGACAGCGCCAGTTTCGATGATGAACTCACCGTATATGAGTTTTCCCGCAGAACGAGCCAGGGTGAAACAGGGGATGCTATTCTGACATCTCTCCCTCCTTCGTCGCTCTCTGCATCCCCTGCATCTTTCTCTCCATCTTCTCCATTGCCCTCGTTCCCTCATCTAGTACTGCCTGCTTCTTCATCTACAGAGCTCAGTCCCCTTCTGTCTCCATTGGATGCCCCTGACTGCTTCCTTTCAGACCTTCATGAAGATACCATCACTTCACTGTTGACTCGTCGATATCCCCTTCCACCAACAGGATTCCTTTCTTTGCAAAGGGATGTGGATACCCTCTTAAGTGTTCTTGCTGGCGCTATGAAGAACCAAGATGGGGTCCACGAGCACCCCAGGGATAACTGTGTGGCTCATTTTTCAGAGAACAAAAGGCGATTACATGTAGAGGCTCGGGGGCTTTTAGCTGGATGCCAACGTGTGGTCAGGGTTGGGCAGACGCCAGAGGAAACACTTCAGTCGTTGTCTGAAAGCTTCCGCTCACTGGTACAGCTGACAAGTGTGTGTTTATGCTTCTCTAGCTGCCAGCGATGCAGGGAGCGCCATGCCCAAGCACTTACAGGACTAGCAAGTGTTGCAAAAACTTATCAGGACTTTGCTCGTGCAGCAGAGCTAGTGGGAAGTGCTACCGAAAGAAAGACTTGTCATGATCTCAGTATTAAACTCCTGGCTCGCCAATGCACTGCATTAACAACTTCAGTCTTCTGCCTCACCCAGCTCTTTCGCACTCTCACTGCCCTTTGACCTTTGAGCAGTTACATTGAGTAGTTTTTTTCCTCCAAACCGCAAGAAACTTGTCAGAATAACTCAAATATTTTTCAAATAAACCTGTTGAGATATGTAACTTTAACACTGATGCAGTGTCCAAAGGTAGTGGCATACCAGTAATAAGCGTGCACAAATACACTCACACACATACAGACACTGAAACATAAAACCTGCCATTTAAATCTTTTGAATGGATTAACCTACAATGACAAGTGTGCTGAGAACAGAATTCCTAAACAGGGTACTAAACAGCTTGTTTTACAGTATTTGTATGTTGGGTTTAAGTGTTTAGTATTGAATGTAATTCTAAACCATAACTGTCTTTGTACTATGGTTGTCCATAATTTATTCTGCTTCATGAGGAAAGCAGGGATTTTGTGTAATGTATTTTCCAACATTCTCTGCTCTCATTTGCCCTCTCTTGCTTGCTTTCTCACTACTGTTATCACCAATGTTATGCACATACAGTATATTCTCTCCTCTTTGCTATACCTAGTGTCTATTAGAGAATGTTATAAAAGCTTTCTGCAGTAATCACCTGGGTTATAAATGTTTACTAAATACAAACAATATTTTACTTGAGTTGCCAGTAATGTTACTATGTGTTCCTTTAGAAGAATATACCAAAGCCTATGGATGAATGATATTGCCGTGAATGCAGATTCATTTAAAAGACCTTATATTAACTTTTGCACATGCTTTACAGTTATAACTTCAAGAAGGGAGGTTTATTTGGATCATTAGATTATTTTGTGGAAAAACAAGAGAATCATTTTTGGTGCCATTGATTTATTTTTCACTGATAAGTTTTTCCTTTTCAGTCATTCCTCCCTCATAATTTTCCAGTTTTCCCAAAACACCGCTCACATAATCTTACAATGATCAAATTATTCTAGAAAATGTTTGAAAAGTGACAGAAGTGGAAAATTACAAATTTGAGTGTGACAGAATATTAAATGGCTAAATTAAATGCAAAGTAATTTACCCACCAGTACATGTGTCTGAATACCAAAAAGCTGCCATGCACTCTTCTCCTATAAGGCATGCTGTAAGCCATAGACATACTGTATACCTTGGAAATAGTGGGCTGCATGTAAAAATGAATGCATGATTGAAAGAATGACCATTGAGAGAATGAATGGTTATAGTAATGAAAAATGGCTTTGTAATGCAGTATTCACCCCATTAAAAGGACATCTAAATGACTGGAGAATGTATGTTTTATTAATTAGACTTCACACTATTCTCTTCCACGTAAGTACCAACAGCCTTTGCATCAACTCCGCATTCCAGTCAGGATTTTTTTATTATTATTTACAACCCGAATTCTGGAAATGTTGGGATGTTTTTAAAATTTGAATAAAATGAAAATTAAAAGACTTTCAAATCAAATGAGCCAATATTTTATTCACAATAAAACATAGATAACATAACAAATGTTTAAACTTAGAAATTTTACAATTTTATGCACAAAATGAAATGAAATCAAATTTGATGCCTGCTACAGGTCTCAAAATAGTTGGGACGGGGGCATGTTTACCATGGTGTAGCATCTTCTCTTCTTTTCAAAACAGTTTGAAGACGTCTGGGCATCGAGGTTATGAGTTTCTGGAGTTTTGGTGTTGGAATTTGGTCCCATTCTTGCCTGATATAGGTTTCCAGCTGCTGAAGAGTTCGTGGTCATCTTTGACGTATTTTTCATTTAATGATGCGTCAAATGTTCTCTATAGGTGAAAGATCTGGACTGCAGGCAGGCCAGTTCAGCACCCGGACTCTTCTACTACGAAGCCATGCTGTTATAATAGCTGCAGTATGGGATTTTGCATTGTCCTGCTGAAATACACGTTGTCTGGAGGGGAGCATATATTGCTCTAAAACCTTTATATACCTTTCAGCATTCATAGTGCCTTCCAAAACATGCAAGCTGCCCATACCGTATGCACTTATGCACCCTCATACCATCAGAAATGCTGGCTTTTGAACTGAACGCTGATAACACGCTGGAAGGTCTCCCTCCTCTTTAGTCCAGAGGGCACGGCGTCTGTGATTTCCAACAGGAATGTCAAATTTGGACTCGTCTGACCATAGAACACTTTTCCACATTGAAACAGTTTCCACTTTCACATATGGCTTCCTTTTTGCATGATAGAGCTTTAGTTGGCATCTGCAGATGGCACGGCGGATTGTGATTACCGACAGTGGTTTCTGGAAGTATTCCTGGGCCCATTTAGTAATGTCAATGACAGAATCATGCCGATGAGTGATGCAGTGTCTTCTGAGGGCCCGAAGACCACGGGCATTCAACAAAGGTCTTTGGCCTTGTCCCTTACGCACAGAGATTTCTCCAGTTTCTCTGAATCTTTTGATGATATTATGCACTGTAGATGATGAGATTTGCAAAGCCTTTACAATTTGCAAGGAACGTTGTTTTTAAAGTATTCCACAATCTTTTTACGCACTCTTTCACAGATTGGAGAACCTCTGCCCATCTTCTGAGAGCCTCTGCCTCTCTGAGACATCCCTTTTATGTTACAGACCTGATGTCAATTAACTTAACTAGTTGCAAGATGTTCTCCCAGCTGAATCTTTTCAAAATTTCTTGCTTTTTCAGCCTTTTTTGCCCCGTGCCAACTTTTCTGAGACCTGTAGCAGGCATCAAATTTGAAATGAGCTCATTTAGTGGATAAAAGTGTAAATTTTCTCAGTTTAAACATTTGTTATGTTCTCAATGATGTTCTATTGTGAATAAAATATTGGCTCATGTGATTTGAAAGTTTTTTAGTTTTCATTTTATTCAAATTTTAAAAAAAAATGTCCCAACATTTCCAGAATTCGGGTTGTATGTTGCACTAACTATTATGGGACAATGGATTTTTCACTGACACCTAACTGCGTGGGTGTTGCCCAGGCAGATGAACGTAAGCTTGAAGGGGTGGGGTTTAAAAGGACCAAATGATTGAATGTCCTGCATGCATCGCCAGAGAGAAGTCCAGAAGGTCCAGTTATGACATTTTAATTAAACATTACAAGGTCAATTAAAAAAAAAGAAACATAAACCCAGATTAATTGTTCACGGATTATAACAACATTTATATAGAAAATAGATGCTGCGACGCAGCCCAGCGCCATGTGAATCAAGTTTTAATGTTAAGTCTTCATTTTAATCTTTTTTTATTTTTTCAAACGGAATATTGATTTCTGAAAATACCATAATCACACATACAATTTAAAAGGAGTTGCTGCCTTCCAGCAGCCACTGCTCTAGATCAGCGCTTCCACCGAGAGCAAAAGGACTTTTACCGTAACAGGAAACACGAACTCCTCTGACGTAGCAAGTGGGAAATTCAAATTTTAAAACATGTTCGAATGAAAGATGCTTTGGCAGTTTTCATTTTATATCACATTGTAAACATATGTAATCTCGAGTAACAGAGTAAACTATCGCCTCTTTTTAACATTACATTATAAGTTATTGTTTTTTATTGTTCTGAGCTCGCTTATATCGGCGTTTTAAAGTGAATCATTGGAGCACAGCTGGTGAGTTTGTAGTGCAACATGTTGGTCAAAACAATCCTTTATTATGACTGCTTTACCAGTTAATTAATTGTTAGTTTGACGTAGGTACATTTTAAAGTTTTTACTTTTGTGGAATATACATAATGTGAGTTATTCAGTAACGTTACATTGCTCCGCGAGTATCCGACTCAATTAGACTGTCTTTCCACAGTAAAAACCAAACGAGACAATAAAAATAAAAAAGTATTCTCCTCAAAGATATTCATCCAGCATTGATAGGGTTAAAAAAATCATATAAAAGCTACTCTTTGTGGTTGAATATTCTGTTTTGTGGTTTGATCGTGTTTGTATACACCGTTGTGATGATCACCATTCTCGCTAAGTATATTGAAAATGTGCTAAGTGTCACTTAATCGGTGGTCTTACATAAACATGTAGCTATAAACGTGTAACTAAAAGAAAAAATGGTGTTTTGATGCAGGTGTAGTGTCCTCAGCATGCCTGTAGAAAGCACTTCTGAACTTCTCAAGCACTATGAGGTTTATGAAACCATCGGCTCAGGTAATGTCCAGATTATGCTTTAGTGATCGTGCATATGAGAGATACTTTAATCAAGAGCACATTTTGTTTTATTTCTGTTATACCCCATAGGTGGGTTTGCTAAGGTCAAACTTGGTAGACACATACTGACAGGAGAGAAAGTGGCCATCAAAATAATGGAGAAGAAAGACCTAGGGGTAAGATCTTCTTCTTTAGGTTGGCCTTGCCTTAAAACACATTTTACGTTTGCACAAATTCTTTCTGCGATTAATAAAGAAATATGGAGATATTGCTTAGTTTATTCTACTTTTAGATGAAATACAGTGTTAGCATGCTGAAAATGAGAAGAGTATATTGTTTGAAAAAGAAATGCTCTTTAAAGTATGTTACCTGTTTTTAGGATGATCTGCCCAGAGTTAAGATAGAGATTGAAGCTATGAAGAACCTCAGTCATCAGCACGTGTGTCGTCTCTACCATGTCATTGAGACATCAAGCAAGATCTACATGGTGCTTGAGGTATGTTTTCTTGAAAGTGATTCTGATCTGTTGCTTAACGAAAATGGATTAAGCTTCACAATTCTTGTCACTCTTAGTACTCTCCTGGAGGAGAACTGTTTGATTACATTATTGCTAAAGACCGGCTGTCAGAGGAAGAGACCTGAGTGTTTTTCCGTCAGATCATCTCTGCGATGGCCCATGTTCATAGCCAAGGCTATGCCCACCGAGACCTCAAACCGGTGAGTTAGTTTAAGACAACATTTGACTTTTAAAGAGATTAATCATATAATGAGTTCTCCCATTTAAAGGAACAAATCACCCAAAAAGAAAAAAATGTCTTAAATGTATAGTTCACCTAAAAATGAAAACTAGCTGAAAATGTACTCACCCTCAAGCCTACTAAGATGTAGATGAGTTTGTTTCTTCATCTAAATGTCTTGTCTGAATCGGGAGAGAAATATGCACTGTGAAGCACAAGAGAAATCAGTCCAGAACATTTCTAAACGAAATATGCTGTACTGTGTATATGTACTGTTTTTAATGTAAATAGACAACAGTTTTATTCAGAGGTGTGTCTAACTGATTTATTTAAAAATGTGTCACCTGAATGTATTTTAGAAGTTTTGTCCTGTGTACATCTGAAATGTCTTTTATAACCTTTTGTTAATTGTATACCTTGTATAATTTATTCAGAGATCGCCATGAAAATAGCCTTGATGCTGGCATGGCATTAAAAAGTGAATAAATAAATATTCAGATTTGGTAAAACATGAGGGTGACAAAATGATGACAGTATTTTCATTTAGGAGTGAATTATTACATTGTCAGTGTTTGCTTGACACAACTGTTTCTTACTGACCTTAGGAAAACCTGTTAATCGATGAAGATCATAACCTAAAACTCATTGATTTCGGCCTTTGTGCCAAACCAAAGGTGTGTATCCATCTATTATGTCCATTTTCTTGTTTAAATAAAGTCAAGTCGCATTTATTTATATAGTGCTTTATACAATACAGATTGTTTTAAAACAGCTTCACAGTAAACAGGAATATAACAAGGTTTATGTTGCAAAATTCATCAATTATGACACAACTTCAGACAGTAGTATCATTATTCAGCTCATGTTGATTCAGTTCTGTGTCACTGTTGCAAAGTTCATCAGTTGTGAAAACAATTTAATTCAGCTATAAAGCAGCTCTACAGAAAACAATAGTGTTATTAATATTTTATCTAAACTTATTGTTTTAAATATGTCTCTTGGTATCAGTGCTTCAATAAATTTTTGACTTGTTTTTGACTCAGGGTAAATGTTTTAATGCCATTTTAAAAGTTGTGAATTTTACTTTGATTAGGGCGGTTTGGGTTTTGAATTGCTGACCTGTTGTGGCAGTCCAGCATATGCAGCTCCAGAGCTCATTCAGGGCAAGGCTTACATTGGTTCTGAGGTCAGTGTGGCATATGTGTTTCATGTCCAACGTTTTTGAAAGCAGTGACAAATTAAGCATGTATATTTCTTGTGATCTCATGGCACGTGTTTCAGGCTGATGTGTGGAGTATGGGCGTATTGCTTTACGCTTTACTGTGTGGTTTTCTTCCATTTGATGATGACAATTGTATGGTCCTCTACAGAAAAATCACAGTAAGTTTGTGTTACATGTAAGAATTAAATCCCACCACAACTATTTATTCATCCATGCATTTATTAGGTTACTGATTTAAAAGGAGTTTTGTATAGTATATGTAATCTCATATTATGCTATATTGGCTTGTGTTTTGACAG
Source organism: Spinibarbus caldwelli (assembly GCA_039654775.1). Classification (NCBI taxonomy): domain Eukaryota; kingdom Metazoa; phylum Chordata; class Actinopteri; order Cypriniformes; family Cyprinidae; genus Spinibarbus; species Spinibarbus caldwelli. The sequence continues at coordinate 15,564,886 of CM077224.1, read as the reverse complement.
AGAGGCAAATATAGCAATCCCCACTGGCTTTCACCTGCTAGCATTCTGCTTCTAAACCAGATGATGCAGGTACTGTGAATGGTTTGTGTTTGTTTTTTTTTTTTGTTTTTTTTTTGTGTTTAAGGCAGTATAATTTAATGCATTTTATTTTCCTCTCCTACAGGTGGACCCAAAGAGACGTTTGACTGTGAAACAGTTGCTTGGTCACCCTTGGGTCATGAAGGGATACAACACACCAGTGGAGTGGCACAGTAAACATCCTGTGAGATGAGCTCTATAAACTAGGGGTGCACCGATAGGATTTTTTTTATTTTTATTTTTTATTTTTTGACCGATACCGATTTTAACAAACAACTATTCCGATACCGATACCAATATTGGTCAGTTGCATAAAGCAGGGCTTCAAAACGGAAAATAAAATAATCGACTGGTTCTCTCCAGGCAGAATCGGTAATTGAACATATCTGACCCTGCTAGGGGTGTGCGATATTGACAAAAAAGATATCTCGATATTTTCTGGGATTTTTTCGAAAACGATAATTAGACGATATTTTGCTGAGTCTGTTACTGTGCTGATATCTTAAGGATTGCCATGGACAGCTGACTCCTAAAGTTTTTGATATTTTTCATATTCTGTGTGGTGGTCAGTTCACAGCAGTGATAGAAATTAATTTTAATTTAACTTAATTAAGTTTAAATTGATTTTTACCTTTTATGGGCATTGTTAACTTTATAAAGCCTTTTTCAAAAAAAATAAAGCCTAAGTCAAATTCTTACATTTATTCAGTCAATTAGTATGATAAGACATTTGGGCTGTTACCAAACAAATGAAATCAGTATCAACAAAATTTATCTTTGCAATGTAGAGGAACAACAGAAGCTGCATCTGAAGTGGAACAAATATATTTACCCACTGTTTAATGCAGCTCTGAGGGACATGGAATGCTTTAACTTGCAGTTACAAATTAATAAATAATGTTTTGATACATAAAACGTTGAATACTGATATCTGAAATTATTTAAAAAATAAAAAATACTGTAAATGTGAAATTAAAACCGCCAGTAGGTGGCATCAAGTCACTGTTAATGAGTGAGTCATTGCGATTGAACCGAATCATTTAAACGTTGATTCATTCAGAAACGAAACACCATCATGTTGCTCAGAGACGCAAAACAGTGCTGTGGCTGTTTGGAATTATTTCTGTTGGCAAAATAGAGCAAAAACAGGCAATATGGTGTCTAAAACGTAAGTCTCTTAATATTAACATCTTGTTTATTGAACTGTTATAAAATTACATTTGTAATCATGATTATTTTTGGAGCAAAAAAACGGCGCTCGTGTGATATTGTTTAACTATATGAAATTACATAAATATATACATTTTCTGCCCCCATATCTTGAATTTTCTGATCATTCTTCATGCATTTTAATACTGAATCATGCAGTGAAAGAACGCACTCGCAGGTGCACTAGTCTAACCTACTAGGCTTCTTTACGTAATGTATGCGTGCACTGTCTTTTTTTTTGTTTTTGCAATATACTTGATAATGTCAAATCGCACATCGTATTATTATTACTGATATAGCCTATGTGAAGGTTGACGTTACATATTAATCTATTAATGAAACAAAATATATTTCGTGTGTAGGGCTATTCCTTTTTTATGTAGCCTATTTTATTGTGTTTTGTCCGTTCACAGATGCATACTAGCGCATAATGGTGAATCGCCATTGCGACTTACCTATGATGAATTTACAGCTGAGCTCAGTCATTTCACATATATTTTGTACAGATTTTAATTTGTTTTGCCAAGTATTTAATTATCCTGCCCAGAGAAAACCATTGGATTTTGCAACAGACATGCAACTCATTGTCTCCATGCAGTTAATTAATAAACCATCGGTATCGGCCCTTTTCATGCTATTTCCGATATGCTGATAGCTCTAAATTAATCAAAAATCGGCCGATAAATATTGGCGGCAGATACATCGGTGCATCCCTACTATAAACATAGTCAAATCATATGCCTCCAAGAACCAATTAGTCAAGTAAAGCCAATAATTTTTTATAAAACATTTCGGGGCTTAAAAGTTGTTGTGATTCTTATTATTTACTTATCCATAACAAATTATATCTGCTTTAGTTTCCAAGATCCTTATGACCTTAATGTGTCAAATGATTACGTCAAATGAAACAGACATGGGTCAGTATGTTTATTGATCAGCAGTGTTCATTGATTCTTTATTGATGGACACTCAACTATTCAACACAGCCAATAAATGTAGAGAATACTGTATATGAGTCATTGAGTCAATGTATAATTTCCTTTGTGTGTTTGTTCTTTGTAGTTGGGTCATATAGATGAAGACTGTATCACTGAAATGGCAGTGGCTTTTAAACAGTCCAGACAAAGAACAACCCAACTTGTGTCAGAGGTACTGTCAGAGTTATTCCTGTGATTTAAAATGAGTATTATATTTATTAATATTAAAATTCATAAGTATTTATTTGTTTTTATATTAAGTGTAAAGATCTAGCAAAGATACTACTGTTCAAATGTTAGGGGTTTGTAAGATTTTTTTTTTTTTTTAATGTTTGTAAAGGAGTCTCACAAAAGCTTCATTTATTTGATTTTATTACAATAAAAATTGTAATATCGTAAAATATGATTACATTGTTAAAATGTAATTTATTCCTGTGATGGCGAAGTTCAATTTTCAGCAGCTGTTACTCCGGCCTTCAGTGTCAGATGATCCATTAGAAATCATTCTAATTTGTTGATTTGGTGTTTAAGAAACAATTTTATGGAATAGCTGCTTAATATCCAGAGAAAGATAACAACTGCGAAGAAAAGCAACAAATCGCTTTACCATGACCACTAGATGTCAGTATACGCCAGTGCATTGGCCAAAGCTGCTTCCCTTAACTACAGAGATGTGACTTGTTCATAATTCCCTCTGTTATAAACATCAGTATTATATATCAATCACACAGAGGAGAAATCTTTACTCTGTGTTTTTTCAGTGGAAGTACGATCAAATGACTGCCACCTACCTGTTACTGCTGGCTAAAAAGCGTCAAGGCCGCCCTGTGCGTCTGAGAGCAGAATGCCCCATGATTGACCCCATGTACTCTCCTTTACAGGACATACATGTGAGTTCAATATTCACACATTTAGGAGCATTATGAATGCACAATGGTCAGCTCATGCTACAATTATTATACAAATACAAAGATGGTATTACCATGGTTCTTTTAAAAGTCACACAGGAGTGATAGCTGTGTTTATTTATTAATATTTAGTCATGTTTGCGCGATGGAGTGTGATTTTGTGTGTCTGTGTCAGCTGAAGAAGAGTCTACGCTTCGGTGAGGATGATGATGGTGTTCACCCAGTGGTGCTTGGCTCTATGGTCTTCCCCCCTGATTGCTACGATGACGAGAATCCCTGGACCCCTCTCACGCCCAAGAACACACACACCACAAACACTCCACGCATGGTTAGCCTCTATGTTCTCTTTATTTGTCTGCTCTTCCCTCTTGTCCATTGCTGCTTATACAGCCAGTCTTTTTTTAACATTTAACTTCCTTTTTTATTTCTCCACATTCTCCTTTTCTCTTACTGCTTCTTGTTTTGTTAGTTAATAATGTTACTTGTTATTTAATGTACTTTTTATCCAAAGTGGCATACTGTGCAGGGCACCAATTGGAGAAACAGTCCTCCTGAATTATTGCAATGTTGATAGACCTGCATTGTGTGTGGTCAAAAAAAGTTGGAATAATTATGATTTTTTAAAAATGTTTTTATAAGAAGTCTTTTATGTTCACAAAGGCTGCATTAATTCTAGTCTTTAGTGTCACTTTCCTTCAGAAGTCATTTCTAATATGCTGATTTGGTGCTTAATATTGTAGATCTTGAAAACTGTTGTGCTTGAGGCTCATTAATTATAATTTTTTTTTAATACTTTTATTCAGCAAAGACACATTAAATTGAGCAAAGGTGACAGAAAAGACATTTATAATGTTACAGAAGATTTCAATTTCATATAAATGCTGGTCTTTTCAACTTTCTAATCATCAAGGAATGTATCATGGTTTCTACGAAAATATTAAGCAGAAAAAATCTTACCAAAATTTTTTAATATTAAGAACCATTATTAATATTTAAGCACAAATAATAATTGATACCCAAGTACCAAATCAGGATATTAGAATGATTTTTGAATGATCATGTGACACTGAAGACTGAAGTAATGGAGTAATTCCACCACAAGAAACAATTACATTTATACCTTAAATAAGAGAATTTTAAATTATAAAAATATTTCACAATATTACTCTTTTATTGTATTTTTAATCATATAAAAGGCAGCCTTGGTAAGCATAAGAGACTTCTTTCAAAAACATTAAAAAGTCACATTTATTGCCCTTTTGAACAACATTTTTAGGCAACATGAAACAAATTTCAACACATTTAACTTTGATAATGTGGTTTCCAAAATGAAACCAAATGTTTAGCAGGAAGTAATGGGCATTTCACTGTCAAGTTTGTGATTCCCAGTGGCTCACTCAATTATTATTTTACAAATTATTTGTCATTACTAAAGGAAATACTCAGTGTAGCAGTAACCCAGAAAAAGCTTTAGTTGCTAATTGTTGTGAAAACTCTTGTCGTCTTCAGAAGCTCACCTCTGAAACATCGGAGAAGCAACGGAATGAAATGTGCTACTCCCCCATCATAGAGCAAGGGAGACCCCGTCAACAGAAGCCAGAAAGACGTGATAGAACCAGAGAAAATAAAGAGAATCTTGCTGTGACAGGCACAGATGGAGATGTGTTTGCTCTGCCTGCCCCCCGAACACCAATTTACAGCAGAAAGACCAAATCCAACAGAAATGTAGTGACAACACCTAACAACAACAACACTACCACAAGCAGTGACGCAAACAAAGGTGAGCTGGATAATGAATCAGTTAAGCATCACAACAAGTATATACTTTTGATCTTATAATCCCAATATATGTTATCCTAAATCTCATCACTTGTATGAACATGTCTTTATCTACCTTGAAGAGCACATTTTTTTTCCTGAATGAAATTAATTCATTTATTTTGTGCAACAATTTTTATGTGCTGTATTTTTTTGGAATTTTCCTTATATGTAACCCTGGGCCACAAAACCAGTCTTAAGTCGCTGGGGTATATTTGTAGCAATAGCCAACAATACACTGTATAGGTCAAAATTATCGATTTTTCTTTTATGCCAAAAATCATTAGGATATTAAGTAAAGATCATGTTCCATGAAGATATTTTGTAAATTTCCTACTGTAAATATATCAAAACTTAATTTTTGATTAGTAATATGCATTGCTTAGGACTTAATTTGGACAACTTTAAAAGCGATTTTCTCAATATTTAGATTTTTTTTTTTTTTTTTTTTTTTTTTTTGCACCCTCAGATTGCAGATTTTCAAATAGTTGTATCTCAGCCAAATATTGTCCTATCCTAACAAACCATACATCAATGGAAAGAATATTTATATTGAATAAATATTTATTCAGCTTTCAGATGATGTATAAATCTCAATTTAAAAAAAAAAATTGACCCTTACGACTCTCTTTGTGGTCCAGGATCTCATATAGTGGCCTCATATGCTTAGGGTCAGTACAATTTTTGTTTTTTAGTTATTTTTTTAATTATTAAATAATGAATATTATTATTATTATTTATATTTTTTTTAACATTGTATTGTGATTATGAACTCCTTGGGGCTGGGAGATTTTTATTTATTTATTTTTATTATTCTTTGAAGGAAATGACAGCTGAACAAAAGCATTAATAGTGATTTAACAGTGAATGGAAATTCTTTGGAGATATCATGTCTAATCAAGGTTTTCACTGCTGGCAATACCTGGATCTTTCCTCTTATCTTCGTGTGCTCTCTGATAAAGCATACAAAAGTCTAAATACTCATTTTCTGCAAATGTTGTATTTTTGGTGTCGTTCAGTTCTAGATGCTTTAATGGCATTTCTGGGGTTTAAAAGAATATACCTAAAAAGAGTGTTATGTCATCTAGCATCTATAGTTTGATTGAGTTGACCACAGTGGGAGTGTGTGTCTCTGTATGGGCGCAGTGTGTCTGGGGAAACGTCTTCATGTTCCAACATCCACTGTGTCCACCTCGTTACTGTCACACACCACCTCCTGCACTGGAACGGACAGGTGCACACTGGGGACGAAGCGTGTGTGTATGTGTGCATGCGTGTGTGTATGTACGAGACAACTCCCAAAGCGCATACTGACAGGTGTACGTGTCGCTGTTCTCATTGCTGGGGCAGCATGTAGCATGTAGTGACGTGTTTATCCTGTGTGTGCAGGAGCAGGCAGTGCCACTAAAGAAGTGTCCCGCAGGAGAGAAGTGGACCAACAGCAGAGCGGCCAACAAGGAGAACTGGATATACTGGCTTTCAGCCCAGAGAGAAGGTAGAGGACTTTGTCTTTTGTTAGAAGAGTCAAATAACCAGCAGAAAGAAGGAAAGTTTTAAAATTTATTTAAAATGTTAACTGCCCCTTTTTCAGTAGTAGCCTCTTGGCAAATGCTGCATTGCATTGTGATAGTTTTGTAATTATACAAATGTCCAATTATGTTCTAAACTGAATTTCCAACTTGACCAGGTCTCGATCTCTGGACCTGGCTGGCTGTCAGGTGGACAGTGGGCAGAAGCGTAAGGGAGGTAAAGTGTTTGGCAGTCTGGAGAGAGGCCTAGATAAAGTTATTACAATGCTCACACCCAGTAAGAAGAGAGGACCTCGAGATGGACCACGCAAAATTAAGGTATCTTTCGTCTCATTTTTTATCATATTCCAATTATCCAATTATTATTTGGCATGTTTATCACACTGCTGCAACCAGGCACATTGTTTTAGCAGTGACTCCTCTCACAAACACTACCTCACTGGAGGTTAACCAAAGTTTTAAAAAGGATAGGTCATCATTTACTCACTATCATGTCATAAAACTGTATGACTTCTTTATAATGGAACACAAAAGGAGATGTTTAACAAAATGTGTATGTATGCATGTATGCATGTATGTATGTATGTGTGTATATCCATCCATCCATCCATCCACACACACATATACACTATTATGGAAATTCCAATGGAGTTTTAAGATTTTATTAATTTACATGACTTTTCCAGTCTAGAAATTTTTTCACTTTTAAAATGAGACTTATATGTCATATATGCATGTTTTGGAGACTGCAGGAAACCATATTTCTTCAAAGAAAACAAATAGTTGTTAAGGGGTTAAATTATAATAAGAAATATTTTGATATTTTTAGTTGCCCCAGTTTTAATGCTGCTTTTTTTTTCGTCATCTTGAGGCCTCCTTAGAAATTTACTGAAGCCCCTGGTTGATAACCACTGCCTGACACTATGAAAAAAAATCCAAAATTAGCCCAACTCTGTTTGAGGAACAAACTGAGTTTTATTTGTGATGAATGGAAGAAAGAGGGTTTTAAATGATTAAGAAACTCATACAACTTGAGAGTGAGTAAATGATAGAATTTACATTTTTTGGTTTAACTGTTACTTTAAAAGTGTAGTCATCATTTAGTCACTCTCAAGAGTTTATTTCTTCTGGTGAACACAAGAAGATATTTTGAAGAATTTGGGTAAAAAACACTGTTGCTGGTCCCTGTACTTCCATAGTATTTTTTAACTATCCCTTTAACATTTACTTCATGTGTCCATATTTCTTTCCATTTAATTTCAGGTAGTCTCTCCGTAATGCACATTTAGATGTTTGTCAGTTACTATATAACTCATCCTCTGTTTTTTTTTTTTTTGTTTTTTTTTTAGGCTCAATACAACGTGACACTCACCAGTCAGACTAATGCTGACCAAGTGCTCAATCACATTCTCAGCATCCTACCAGAGAAGAACGTGGACTTCGTTCAGAAGGGGTAAGTTAAAATTTCCATCATGTGTTTATTGAAATGGCAATTCAAATTTGTTTTTCTGCAAAACTAGTGGTTCTCAACCAGGGGGGCAAAACTTCAGCAGGATGAGTATTTAAATGAATAAATTATTATTAATATATTAAAACAATATAATTCTAAACTCTATTATTTTTATTGTTATTATTATTATTTTTTATTGAAGAACCTACAGTTCTGGAATACAGAACATAACTGCATGGTAATTTAATATAATAATAACAACGTTTGAAAACAAGCAGCTGTCATAATACCTAGAAATATAGTGTTTGGGTCAAAAAGGTTGAGAACTGCTGCTCTAACCAAATAACTTGGTTTAGTTGTTAAATTGTTATATGCTATAATAATGTCCTCTTTTTCGGTTAGCTATACTCTGAAGTGCCACACACAGTCAGACTTTGGAAAGGTGACCATGCAGTTTGAGCTGGAGGTTTGTATCCTGCAGAAGTCTGAGGTGGTCGGGATCCGTCGACAGCGGCTCAAAGGTGACGCCTGGGTGTATAAACACCTGGTAGAGGACATCCTGTCCACCTCCAGCATCTGATATCATTTTGTCTACTTCAAGAGTGACATCAACTCTTGCCCACCCTGAGTTTAACACGGTGGATGTAGTCTGTTTGTGATGTCCATTACAGAATGCCCTAATTTACACTTCTTATGATGATATCCATCATTTTTCATTATGTGCAGGAGGTGGTACAGTATTATTCTGCCTTTGAGAGAAATGCAAGTATTTTGTTGTCACTTTACTTTTTATGACCTAATTCAGCAATAAGCAATACTCATATAGCATTATGGCAGCAGTTGTCTCTTATTTGTCTTTTGTTTTTGCGTTTGTCTCCATGATGTAAAGTCCATGTCATGTTTTATTTGTTTTAACGTGTAAAGTTTCTAATCTGTTACCCTTTTTCTAGATGTCTGTCATTTTGTTCATGTTTGCTTTTGATAATGTCAATCTGACGTAATTAAATAAATATTTTTAACACCCATGTCTCACTGTATCAGTGACAGATGTGTTTTAAAATGTTATTTATATCAAATAAGACATTTTCCTAAATTTGGACTTATTAACCTTACTATTATCCCAAGCAACTGCCTGCAGCAACATCGAAACTTACAAAATCTATTTTCATCAAATTTCACCCCATAAATAGTGCCTTGTGAGTATAGCGTGGTATATTCCTAAACTAAAAATATAAACTATATGTTAGCAAAATTGGATATGTGTGGTTACAGCAAATTAAAAATTAATTTGCCACATTGCAGAGCTGTTTGTAAGAAGAAAAAAAAACTGAACAGTGACCAGTCTGACTAAATTAAATTTATACTCTGGTGTTTTTCTTTGTTTGAGCGAGTACATGATAAATTAATAATCCAAAGCCTGAAAAACTACTGTAAGCCTAATTGTTTATATGCATACTTGCACCATTCACCTGTGTGTGTCATGTTATTTTATTATTATTTATTATTAGTTATTTTTGCTGCTTTATAGGCTAGGCCTTGAACAGTTAAATACACACATTTGTTTGTGTCAAAATGCCCGTCTTTGCAAGTATCCTTGTAAAAAGTCTTAAATGAAAGCAAACAGCTGGAAAACAAAAAAACACGTGTAACAGTATATTGGATCCGGGCAGCTCTTAAAGTTACAGCAGTCTAATATTCCTGCTGTCTGTCATTCATGTGAATCAAACGACAAAAGAGAAAATATTTTGCTTCTCTTAAATTACTTTCGTAACTTTAATAACTTTTCTTTTTTTTTTTTTTAATTTAGGCTAGTATTAGTTTTTGTGATATTGACACTATTGACAAGAATTATGACATTTGTATGGTATAAAAATAACCATATCGTAATATATATTGTTACTGTGAAATAAATTACTCTGTGATTTTGATCATATTGCCCACCCCTAATACTACCCAAATTAAGTTCAATGGAAGTAGTGACAGATCTTTTCTTCCATACTGTAATGCACATCTGAGTGAAACAGATTCATATCGAAATATATTGAAAAATTTTAAAAAAAAATGTAGAGCAAGGTAAGATCTGGGGTGCGTTTCCCAAAACCATAGTTAGTCGTAAATACCATCAGCACCATTGAACTCTGTTGGTAACAACGAAACTTGCGACCATAGTTGCTTTTGGGAAACGCACCGCTGAATGAGAGCTTGCGGTTGATTGTAGGAAAGGGCCGGAGTTTAAGCACACTAAATGATTGGAACAGTCTGGTATTCATCACCAAAGAAATATCTGTCCTTTCACCAGAAGACTGAGTCATATTTTAAATAAAAATTACGAAGTCAAAAGAAAGTTTAAAAACATGCATGGATGAATCTTCACAATAAGATCAACATGCATTTAGAAAATACATATGGTGAATTTTCGTATCATGCTAAGTTTAAAATCATGTTGAAAAGTCCATGTTATATCATTATAACTAGGCTACCCAAGACAGATTTACTCAACAACAAATTTATATGAGAATAAGTCAAAACAGTAGCCTTTGAGAAGAAAAAAACTCCCTTTATTCTGTCAAACTGACTGTGTAATTTTAATTTAATAAAGTTGAGTAGCTTAAATTTGGTGTAAACCCCTCCCACCATTTTATGGTATGTGCAGGTCTGTAAAACCAATATGTCGCATGCTGGTAAGATCATGTATTATCTTGCTTTAACTGGTCTGTTATGATTGAAGTGGGAGCAACCAGTCAGTCAGTCCTACTGTGCGTATCAGCATAACAATAGCTATTAGTGTGACAGATATGAGTGCTAACATAGTTAACATCAGATGAAGTGTGTGTGCTGCTGGGGAGGTGAATGGTTAATGGGGGGGTAAGGTGGTAATATGGGGATGAACCCCCCCCCTCACCCACTGATAATGACTCCTGCTGTGCATTCTATAGAGAGGGGGGGCAAGGGCCAGCTGCAGGAACAGACGCTCGCTGTCATCTCTCTCACATCTCCTTAAGCCTCCTCTTTCTGGTTTTCAGTTTCTCCACATAAGATTGCTTGTCTTTGTGTGTTTTCTTGGGTCAACGAAGGCAGTGATGTTTCTCTTCATTACAAATCTGACAGATTCTGAAGGCGGCTGCACTGTGACAGCTCACTTTCCAATTACCTCCTTCAGTTTTAACAAATTTTGCTTTCCATTGATGCCGCTTGCAGTCGGACGCTTGTTCATTAGGGGACTTCATATTCCAGAGATATGGGTTTCCATCATACACACACAGAGACCCAGAGCTAATGGGCATGTACAGTAGATGGCGGCGTGTGATGTCTCCGATGGGAAAAATTATTCGCTGTGTTGTTTTGTTAACGGACGACTGGTTCCAGTGGTTGAAGAACAAATGAAGAGCTTGATTCTCATGCCGAAATGTCTTTTCAGCCTGAGGAAACTATTGGCAAATATGCCAGCAGTGCAGGACGATAACATGCTGTTTGTACATTTAAAAACAGCTGTTAGTGCAAGATTTTAGAATTGTTAAAAACAATATCAGACATCTTTATTGCTTATTTGACTAAGCGATATAAAGTCTTTTTCTAGGCAAAAATAAACAGACAAAGACTTGGTTAGAAGATTAAAATGGTCATATCATGAAGAAATAATTTTGTGTCATATCATGAAGAAATAAACTAAGCTTTCTGTAGTTCCACGATGGCTACTAAGAGCAAATAGGTGTATGAAAAAAGCACACTTTAGCAGACTTTTAAAAAGAGTTATTTTATACACTTAAGTGTGAATCGAATGTAATGTTTCAGACACTTAATTGCGTGTTAATTGCAATTTAATGAAAATGTGTTATAGTTTATGCTTGCTGAATTGGTTAATGCAATCAGAGTGATTTTTGACTTTCAATTAGTACATTTATATATTTATATACATATATATATATATATATATATATATATATATATATATATATGCGCAGGTGCATCTCAATAAATTAGAATGTCGTGGAAAAGTTCATTTATTTCAGTAATTCAACTCAAATTGTGAAACTCGTGTGTTAAATAAATTCAATGCACACAGACTGAAGTAGTTTAAGTCTTTGGTTCTTTTAATTGTGATGATTTTGGCTCACATTTAACAAAAACCCACCAATTCACTCATCTCAACAAATTACTTCATAAGACCAATAACAAAAAAAAAAAAAAACATTTTTAGTGAATTGTTGGCCTTCTGGAAAGTATGTTAATTTACTGTATATGTACTCAATACTTGGTAGGGGCTCCTTTTGCTTTAATTACTGCCTCAATTCGGCGTGGCATGGAGGTGATCAGTTTGTGGCACTGCTGAGGTGGTATGGAAGCCCAAGTTTCTTTGACAGTGGCCTTCAGCTCATCTGCATTTTTTGGTCTCTTGTTTCTCATTTTCCTCTTGACAATACCCCATAGATTCTCTATGGGGTTCAGGTCTGGTGAGTTTGCTGGCCAGTCAAGCACACCAACACCATGGTCATTTAACCAACTTTTGGTGCTTTTGGCAGTGTGGGCAGGTGCCAAATCCTGCTGGAAAATGAAATCAGCATCTTTAAAAAGCTGGTCAGCAGAAGGAAGCATGAAGTGCTCCAAAACTTCTTGGTAAACGGGTGCAGTGACTTTGGTTTTCAAAAAACACAATGGACCTACACCAGCAGATGACATTGCACCCCAAATCATCACAGACTGTGGAAACTTAACACTGGACTTCAAGCAACTTGGGCTATGAGCTTCTCCACCCTTCCTCCAGACTCTAGGACCTTGGTTTCCAAATGAAATACAAAACTTGCTCTCATCTGAAAAGAGGACTTTGGACCACTGGGCAACAGTCCAGTTCTTCTTCTCCTTAGCCCAGGTAAGACACCTCTGACGTTGTCTGTGGTTCAGGAGTGGCTTAACAAGAGGAATACGACAACTGTAGCCAAATTCCTTGACACATCTGTGTGTGGTGGCTCTTGATGCCTTGACCCCAGCCTCAGTCCATTCCTTGTGAGGTTCACCCAAATTCTTGAATCGATTTTGCTTGACAATCCTCATAAGGCTGCGGTTCTCTCGGTTGGTTGTGCATCTTTTTCTTCCACACTTTTTCCTTCCACTCAACTTTCTGTTAACATGCTTGGATACAGCACTCTGTGAACAGCCAGCTTCTTTGGCAATGAATGTTTGTGGCTTACCCTCCTTGTGAAGGGTGTCAATGATTGTCTTCTGGACAACTGTCAGATCAGCAGTCTTCCCCATGATTGTGTAGCCTAGTGAAGCAAACTGAGAGACCATTTTGAAGGCTCAGGGTGTTTTGAGTTGATTAGCTGATTGTCATGTCACCATATTCTAATTTGTTGAGTTAGAATTAGCTGAATTACTGAAATAAATGAACTTTTCCACGACATTCTAATTTATTGAGATGTATCTGTGTATATATATATATATATATATATATATATACACACACACTCACCAGCCACTTTATTAGGTACACCTGCTCAATTGCTTGGTAACACAAATTGCTAATCAACCAATCACATGGCAGCAACTCAATGCATTTAGGCATCTAGATGTGGTGAAGATGCCTTGCTGAAGTTCAAACCGAGCATCAGAATGGGGAAGAAAGGGGATTTAAATGACTTTGAACGTGGAATGGTTGTTGGTGCCAGACGGGTTGGTCTGAGTATTTCAAAAACTGCTGATCTACTGGGATTTTTACGCACAACCATCTGGGTTTACAGAGAATGGTCAGAAAAAGAGAAAATATTCAGTGAGCGGCAGTTGTGTGGACGAAAATGCCTTGTTGATGTCAGAGGTCAGAGGAGGATGGGCAGACTGGTTAGAGATGATAGAAAGGCAACAGTAACTCAAATAACCACTCGTTACAACCAAGGTATGCAGAATACCATCTCTGAACGCACAACACGTCGAACCCTGATCCAGATGGGCTACAGCAGCAGAAGACCACACCGGGTGCTGCTTCTGTCAGCTAAGAACAGGAAATGGAGGCTACAATTCGCACAGGCTCACCAAAATTGGACAATAGAAGATTGGAAAAACATCGCCTGGTCTGATGAGTCTCAATTTCTGCTGCGACATTCAGATGGTAGGGTCAGAATTTGGTGTAAAGAAAATGAAAGCATGGATCCATCCTTCCTTGTCTCAACGGTTCAGGCTGGTGGTGGTGGTGTAATGGTGTGGGGGATATTTTCTTGGCACACTTTGGGCCCCTTAGTACCAATTGAGCATCGTTTAAACGCCACAGCCTACCTGAGTATTGTTGCTGACCATGTCCATCCCTTTATGACTACAGTGTACCCATCTTCTGATGGCTACTTCCAGCAGAATAATGCACCATGTCACAAAGCTCAAATAATCTCAGACTAGTTTCTTGAACATGACAATGAGTTCACTTTACTCAAATGGCCTCCACAGTCACCAGATCTCAATCCAATAGATCACCTTTGGGATGTAGTGGAACGGGAGACGGGAGCCGACAAATCTGCAGCAACTGCGTGATGCTATGGACCAAAATCTCTGAGGAATGTTTCCAACACCTTGTTGAATCTATGCCACGAAGAATTAAGGCAGTTCTGAAGGCAAAAGGGGGTCCAACCCGGTACTAGCAAGGTGTACCTAATAAAGTGGCCAGTGAGTGTGTGTGTGTGTGTGTGTGTGTGTGTGTGTGTATATATATTTCATAATTACTTCTGTTGTTTTTGATACGGTACTGCCAAATGTACTAACATGCATCTATGGTAAACTAAAATATAATTTAATGTCATTTCTAGTGAAACTTGTGTCATGTATTTAAATATATTTGTAACTACACATTTATAATGAGGTTGCAGTTTAGTCTGTTTAAAATGTATTAACTTTAAATGTAATATAAAATACACTATTTTATATATAAAATACTACAATTAAAATTCTGATGAAGTACCTTACATGTACTTTAGTGTGTTAGCCAACACATCATAATAAGTCTAGTTAAAGCATGGCAAAGTATAACATTTTAAATGTACTTTAAAGTTTTAATTTGACAATTAGTGCACTTTAGTTTGTTAGAAACAGTCAAGAAACTTAAGCTGCATTTTATTTATTCACATTATATTATCTGCAGATTTTCTTTAAAAAAAATACTACTTTTACTACTTTTTTGTAAAGGATAGATACAATAATTTGTTCTCTTGGTGTTAGGAATAATATAAGAGTAATAACTGGCAAAGTTTGTCAAACCTTGACTGTATGTAGCACCAGCATTAAAAAAGGTTATTTTTTTAACAAGATCACTGATCATTTCAGTCCAACTTTATAGAGTTACTCCACCTAAAAATGATTGTTTTCATTGATTGATTTTGGACATAAAAGGAGATAATAAATATTTGGTTGGGTGAATTCAGTAAAACAACAATATATAGTAGGCCATTTATTTTAATGCTAATTAAAAAACCCAATCGTGTTAGCGATTGCCCCTTTCATATTGGTGCATAGAAACATTTCTGCCACCTACTGGAATGGAGTGTGAAACGCTGGATATACAGTATTGCACACAGAAAAGTCTTCTGAAAGAAAGTCAGTCATACATGTTGGAACAACAGTTTGTGCAGCACATTTTGTGAAACATTTTTTTGAAGGATGGGGCAGCAAGAACTATACTGGAGCCCACAGGAAACTCACAGCTCACAACTAAAGCAAATTTACACAGAAATGTTCGATTTAATTCCAAGGGTCAGAGAGATGGTGTAAATTTTGACTAACATTATAGAAGGGGAAAAAAATCATGAATAATGTATGATATGACCATGAAATTTGATGCCCATGAAATTTCCAACAAGTTTTAACAAGTCTTTTTACTTTGTATAAAAATGCACAGAATATTTGTGAAAAGAGAAATGATCAGTGTAAACGTGGTGGGTGCCATGCAGTGTGTGTGTGTGTGTGTGTCAGTGTATCATAAAGATTTATTACATTGAAACTGCTCATTATCATGTAGACTGGACTTACTCAGTCAAGCAGAGAATTAAAATCCCTAATTGTGCTGTCATCCTCTCTTTCTCCTCTCTCTCCCTCCTTGTATCTGACCCCCTCCAACTCTCATTCTCACCCTCTCTTCCTGTCCGTTTCTCCTCTTTTCTGTCTGATCACTTCCTCTGGACTGTCTATCTTGAATTTTACATTCCACATTCATCTCCTCCATCTCTTCTTAGTCTGTTTTCCATTCCTCTCATCTTTCTCTCTCTGTTCGCCTCCTCTTTATATCTATATATTTCTCTCTATCCATTAAATGATTTTCTGTCTTACTTTCTGTCCCTTTCCACCTTCAGCATCTCAGCCATTTTCACTCTTTCATTATTTGTCTGGCCCCATCCCTAATCTTCACTCTTCACTCTCCATCTGTCCTTCTTGTACAATATCCAGGTTTTTATCTCACTCTAACTTGATATATTTGTTTAGTGGCTGCACTCCTCAGGTGATTGTTGAAGTTCTCACAGCACACATGCATAAAATGTTTATAAGTTTATTGGAACTATGTAACTATGCTGTTCACTGTTACCTTACCATATACAGTATATATCAGCTTTAACAGGACTATATATGTAATTTTACTGCAAAATGTAAAAAAAAAAAAAAGTTTATAATAAATATAGAAAATATATAGTATATTTATACATTCTTATATATTCTTCTGATATTTATATTATATTAGTAAAAAAAATAGTGTGAATCATCTATTATATAGGTTAATTTATAGTAAAATAACAAATCTCATGTAGTACATGATTTCACATCAAAATATTACTATACATGTATGCAGTTATAGATTGTGAAATTTATAGACAACAAAAAAAGCCATCCCATAACACCTAGAACATTTCTAATACTTTAGTAGGGATTCTAGGGACCAATTCTCACTATTAACTAGATGTTTATTAGCATGCCTATTAGTAATATATTCTCCGATTATTAGTACTTATAAAGCACATATTCTGCATGACCATATTCTACATCCCTAATCCAATAACTAAACTTAACAACTATTAACTATTAATTTTTTTTTACATTCATTGTTTGTTTTTGTTTTGTTTTGTTTTTTTGTTTAACCATAAATTTAACAGTATTAAAGGATTTTACAAGTGTATTCATTCTTTTGTTTTAACATACAAGTGGGGAATCATTTTAAATGTGTTTAAAAATGAAGGTATCTTTTAATCCTCTCTAGTTCTTTGGGTCTTATTCTCTCTGTTTCTTTCTGTCTGTCTGTCTGTCTCTCTCTCTCTATCTCACACACACACACACATACAATCTCTCTCTCTCTCCCTTACTGTTCTCTTCTTGTCAGTAACATTACAGCTTAAACCGACAAGGTTAAAGTCCTAAGACCTCTTTCAGGGCTGTGTAAGTGTGTGTGTGTTCCTTTGAGCTACAGAACACTAATACTCACACACTCACACAGTCTCCACTTGTAAGCAGGAAACAAACACACCAAAACAACAAAAGCCCAGAGGAAATTGAGAAGCATCAAGGAAAAATCCTCTATTCACTGCTGTACGAAATGCTCCCGGTGGCTATTTCAGGTGTCCGATGTGTGCAAGAGTGTGTGTGTCTGGCTTTATTTAGCTATATTTTGGGGAAATTGTTCCCATAAGTTAGCTTTGTCTGACAAAACCTACCTCTTGGGACATCTAAAGGTAAAGGTAAATATAATGTTATTTAGTATTTTATTTAATTTTCTTAAAAATCCAAAAATACATATTCATTTATTTATTTATTTATAGAAAAAAAAATTTAAAAAGAAAAGAAAGCATCCTAATCAAAAGACTCTTGTTTCCTATGCATAATAAATATTTAAAATGGTTTCAGTAATCTAACTTTTTCTAAACAATGGAATTAACATTCACAAAACTTGAGAAATAAAATAGAAAGATGTTGCAATGTATTTTTAGTTTTTGTTTTTTTCAGACTGTCAAAGTTCTAGTTTTATCTTAAGATATGATGTTATTTTTATAGCATATATATATATATATATATATATATATATATTTAGCCTACTTTTATTCGTGTTTGGTTTTACATTCTAAGGGCTGGTAACAATAATGACAATGAAACATTTATTGTGAAAATTTCAAACATTTAAATTTCAAATATTTTTTTCCCAAATAATCTAACATTACACAGACAGCTTCAATACAGTATAAATAAACAACATAAAACTCCCAAAATCTGATGATCTCCTTTCGATGCCCCCAAAATATTTAAAGGAAATTAAATATTTTCACGTATTGTTTCCTGAAAAAAAAGACTGGCTTAATTATGTCCTTTAGCAAATGTCGTATGAAAATATAGAAATTTCTTTATATTTATGGAGAGGAATCACAAAGAGTGATTTTGGTGGTCCTTGGCATCAAGATATTTGAAAACCCTGCAGCATTGGGGGAAACTGTGGTTACTCCGGTACTTTGTTGTATGAGATATGTCTGTCTGGGATATATCTGTCTGTGCATGTGTGTGTAAATGAATTCAGACTAGCAGTGAGTAGTCTAGTGCATTGCAGTATAGAAAACCTGCTATGAAAGTGAGTACAGACTAAAATAATATGGCTCTCGCCTGCATATAGCTTACTTGTTTTTGGGATTCTTTCTCTCTCGCTGTCACTCTCTCTTACTCTTGCTCATTCTCCCCCAGCCCTCTCTCTTTCTCTCTCTGTCTCTAATTGGGTCTAGGATGAGTTTCTTTCGACAGGTCCATTCATCATGGACGAGACCAGAAGGACAAACCCTCTGGGAGAGACGGAGAGAGAGAGCAAGGAGGGGGGTCAGACAGCTGGATGAGAGGGTCTTTTGCCTGTCAGCTCACTTCTCTCCTCTTTTTTTCCCATTTCTTTTTTCCAACTCGTCATGAGTGTCAGTTTTACAGGCATAGGAAAAGACGAGGAAATTGTACAGCTCACTGGAGCATTAGTTAGATGATTAGATCAACATTTGTTTTAACCCTTTAATGTGCACACAAATGTTCACATACTTGAACAAAACTTTCTCTGACTTGCATTTTTAGAAATAAGAAAGGAGCAGAGGGTTATGAGAGGAAAGTGAAGGTTGTGTGTGTGAAAGCAGGATGACAGTGAGTACTCAAAGGCCACTCATGTGACTAATATTTAACCACAGTGCACACTGTAAGATGCTCTGTGTCCCTCGGATGTCCCTTTACCAAATGACTGATGTTTGAATCAATCTACATTTTACATTTCTTAGAAACACATGGACACTGTGGAGTTCTTCTGATACTGTTGTCTGTCTGTTTTGTGCATGCTTTTTGCATCATGTGACTCACTCTTCCAATTTTACAGACTTCAAGTTTAGTTTAGTCTAACAGTCAGTATACAGTCAATAAGTCCAACATTGGAAAGATATTGAATTTTGGTTGAAAATCGGGTTGACATCAACCTCCAACATTGGACAGACATTGAATTTTCTTGGGAATGAAAATCAAGTTTACATTAAAACCTAATGTTGGCTTCATGTCAGCCTCATTGGACAGACATTAAATTTTGGTAACTTAAAACCAATGAAATAGCAATGTCAGTTGTTGGTAGTATTCTACATCAAATTGACATTGGCACTGAACATTGGCAATTGACAGAATTTTGGTCACCCAACATCAAAATCTATATTCAACCAAATATCAATGTCATATGACGTTGGTGGCCCACTGAGCAGAGACATTTTAAGGGGAGGTTACACTTCAATAATATAAGAATGCATAGGAGAAATTGTAACACTCAACATCGTGGCTGTCCTGCAGTTTAGCTAGTCAGCCTTTTCTTTTCTTTCAATGCACATGCATGTTAGACATGGCACCACCATGAAAGATAAACATTTTTGATACTGTTGTTGTCAGATTTTATTACTGATGTGAAATATTATTTAAATGTAACATCGAAAAATAATTTTAAATATTTGATTTTCCCATTTATGTAGTTAGGATCTCATTTTTCTTTCTGTCTTTTCAGGAGGAGAAGTCACTAAACGTATACATCCTCATTCACATATTCATCAATTATACTTCTTATATAGATATTACTTGCATGACTGGAAATAGTTGCATGGGGGCATTAACAAGATGGTCACCAAGTATACTGACTTGCCTAAGAGAATTTAAATATCTTTTGCCTTAATTTATTGTAATTGCTTCTTTATTCATTCCAACCCTCTATGACTACTTCTGTGACAGTATTTCTTCTTTAAAACTTTATCTCACAATTGCTCAAATATTTATTTATTTATTTTTTTCCAGATGTAAAAACAGGCTTCCATAACCAACAGTGTATTCAAGTTGCAAACCCACAACCTTGATGTTGCAAATTCGCTACAGAAACACCATCATTTGCCCTCAACCCAAATCCTTTTTAAATTACCAGAGGATTTCTTTATCTTACAATTGCAGAAAAAATGGAAAGACCTTTACCAACTAACTTCTTGAGCAATATAAAAAGTTTTAAATAAGAGTACTTCTCTAAACTAATTACTGTGGGGAGTTCACTTTCCTGAAAATGACTGTTCACCTCTTAGCCTCCCCTAAGGCCCACCCACGACCGTTGGCGTGTGTGAATGTGAGAGAAAAAGAGACTACAACTCCTAGTAATCAAGTGTCTCCGATTCTTCAAGCGTGTGTGTGTGTTTGCTTGCATATAAGGGGGAGAGAACATGTGCATCCTCATGTAAGCGTGTGTGTACGTCTATGTGTGTGCTTGCAAGTGTCTTCACCTGCATGTCAGCTCTACGCTCCTCTGTCTTAATAAGGCTCTTGCAATTACCTTACCAGCACCCTCCATTTCCACTCACACACACGCAGAAGTAGCTGCTCTGTGAGTGACGTTAATTTGCATGGCTTCTTGGCCCTCTAATGGCTATCTCTCCCACTTGCGCTCTTCTCGCAGAGCAAGAGCAAATAAAATAGACAGGAAAAATAAAAATGTCATGATTATTTATTTAATCAGGCTTGAAGGAGCTAGTCTAATAAAGGGAAAGAAAATTTGTCCAACACAGATGATTCATTTTAGTCTGTAGACTAAAGTTCAGTTCTAAATTATATTTATCTTTATATTGGTGTATGCTCTCAATTATAGCTCCCTGTGTCTTATTAAGTCTTGTGTGGGGTGGATGTAATTAACAAATGTGGACATAGCATCCATATATGGCTTTCTCCTCTATATTTACCAAAGCATGCAGAGCACTTTAAATGCATGTCATTGGAGGAACTGTGATATAATTATTAAAGTGCCCCTATTATGGATTTTTGAAAATTACCTTTCATGCAGTATGTAACACAGCTCTAAGTGATGAAAACATCCTGCAAAGTTTTAAATCTGAAAGTGCATTGTGTATAAAGTTATTGTCTCTCAAAAGAAAGAGTGGACTCTGAATCATTGAAACAAGTCGTTTTTAAAACGAATCCCAAGCCGTTTCATGTTGAAGTCAACATGAAACATTAGCATATTGCCCACCCACTTGTTGGTATTTTCCCGTTGGTCTGAATGAAAATGCAAATTCATTCTTTGCCACTAGGTGCCGCTTTTGGAGTGGTAAAAATAGCTGTTTTCCCCGGTAAAGCTGTACATAAAGCAGCACTGTGCTCACAAGTTTTTTGACATAGTATGCATGTCCAGGGCCGTAGCTGAGGTTTGCGGGGCCCCGGTGCAGGTTGTACCACTGAGCCCTGTTTGAAATTGTTTAATTTGTATGTTCGTTCTATTTCTTTATTTGTGCTATTTACACAATGTTTACGTTTTTACAAGTTTGTAGGTGTCCAGGTACAGAAACCGAATAATCAAATGTAAAATAGTACTGCATAGTCTTCACTGTAAAATTATCACAGTTTATTTGCTATAGTTTAGAAAATGGTAATAAAATATGACAAGAACTCAGAGTTAAACTGTGTCAGAACAAATTAATCTTGATAATGTCAGATAACTTTGATAGAAAGTTATGTAATGGATTACAATCAACCAAAAATTCAGACAACTGTTAGTATGACAATATTTACATAACTATCAATACTTTGTTGACCAATTACCAAGCAATGCTTCATTTTGTTCAGTCTTTGGTGTAAAAAGGTCGCATTAACAATTAAGGAAAAAACACTTCAGCAAAACATGGTCAAAGTGTCTGAATAATATTTGGTCCCAAATTTTTTTATCAGTTTTACTGGTAGTCCACTGTATGAAGAATTTTTGGGTAAAATATGTCACAGTTCACTTTATTTTGCTATACTCACTAACATAAAACAGTGTTTTTTCATTTAAAACACTGATTCATTCAGGAACAAATCATCACTGCTGTGGTGTAATCCATTTTGTCTTTTATTTTTGTTGACAGAGCACGTAACAAGCTAAAAATGTAATGATCAATATTAAATTATTGTTTATTGAACTGTTGTGTAAAAAAAGTACATGAAGAAATCATGAAAGTAATCCACATGAATGAAGTGTTTGCTTATAGTTTAAATGATTGCTTTAAATGCTGAACAGATTTTATTTATATATAAACATTAATCCGTGCACATAGAACTAATCAAATATGGTAAACAGGATTTTAATCTTGAAGCACTAATACAAATTTATTGCATTCCAGGTTTTTTTTTTTCTGTAATTGATGTGCTCAGTTGTTTAAAGTGATCATGTCTTAATTTTGACCAATTGGAATTAATTTGTAATTTATTTTTCACCTGATGGGAATAAAATTCCTTGATGGAGACCAGCGTTAACAACACAACATATGTCGGTCACCGGTCATACAGGTTTTATCAATAGGGATGTTCACCTGGTGGTGCTACAATGCTTTGGTTATATTATATTTTAAGCAATCCCTGAGAGAATAACTGTTAGAAATCAGAAAAGGTTTGTTGGCTTGGTTTGGAGAAACAATTTAGGTGTTATGTATTAGGTTTTGTGGGACACAACTGCATATTTAGGCAAGTAATTTCCAGATGATAATGAGCTTTTGAAAGTGCTGCTAGGAGAGAGTGATCCACTGTATCCAACGTCAAAAATGTACACACCTGAGGAACTCCTCTGCTTTGAAGTGCTCATTCATCATGTTATCTGGCTGAGACTCAGGCTCTGCAGAAATCACAGTTTGCCACTCTGCTTCTAATCTGGGAATGCACCCAAGTGCCGAAATATAGCAAGTGCCAACCTGGCAAACTAGGTATTCGGGCAGTGACCCAAGACTGTGTTACTGAATGTGTGTGCGAGACATGGCAAACTGGCACACGACCAAATCCCAGCTGGTGCTGAGTGTGTATCCAGCTGGGCTGAAGCTGTTTTTCATGTGTGTGTGGGGTGTTGTTGTTGTATTGCAGCTTGTGGTCCATTATCACCCCCTGTTAAGACCTCCTGTGGACCAGGCCACCAGCCAAAAGTGAAGCGCTGGTAAGCTCCATTCTCACAAAGTAGGGAGGTTGTGTTTATGCAGCTCTATAGAGGGAAGTGGATTAATTCAGTCTCATCTTGTTTAGAAACACTGCAGTTGTTGTCTTTGAAAGCATTTCTTTAATTAGGTTTATGAAACCTGTATCCTATCCAGTTCTATACCCTGGATGTTTATAGCGATACAACTTCATTGCTTCTTATAAGCAAGATGACAGACAAAACACGTGAATTACATTTATATTAAAATATGTCATATATAAATAAACATTAGTGATGTATGTATTATTATAGTATGCTACAATGTTAAAATTATTTTAAATTTGTCATACTCTTAACTTCTTAAATTTGGTTATGTCAGTCTTCGAAGTGCATTCATAACAGTACCACAACGCATGCACGTGTATTTCAGACTGACATGGAAGAGAAGAAATTGTTGAATAAAGTTGCTATTTTTGTTTTCTTTGAGCACAAAACGTAGTTTCATAATATTACATTTGAACCACTGATGTTACATTGACTATTTTAACTATTTCTTTACTATTCTGGGCCTGGGAACATTTCTGTTACATTGTTGTCTATGGAGGGTCAGAGAGCTCTCGGATTTCATCAAAAATATCTTAATTTGTGTTCAATTGTGTTGTGCAAGATGAACGCAGGTCTTACGGGTTTGGAACAACATGAGGGTGAGTAATTAATTACAGAACTTTAATTTTGGCTAAACTATCCCTTTAAACATAATAATCACGGTAATAGCATTCTCACAACCCCATGCCATATTTTATAGAATATTATATATGTATACAATTTCCGCTTCCCTCTGTGTGTGAGATGACAATATAAATTGGGGAAAGACCCATGTGATGAAAGTGAATATTTTTTGATCAATACTAATACAACCTGTGAACTTAAAAAATTACTTTTATTCTGATGAACCAATAAAATTATGGCCAATATTTACAAATAATTACTTCTTAGTTTCACATTACAACATACGTGAATTGATAATACACAAACAACATTCACTCATATGCACATACACAGAGTAGCCTATGACCCTGTATCAGGGATTAGGAGGAATGCCAGACAATTGAATAACCCTGAATGACAGTAAAACAAACAAACAAAAATCATCATCATAATAAAAATAATAACATAACAATAGTTTAATTCCATTAGAAAATCAATATCAAATCACATTTATTTCCGGCTTGTGGACAGATTTTAATAAAATTAAGAAATAAGTCATGAAGAACCAAAAAGATTGAAATCAAGTGGCATGATATCTTTGGCAAATTTTGTTCTGCAGTAAATACATTCAAATATTAAGACAACACACGACACAGAGAAAAACACCAAGATTTTTTTACTACTAGAAAATTCAATAAAAAACATACACATTTCTTAAAGAAGCAGTTCATTCATTTACTCGCTGCAAACATCTGTTGCCTTCATCTTTCTGTCATGTTGGTTATTTCATAATTTGAATATTTTTGCAATGATCACCAGAAAATACTTTTAAACCAAGCATCTCTAACTTTGGTAGATGCTACAGATATGTTATTGGTCTGACTTTTTCCTTTTTCCTTTGAATTGAACTGATTGCTGTTATCAAATTTGTCAAAACATTTCAAGCTTTCTTAAAATCTTTAATCTTTACTTCAAAAACTGAGTAAAAAATACTTATGAACCCCTTGGGAAAGAAACTATTAGCAAGTAATTACAGAAGGAGCTTCCGATTGTACACAGAAGGCCACAATAAGGTGAAAACCAAGTCCTCTGTTTTTATTTATTTATTTAATTTTTAAAGTCTGCTTTTTAAATTGGGAAACCTTTAATGTTGATGTGGACATACCTCTTTTGGAATCCATACATTACTTCATATATTCCTGTTTTAGAATTGTAAACCAAATTTGCTTATTTGGAAATGAAGTGAAGTCAAATAGTATTTGTCTCATATTCTTGATTTGAACTGATGAAAACAGTGGGACGCTAACAATAAATTGGGGGTTGTTCGCTCGATGAATGTGTATCAATTATGATGCTCAGCCTTTATTTTGGAAATATTTTAAATATGGAGTCATTACTAAACCATATTTAGAGAGTAAATGACTTTGTTTTAAGGTATAATTGAAAGCCGGGTATTTATTTTGCCACTTTTTTCGGTGAATAAGAGAGAATGAACTTGTCTGCCAGTGATCTAAACCAAGATTTTTTTTTTTTTTTTTTTTATGCATGTTGTTTATAACTTAAAATGTATGTTTTTAAACTGAAATGTGCAAAGGAAAACATGGATGCATATATAATTAACTGCTAATATTGTGAGGTGCTTTTTAAACAATAATTATAAAATTGGTATAATTCCTGTGTGTGTATATATATATATATATATATATATATATATATATATATATATATATATATATATATATATATATATATATAGGAAATATGCCAACCGTAATCGTCCCAGAGAAAATGGGGAATTTTCACAAAGGTGATCAGTGGCCAACTTGTAGAATTTCTAATCCTGATGGCATTGGAAGAAGGGGTTAGGAAGATCTGATCAGATTAAAGGTGCACCAGAGAGGCAAATGGAGTTAAATGGTGGTGGGGGTGGAAATAAGAAATTGATATAAGAGGGGATGGGAAAAGAGAAAGGGGTGTTCGATTTTGCTGGTGCAGCAGGTTTTGATCATGTCAATGGAGAGGTGTGGCATATTCACGACCTGACGAAGGACAAAAGGACTGTGTGTCTATTTCATTTGTATCTCTCTACTTTAATCCAACATAAATACAACATAAAGGACAAGACAATCCCTTCACATTTAATCTAATATTCATTCTCAGTGCTTGAAGGAATAGTTCACCCAAAATCACCCTCATAATGTTCCAAACCTGTATGCATTTTTTTTTCTTCTTTGAAACACAAAAGACATCATTTTGAAAAATGTATTGTCCCTGTTTTTATTGTCCATACAATCAAAGTCATTGTGGCCCAATGAAACCATTTGTAATGACACGAGGTTGAGTAAATGAGGGTTCATATAGTTGGGTGAACTTTCCCTTTAAGAGAATGGAATTACCATCAGGAGTTTATTGTACCCTGTCGTGTCATATAGAAAAAAAACAGCTGTTGGGTCTCAAAATATGTGAATTTTGACAATCATTTATTGAATCATAGTAAATCTGTTTTTAAATTTCTGTTTTATATTGTAAATAATAGATCAATGTTTTATAAGAGAAAATGGTTTCTAACTTGATGTTAAATATT
Source organism: Spinibarbus caldwelli (assembly GCA_039654775.1). NCBI lineage: Eukaryota > Metazoa > Chordata > Actinopteri > Cypriniformes > Cyprinidae > Spinibarbus > Spinibarbus caldwelli. Next base: position 15,538,222 of record CM077224.1, on the reverse strand, counting down.
AAATCGATTCATATTAGTTTCATATTTCGCCTCCATTTTGTTTGCTGGGTTTTAATTAGATTGTAAAATTAACATGTTAAAAATGCTGCTAAAATGATGGGTGGTGGCATCTGTTCATTGATTGGTTGGTCAAGCTGTGATCTCGTTATGTCATGCAGACAATTTTGCTATTTAGTGACGCGTGGTCATTCTGGATGACTCGGTAGAAAAATAAAGGCACTGTCCTTGATTTCAGCTGGTGTACTTCAGGTTCATAATGCCTCTGACTAAAAGTTTAAAAGGTCAAAGTTCACCAGTAGTCATTAGTGGTGAACGGCATCAAGGGTTTCTTTAGAGTTGCATAACGTGCAACTTATGGTCTACAAACAAATGTAATCCTATTACTACTTTACAATCCAGAGCAACAACATAAAAACATAAAAACTATCAACTTCTATATATATATATATATATATATATATATATATATATATATATATATATATATATATATATATATATATATTCATAGGTTTGTCATTTTTTTCTTATTTCACATCAAAGTTTTGGTGCTTGTGACTCACTACTAAAACTACAGTGTTCTCCTTTTTCAAAAGCTACTCAGCAATGCACAGTGTATTGAAAAAAAGCAAAAAAATTAAGAACTGGGAACACTCATCACAGACAATAGCTAAATAAAGCACACTTTTTGTCTTTTCTCGTCTACTAGAATCTAAAGTTAGATATCCATATATCAGTCAATAATGATATCAAAAGCTCTTGTCATTGTAAGTGATAGATGTACAGGATATCTCAGACAGACAAACAGGAAGAATGTACAGCATGATGTTGCTACATAGAGAGTTTGGTAAGGCCTCCACCTTGGTCTCATGCATTGTCTTGGCGCAGTATGGATGAAGGGAATAATCAAAAACAAATGCACTCAGAGAGAAAGAGCGTGGACAAAAAAAAGCCATTTCTGGATAACAGATTTGTCACTTTGTGCTTTTAAGAGTGTCTGTTTGCACTACTGAAGAGCATCTTTGGGGAGGCTAAGGAAACGATTTGAAGGGACAGACAGTATGACATCACTTCCTGTTAGGGGAAGTAGCATCGCTAATGGTTTTCCCCTTCTAAAACGGAGCGACTTCACAAAAGGTTGTCAGTGCTTCGATACCAGCAAGCTCTTTTAATTGCAACTGATTTGTGATTGGAATGAAACATCGGGGGTTTAAAAAGAGAACCAGCTACGTATTCAGCGGCAACATCTTTAGCTAGCAGTAGCATTGTAGCATTTGTCCGCAGTAAACTTTTACACACAATTATATATATTACTCTCCATCATAAATAGCTATAAATCTTACTAATGTACAGTTGAATAAGGGAATTCTGTACATACGTAAATAGTATTTATCTACATAGAGGAAGGAGAGGAGTCTTTAAAATACTGATGCTCTCATTCATAACGACAGTGCTTAAACATTTAAATCATGCTGCAATTTTCCAACATATTACACAATGACCGAATCACAAAACAGTCCCACTTTCGTGTAATTCGGTTTATAAGGAGTCCATTATGTCTAAATGGTTCCTAGATTACAACAGAGGGCTCAAGTATTCTTGTGCTTATGCATCTGATTTCAGCATCTTCCAGTATATTCTCTCCTAGCTCTACCGTATTTATGCTACATTTTCAAGTGGAAGCATCCCATGATCAGTAGTGAAATGGGTCTGTCCTGGCTGATTTTAATGTAAATAATGCCAATATTCCGACCTGAGTTATCTGTCCAACTCTATTAAATCTCCGTTCACTTGATACGTTGGGTTCTCTCTAAAACAATTCATGGTTTTAGCAGACAATAAGTCTGCCACAGATTATGACGCCACATTCACACATTTGATAAAATGACTCAAAAATGAACTCAAATCTTGTAGGTCATCTCAAGCTGCCACTAGTAGATTGTCTGGTACCAACTCCCAACACCTGATCATCTCTAAGAACAGACTGCATAGAGATGCAAAGACGATAGGATAAGCAAGGCTTTAATGACAGAAGATAAATGAAAGCAATAACAGATTTAGTGTGAGTCGAGACCACAGGAATACACGTGAATGGGTGTATACTTTCCACTAATCAACAGAAATAATAAACGTCAGCTGAAGCTACTGATTGGACCATTGATTGTAATCGGCAGGAAAACATTGTCACCTCTTCTTTCTTTCTTTTTTCTCCTTCCTGCTCCTCCTTCATTTCTTTTCTTCCCTATGTAGACAGTCTTGTGTGGCTGCTATCAATCCGTTCTCGCTCCTCTTTCTTTTTGTTTCGTCCACTCCTCCACCATTCCTCCTCTCCTCTGTCCGGCTGGTCAGTGGCGGTCATAGGCAGTGGCAGTTGCTGTGGCAGCCGTTCCTGCTCCCCGCGTGGCTGCACTATAGTAGTATGGAGATCCTACAAGGGATATGAAAAAACAAACCTGTCATCAGATTAAGAAGCTAACACTTAAAGTTCTAAAGGCCGGGGCCCACGTGTCAGCAAACTAGGCCCCTCAGTGACCCTCTAAATTCGTTATCAACCACTAATTTAAATTAATCCAGGATTTGAAAGTCAGTTTAAGTAACATTTAAACACCACCTACTCATTTTAAAACAGAAGAAAAAATGTTTGGATTTTTAAAATATTTTTAAAAGAAGTCTCTTATGCTCATTAAGGCGGTTTTTATTTGATCAAAAATACAATAAAACGGTAATATTGTGAATCATTATTATTATTTAAAATAACTGTTTTCTGTTTTAATATATTTTAAAATGTAATTTATTCCTGTGATGGCAGCAGCCAATAAAATCAGTGACACATGATCCTTCAGAAATCATTCTAATATGCTGATTTGATGGTCCAAAAAAAAAAAAAAAAAAAAATATATATATATATATATATATATATATATATATATATATATATATATATATATATATATATATATATATATATATATATATATATATATATATATATATATATATTATTATTATTATTATTATTATTATTATATTATTATTATTATTATCATGTGCTGCTTAAGATTTTTGTGGAAACTTATAAATTTGTCTCAAGATTCTTTGATGAATAGGAGTTAATAAAAACAGCATTTATTTGAAATAGAAATCTTTTGTAACATTATAAATGTATTTTTGATGTCACTCTTGATAAAAAGCATTCATTTCTAAGAATTAAAAAAATCCTAACTGACCCCAGACTTTTGAATGGTAGTGTAAGCTATGTGAATCATGTGTTATGTTAAATATATTTTTTAAACCATATGAACTCCTGTTTGTAGCACTGTATTTATTTTATAACTACCCCTTCTCTTAAAATGGTCTTGAACTGCTGTTGATCTCAAATCATATTAAGATAAATGCTAAATAAGAAGCAATGAATTCATTACCAAGAATAAATATGATTACAGGATGATGGATGTACATCCCAGTGTACTTTTTATTTATCAAGTCCCCCACAATCATGTCACCCTTCCTCTTATTTGAAATGACACCACCATCATCAGCTCAGTTTCTGCAGGGAAAAGACCATTTCTGCTCTATAAGACACATGATCCATCTTGATCAGTCTGTGTTGACATTAAGTGCTGATGGACCCCTCAAAGATGAAATGTCTTTAGTATCATAGTTAGTTTTAGCAGGAAGTATTTTTCTTTATTACACAGAGACAGCGGGCATGAACGGGGGGTATAACAGAGTAGAGCGACAGCTGTGCTGCTTAGTCTTTGTTGCCGGAGTTAAAGAGTTTGAAATTGTGAGAAATGTGGTAGATGGGTGTGTTTGTCTTCACTTGAAATAAAGATTATGTGAGTGTGATTAAGTAGCTTTTGTGTTGCTGTAAAAACAAGCTTTGAGAGTGTGAAGTATATCAAGATGTCACTGTTTTTGAGTGAATAATCTTTATTTGCAGATAATTTTGGCAATGTTCACTCAAATTCTGAGATGCATAAGCTCAGATCAATGAAATTCCAAAAAGAAATACAAAACCTGTGCTAAATGAAAGATTTCATTTGACAAAAAGGTTGAATTCAATATTTGGTAATAATATAGCATAATGAAAAAATTATAAGCAGTTTTTACACCACAGGGAAAGAAATCCCAAGAAAGTTGTTATACCCTGTGAGAGCAAATTTAGTAGTTTTTTAGCTCAATACAAAAACATTAGCTAGCTTTATTAGGAAATAAATACTGTCTCACAACTATGAGAGCATTAAGGCAGAGAAATTTCAGTGGCGCTTATGCTTTGAACTTATGCTTTGAACACTCTGAATCAGCAATTAACTGTATGTAGGTAAATATAATTTACTACTATGACTTGTATTATAAAAAATGATTAAATTCTTAAAGCATTACATTCGAGTTTTACATCCTAAAAGATTCTGAATCTACAGTGGAAATGTTTTAATCCATATATATAGTCAAGCCCTAATAGTGCACTTCACACAAACACTGTCAGACGTCTGTCAGATCAGGGTCTCTTTCTTGACACACAAAGCAAAAAGCTCATGAAATCTCCAAGGAATCCCTTCTCCATTGGGAGCATTAAGGTCAGCTCTGTGGCTCTCTCTTACACACATATAACTGTTTTTAAGCCAATGCCCCTTCACCTTGCTTTTGACTGGTGTGTCAGTCTGAGGTTTTGCTGATCGAGGGCAGGTTCTTCTGAACAGCTCATTCTGTGCACCATACATACACATATGGCAAGCTAACCTGACAATGTTTCAAACATCAAACCACCCACACATCCCCCTCTGATAACATGGGTGTTATGTACCTGTAGGTTGTGGGGTTTGGCCAGGGAATAGTCCCGATGAAGCTGCTCTCTCCGAGCCCAGTAAAGAACCGTACTCCTGCTGGAACACTGCAGAGTGCACACACATACAACAACTTAAATCAGTAAGTTTATCATTCACAGTAAATGAGGTCATTTTAGAAATGTGACTATAATTGAATCCTTTATAAAGCATTCTAAATCAATGCATTTATTCTACTTAAATGAGTAGTTCACACAGAAATCGAAAATTCTGTTATTATTTACCCCACGTGTAATCGTGTTCTCTTTTTTTTCATGTTTCCAAGAAATGTGGTTATTTTTACCATCATTATTCGCAAACCCCACAACACAAACGATGAACTCACATATTAGGCATGTTACTGGCCACTGTCCACTTACAATAAATGTAAAACATGACTACAGACGTAGGCTATTGGAAGGTTATTCAGCTCTATGATGAACATTGTAACGTTGCGATCACACAAAGTTCCATTATAATCCATGAATCTCTCTATGATGCACAATGAAACTATTATTTACATTGTGTCTTCAATATAATGAGAGGATTTAACGTGAGCTTGCAGAACTCTGCACTGAACAAAAATGCAGGGTTTTGAACGGTGAAGGGACGCTTGAACTGAAATACCTCTGATTGGCCATTGCGTTCAAGAAATCAACCAACATGTCTGTGATTGGCTATATTGCTCAATGCTTAAAAACATGTTGTAAATAGAAACCTATTATATATACCTATAATATCCTATTTTTTACAGCCTCAACTAAGGGTGCTATCGCTTTCATTTGAGGGTGCTTAGCATCCTCTAGCACCCAAATAGAACCAGGCCTGCTTCAGAATAATGTCACAGAGTTCATATATGAAGTTGTGTGAACGACACACGGTATTCGTGTAAGCACATGCGTACTTTGGTCAGAGCTGTAATAACGTAATTAAAAATTGGCATACACCACATATTTTAATACGATTATGCTTGCTACGATTATGAGCTTAATCTCACTATTTTGATCAAAGTATTATGTTTATATAAGGTTAATTTTAATTGCAATATTACCAAAATCCCATTATAACTGCATTACGAGGGTGCATTTAAACACACTCAATGTTGTGTTGTGCTGCTTTAAAGTTTTTGTGGAAACCTGGATATAGTTGTTCAGGATTCTTTGTTTAATACAAAAAGTTCAGCATTTGTTTAAAAAGAAATCTTTTGTGACATTATAAATGTCTTTAGTGTCACTTTTGATTAATTTAATACATCCTTGCTGAATAATTACCTTCTTTCAATTACTTTCAATTACTAATTACTTTTTTGAATGGTACAGTAAATATAAGCTGTACAAAAGCTTTGTGTGAGTAATTTCCCCCTTCACTGAAACCCTGAAATTGAATTATGTACATTGGTTCTTGCATGAGTCGTAACTAGTCATGGCACCAGTTCAAATTTGCAGAATGGAATATAAAAATGCAGATGAGGACAAATTGTTTTAATTGCGTTAAAAGTTTAACTGTGAGATATAAAGTTGTAAATGTTACATATAAAGAGATGTAAAGTTGCAGTTGGGAGATAAAGTTACATTGTGAGATATAAAAGTACAATTGGGAGATAAAGTCACAATTAACTTTTTGTTTTTTATTCTGATGCAGAAATTAGCATCAAAATGATGGTGAGTAAATAATGACAATTTCATTCTGGTTGAATTATTCATTTTAAGGCACATTATTATAAATACATTATTATAAATTTAAAAGCATTAAGAGAGCAAGTATTCTGCATTACTGTCCATATATTTGTGCTTTTCAGCTTTTACCTAGTAGACTGGGGTTTGCAAATCTCCAAGACTCGTTGTATGTTGAATACTGTGGATGGGAATAAGGACTGCCAGAGAAATCTCCTCCTGAAATTCAAGAAAAGACAATGAAAAATGTTAGATATGCACTCTAACTCTTCCATCTGAAAGTACATCCTATACTGCGTATGTAGTGTGTATGAGCCTAAAAGGTCCAATTGGGGAGGTGGAAGTGTCGATTTGTGACAGTTTTTCTCCTCCATTGCTTCAGTGTAGTTTTCCCCTTATCTCCCTCTTTCTTTCTCTCCCTCTTTTCCCTCGTTCTCCCTTTCCCCGGGGAACACTTTCCCTTTGCTGGCTGTCACAAATCAGAAGCCCCAGCTCTCTCTCTCTCTCTCTCTCTCTCTTTTCCTCCATCTCTCGCTCTGTCGGTTCTGCCTGGCTGGTTTTGTGCCCCCCTCCCCTGTGTGTCAGCCCCCTGCTGAAAGAGAGAAAGCAACAGAACGGAGGAAAAGGAGAGGAGAAATAAGCGATACACTGTGGGATAAAGTGCAGGAAGAGGATCGAGGAGATATACGGAAAAATGAAAAAGCACTACTAATCAATTTTCCATAAAAGTGAAAGCTATAAATTCTGAGAGCTGTAAATAAGCACTTGAAGCAGTTCAACCTATAAATATCATCTTTCTTTGTACTTTTATATCATTACATTAAAAAATGAGCATACTCAAAGGAACTGTTTAAATACAAGCTGTTTAAAATGCTGACTTTTTTTTACTATGAGGTAGAAATTGGCTTCCATATGATACATAAATGATGACAGAATTTTTGTTGTGTTTACACCTTTAAAGCACATTATTTCAAGGCAACTGAGAGAACAAGTTTTCATAATTTTGTATTTATTACACCTAACCACAACTGAAGTGAACTTAATTTGAAAACTTTTTATTTAAAGCAACAACACAATATGAGTTGTTCCTTAAAATAGCGTGCAGGTTATATAGCAAAAGCTAATCTTATCTCATTTAAGAGAATGTAAGTATTGTTCGTACTGATTGTATTGATTATTTGTACAGAGAATGAAGGAAAAAGTCAAAGAAATAGAAAAAGTGAAGATTTCTCAGCAAGCAACAAATGTAATCACAAAACTGCATGAGAGTAATACAACACATGGTTTCCAGGTTTCTAGCAATAATTGGATGGTTCACACTAAAAGCACAATATGGAACAATAACAGCAATTCAAAGCATACAGTATATGATATGATATTTTTTGACCAGTCTAATGCATTAATGCTGAAGAAGTGGCAGTATAGAAATATGTGTAAAAAACATCCAGATTCCACAAAAATATTAAGCAGTACAGCTGTTTTCAACAAGAAATACTTGGAATAATGGAGACTGGAGTAATGGCAGCTGAAAATTCAGCTTTGCCATCACAGGATTAAATTGCATTTTTAAATAAATTTAATTAGGAACTGTTATTTAAAACTTTAATAATATTTCTCAACATTACTGTTTTTACTGTATTTTTGATCAAATAATAAGAGTCTTTCAAAACATAAAAAACCATGTTAACCCAAACCTTTTGAACAGTATGTGGCATTTATCACTTTAACTTTGTGTTGTCAAATTAAAACTTAACTTTATATTTTATGTAATTTTATATTATTTCATAAACAGTACATAATGGATATAAAAATTCATGCGCACTATATATTATATAAAATAATACAGATACATTAATGCTTTAATGTAATAAATATTATGATTCATTAAATATTTACTGTCAGAGTAAAGCTTTAAGTGTTTTTCATTTTTATATTTTATGCTGAATTTAATAAATTCCCATGCATCATAATAAACACAGATAATTGAAAAAGGGCAATAGTAGAAGGTAAATGAAGTAGGATAATCTAAAGTGCATGTCTGGAGCTTTGCTCCTACCCTTAACCTTCAGCATGCTTTTAGATGGGATCGTTGGCATGGTTACCTCCCCTCCGTCAACTCTGCGCCACAGCGACTACCGCATGTCAGGTTGTTTTGGGAAGATGCTGGTGAAAGTGCGGGGGATGACTTATGGATGGAGAAGAAAAGAGGGATGGGGTCTCCCCAGTGAGAGAGATGGGTTGCAAGGTCATAAATGCTTGTCAAAAGTGGGGGAAACATGGGGGATTCAGTTGGAGGGAAATACGAGACAAGGTTACGGATCTTGCTCTGAAGAGAGGGGACCCGACAAGACCCTATGAGTCACGGTGGCAACCGGGGAGAGCATCGACAGAGACACCAGCGTGACAGACTGGAGACACGACAAGAGACATGTTGTTGTTGTTGTTTTGGCTTGGGTTTGTTTTGCTGTGTTCAAGGGAGTTGATACAAGGGTTGGTGAACAGTCCTTCATCCCACAGTTCTTGCTTTTTTATACCACTCTATTTGTCTTGTCACACTAGTTTCCACTTGTATCCACTTCTGTTACCTTGCACTTGACACTGAAGCTAAGCAAGCAAATCCCTCCTTCAAGTTTTGCTTTTTTCATCTTAGTTATAATTTTTCTAGTTGGTAAACCACATTTAACAAGAATAGTAGTTGATTAAAGTAAGGAAAGTCTGTAAAAAAAAAATAAAAAAAAATAGCCCAGTGTAATGTTAATATAAAGCTATTTTTCAATTTGATTTTTCATAGGGGTTTTCTGGATATTTTAAATCACACATTTCATTGTGTTGTATTTTAGGGTTATATAAAATATATTACCAGTATATTTTCCATTTTTCTATGTTTCACACAAGTTGTGAAAAATCAAGATGAATAAAAATGCAATATGAAATACAATCCATGTACTTTCTTTTCTGAGGTAAATATATCTGTTGCGCTCATCGCAACAAAAAGTTATCACATTCATCTGTCAGCTGTTTTGGTCCAGAGATATAACTTATTAAAGCATTTTTAATGTTGCAATTAAGATTTAAACCATCATTTAGCAGCCAATGCTACATAATAATAATACTTTTTTTTTTAAATGCCGATATCCACTATCTGATAACCAGATTGTGGATCCATATACTGTATATTCTAATTTTTTGTGTATTGTGAATCATGTTGTGCATCGTCTTGTTTCAGAAATGCATTCTAATAAACATAAAAAAAAAATCAACTCCAATTATAAAACATCTGTTAGTCCAAAAATTTTACTAATCACTTGATAACTAACCACATATTTCAAGACACTGAAATAATGTAGGGTGTCAGACAAGCTGGACCACAATTCCTACTTTTTTCAAGCCTCTACTACTATTTAGCAGTGACCCTAAATAATATGACATTAAACCAAAAATATGATTCATAACTGTCAAATGTGACAGACAAGCACAAAAAAACAAGTAGCCCTTAACCAAGGTTGCCAGGTTTCTGTAATAAAACTAGCTCAATGACCCTATCCCAAATATCAAAACTCAAAATATGCGACTCCCATACCTAAAATACATTTTTAACAGTCACTGTTATGCTTTATACACAATTTCAACTTGAAAATCACTATAGTAGTAATCATAAACACACTCTGTTTTCTTAAATGAGCTCACAGGAACTCAAAGGCTCCCTAAAGATGTTTACTGACAGAATATATTTTTGGAAGATATTTTGGTTAGAATATAAAATTGGTGAAATATGTAAGGAATAATTAATGACAGGCCATTGAATTATTACAATGCAAAGCGGAGTGGCCATTACACCTTGGGTGTACATTATTTTCAAATAATTCAATGGATCGGAGTAAATTATTCCGCTAATACTACAGTTACCACACCTCAAAACATTGTTCAGATGAAGATATTCGTCTGGTTTTTGTTCAGCAGCACCTCTACTAATAGCAAAACTGTAAGTTCATCTGCTTCATGAACAGCACCGTTATTACCTTGTTAGTGAGAAATGTCATGTAGCTTTTAAGTTGCTAAACTAATTTACTGATAAAATAGACCTTGTAACCTTACCCTTAATAGTAAAAATAAATAAAACTTTAGAACTGCTTTTATATTAATAACAAATAGGTAGGTGTTTTTCAGTTAATTTCAAAATTTCAGATGATGTTGGATCAAGAAAAAATGAACATGGAAGTATTGTTTAAGTCACATACTGTATGTATCTAGGTGAACAATGTTCAAAGCCATTTACATGCTATTGTGTTTGTGAATATGAATATCCTAGTGAGAGAATTCATGTGTATTTTTGTGATTCTGAAGTGGCCTGTGGATTAAAAAAAATAGCTAAAAGAAAGGAGGCCAAGGGAGTCTGCAGGAGAATGAATGAATTAGTCAAGGGTCAGTGATGATTCTCATTAAAAACAAATTACTGATGTTGAGAAGGGACAGCTGTGTGACTGGGGTCTAATAGTCCAGCCACTCCTGCTGAAGACTCAAAGCCAGTCCACCGCCCCACACTCTGCCAACCACCCAACACCCCCCACCCTTCCCCATCCCATAACCCCCTGGGAGTGCTGTCAACCTGGCAGATGGGGGGAGACAGGAAGTGGCAAAGACAAGACCCCCTCCCACTGGGACCTCAACTGAAATAAAGCAGAGGTGAAAAGGGGGTATTGGGAGAGTGACTACAGCAGGACGAGCGGGAGAGGATGAGAGAGAAAGAATGAGGGTGGCACATGTATGAAAATCTGTTATTTTCATCAGCACACCCTTCTTTAGAAATATGCCAAAAAAATCTAAAGAACTCAACCTAGTATGAAAAATCTAAAGAAATCAACCTAGTGTTTGTGTATGTGAAGTTTGTGTAGATGGAGTTAACAATTGACTGACATGCATGTATGCAAGTGAGACTCACCAGGTACCATCCCTGTGAGGGAGGGTGTGGAGTAACTACCCTGCCCAGTTGGAGGAACATGAGGAGGGTAACCAGGGAGCGTGGTGCTGGCCAGGTCGCGACCTGTAAAGATAAAAAGAGCATTTCTAGCATGAATAGGATCAACTCCATCGGGAAGAGTTTATTGATCTGACTTCTCAGTGACTCGTTCCAATCACCACAACCCCTGATGAAGCAATTTCATCTATTATTGTTCCGCAAACTAGGCTTTAACCTTTTTTTATCTGCTTGTTAAGTTGTGACATAATATTTGAGGGTCCAAACCTTCAAGATCTCCAAGATCTCAACAGCATTTTATGTGCACTATTCATTTATAGCACCCATTTAAACTATGCAAAAAAAAAAAAAATACAGTGTTTCAGACACCAATATTTTAACATTTTTTAATAAATAATCACATACCACCAGGGGCATCGCTAGACTTTAGTGAAATAATGCTGTGTCTCAGTCACTATTAATGATAAATTAAAATATTATATCAATGACTGACTAACAATTGAGATTAGACCTGAGACCTGAGAATCATTTTCCTGACAATATTTCAGCATTCATGTCATGTGTGTTTTCTGTCAGTTGTTTAGAATCAGAACTGGCAATTCGCTAATTAATACAGAACGAATCATTGCGAATAAATACAGTTTCCAGCAAAAGTAACCCAGCTAATGATTTTTTGGTTCCCAGAACATTCTGAGAATGGTAATTTCTGGTTTTGATAGTTATTATTATTTAACAGTTTTTTTAAATAATAATACACTTATGACCCATAGTAACAAATTTTCAATTAAAGACTAATGTGATTTAAAAGCTGACAGAAAGCGTTCACATTGCAAAGTGAATGAAGCAAGGATGCTGTAGCTTATTAAATCAGATAAGTGACATCTTATGAGCTTGGTAAACTAGCGACATCCTGTTTAACCATCCCGATTAATACAGCCATCTCACTTTATGTCAGATCACAAATCTGCCTTTGCCCCAGTAATAGGGCCTCTGGTATAATTATGCTCTGATGTATGACAGGATCTGGTAGTCTCTACTGTTAGTGTACAACGTACATGCCCCTGTCTCCCTCAGGCCTGATTCACTAAAGAAAGGGGCATATTCATAGGAACAAACAAGAAAATCAGGTCAGTGAAGTTAAAGTTAAAAAAAATTATCTCTTTAGGCACAGGTAACTGACCCATATGTGACAACAGTCAATACCTTATAAATTGTCAATTAGAGTTCATTAAAAACAAACAAGGATGGATTAATAAGAATATTAATGAGAGATTTAACTTGTCCATTTCACAATGATCATTGGGCAGTTTCTAAATTTAATTCTCTCTCGCTTTATCTCTCCTCTCTCTTTCTCTGTTGTATGGATGTATAACTGTATTAGGCTACATGACATGGCTGTCAGAGTGAATCATCTCTCAGTCTGCACATGCTGCTGATCTGTAGACTGCAGCCCATTCATCATAATAAACACCATCACCCTCAGTTCATCCATCCCCTTCAATACAGCCACCGTTTAAGCCTCCGTAGAGCCTATGAGGGGGAGGGGGGCAAGGAGGGAAACTGAATACTTTATCAGAGATTAAAAAGGGTGATAGAGAAGACGAGAGAAGGTATAAGAGACAGAGGCAAGGTGAAGAATAACTCAGGGATGGAGAAAGAAGAGTGTTACGATTGAAAGAGGGGTAAAGTGTGGAAAGGGAAATTGTTGTGCAACATGACTACTATATGACCTTTGAGTAAACACATTATTCGGCACTTGCAGATTCTATGTTTGCAGGTATAAAGCAAATGAGATGTGAGTGGTCATAACACATATCAGTCAAAAAGTCTCATAAGTATTATAAATAAATACACAGAAAATGGCAAGTGACTGTCTTTGAGTGAGTCAACGGATTTATTCAAAAGTGCTAATTCATTCAGTAAAAACAATGAATGTTGCCATTGTGTCAAACAAGTGATTGAATCATTCACTTAACTTGTGCTGATTCACAAAACATTTTTTATGAATAAAATTCTTCTGCTATTTTTCTTATTATTTTCTAAATTAAAAGTAAAGGTCATTATTTTGTATTCCTAAAAACACTTAAGAATGTTCTTATCGAATGTTCTAAACTAAATTATGTTCTTAAAAATGAATAACCTCTTAAAGTTGGGATAACATACAACTTGTCTTAAATTCTCAACACTAAGATGTTCAATGAATTTTTTGGGTTGTTTGAAATATTAAACATTACAATGCAACACTAGCTACATTTAATACATATTTTTATTTATATATTTATTTATTTATTTTTAAGAAAAAAAAAGAAAAGACAAGTTATCTGATTGTACAGTATGATGGTTCTTGCCAAAGACTTGTTGTATAAAAGCAATGTCCTGCTTTGTCATGCTTTGGCCAAACTGCAGTGATATTGCTTAATATACAAAAAAGGGCATGCTGTCACAAGCATTGGTGCAAGTTGTCACAATGGAACTTACCATTAACAACCAAATATAAGCTTTTCAGCAATATGTTAGCAATGAACAATGCATGAAGGAGCCAAAATGTAAAAAGTAACATACCAAAATATTGATAATTAATGCATGTTTAGCATTTAAAACATATATGTGACCACTTGCTCCAGTGCAAATGTACCTTGCCCGGACCTGACGCAGTAACATACAGAGTCTCACACTCTCTGTTCTGCTGGTTGCCATGTTAGGGAGTTGTCCATGTTAGGTGACAGGAAGATATTAGTGAAGACTGGATATTAATCCACTCTGGGTCAGTGGACAGGGCAACAGCGAGGGACAGAGAGAGATGGACTCTTCAGAGGAAGAACAGACAAGGCCTAGTCCTCAGAGAGACGTTGTCAGAAAAGAGAAGAATGAAAGAGGGTAGACAGGAAAAGATTTTCTTGCTAAAAAAAAAAAAAAAAAAGAGAGATAAAATCATTGGGAAATAATGGTATATGTGTAGTAGAGGGGGCTACTTGTGTCACTTCTCGATCTAATTTCCTTTCCTATAAACTAAACAAGAGATAAAAAAATAGCCAAAAAAAATAATAAAAATAATATTTTTAATATATATTTTTTTCTGCATTCCTGTATGAATGTATCATTTGTAAATTGATAAAAAATTGTTAGTAATCATAAATGTAAATATAAAATGTTCATTTGTGCCAATAGGGGGCGCCATTATGCAAACAAGAGGGACCCGTTCCATAGTCTTTTCACATGATCCATTATGAGGCAAGCTCTGTTTGTAATTCATTCTGGCTTTCTCTCCTTCCACACACACACACATGCACGCAAGCACAAACACACACACACAGTCTAGACATACAGGTTTCGCTCTACCTTGTCAGATGGTCCACAAATCCCAATTCCATGATTCCCTCGTTAGGGCTCCTGTCCAAGCAGCTCTTAATTAGCGCTCCCTTACTCCCAAATGGAGTGAGCCAGTAAGGGAGAGAACGAGACGTGTATATAGTAATTACAGGTCTCCATCCACTCTCTCTGTCCCTTAGGACATAGAGTGTGAATCTGAATCACTGAGCACTGTTTAACAGGTCTGATAACACTCTCATCTCACCTCTGAGCTGCCCACAGCAAGCTGATCCACAATCAGGTGGTTCTAATTCATGTTTAATACAGCTATAATACAGAAGAAGCCTAGCAAATCTCAGACAAAAGTGTCTGCTGTTTAATTCCAGTTCCAACATAGTAATTTCCATTTCTGTGTTTTTTTAATAATTTAAGCCTTACATTTTTTATCCACTAAACAAAGCAAGCTTTTCAGCTTTTTATCTACTAAACAAAGCTTGTTTCTGTCACGGAATAAAAAAAAATACAAAATAAAAAAGGTAATTGTGACTTTTTATTTCACAATTCTGACTTTTTTCTCACAATTGCGAGTTTAGATCTTACAATTCTGTTTTTTTTTCCTCTGAAGTCTGAATTTAAAAAAATAAATAGGTAATTTTCTTATTTTACTCATTTTTTACAACATTATCCCCCGGTTTCACAGACAAGGCTTAAGCCTAGTCCCCGACTAAAATGTAAGTCTGAGCTGTTTTAACTGAAAGAAACTTGTACTGATTGATCTTGAAATATGTCAGTGCCCTTGTTTTGTCTCAAGATGCACACCAGTAATGTTTTTTCTAAGGCATGTCTATAAAAATTACTTTAAAATCCTAACTGAACTATGGCCAAGTCCTGGCTTAAGCTAAGCCCTGTCTGTGAAACCAGGCCTTTCTCTCACAATTTGGACTTGGGTCGCTTTGATAAGCAAACATCTGGGAAAACGCCACAGTGAAAGTGAAATTGTGTATGCATGTGCTTTTAACACATAGGTAGTTTGCTTACCAGACACAAGTGGATATGATTGAGGCCCTGCAACAGTGGAACCCAGTTCTGCTCCCGTCTGATTGGCCAAGCTGTTCTTCATCTCCTCCAGTCCGCCAGCCAAAGACGCCATAGCCGAGTAATCAGATGTCTATGGAGAGAGATTTCATTAGATGGCTACAATGAAAGAAAATCAACTTCATGAAATGACTTTGTATGTTAACCCCCATCTTTGTGTTTGTGAATGGCACACAGGTACGTAGTCAACACTAATGAGTAGTGGTGGCGTAGATCCAAGTGATGTATGTGGCCGACCTCAGACTGACCTCGCTTGTGTGCTTTCATGACCAATTATTTACAATGATCTCTGTCCCGCCCCACACCCACAGTGATTCATCTCCATTGGCGGTAATGGGGTTTGTCACTCAGGTGTGGATGTGGTTTGATGGCAGAGTTTGGGAAGTGGATGTCGCTTCTGTTTTAGTCCAGGAGGAGGTTATTAATAACCCTGATTAGGAGTGAATTAAACCCCAACAAAATCCTGATGGTACACCTGCCCCTGCTGTTACCGTAGAGTTACGTCATTACAAGCTATTACCATCCACTTTAACATTCCTGTAAATAAATGCTAAGCTTGTCCTCTTTTACTGGGAATACAAATTCTCTCCGTCCACTCAGAATGGGTTCCATTGAAATAAAAAACTACTAGAACCACATAATTTGATTTTAGGAAGAATTTTGTGGATTTCAGTCTATGTCTGTCTATCTATATTTGTACTCCTAAAAGTTACACATTTACAATTTGCAGTCACTCACTGAATCTGTCAAAGTGATTCTTTAATGAACCACAATTCATTGCTTTCATCATAAAAAGCACTTGTTCAGCTTTTAAATCTGCATAATTACTAATTAGTTGTCCATATGACGTTCTGTATTTAAAGATATGAAAGACACTCTCAGACTCACTGATTTTTGTTATAATAAACTGTATTTAAATGTAAAACAAACAAACAAAAAATTAAACACTCAATGACATCAAAATTACAGAGGCCACATATATACACTAATGCAGAAGTTCTCAAACTGATGTATTGTGACATACATCAAAATATAAATATCAAAATATAAATAAATAATATATAAATAAATAAAATGAAAAATAAAAAGGTAACATTTACATATTCTGACATTATTAATATTTCATTGTTGCCTTTACTATGCATAAAACTGTAAAAAAGTGCAAAAGTACTCTAACACTGGGAATAAAATATGCAGTACCAGCTTAATACAACCTAAATATGTCTGATTGTTGATAACTGAATAATTTCCTTTGGTGTTTTAATGTATGCACAATATACACTAATTAATTTTTACTGTACTATATGCTCAAAAAGCAAATTGCAGTTCCCTGTTGTGATATGCGTTCAAAGCTTGTGGTATTTTTTTTAGTTTCTTGAGCACCAAATCAGAAAATTAGAATGATTTCTTAAGAATTAATAACTGAGAATGTAATAATATCTCACAATATTACTGTTTTTACTGTATTTTTGATCAAATAAATGCAACCTTGGTGAGCATAAGAGATTTCTTCTTTCAAAAACATTTAAAAAATCTTACCAACCACCTTTGAACAATAGTAAAACTAAAGTCTTTTATCTATCTATCTATCTATCTATCTATCTATCTATCTATCTATCTATCTATTGCACACATCCCATTTAAACCGCAAGAAAATGTCTCAGGTTTCGCATGTAACCATGGTTCCCCGAAGGGAACGAGACGCTGCGTCAAAACGCTTTGGGAACGCCTTCAGCGTGACCGCGCTCTGAACCACGTGTGTAATCTGTCCAATGGATGGGCGAGAAGTCACGGGCAGGTGACACAATCAACCAGGAAGCTTAAAAGCACGTGCGGTGGAACCATCAGAGGACTCATAGGCAATGCAAATGGCATCCACAATCCACCGACTGAGGGTCTGCTTAGAAGCAGGCAGACCCCTCTTAGGGGGACCATAGCATACCGGCAGTTGGTCCGCCTTCTTCACAGGGCAGCTCTGTGGACATATGTGTCCAGTGCTCACACCAGACATACAATTAAGCTTCTGCTGGTAGGGCTCCCTGAAGGGAGGAGGACAGAAGGCCTGGAGTACGGCAGGTCGTGGTGTAGAGGAGGGGACCTTAGGGACATACCCCGCTCGAGGGTAGAGGAAAGCTTTGACCAGTCGAGATAGGAAGGGGCCACTGAGAGGGCCTGCAGATCCCCAACTCTCTTAAGAGAAGATATCACCAGAAGAAAGGTAGTCTTCAAAGTGAGAAGGCGATCAGAGATCTCCTCAATAGGCTCAAATGGAGGCCTACAGAGAGCTCCTAGCACCATAGCCAGGTCCCACGGGGGGACACGGGATCGTACTGGAGGCCTCAGCCTCAGTGCACCGCGGAGGAAACGTGTCGAGAGGGGCGTGGTAGGCTGATAAAGCCACCACGTAGACCTTCAGGGTGGAGTGGGTTAAGCCTGCGGAGAAACGGGCCTGCAAGAACTCCAGAACTGTACCAATCGGGCAGTTGACTGGGTTGAGCTGGCGGTCTCCGCACCATGAAGCGAAAAGCTTCCACTTCAGGGCGTACAGTTTCCTCGTAGAGGGAGCTCTGGATTGGAGGATGGTCTCAACAACCTCGGTTGAGAGACCGGAAGCTATGAGCTGTGCCCCCTCAGCGGCCACACCCACAGCTTCCACAGCTCCGGGTGAGGGTTGACGATAGTGCTCCCCGACTGTGAGAGGAGATCCCTCCTGACGGGAATCTCCCATGGAGAGCCGTCAAGGAGAGAAATCAGGTCCATGAACCATACTCAGACCGGCCAGAAAGGGACTACTAGCAACAGACGGACCCCGTCCCGGCGCACTCTCGCCAGAACTCCCGGGAGCAGAGCGATCGGGGGAAAGGCGTACAGACAAAGCCTCGGCCAAGTCTGTACCATAGCATCCAGCCCCAGTGGAGCTGGATGAGTCAGAGATTATCAGAGGGGACAGTGCGATGTCTCCTGAGTCGCAAAGAGGTCCACCTGAGCCTGGCCAAACACTCTCCATATCTGCCTCACCACTTCGGGGTGAAGCATCCATTCTCCGGGCCTCGGACCCTGCCTCGACAGGACGTCTGCTCCCACATTGAGATACCCAGGAATGTAGACGGCTCTCAGCGAGAGGAGTCTGTTCTGGGACCACACAAGAATCCGGTGCGCCAGCTTGTACAAGGGGTATGAACAGTGCCGGCCCGTCCAACAGGCGGTGCAGGCGGTACAGGCGGTCGCCTGGGGCCCCGCCTTAAGGGGAGGGCCCCGCGGCCGGGAGATTGTCAATTAAATTTCTAGTTAGGCTTGTTCGAGATGCATCTGCGCTACGCAGACCGATCTGCGTATGAAATCAAAGACATCAGATTGGAGAGCAGACGACTCTTATATGCTTTTGAATCGCTCTCATGGTACTTGTCAAAACAGAGATCGGTCTGCGCAGTGCTGCTTTGAGCTGAACTCACCTTATACGGATGATGCATGTTCTGTACAGTGCGACGTGTCAAACGCACGAAAAAATCAGTCTGTGTGATCTGTAAATTTACCACAGTAGCACTCGTGCATGGGGTCTACATGGGTTTGAGCCTATTTTCAAACCTGTTGTCCAACAAAGAGAACATTTAATGACATGTTTTTGCTCCAAATTAATTTCATAACATCAGTCGATTGTTTGAATTAAATTCCTTTTGTGAGATTACGTGGTTTCATATCACAGAACGGAGCAAAATCTTTATTTTTTATTTTTTTGAGTATTCGATACAGTGATAAATTCTATGTTGATTAGCATTGCATTACTTAATTTATATAAAAATACCCGAGATGGCTTGAAGAACACAGATAAACCATTTAGTCGCAATCGTATGTTTATTGTCTACGTATCTCAGCAGTTAAAACATGCCTACTTGCCTTTAATTCAGCTATGCCATAGTATGCCTTTGTCCATATTAGGGATTTCCTGGAATGTCCTATGATTTACCACTTCTATAAGTTTTTCACTTATGGATTTACTGCGCGAGAGCGCCCTCCAGCTACCAGAATGGAACAGACATTGCATTACATGTGTGCACTCACTAATGCTCTCAACACCTGATTTGGGGTAAAAATAGGAAAAATCTTCTAAATTTTTCTTCAGTGTAGAGGAGTTTTTTTCTCTCTCTTTCAGTGGATGCATAAGATTTCCTGATAAAAATTAAGAAATTACTGTCAAAGATTTTTATTCACAATTTATTTTATAATAAATCCTTAGACATTTATATTTATAGGCCTCCTGCATTTTAACAGGTAGCCTAATGCTGCAGTTTTCTGTGAAATAAACTGATAATAATCATTATCAATAATTATTATTCAGTTTAATGGTTTTATTTAGTAATAACAATAATCTTTTTTTTTTTTGTAGTCATATTGATATATAAAAACAAAATTTTTGGCTAAATTGTGCAGCCCTACAATCATGCACAACAAACTCTGTGTTCTTTATCATTTTTAGCAAAGAAAAGTTTTGTCTGAAAACATTTCTTGTTACGGTTCAGATTTTGTGTCCAGATTTTGGAATTCATTGGCTATTGCCTCTCAGAATAGCTCACTTGCACTCCTATACACACACACACACACACACACACACACACACACATATATATATATATATATATATATATATATATATATATATATTTTTTTTTTTTTTTTTTTTTTTTTAATCTGTTTTTAATATTTTTACATGTGTATGTTGAATGTGTTGCACTTAATGCACATTTATGCTTAAATATTTAAATTTTCATTTTATGTGCTTTCTCTTAACTCTTCAAATTGCTATGACAGTTTTTACACTAGTGGGGCCCATTTTCATTATTCTGCCTAGGGCCCCACAACCCTACGGGCCGGCACTGGGCGCGAACGCAAACCTCCCTGGTGGTTGACGTAAGAGACCACCGCTGTGTTGTCGGTGCGCACCAACAAATGGCGATCTCTTAGGTCTGGGAGAAAGTGTTTCAGTGCTCGAAACATGGCCAACATCTCCAGGCAGTTGATGTGCCATGTGAGATGGCGGCCGCTCCACAGACTGCGGGCAGGGTGGCCACTCATGACCGCTCCCCAACCGGTGAGGGATGCGTCCGTCGCTAACGTTACGCGGCGACAAGGAGCTCCCAGCACTGGGCCTGAGAACCAAGGTTGTCTCCACATGTCTAAGACACGTAGGCATTGCCACGTGACCTTGATCATGCGAAGCAGGTTTCCCCTCGGGGAGAACCCCTTGGTCTTGAACCACCACTGTAGGGGTCTCATGTACAGCAGGCCAAGAGGTATCACGTTGGACGCAGCTGCCATCAGACCCAGCAGTCTCTGAAACTGCCTGACAGTGAGTGACCGGCCTTGTCTCACTCTCTTGACTGATGTGAGGATCGACTCGATCCGAGCAGAGGACACACGTGCCTGCATCATGGTCGAATCCCACACCACGCCCAGATAAGTGGTTCTCTGTACTGGAGAAAGCACACTTTTCTTGGCATTTAGTCTTAACCCCAGCTCTTTCATGTGGGCGAGAATGACATCTCGATGTCGAATTGCCAACTGCTCTGATTGAGCTAGAATCAACCAATCGTCGATATACAGTAGTTCTGTATGCGGATGCCCTGGAGTCACAGAGGAGCCAGAGCAGCATCCACACACTTCGTGAAAGTGCGGGGTGAGAGTGCAAACCCGAAAGGAAGAACCCGGTATTGGTATGCTTTGCCCCCAAAAGCAAACCTCAGGAACTTCCTGTGAGTGGGAAGGATGGATACATGGAAGTATGCGTCTTTAAGATCGATCGTGATAAACCAGTCCTCGGACCTGATCTGAGACACGCCTGTCTGAGTGTGAGCATCTTGAACTTCAGTCGCATTACTGATCAGTTCAACTGACGCAGATCTTAAATGGGGTGCAACCCTCCATCCTTCTTTGGAACTATGAAGTACCGGCTGTAGAACCCGGACTCTCTTTCGTGAAGAGGGACCACCTCGATGGCCTCCTTACTCAAGAGAGTGTCTACTTCCTGTTCCATGACCAGAGCCTGCTCGGGCCCACCAGCATGGGAATCACCCCATTGAAGGGCGGTGGCGGAGCGCCGAACAGAATGCGATAGCCTTTTTCTACAGTGCGCAGGACCCATTGAGACACATTTGGCTCAGTTTCCACGCTGCCAAATAGTCTACTAAGGGAACCAGTCTCTCGAGACTGGCCTCGGGTGTACTTAGAGCTGCTAGCTCGGTGCCCTGAAGCAGAGGACCAGCAGGAGACGGCCGAACCAGCTGCTCTAGAGACCCCTGAAGGGGCGGCGACCCTCTCCTAGCTCCGCTACGTTTCCGGATGGAAGTAACTGAGAGAAGTGCTCGCTGGAGACTGCTGCGCCCTGGAACTCTGGCAGGGTTGGCAGACTGATCTCTTGAGGGCACTGAGGAGAGACGGACACCGTGTAATGCGGTGTAACCCACTCTTCCCCAGAGGGGCCTGCCCTAATAAGCCCTGGGCCACGCCTGTCAGGGCTTCTTGGTTGAGGACTTCTTAGACTGAAGGACGGTCCGAAGGCGCAAGCGGGGCGTCCATGAGGAAGACCCCATCTTTCTCCTTCATATCAGATAGGGTCAACCAGAGATGTCTCTCTGCTGCCACCAGCGCTGCCATAGACCTGCCGATGGCACGGGCGGTCTCTTTGGTAGTGCGGAGAGACAAATCAGCGGTTCTGCAGAGCTCAGTGATGTCATCAGATCTGAGCTCCTCTCCCTCATCAAGCTCCTTTAGCAGGTCGGCTTGGTACGCCTGTAACACCGCCATGGTGTGCAGACATGCACCAGTCTGACCTGCAGCGGCGTACCCCTTGCCCACCAGCACTGATGTTGTATGCAGCGGTTTGGAGGGCAAGGTCGGAGCCTTCAGAGACGACGCCACGCCGGGGGACAGATAGCTCGCGAGCGTCTCTTCCACCAGGGGCATCGCTCTGTATCCGCGCTCATTCAACCCCGCCACATTACTGTAGTAGTCAGAGGCGGAGATGAAGAGGCGAGCCGAGAAAGGTCTAGCCCACGATCTCGACACCTCGGTGTGGAGGTCAGGGAAGAACGGCAGGCTCCGGTGTGGAGGTTGCGGCTTAATTCGCAGAAAGTCGAGTTTGCTTTTCTGCGGTTCAGCCTGTTTCTCGGCGGGCCATTCGATGTTCAACTTGGCCACAGCACGAGTAACCACCTCCACTAGCAACTCATATTGGGGCAATTGAGGGTGTGAATCCTCGTCGACGCTCACCACATCAACCTCCTTGGAGGAAGACAGGCGAAGTGTCGAGCTGCTCTCGCTCCCAAGCAGACCACACACAGACTGTGTGTATCCCCAGCAGTGATGTAGAGTTTGTAGGGAGGAACACACAGCCTGTAGTGCGATTTGCTCTCGCCCAAGTGCTTAGTTTTTGATGCACTTTTAGACATTGTGGAGCTTATTGTGATGCTATTTTTTTTTGGACAGACAACACTAAATAAGACTCACAACAGATAATTTCGACAGACACACACACAGAGCGCTTGCTGAATGACAGAAAGCTGATGCCGGTTCCACTGCACGTACTTTTAAGCTTCCTGGTCGATTACGTCACCCACCCGTGACGTCTCGCCCATCCATTGGACAGATTACACACGTAGTTCAGAGCGCGGTCATGCTGAAGGCATTCCCAAAGCATCTCGATGCAGCTCAAGTTCCTGAAGGGGAACTGAATTATTTGTTTGTTTGTTTGTATGTAGTTAGCCCAGATTATTGAGAGAGGGAGGTTCGTCTAAAGTACTAAAAGAATTGTGAATAAAACTGTAATTTTAGATACTAAAATTACAACTGAAAAACCACAACCTTTAAATCCCTATCTAATACACAGGGTAAGCAGGGTGTTTGTGTATGAATGTATGTGTGTATCCCAATGACCCCTTAAACACCTCAGTGCTCATCACCACAGCGAGGGCAGTAGACTGTGACCTTACCAATCACAGCTCACACCGTCCACTTCCCCTCTCTCTCTCTCTCTGTCTCTCTCTGTCTCTCTCTCTCTCTCTCTCTCTCTCTCTCTCTCTCTCTCTCTCTCTCTCTCCGACCCTGACTCTTTTCCACTGTCTGTTTCAGTCATTCAGTCTGAGATAGGCATTTCCTCTCTATTTATGTGGTTCGCACCCGCCCCCTCATCATGTGTGTATGTAGATGGGGAGGTTAGCGCTAGTAATTGGGGATTATGAAGTTTGGCCCTGCCTCTGACAGCAGCCTAGTGAAGATGGATGATTCTCATTTTAGCCTGTAAATGTTGTCAATTCTGAAGCTACGCAACCCATCAGCGACCATGATGCACACACACATTTCACATATAGACGCGGCACACACTCACACACACCACAGCTGGGGCAAAGATTGGAGAGAAGCCAGACACTGAGAGAGAGAAAAAAATGTGTAAAGGAATGGGGTTTGTAAAATAAATTGAGATGAAACGAAGAAAAAAAGAGTAAAAGAGAAAACAACAACAACAAAAAAAAGACTTTTATTGATTTTGACTAAATAACAAGCACGTAGCCTATCTGAAACTCACTGGAATTCCATTTTAACTGTATTCCTTGCACTCTCGATTTCTCTCTGGGGTCACAGTTTTCTCGGGGGTCATTTTTGACACAGCCCCTCTGTAATGGCTCTCCTCTCCGCTCACATCAATAACAGATGAGGCCCCTAATCGCACGACACCAAAATAATTTCACCCCAACCCGCAGCCGCATTTACATAATAGTATTTTCTCTCAGACGCTCTTTCTCTCTTCCATTCCCTCTATCTCCCTTCCTCTATTTTTTCCTCAGCTTGTACGTTTTGTCTCTTAGAAGAGCCTGTAAACTGCACTATGTGTGTGTGGGACTGAGAAAGAGTGATGGGGGAGGTATTTAGCAGTGCATGCAATATTAAATGAGCCTGACTGGCAGGGAGGCATTTATTGGTGAGCTTCTCTGAAGCAGAGAGTCGTGGCTCTCAGCATGTGTAATACACACTCACAATTCTAAATGCTTTATTTGAGACCACGTTGCTCTGTACTTTTTTTTTTTTGTTGTTGTTATTTTTTTGGTGAAATCTAATATATGTAGAGGGCATATTTTCACACAAAAATTAAGATTCTGTCATCACTTACCCTCATTCCAAACCTGTATGACTTCCTTTCTTTATGCCGAACACAAAAGAAGACATTTTGAAGAATGTTTCAGCTGTTTTTGTCCATAAAATGAAAGTTGGGGTAAAATAGAATTACATTAAATAAAATATCACACACACACACACAAACATATCTTCTTTTATGTTTTGCAGAAGAAAAAGTCATACAGGTAAATGATGATAGTTTTCAATTTTAGGTGAACTTTCCCTTTAAGCAATGTGTTGACAGCACTGTTACGAGAAAAAAGTGTAATTTTAAGTAACAAATATGATATAAAAAATGTTTAAATTTTTTTTAATTACAGTAAAAATAGTACAGGAAATTATAAGGGGAACAGGACCAGGACCATGCAAGTGAGACATAAGTAAATAACAGAATACATTTTGGCTCAACTGTATAAATGAAATATGTTATGCAAGTTATACAAACTTTTACTACAGCTCTCTCTCTCTCGCTCTTTCTTTTACAGTAGAAAGAGTATGGGAAATTATATTGGGAGAACAGGACCAGGACAATGCAGGCTGCAACAGCCTGCGCCAGTGTAAACCCTCTTTTGCCATTAAAAAAATAATAATAATAATGTCAGGATTTACTAAAGACGTGCAGTGAAAAAAAAAAAAAAAAAATTCACGCAATGTTTTGCGATAGTCAATTTTCTGGTATTTATTGCAGTCACAGGCTAATTTGCCCTGTCTAGTAAATCTGGCCCAAAGTGTCAAAAATTATATCACATTGCTTTTAGAATGCTTTGCGACACTTTCAAAGTGAAATGTCCAGTGAGTGGCACTAAAAACATGTTCAATTTTATCCAAAACTGATGAATGTGAATTTGGCAACATTTTATTTGCACTGGTTATTGTACGTATTGTGGAATTTCGAAAATGAAATGTCCAGTGAGTGTCATTAAAAGGTTAATGTTCTGTCACACTTGAAAATAAAGTACCACCTGCACTAAATCATACCCTAAACCTTACCAATAATGTAAACAAAAACAAATGTTAGATAAAATTGCATCTGCTGAAGCAACAATGCAATTTAGCTTGCTTCTACAAGTCTTTGAGCTCTTTTATCGTAACTTGTGTTTCATGGGACTTGTACCCAAGTGTTATGAATCTCAAGCAATGCTGTACCAGGTGAGCTACTGAGCAAGTTTACTATGTCAGAAATGCCAGACTATGGAGCCGGCTATATGATGCAAACATCACACTGTATTAGTTTACATATCTTGCACTATGGTAAAAGTGTTTGGAGGTCATAACATAGTATTGTTCAAGCAACCGCACGAAAATAAGTCTTTATTAATTGATAATCTGCCCCGAAATCATTATTTTTGTGAAAAGTTTTTAATGTCTTACTACCACTAGTGTTCTTTTCAGCTGGTAACTGCAGTGAATTGTATTTATATGTACGTAATTTTTTTTAAATGCTTTAGTCAAAGAAGCATACATTTTTGCTCTGAACTCTATATTAATATTTACCTCTGCAGTTCATATTTAAAAAACATATTCACTTTATGAATTTCCCTGGAAAGTGCCTTTATCACTCTCTCTCTCTCTCTCTCTCTCTCTCTCTTGGTCTGGTTGAGTAATTAGTTCAGTGTAAGGGTTGTTGGGCTGTTGATGTATCTCTGGCATAATGCAAGGAGATGGAAAGAGGAAAATTCAAATGAAATGACGAGCGTGCGCTGTTTTATATGCTCCCCCTTGAAGTGCAGGACACTAATTAATAGATCTGCCAGTGCTTAATGGTCCTTCTAGCACCACAAACTGAGAGATGGAGAGAGCAAATGAGAGGAGAAGTGGAAAGAAATGTAAAAGAGGCGGAGAAAGGACGCAGGAGGGGAGGATGAAAGATGAAAAAAGAAATTTCATCACTATCTAATAGATACAGCTTGACGGTAAATTTATGGGTGGAGAGAAAAGAGATACATTTACATTTTATGTTTACCATCATAGCAGATGCTTTTTTTTTTTTTGACTTTGCAAAGTTTCTGTGCAGGTAAGGTATAATTGCATTATTTTTATTTTTTCCATTCTAATTAAAAAAGGCATTTATTTATTTTCTTGATTTGTATGTAAGACTTCTATACATAAAGATTTCTGATCTTCATGGCACTTGATCAGCCATCATATAATCCTCACCTCTCCCCACCACAGAGGCAAATGGGCACTCATATTAGGGTATAGCTGTTTGAACCAATCACCTGAGCCGTAAATATCATGTGACATGCTATTGGACCTATTGTAAATACAAGTTTCCTAGTCGAAAAAGAGACATTCTTGAAATCATATTTGCAACATCACACCTAACAGGAGTACTCATTCCATTCACTATTTTTAGTTTACTTTTACATCCATATTGTGTTTATTATTGCGCCATTTAACTATTCTAACTTAAACTTTCCAACTTGTAGATTTGAAATAAAGATTTTACAAAAGCTTAGTGGTGGTGACAGAAGTCATGCAATGATTTGTAGTTCATTTATAGCCTAACTTTACCTTTTTAGTTCAGCCGATTGTTTTTGAGTTTCAGAATTCATAAAAGTTGCGTTCATTTGTCAAGATTAACTTGATGAACAAAACATGTCAAATGAAATTTTGTTGGTCACAGAGTTTATTTTCTGCAATAATCCAAAGGCCAATGGGAAAATCCTGCTTTTGTCGAAGGAACCAGAGCTATGCTAACAGGTTGGCCTACAAGAATATGTCATCCCTGGAGATTTTATCTTTCCAAATTATATTGCTACTTCTAAATAGCCTAAAGATGATTTGTGCAACCACGAGAAGTTAGAAAGTTACAGAAGTTCAGAATGAGACTTGTTTTGACTTTGAATGTTACAGTGCATTTTCATAGTACAAACTCTTTTATTTTAAAAGAGCAGGGAAATGTTAAATTTCATGATATAACATTTAAAAATGAGAGGTGCTGCATGAAGAGATTAATGGGGAATAAAAAGTATCGATTTCACTGGTGTAATTTAAGAAAAACAGCTTGATTTGATATTAAATAGTAGTCATTTATTTTGATGTTACTACATAAAGCACACTTTTAGGTTATCTGAAAAAATTAATGATATAATCACACCATAGTTTTTATACATAATTATACCTGGCCTTATGTACCCTAATCTAATCAGCAACTACAGAGGAAAGAACAAAATCAAGTCCCAAGTTCATTTCATGCCCCTAGGAGACACAAACACACTCAAACAGAGTCAAGCTCTCCATCATTTCTCTCTCCTTCAGCAGCACTCACACTGTCAGTGGGAGGAAAACAACCCGTCAGTCAATCACACAAGACCACTTAGCATATACCTCTCTCGCACACTCTCGTTTCTGAAAAAGAGACAGCTCAAAATTCCCGGTTCTCAATTTGTCTGATCGTTTGTGCCACAACAATCCTGACTCACACACACCCAAGGGATGTGGATTGACCCTAAGGTTAATGCCCTGCTCAGTAGCCTTTGACCTTGCCAGCCTCAGGGCTCAGTGGTAAAATGGACAGAGGAATTATGGGGTCTTTCAGACAAGTCTATAGAACTCTGACACTGGCCTTGTATGTGTGCCTGAATGAATGTGGGGGTGATAGCATTTGACTTTTGAGTGACATCTGTAACTGCCTATTCTTGTGATCAATTTTTATGCATCACATGATTGTCTGTATGTGCATACAGCTGTACTTTTGCATCCTATCTGTTATGTGTCAGCATGTCTAGCCATACTGCAATCATTTACAAGTACTGCAAACACAAACATAGCTTTGACCAGAATGGAATCAAAGACTAGAATGAGGCAAAGACATTATTTGACCAGAATGAAGGCCTATTTTTAGGGATTTTTCCCCAAAAAAATGGTAAAATGTGTTAGTCTAAAAATCTATTCACAATTTCGCCAATCCAGTCGAGATACATTTTTCACAGATCATTTGCTTTAAACTCAAAATGTGGACATTATGTACCCTCCCTTACATCACACTAAACTAAACTTACTTTTTCACTAAGCGTTCCAGGACTGCCACTTGCGGCATCATCATGTATTAATAATGATTTCTGATATGGTCACTTGGACATATAAACATCATGCCATGTGGATAACTTTTGCAAACTAACGAACAAGTGTTTGCTGCTTAACCCTAAACCTCTACGCAGTGCTGAGACTTAACCTCAGCCAAAAACTCTATAGAGGGGACATCAGCACCAGCAGGGTCAAAGCCCCAGCATTAGCTCAGAGAGGTGAAAGTTCAGCGTTAGCTTCAGTGTGGGGGTGCATAGGTCAACAGCAGGGTTGGGACAGGGTCAAGCAAAACTGGCAGCCAGGAAAGGGCAAGCGTGAGCTTAAAGAGGAGGTGCACACAACCACCGTGGCAGGATACACACCCCTACCCCCCCAGCCCTTACCTGGGCGGGCTTGTAGATGCTGCTGTCAGGGATGGGGTAAATGTCAGGATATGGCTGTCGATCAAAGACATGGTCCAATACCTCGAGCTGCTGCGGTGTAAAGAGCTCTCCTCGCATCTGCTTCCGCAGGAAGTCCCGCCCTGAGTGGGCGTGGCCATTCATCAAAGGAGAATCCTGTAGAGCTGGAGAGAGTCAAAACAGATTTCATGAAAAAACAGTTAAGTACAATGTAGCATTTACAAAAGTGGGGCATTTAAGAATAAGACGCACAAACTTGAGTTTTAGATGTAGCAAAAAATAACTGTAAACCAACTTTACTGTTACAGAAACGTAAAGCTACATTTTTCAGGCAAAAAAAGGTTCTTTATCTGATGTCAGTAGTGTAGCGATGTTTATAAAACGGATAGTTCCGGTCCTTGATTCTTGAGCCATGTTCGAAGCCGTTGTAAATTACACTACAAACCTACACCTTTGTTTACTTTGTGTGTTGCTTGGCAGCCACTTTGTTGCAACCACAACTGTTTCTGAGGAACTACATTGTTTGGTGGAAGAATATTGTTTTTATTAATATCATTACACTTTATTTGCTGTTTTATTTTGTGAAACCTTACTACATATATGGAATAACCGTTTTATAAAAGCAATAAAGTGAAGCCGTGCTTTACAGTGAATTTAAAACAGCTAAGGGGGTTTTAGGCACTCTGCTTCGCGTCATAACAATGCCCCTTAGCTGTTATAAATTAACTGTAAACCACAGCTTCTTGGGTCTTATTGCTTTAATAAACCACAGCTAACATAGAAGTCACTTTCAAACCAAGTGTGACAAATTCATGTGACCAACTTGAAAATGAGTGTAATTCGCATGGGGAACATTTTGCACCTTCAAGATAAAACTCCTGATTGCATGGATTACAACTGGAATAACTCTTTCGCCCCCAAAATTTTGACAAGAAATGATCAATTAAAAAAAATATTGAGTGTACATAGTTGAATCAATATCTTTTGAGTTTCACAGGAGAAAGAAAGTCATAAAGGTTTGCGACAACATGAGGGTGAGTAAATGGCTTTTTTTCCCTTTTAACAACTGTTGTGTAAAATTAGGTCAAACTAAATCTTAATTGTAACAACTTAGTATTAGTACCTAAAACTTAGTATCTAAAAATCTATAGTGACCAGGGTTCCCACGGGTCCTTAAAAAGTCTTAAATTTAGTCATATCAATTTTAAGGCTATAAAAAGTCTTTTGGTATTTGGTATTAAAATGTTTTTTTGGGGAAGGAAAGACAAGAACTCTGATATAGCTTAATGTGACAAACTTCAAAAGGCTATGATTTCATTGAATAAATATGAGCTCTGCATTTTGCAAAGTCATGTGCTGGCTACTTTGTGTAGAGTGGTTACCGTGGAACCGCTATATTGCTGCTGTTCCGAAAGTGCCACCTGCTGGCAGAGAATGAATTAGCATTTTCAATAAGCCTTTCTTCTGTTTTTGTTCAGAGTTCAGACCTAAGTGAAAATCAACAAATATTTTTATGCAGCAAACATGCAGAGTTGTACATCTCAACCAGTGGATTGATGAAACTAATGCATTATACAAATCTAAACAATTAATACACTAAGAAGAAGAGATATTTACACCGGTCTGTTATTGTGGGGACATTTTCATGCCCCTAAACATGACACGGCACAAAACGAAATGTGATTGGTTGCTTTACTTGTCAGTCATTTGGCCTCTTGGGTGGGCCTTGGCCATTCAAAGTGGTCAAGGTTCCAAGACCTTCTGCCTTTTGACCTTTGTTCTGACTTTTGTTTTTGTGAAACTTGTATCTGAACTGTAAATCTTGCTTTTTACAGTCATTTTACAGTTTAATATTTTACCATAGACATTGCCCTACCCCACTCATATGGTATTAATTTTATTTGTGCAGGTCTTAAAAAGACTTAAATTTGATTTTAAAAATCCTGCAGATACCCTGGCTACATCCAAAATCTCCAATACTCTGAATGTACATTTCAGAATCTCGCCAGAATTAGTTAGTCATTCGGGTACCTACTGTTTTATGAATTTTACCTCTAATTTGGAATACTACTCTTTTTTTGGTCTACTATATAGTAGGGAAGTGGGGATGCGGGGCCTCACTAGAAGAGGTTCTAATGGTTCTAATTACATGCTATAAAAACATAAATAATAATAGTGATTTATTTCTCTTTGTCATTATGATCATAAGGGTAAGTACTTGAACTTTTCTGGAAACTATCATACAGAGACTCAAGCACACATACAGGCACACAAACATAGATTCTTGGACTTGCGTCCTCCTCTCTGAGTGAGTGTTAAGGCAGCGCGTGAGTCAGTTATTACTGGGCTGTTGAGTTTCTGAAGAGACAATTATAAGAGCTGAAAAAGCTACAGCCCTCAAATGATTACAGGGAGAGAAAAAGAGAGAGAGAGGGATGAAAAAAGAAGAATAGAAACGAAAATCCCTGATATAGAGCCAATTCATTTCTTCAAAATGCCTCTGAGAGGTTATTCTAGGGAGTTAGAGTCAGAGGCCAGAGCAATCCCCACAAAACGAGAGAGAGAGAGAGAGAAAGAGAGATATGGAGGGATAGAGGGATAAAATGACAGGCAGACAAAGCAGCTATCCAAACATTCCCTTTTCCTCCTTCATTTGAACACAGAAATCGATCCATTTGAATGTGAATTCAGATCCAGTTTACTGCCATCTGTGGTTATTTAAAAGAAAGATCTTCTTGTCTCCGACTCCTTGATGGCGTGCAGGTCCCATGTGTCTCTAATACACCTCAACGCCAGGACTTACCTCAACAAAGCTTAAATGCTCTCTCTCTCTTTGTCTCTCTCTCTCATACACACACAGAGAACACAGAGAGTGTATGATCTCCAGTGTTTTGACCCTCTTAATCCTAGCGGTCAGTGTGTCTGATAGAATTCAATTGATCAATCATGTCTGTGAGATGGCACCATTTCAGCAGGTTTATTGCTTTCCACTCTTCTCAAAGCCTGTCCACCGACAGCACACACACACACAAAAGATGTCCGAAAGTGTGCATCAGTGCACATATCTTGGTTTAAAAAAAAAGGCCGTTTGTAAACTGCCACACTCTGGTTTGTGTTTGTGTGCATGGTTGTTTATGCATCAGCAGGGGCCAAAACATCTGAGACCGCTAGCGAAAATGCATTCATTTTGCATTTTTCTAATTTAATACAACACTTGTTTTATGACAAATTATATTATTAGCTCAAAAATTTAATTCACATGAAATTCATAATTTCTTTATAATTGGTTTGTCCCCTTTTTCTTTCAAAGACAGCAGTATGAATCACACAAGTGTGATCATGTTGATGTTATTATATTATCCAACATGATTTAAAAATGATCCAAAGAGCTTATTGTGCTCAGCAGAAGAAAATCTTACCTGTTGTACAAAGGAGTTCACACGGTCAATGGTAAATACTGACCTATAGTAAAGCATTTTAATTATATTATATTATATTATATTATATTATATTATATTATATTATATTACAACCCAAATTCTGGAAATGTTGGGATGTTTTTTAAATTTGAATAAAATGAAAACTAAAAGACTTTCAAATCACATGAGCCAATATTTTATTCACAATAGAACATAGATAACATAACAAATGTCTGCCTGCTACAGGTCTCAAAAAAGTTGGCACGGGGGCAACAAAGGGCTGAAAAAGTAAGAAATTTTGAAAAGATTCAGCTGGGAGAACATCTAGCAACTAATTAAGTTAATTGACATTAGGTCTGTAACATAAAAAGAATGTCTTAGAGAGGCAGAGTCTCTCAGAAGTAAAGATGGGCAGAGGCTCTCCAATCTGTGAAAGAGTGCGTAAAAAGATTTTGGAATACTTTAAAAACAATGTTCCTCAACGTCAAATTGCAAAGGCTTTGCAAATCTCATCATCTACAGTGCATAACATCATCAAAAGTTTCAGAGAAACTGGAGAAATCTCTGTGCGTAAGGGACAAGGCCGAAAACCTTTGTTGGATGCCCGTGGTCTTCGGGCCCTCAGACGACACTGCATCACTCATCGGCATGATTCTGTCATTGACATTACTAAATTGGCCCAGGAATACTTTCAGAAACCACTGTCGGTAAACACAATCCGCCGTGCCATCTGCAGATGCCAACTAAAGCTCTATCATGCAAAAAGGAAGCCATATGTGAACATGATCCAGAAGCACCGTCATGTCCTGTGGGCCAAGGCTCATTTAAAATGGACACCGTGTCCTCCGGGCTAAAAAGGAGGGAGACCTTCCAGCGTGTCATCAGCGTTCAGTTCAAAAGCCAGCATCTCTGATGGTATGGGGGTGCATAAGTGCATACGGTATGGGCAGCTTGCATGTTTTAGAAGGCACTATGAATGCTGAAAGGTATATAAAGGTTTTAGAGCAACATATGCTCCCCTCCAGACGACGTCTATTTCAGGGAAGGCCTTGTGTATTTCAGCAGGACAATGCAAAACCACATACTGCAGCTATTACAACAGCATGGCTTCGTAGTAGAAGAGTCCGGGTGCTGAATTGGCCTGCCTGCAGTCCAGATCTTTCACCTATAGAGAACATTTGCCGCATCATTAAATGAAAAATACGTCAAAGATGACCACAAATTCTTCAGCAGCTGGAAACCTATATCAGGCAAGAATGGGACCAAATTCCAACACCAAAACTCCAGAAACTCATAACCTCGATGCCCAGATGTCTTCAAACTGTTTTGAAAAGAAGAGGAGATGCTACACCATGGTAAACATGCCCCATCCCAACTATTTTGAGACCTGTAGCAGGCATCAAATTTGAAATGAGCTCATTTTGTGCATAAAATTGTACAATTTCTCAGTTTAAACATTTGTTATGTTCTCTATGTTCTATTGTGAATAAAATATTGGCTCATGTTATTTGAAAGTCTTTTAGTTTTCATTTTATTCAAATTTAAAAAATGTCCCAACATTTCCGGAATTCGGGTTGTATATTATATTATCCTAAAATTCCTAAATCCTAAAATTTTCTATTTCCTTCCAGGTTTCAGTTAACCAATTTCACAAAATTTCGCAAGCAAAAAAGGCACATTGTCTATTGTCAATAGAGTTGCAGTATATGAAGCACAGCTCACACAGAAGCCACTTTCTAACCGACCAACTTGAACCAACTGCGAAATCTGCATTGAGAAATCTTTCACCCTCAAATTAAACTCCCATTTGCTGGATCCTTATTGAAATGACTAACAGTAAATGTGACCATATCTTGAGAATGTACATTCCCAAAATTCCTAATGTTTCCACTTAAACTACTGCTTCACATGTCCTCAAACATCCATATCCTTCTGGGATCACTTGACCTTACGAAAACAACGAGTGTCAAAACAATGTTATGGACTTTTTTTCCAGTCGTTATTATTACACAGATACGTGTTTATCTGTGACTGTTTGTGTGTGTGTTATGCGTGTAACTGTTTCACAGTGTCAGCCACCGAGTGTGAAATGCAATTTCAGACAGATCTGGAAGCCCACTCAGCCATATCAGAGCAAAAGAGAGACAGAAAGAAGAGAGGTCACCAATAAAGCTATTTTCACCAAATTTAAACAAACACACCATACCAGCATCACGTTTAACCAACCTTCCTCAAGTTTCCAAGCCCCTAAAAAAAAAACCCACACGCACACAAACAGACTCATTGGTCTTAGGTATTCAGTTGGCCGGTGTTTCTCTGGCCTTTTGTCTTTCAGCCTCTGAACCTGCTATAGGGAACCACTCTCTGTAACCAGACACAATACAGCCCAGCTGCATTCAGGGTTAACCCCACTATTCACACACACACACACACAGAAGGAGAACGGAGGAGAGGCATCTTCCTTGCTTCAAAAGCAGAGACAATAGCAACAATGAGATCACCGTTGTGCCCCCTCTGTCTCTTTCCGTCTTCCTCTCTCTTTCTCTCAGGGGTGAGGTTGAAGGTTTTTTGGGGGCAGAGAAAACTGCTCGGTGGATTCCTTGTGCACTTGATACACTTAGAGAGAGAGTGTGTGTGTGTGTGTGTGTGTGTGTGTGTGTGTGTGTATGTATGTATGTATGTATGTGTGTGTGTGTGTGTGTGTGTGTGTGTGTGTGTGTGTGTGTCAACCTTGACAGATCAAAGTATGAGTCTCTGAAAGGGGGATACCAACCTTTAACAAATCCCACTGTTATCATCTATCCCCTATCCTCCCTCTCTCTCTTGCTCCCCCTCTCTTTCACAATCCCCCCACCTTATTAAAAATTTCCTCTATCTTCCATTCAGAATATTCCACAGAATGAACAAGATAAAAATGACTGAAATGAAACTGGACAAGAAGTGAACATATTAAACAGCAGAGAAAACCACATCTGTCCTGATGATGTCCACTGCGGATGCAAACATCTAGGTGTGGTTTGTTAAATTTAACAGATTAACAATAAATTTGTTATCAATATCAATTACATTTTTTTCAGTATTTTTCAGTTTTTTCTTTCATTTCCTTTATGTTTTGAAGTTGTTACCTTAAAGAAAGGTTTCATTATTGTTTCAGGGGGCAAAGAGAACATTGTCCGACCCCTCTGCCCTGTACCACAGGCCTCCTGTCTTTCTTTATTCTATTTCTCCTTTCCTCCACTCCTCCCCTCATCCATTCCTCCTCCGTTCAGAGAGAATGGGCAGACACAATGCTTCTGTTCTAGAGGCCCCACAAGTCAAGTTCTCTCTTTCAGATCACTTCCCCTGGGTCAAAGGGCATCAGTGGGCTTTCCCCAAACACATACACAACACACAAACTAAGCCGTCCAAACCCTCTGTTACTTCCTTTCCTGCCTGTGAGCAGCTGGAAATCATAGTGTCTTGCTTCACTAAACATGCATTTTGTCTCCCTCTCCTTTTTTGAAAGCATTACCACTAAGCATAGAAATTCCTAGTATTACATAGATGCAATTTATTGAAATATATGAAAAATGTCTTTATTTAATTTCTCACTTTCTTAAGACTGGGTTTCGATACAAATTTTCCAATTAGATTAAGATTCACAAGCTCACAGTTTGATTGAAATTCATTTGGGTATATTTCAGTTGTATTTAAAATACATATGAAAGAAATTCTATCTTTGCTAATGATGTAAATTATACAGGGCAATGAGTAACTTGTCTTTTTTTCATTAAAACTATTCATTAAAAGAACTGGCTAACAAGAGTCATTCATTTTCAGGTTTGAGCTACACTGGTTGTGCTGTATATTTTTGATTCACTAAAAAGAACAGACTCAAAAGACTCATCCACTGCAGTAATCAGTGTACACTGGTCACGCTGTATTTTTTTGATTCGCAAAAAAGAATCGGCTTATAATACTTATTCATTGTAGGAGCCAGTCTTCACAGGTTGCACTGTTTGATTTTGATTCACTCAAAAACAGCTCATAAAAGTCATTTGTTGCAGGAACTGGTCTACCCAGGTTGTCCTGTATGTTTTTGATTCACTATAGAACCGACTCATTAGACTGATTTGATTTGAATCAGTGTACACTGGTTGCACTGCATGTTTTTGATTTTCTAAAAAGAACCATTCCATAAGACTCATTCAGTAATTGGTCTATACTGGTCATGCTGTATATTTTTAAATCATTAAAAGTCATAAGACTCATTCATTACAGGAATCTGTCTACACTGGTCATGCTGTATGTTTTTGATTCAGAACTGGCTCATAAGCGTCATTTGTTTCCTGAATTGTTCAATACTGGTTGTGTTGTACAAAGAATGCTCTAATAAGCATCACTCATTGCAGGAATCAGTCTACACTGATCCCACTGTATATTTTTGTTCCCACTGTATGTTTCAGGAATCATTTACACTGATCGTGTATGTTTTTGATTCACTGCTGCACTAGTTGCATATATGTTTTTGTACGCAGGTCGCATCTCAATCAAGATTTCTTGTCTTATTCAGGGTACATGTCTTGTAATTGTTTAACATGCAATACAAATGGAAAACTCACAGTGGCTGTAATTCTGCTGAAGTGGTGCAGAAAACATCCTTTTTTTGTCCATTGTACTCTTTCTTACACTCACGAAATCATGCACAGTCCTTATCGTGCCTTATGCTTTTAAAATTTGCAAGCAGTATTGGCTACTAGCTGCCAAAACTATCGCTCATGTTATTTTATGCCTTCAGCAAACCCATGAGAATGTCCCTTGCTGCGAGCGAACTGACACACTCACATACTGCAAAACATCACAGCACTGACCACCCGCAGTTTCACCATGTCAATTAAACACACAAATTCATTTAGTCGCCCCTCCCTCCCTGCTGGATGTGATGTGTTGCATTAATTAAAGTGGCAGACGTCGGCCTAATTGGAGCTTGGATGAACGTTGATGTTTGTTTGTGTGTGTGTGTGTGTGTGTGTGTGTGTGTGTGTGTGTGTGTGTGTTCTGCTAAGCCAGTAGTTAGCATATCAACTTATGTTTCATTGCATCTATAGTTTATACATGTTGTTAATATTACCTGAAGTATTACTGTATTATATTACATACAGTATACACTGTAAAAACTATAAAAGACTCTAAAAATGTCCTGTCAACCTTTCAACAGCAAGTTCCCTTACTATATACTATAATAGGTCTAACAGGACATTTTAAGTAATTTTACAGTAAAATACTGTTAAATGCACAGACTTTGGAAAAGTCTTTGTAAAATTAAGTCATCATAATTTACAGTAAAAAAAGATTAACTGATATCCCATGCAAGAGAATTTACATTTTGATGGGATTTTGTTTAAACAATTATGCTTCTTGTTAATTTCTGATAACAATTATCTACATTTGAGTTACATTTTATTAATAATGTTTATTACATTGTTTTAGTGTAGTGTGTTACCATGATGGTTTTCATTTGTATTTCATGTAGGGTTGCAAAAAGTTGGACATTTTCCAGTAAGTTTCCGAAACATTCCAGAAATTTTGGAAACTTTCCAGGATTTTTTGGAATCTTCCGGGAATTTTTGGAAAGTTTATGGAAATTTACTGGAAATTTTCCACCCCTTTGCAACCCTAATTTCATGCATAACACTCTGTACACCTTCTGTTTATTACTATATACCTCAGCTTGTGGAAGGGCTGTCTAATTCAACATCGGTCTCTTTTACCTCTTATATTATTATAGTGGCTATCAGTATATTTACAGGCACAAAACAGAGTAGTAAGATCTCATATTAACATTATATCAGTTTTAATTATTAAATTTTTACAGTTTTTTTACAGTAAATTTATGTTCAATCCCTATAACCTTAAAATGTTGCTACCATAAATTTTACAGTAAGGTTCTAGCAACCACAGCTACTACCGTAAATTTCATGTGTTCATTTGATAGTCTATATAGCATCAAATATATATACTGTCAAAACATTTATTCTTTATATTTACATATAATTACATATACATTATTGCTAAAAGTATAGGCACCAACAGTGTTATTTTAGTATCAATTTAATGTATTATTTGTTTTATTACGTTTATTTATATTTTCAGTTTTTACTTTTAGATTTTCGATATATAAATATGAATTTAGTTAAAGTTTTAGTAGTTTTATTGTGTGTTTTTGTCATTTTTAGTGTACTTCGAGGGGTTTTTTGGGGGGGGTCTATTTTTTCCGTTTTAGTTATTTTAGAACATCAAATTAAACTTCAGTGCATCAAATTAAAATGAGAATTGTAGCTGAAAAATTCTGCAAAAGTTCTTTATATTTAATTTTATTGTTTTTAATTTTATTGTTTATTGTTAATGCTTATTTTATTTCAAGCAATTACTTT
The DNA here is from genome assembly GCA_039654775.1 of Spinibarbus caldwelli. NCBI lineage: Eukaryota > Metazoa > Chordata > Actinopteri > Cypriniformes > Cyprinidae > Spinibarbus > Spinibarbus caldwelli. The sequence goes on along the minus strand of CM077224.1, from coordinate 15,498,920 downwards.
TTTATGGTTTTAATTTTAGTTTCAGTTTTAGATTTATCTGAAATAACCCTGGCCAGCAAATAGAAAGGAATCTTCTATTGTTGATGTCTGATACAAGTCATACTGTGTTAGGGTTAGGTTGTATGTGAGTGCATGTGAGTGTATGTGGGTGACATCTGGAGTTCCCTCATGTACTGCAGGGGTCTGCCAAGCAATGGCTTTTTAATAGACACATGTGTGCAAACACACATGCGTGAGCGTCCACATGCACATGCTGTGGCTCCCCTGGATAGAGATGTTTATCTAAGACGTGCCAGCGGTGTCCAATCCCCCTCCTACTCTGATGCATCTGTCAGTGTTCAGCAACTTCCATCTGTGTTCTCTGTGCTTGTGTGCATGTGTGTGAGTGCATTAAAATGATGTTGTGCACAGGAATGAAAGAAAGAAGGAACACGAAGGTTGAATTCAGGATGTAATTGATTTTTTGTTCTGTAATTGCTGGTAGTTACTAAATGTCCTGCATAAAATAAATTCTCTTTGTTGTGCAACAGCATTAACAATACTTTAAGTTAAGTTAAGTTAAGTTAAGAGTGAGTTTGGCATAGAATTAAATGTTCAAAACCTAGGCCTTTTCAGTTCCCGAAAACAAAGCACACATATGGACTTACATTCATCTCTCTTCCGTTTGCTTGCGTCGGCAGGTGAGCTAATTCCCAGAATTCCACTGATGGAGTAGGAGGAGCCTGCAGCATCACTGGTTACTGCAGATACCTGGGTCACTGCCACTGTAGAGGCTAGAAAGTTAATGAAGACCAGAAATGTTCTAAAGCATACATGAACATGGTGGACACCATTATTGCTGCTCATTGCACTGAAAGGACGATCACTTTGGGTAGAATATACAGTTTTTAAATATTTTCAAATAAGTTTTTGAATATTTTAAATATTTTTCCAAGCTAAATATCATATATAAATATTATGATTAACTAATTAATTAATAACATTTTACAACCCGAACTAATCTTGCCTAAACCTTAACACACATTACTGATGTTCTGCGGGGGTCATTTCTATGATATCATTTCTTGTTTTAAGATTTTTCGTCTGCATGTTGGTTGTACCACATGACTTTTTTGGATGCACAACATAACTTTGATTCGGCAGACAAAAGTTTTTCAACTATTAAAAAGCTGTGAGGCAGTTTTGTGATTTTTTTCTTTCTAAAAAAATAATAATAAACTGTTATGCCAAAATACTTAAAGGAATAGTTTTGGTTCCCATTGACTTGCATTATATTGACAAAAATACAGTGGAAGTCTATGTTTCAAAGAAGAAAGTAAGTCACACAGATTTGGAAAAACATCACCCTGAGTAAGAAATAATAGAATTAGTATAGTTGTGTCAACTATGCATTTATTAAAGCTTTCTTTTCCAGATTTTGTATTGCAGTTGTCTTCCATTTTTTAGTCCATTTTAGTCTTCAGTTCAATTTCCTGGTAATGCATGGACTGAGAAAATATATAGCTGTGTAAATGTCTCTTAATAGGCCTATTGACTGTATTGGGTTTTCTGTGATTTTAGCTTTTGCTCTTTTAAAGCTTCCAGGCCAATGTCATTTGTTTATGTGTAGTATGTTCTTGAGTTTTGTTTTTCCTTTCATGGTTCTTGGCCTGGCGTTTTTCCTGCCAAAGACCTTTCACCAAAACCTACTGTCACTCAATTTTGGCAACGTGCTGCCGCCCAAGGATAAGACGCTAACAAGCTAACAGCTTTTCGACATGTCTGGCTGTCTGTGAGGTCTTGGCGGTAGGGGACAAGGCCACAAAGTCTTCTCTCTGTCAACCCTTCATTCTCTCTCTCTCTCTCCTCTTTATCTCACTTCCTGTCAGCTGACGTACAGCCTGAGTGACAGTACAGTGGTCCCAAGGGGACACTAAGGTGTAGAGATGAGGCTAATCCCACATCCCAACAGACTGTGCTAAAATGGAGAAGGTGGGAAAAAAGAAAAACAAATCGCTTGGAGAAAAGATAAACGCCTTTGCTCACCCGTCGCTCTCGTTTGCTAACCAGGTGGAAAATGTAATGAATGCATATCCCTCCATTTTTTTTACTCTTGATTTATCGTTTCAATTATCTGAATCTCTTATTCTTTCGCACTTTTTTTCTCCTCGCGTCGAGGAATGGAAACCCGAAGCAAACGCTTTATATTCAAAATCCCTAAATTTCAATTTTCCGCCTGAGTATGAGAACTATTTATCATCATGATCTGAAGGAGACGGAGAACTGGCGAGCGTTTTGCGTGCAAAATTAATTTAGATTAAGTGGAGGTGTGCGATTATGAAGATTACTGACAGTGAGACAAGCGCAGTTCAATACTTTATTAACTGCCGACAGGAGTTTTCCTCTAAAACTGATCTCAGTCTTCTTTGGTTTTTGGGGTCATTTGAGTGTCAGAACAAAAGTATAGATTCAAGCATTTAATCAAACAGTAAAGATTGGGGAGATTGATTGCAATACAGTACAGTAAATGTTTAAAAAATCTCAAATCTCAGTTCCCCTCAATGTCTAAGAGGGATACAGCCCTGCCTACCTAAGTGTTATAAGGTAACTGGTATCTTGAAACCTTCAGGAAATAAATTAAATGGAGAGCAAATGAGTACTTCTTTAACTTTTTACTTTCTCCTGAGCTCTCAAATGATCTCATATGTGCTTCAACAATGTCTCAAACTGCTTAGATTTGATCATTTATTTGATCAGAAATACAAAAAAAAGGTTTTTGTTTTTTTTTGTATTTCAATATATTTTAATATATTATTTTATATATTTTAATATATTTTTAATATATTTATCCAGTCTTCATTCTGACTTGATCCTTCAGAAAGTATTCTAATATGTTGATTTGGTGCTCAAGAAACATTTCAGAGTTTTATAAATGTTGAAAAAGTTGAGCTGCATGTAGAACCCATGATTAATTTTATCAAAGAATCCTTGAAAAAAATGGATTAATAGATAAACAGAATAATGAACGCCTTGACGAAATCTTTTGTAACATTATAAATATCTTTACTGTCACTTTTGGTTAATATAATACGTCCTTGCTGAATAAAAGTAATAATTTCTTTAAAAAAAAAAAAAAATTACTTACCCCAAACATATGAATGGGATGTATGTCAACACCTTTTTTTCAGAAGCTACATTTCTCTTTCTTTTAATCCAAATATGTTACTCCCTAGTATTCCCACCAAGAACTAAAGTTCTGTATTTTGAGTGTATGAAATATGACAAAAGTATATGTGAAGTTGACTCTTACCTAAGTTATGGGCAGAGACAGCTCCTGATTGGCCAGGTGGTTGCTGGACTTTAGTGCGAATGATCCTGCAGCAAAGTAGGAGCAAACAGACATTACCATGTGTTTAAGGTTTACCATGCAAGGTGCTGTGATACTGTATATGCTTTGATATAAGTATGCAAACACGTGAAGTGTGTGTGTGTGTGTGTGTGTGTGTGTGTGAGAGAGAAGTGGCTCATGCAGGCTGACATGGCAGCAGAGTCTCACACTTCCTGCATGGCTGCTCAAGCAAAGCACCTTTCCCCTCTCCTCCTCGTCCCTCTCTCTCTCTCTCTCTCTCTCTCTCTCTCTCTCTCTCTCTCTCTCTCTCCCTCCCTCCCTCCCTCTGTTTCTTTCTCTCTTGCTCTCACTCTCTGAGAAAGGTTGTCATTGTACACATGCTGTTGAACCAGTGAGCTGGACACTGCTCATGAATATGTGTTTCTTTTTACACCACTGACTCAGTCGCGTTGTTTTCCTTTATCTCCGTCTCTCTCCCTCCATTCTTTCGATCAGCGCTCTATCACTTTTCTAATCTACTGATCACCTTGTTCTCACAAATGTAGTGGTTTGCACACATACTGTACACGGTACCATTCGAAAGTTTGGGGGAGGTAATACATTTTTAAATGTGTTTGTCTCTTATGTCTTAAGTCTCTTATGCTCACCAAGACTGCATTTATTTGATCAAAAATAGAATAAAAACATCAATATTTAAAATATTATTGCAAGTTCAAATAACTGTTTTCTATTTTAATATATTTTAAAATGGAATTTATTCCTGTGGTGGCAAAGTTGAATTTTCATCAGACATTTCTCCAGTCTTCACAGTCACATGATTCTTCAGAAATCATGCTAATATGATGAAACATAGTTGTGCTGCTTAATATTTTTGTGGAAAGTGTGATACATTTTTTTCAGGATTGTTTGACTAATAGAACATTTATTTGAAATAGATTTTTTAATTAAATGTTATAAATGGCTTTTCTGTCACTTTTGTTCAATTTAATGCATCCCATGCTCAATAAAAGTATTATTTAAAAAAAAAATTAATAACTTCAAATTTTTGAACAGTAGTGTACAAAAGACTTTATTCAAGTGAAGCAATACCACAGACACATTCAAAAAACACACTTTAAACTATTTCAACCCAATAAAATCTTACAAATTTTATGTTTTATCCCTTACATTTTAAGAGAAACAAAGTGAATTGAATAACTGATGATGAAATCGACTGATCAAATGAACATCAAATAGACAGAAATGTTTGTGTCAAGTTAAATGGATGATTTTTACAATGCACACACACCTGTTGATTGAGCTGACGCTGGGCACGCTGTCATTGTCACACACCCTCTCTGCCAGCAGTCTGTCTCGGATCTCCCAGGCAAACATGGTGGGGTTTTGGCGTTTGTAATCAGCGATTTTGTCGACGACTTTGGGTGTAGCAACCTTTGGTTTGGAGCCTCCGATCACCCCTGGTCTAATGCTGCCTGTCTCATAGTACCTGTGCAGTAGACAGATAGAGAGCTGTATATCAGAGAGTTAGAATATATGCTTATCCAGCGTCGTATGCTGTAATGTCTTGCGGTCAGTGCATAGTTGGTAACTAGTAACACAGACACAGAGAACAACACATACCTTTCACAAACGTGAAAAAAATATCAGTCTGTTCAGCATGTTTACAAAAAACAGCCACAGATGAGCACTATCAAACCTTATATGTTAGGCATTGACACGGGAATTATAAAACAGGGTCTGGTCTAAATTCAGAATGGATGAGACGCTTTAAAGCCATGCAGATAACAGCACACCTGTGACCACACATTCTGTATTAATGCTGAATTAAGATAGATGGCAAGTGTAAACAGCCTATATTTAAGCAAATGGTTATGGTGGAATAATCGTTAAAGTTATTAATATTAAAAAAAATATTACTATTATATATTATTCATTTTAATATAATATAATAATAATAATACATTTATTAAAAACTCTAAAATATATTGAAAATGAGGTAATTTGATGGAGTAATTATTTTAAATGATTAATATTCATTAATAATTATTCTAATATGCTGATTAGGTACTCAAGAAACATTTATTATTATCATTGTTCCAAGCAGTTGTGCGGTTTAATATTTTTGTGAAAACTGTAGTACTTTTTTGGGATTCTTTGATGAACTAAAATTTTAAAAGAACAGCATTCATTTGAAATATGGTAGCATTCATATAAATTTGTAGCATTATATTTTTTTGGGAGGCGGGGGTGGGGGGGGTTGTATTTCGAAACATTTAATGTATCCTTGTTCAATAAAAGTGTTAATTTCTTACAAATGAAAAAAAAAAATCTTATTGACCCAAAACTTTTGAATGATAGTGTATATTAAGATTATTAACCGAAAGAAAATGTATTGGAAATTGTAATAATATTAATACATTAATGCTATCTTAGATTATTAATATGAACACATTTATTGAACACTGATGTCTCATATATTGCTCTTGTTGGTGTTTTATCAAGCAACAAGCCATGTTGTGCACTATAAAGATTTTTCCCAAGGTTAAGGGGGTTTTAGGTGCTCCGCTTCATCTCACGTGTCTAACTGCTTTAGTTTAGTTAAGGTCCAACACACAAACATAAACCAAAAGCACAGCTCATACAGCACAGCCATGAAAAGCTCACCAAAATGAGCATGCAGAAAATTCCCTTATTAACAAGAGAGCAGAGTTAGTCATATGCCTTATTTACTCAAACCTCACTTGCAGCCCACATATTAGTGTGTTTTCTGCCTGAGCAGTAAGAGGGAGGGAAGATATTACCGCACACACACACACCGAGCGCCGCAGTAACGGTTGAGTGAGTTGGACCAGGGCTGGGGGAAGAGGGTTGAGGCAAAGGAGAACAATGGGAAACACATTTTTTTGATATAGCTAAAGGCTCTAGCACTAATCCACACCTTTATCCATTCAAATTCTGTCCTCCCCCTTAACCCCTTCCTCCCTCTCCTTCTCTCTTTCTTCCTCTCTCTCTCCCTCTCTCTCTCTGTCCTTCCAGCCATCCCTCCCGCCTCGGGAGACGTATGGTGCCAGTGTCATTTTGATGCAAATGTAAAATGTGATGAATCTTTTCTTTTTTGTCCCAGAAAGACAGAAAGAAAAGACGGCGCTTTGACTTTGGCTTCAGTGCGAGATTTGAGAATTTTTGAATTTCAACGTGTCTTCTTTGAAAGGAAGCGCTGAGTCAGCCTCAAGTTGAACCAACGACAGAGGGAATATCAAGCGAACGGACAGCATTCATCAGTGTATGGATATTTCAGAAATTGATATTTATTATGGATTAAGTAAAAGTTGACTTGATGAAAGAATGGAAGGAGGGTTGGAAAGCATTTAAAAGCAAGACTCCAAACACATACTGGCCCCACTGTTTGAATGCAATAGAGGACATTAAGCTGGTTTCCCAGGCAAAGATTAAGCCTAGTTCTGGATAAAATAGCACAGGCAATAGAGATTCTCTATTCAACATCCTTTTCAGTCTGCGACTTGGCAAACTCCGTGTGTGGGAACTAATCCATGGTGTCTGATAGCGCAGACTACAAACACATTTGGCCAACATTACATTGCCAGTACATTGTTATAGGAAATAATCATTTAATATCTCAAGAAACTGTTATTTGACCTCTGTAATGAGAAATGAGAGGTCCAGCATGTCTAATCACATTTGCCAGTAGTTGCAAGACTCATTCACTCTTGATTATAATATTGTACAGCTCAAGTTAATCTATATGTTTACAGCTTGAGAAGTGAACTGCATAAAGTGAATTAAAAAAAAAAAAACAGCTACGCAACTATTTTAATGTTTTTCAAAGAAGTCTCTAAAATTGTGAAATATTTTTTACAATTTTATTTAAAAAATTACATTTTATATCAAATTTTATTTTCATATGTTCTAAAATGTATCTTTTTCCTGTGATGGCAAAGCTGAATTTCTTAGTATTATCAGTGTTAAAAACAGTTATGCTGCTCAATATTTTTATGGAATTGTGGAGTTCTTTGATGAATAGAAAGTTCAGAATTTTTAAAGTTCAGAATCAAGACAGAATTTTTGTAACATTATAAAGGTACTTACTGTCAATTTAATTTGTCCGGGCTGAATAAAAATATTAATTTTGACCCAAAACCTTTGAATGGTAGCATACTTCTCAATGTTTTAAATGTAATATATACAGCATGAGTTTATGGAAGTAATAGAAACCACACAAAAAAGTATAGTTGTTCTTAAATGGTAACTATATACTGCATGTACCATGGTATTACCATTGTTCTTACGTTACATGCAAAACGCATTAATACTATGTACTTTGGTACTTTTTTGCTAGTGATGTAAGCTCAAAAGGCTTCTTCACTTTTCTTTACAATAAGCAGAACTCACCTGCCCAGTATCTTGCTGACGCAGCCGTGGCTGACCCGGAGCTGGCGGGAGATGTCACACGGACGTACGCCCTGATGGGCCAACTCTACTATCCTCTGCCTCACCACATCAGGCAAGGGCCGCCCGTTTACAAACACCCCACCCAGCTGATTCACCCCTCCATGCCCTGCAGACACAAACAGCAATAAAAGGGAAACTGAGCAAATCATATCTTCCTTAAATACAGAAGCTGACACATGGTGGGCAAAAAGCGTTGCTGTCCCATCCTGGTGTGTGTGTGTGTGTGTGTGTGTGTGTGTGTGTGTGTGTGTGTGTGTGTGTCTTTGACCTTAAGGTTACAATTATGCAGTCTCTTCCTCTCCTCTTTATCATATCACCCCTGGTGGTCACCTAGAGAACTGCACATGACCTCCTCACCCAAGTTAGTATTTGTGTCTATCTGTCTATTTGTGTCTGTCTGCCTATAATCGTTGTTGTGTGTCTTTTTTGCACAGTGGGTGGTGGGATGGACCTCCTTGGTGGGCTTAGACTTTTGGATACCAATTTTCCTTCATTCTTGTACTGTATTTATTCATTAGAATTCAGTATCTTATCATCATTTCAGCGCAGAAGTCTACGTGGTAATCCAGTCAATCTGTTATATTAACATACTGATTGCTTCAGAAGGGGAACACACAAACACACATTTACACACACAAAAGAACTGGGGGGTGTCTGTTAATCCAAACTACAGGGTAATGGATCTTAAATACATCCGAGAAGGCAATATCAAACAGACCTAACTGGCCCTGTGTGCCCATCACTAAATACATAAGTTCAGCTAACAGAAAATTAAAACCCAGCCACATGTCATTTTCATTTTCTCAAGGCAATATGCAGAAAAAACAGCATTTTCATATTTAAAAAAATCATTTATAGTGAGTGATTTGACCTGTTAGATTTCTGAGAGGTGGGTATGTAAACCTTTTTTTTTTTTTTTTTACTCATTTTGTTTTCTATTTCATTTCACCTCCTTTTCTATTTCCTTATGTCTTTCAGTTACAGTTTATTATTTGTATACCCTTGAGCAAAGTGATGAAATGGAGTCAGCTAAATTGATTTTTAAAGATGTGCATTTAAAATTAGGTGTGCAAACATATTTCTCATTTGTAAGTCGCTTTGGATAAAAGCATCTTCTAAATGAATAATTATTTGTAAAAACAAAGCCAGTTTTGCTTAATCTCCTATTTAAATAAAAAAGTACTATATTTGTATGTACCCATTACAAAAGAAACAGTGAAAAACAACAAACTGAGTTGAAACTGGAGTATAAAATGTTTCTTCCTCTGGAAGGGCTTATTTAAGTTATAAAAAAAATGCATCACTTAGAATTTTTTTTAGATCAATTTATCTTGAGTTTCAAAAACTTTGTCAACTGCAGCTATAAGCACTGATTTACAGTAATAGTTATGTACAAAGCATGCATAATTAAATGATGCATAGAGCAAGTTTGTGTTTGAGTGTGAATGAGAGCATGTATGAGTGTTTGTTTGAATATAAGTGCATGTCATAGAGAGAGAAAAGGCTGCAGTAGGGATTAAACGAAGCAAGCTATTCAGATGTGATCTGACCAAGACTTTCCCCGTTTCTTCTGCAAATACGGCTGGCTTATAAATCGAAGTGTTCCTAGAGCTTTGATTAATTTCGAGGCAGGTTCCGTTTAGAAATAGCGAGAGCGGCTGAAAGACATTCATGCTCCCCCATCCAGAAAATAAACCCGATTAGAGACGCTGCTCCATTACGATCCGCTATCGGCCGCTCCGATTAAACCGCTCCAAACAGAGTGAACCAAACGCCAGCAAAGCGACGTGACAGCAGCGTGCTTTAACAAACAGACTCACGATAAAAAAAAAAATAAAAAAAAAACAAGTAAGGGACTACCTTCTTTCATGCAGGGTATATTCAATGTTTTCGGAAAAGAATGCAGAGTTTGAAAATAACATCTCAGTTAGTTACATTTTAAAAATGAAAAGAGTTTGTTTTATCTTATATTGAAAATAAAAAGTTCAAACATAATAGCCTATTAAAATAATAAACAAGAAGTAGCCTTCCGTTGAATAAAAGCGTTTAGGTTTGCTGGATTAAAAAAAAAAAAGTTTTAAAGAGAGGGTTTTTTTATTCATAATTAGCTTATAAACTATTGTAGGCTTTGTAAATCAAATTACTTGTGACAGATTAATTATTATTTTGTCATATATCTTATACTCAAGTTAATCACGTAGCCCATCATAACCTATTAGTATTTAATGCCTCATTGATAATACCTGGTTATTTATTTATTTGTTTATTCATTCATTCATTCATTCATTTCTAATAAGACATTTAGTCTAATATAGGCTACGTAAAATGTAGCCAATTATTAAAAAAAAAATAAAAAATAAAAATACTGATGGTTTTAAACAGGCGACAGATAACAACCAAGCAGGGAATCTCAGAGCACAGAAACAGAACAATGACACTTTTCAGAAATTTCAGCAAAATCTTATTTTTTCTTAGCATAAACTTCAAAGCTCTAGTCCTAAATAAGATTGAATTATTATTATTATTATTTTAAGTTATTGACAATAAATAATTATAGGTTTGCATCTTACAGTTAAATAAGATCAGGTGAAACAATGTTTGAAATCTCTCGAAAAATTCATATTAATCTGCATTCGTCGTTTATGTCAATTTAGCATAAAACTATAACAAATTTAGAAGGCCAACCGGTGGCCTAATAATAACCGCAACATCTAATTTACTGCACCAGAGAGTGTTAAATACAGGCCCTATAGTAACTTAGGCTGCATTGTACAAGAGTTCACACTTATTATGATCACACGTTTTTAGTTTTTAAAACCTGCAAAGTCTTATTAATATTCATGAGCAAGATAAGTATGAGTTTAAAACATCCTAAAGTCTTCTTCCTCTCTCTGTGTCTTTCCAAAAAGTCTCGCAGTTTCTTGTTTATTCTTAAGGCTTGCACCGTTTGACATTTTCGGTGTAATCGTTTTACCCCGCGGATTGTGTTGAGATATTGTGGCGCAGAGGAAACGTGATTCGTTCTAGCTTCTGAAATGTGTATACATCTAATCCACCGTTTCATTCACCGTGCCAATAGATGCCATTTCACATAGATGTGCGTGTGCGAGTGGGTGGGTGCGCGCATATTTGAGTTTTGCGGTGGCTTGGTGTATGAGGTTTTATTCATCGATGAGAAAGAAGACTGGAGGAGAAAGAAAGAATGAGCGAGAGAAGAACGAGAGAGAGAGAGAGAGAGACCACAATTGTATTTTCAATATGCATAAAATGTGATTGGCAGCTCTTGGTTTTGGTAACAAAGACATTGCGATTTTCAATTTTCAAATATTTTTCTAACAAATTGAGGACATGTACATAGAATTTGTTTTTCAGAAATAATTTATAAATATTTATAATATGAAAAATATTTTTAAATTTAATTCTAAAGTATGTCTTGCAAACTAAATATGCCTATTCGTAATGATTTAAAGTGTGTAAACTGTGATATGCGCGTTGGCGGCAACAAGGACGAGAAATAAAGAGAGGGAAAGAGAAAAGGGGCCCTTAACGCTGGTATCTTGGGGGACCACCGGTGTCCGCCATGTCACGAATGAGTGACCACACATCTCTCCGCTACAGTGGGCAACTTCAGCTTTCGTTTTTAACCTCAAAAGTGGCCTGTTTACAGCCACCCTCAAGCAAAGTATTTAAAGGTTACGGAGCCTGCTTGCCATATTCTCAGCTGCGGTTCAAGTTCAGTTTGTGTCCGCTGGCTGCTGGCCTTGGCCGCGATCTCTTCCCCCCTCTCTTTCCCCCAGGGATTGACAAAAAGAAGGCAAAAGCTCTAACAAAGCAACCCGGTTCTTAAAGAGAAAACTCCCAAAATAATTTGACCCAAACAGCAAAAACTTCACCTTTATTTAAGACAATGTCGCCTTTTTAAAGTTTACCAGCTAGGGCACAAAGTGCTTTCCTTTCATTAGATTTAATCAGAGTGTATTTTAGTTCTATTGTAATTCTGAAAGGAATATTAGAATAGGAGAAAAAAGAATATTCTGAGAACTTTCAAAGAAATTAAACATTTAAAAGCTGTTAGCCTTAAGTGAAAGTCTACCGTGAACTTACTGTGCATCGCCGCGAACGGGTCGTGTTTGCAGTGGATTTCCATCGGTCAGTAGAACAGGCCTTCCCGTGAAAAACCACCAAAAACTTATAATGTCCTCCTCCTCTTCTTGCTCTTTTAAAAGTTTGTGCGTGTGTATTCTGTCCGTTCTGCTCGGAAATGTTTCTCTTAAACAGTTTCAGCTGTGTGGAAGTCCACAGAAACTTTAGCTGGAAAATAAACAATTGGACCTGAAGACCCTAAGGCCTAAGGTCAAGAGTAGAAGAATATACCTAAATATTTTTTGTGATTCTCGCGGGGTAAAGGAAAAGAGATAATTCATAAATAACAATTTATCTGATTCATCATTAATTAATCAACAAAAATGTTAATGGGTGGTCAGGGTACAACCCTGCAGGGTCACACAACTGCTTCTGCGGCCCAACATCCAGAGTGAACCAACCCAGACATCAGTGAGGATTCATAAAAATTGAATTTCAAGAAAAGTCCCGGCGATTTCTACAAATTTTAATATTAGTCCGAACAGTCTTAAGCTTTAGATAAAAATGTAGAAGTCTCGTTTCCAAGCTCTATCTTGACATCCTCGCTCCACTGACCGTGACCCGTGAACTGTGACTGAGGTTCGCACTGTCAGAGCGCGTCTCTACCAGAGATCTGTAAAATCCTGGTGAGGTTTCTGACAAACCAAAACATTTACTTCATGTTCAACGTATCTTCACGTAAAGGCGATTCCCTTGCATCTTGATCTTCTAATCGCCCAAAGCGCGCCCTCAGACTCTCTTTTTCAGAAAAAAATGCAGATAACTCCAACAGTACGAAGATCCCCAAACAATAGACATACGACAGTGGACATATGAGATTAAAAAGTACATTGTACGAACCCCGAATCAAAATGTTTGCCAAAGTTAAATAGAAAATAAAAAATAGCCATTGCGCGAAGAATTTGAACTTGAAAAAATGTCCAAAAAATGTCCTAAAGAAGAAAACAGGCTTTATTAAGTTTTGAACCACTCAGTGCGTGCGTAAAAATCCACGGAAAGTCTCAGATGGCTGATACGGTAGTGTAATTTGTCTGTCTTGTCGCATCGGATGTTCTTCCAGTGTGAGCGCTCCGGCGGTGAGAAGCAGTGGTCGAGACTCCGTCCTTACCGCGCAAACACTGTACGAGCTCACGGCGCGTTTCAGAACCTGCTCTCGTGTGGACAGCGCCAAAGCTACGGCGCTCTGAATCTACTACCGGGCGCGAGCGCGACTGTCAATCAAGATAAGCCTACCTATCCGGGCTCTGCACCTCTGCCGTCACAATCACCCTGAGTCGCGCTCAGATAAAGACGACACCGATTGGCTAACACTCAGCCAATATGAAAGTGACGTGCTGTCCCAATTGTGCACTGACAAATAGGGAGTCTTGAATCGAAGTTGGTTCAGTGGTGTCGCTGATCCCATGTCTAATTTCAATTAATGAAGGGGATAAAATTGAAATATTCAAATATCCGTTTGCACTCTTTTCAGTCATCCAATTAATAAATAGTTAATAATTGGGTATTGCGTCAGAATGTTTTCAGTTATATGAATAAGCCAATATAATGCATTGAAAATCATTTTAAAATATTTCTTATGGCATTTGACACGTTGTAGCATTGCACTGAGCTACATGTGCATATAAAACAAACAAAAAAAATGCATGTAAAATAAATTAACAGAGTTTCTCACACAGTATTGTAGGCCTATTTGCAAATTATTAGAAATTATAAATATCGCACTTGCACGTGCAATTACGACTTCAAAACACAAACAAGTTTTTTTTGGTAAATTGTTTGGTAAATCTTAATAAACGAATTGAATGATTATGCATTCATTAAAGTTGCCCAAGTGATTCGTTGTAATTTATGCGCCTTTCGAAAAAAGATTCTTCCTATCTACATTGTTTGATGGACACGAGCGCGTTGTTTGATGGAACGATACTTTTGCTTTATTTTCAAGCCTAATAAGTTTCCACTACCAGCCTTCCAACAGATTATTAAGCACTTGGTATTTAGTCATGTTTAGTTTAGTTGACTTAGTAACTGTGATGTTTTTAAATAATGGTGGTTATAATTGTTGTGGTGGCTAGAATCATGGTGATCAGTGTAATACCAAAAAATAACAAGTATTTTTAAAACGTAAAATTAGGGTTATCAACGTTAATGTGGTCTTTAATTAATTAATTATTTTTACTTATCTAGGCAAGAACATACACACGCACACAAAACATACTTGAATTAAATTGATTAAATTACTGAATTAATTCACTTGAAGTATGTTATTTTTTAACACGTAGTTTTTTTTTTTTGTTTGTTTGTTTGTTTGTTTTTTTGTTTTTTTCATTAGGTTACCGGTGTATACGTTTATTAATTTATGTCCTTATATATGGGCTACAAAAAACGTACACTGCTAAAACAAAACATTTGTATCAAAACATAAAAAAATGTTGCATAATGTTTCTCAATGTATTACATTATGCCGAGATGTTTCTTTGCCTGTATACAATGCAAACCTTAACTCTTCTTAAACTGATTTTTTATGTTTTGTTTGAGAACATTTTGGAGAAAGTTTTCGTGCATTTTCTGTGACAAATCGCAGTGTTATCCTCTCTTAGAGAACAGAGACACATGCATTTGCCTGTGTGGTCAGAATAAGGTAACCTTTAAGTCGCTGGAATCCTGTGGCTCATGCTCAAAATTCATGTGCTTAAACAATATTCGTCTTATTCTGTAAATCTTGAAAAGATTCCCGCGCGGTGCACCTTAAGTGCCACGAGGGGGCGAACCTTTGGTCTCGTGTGAAGAAGAGGCTGGATCACGTCAGCTTGCCACACACACACACACACACACACAAACACACACACACACACACTCACACACTCACACGCGCGCGCGCGCGCTCACTTATACACTTGTGAAATCACAGTATCTAAAGATAAAAGTGTTGCAATATTAAAATAAACAATAGCGCTATTTACAGATATTTTGCAGCCTATTCCGTTTTAAATTTATTAAGATGTTTAAATATGGGGATCATTAAGTTATTTTACTTACATTAACAATTAAGATGAACACTTCCATGTTCTTTCAGTGTTACGAAGGAGTTGTAGGCTTTCAGTTCACACTTCTCAATCATTTATTTGTTAGTTGTGTTGTTTTGTTCCTTATGTTGAGAGACAAACGCGGACCACAGATGAACAATAATTGTTTTATAACGTTAGGTTGATACAATTTAAATTTTTCAACAACAAACTATTTAAATTTTTCGAGTAAATTATCTTAATTATTTTAGTTTATCTAATCTGCCCCTTTTTACAGCTGTGGCCCACGTGATACTCTCAATATACTCAATACATATTCTGTCTTATTGGGGAAATCCTTGCTTATAAGAGTTTACCCAAAATTAATTTTCTGCATATATTTAGCAAATTAAATATTCAAACAAGTCAAACTAAAACAACTAAAATCATGTATAAAAATTGCTTTTGGTTCTGGTTTGGATTTTTGAATAAAAATTCATCATTCAAACCGTTTGTTAAATCAATATAATCTATTAGCCTAAATTTTTTTAACACTTTGAGAAAATTAATAAGGCAATAATAAGGAATCGGATTCAGATCTCTTGCGTAGGTAATCTTAAGAAAATAAACATAATAAATAGTAAACAAAAATATAACATTTCTATAAAAGTGTTCAGAAGTGGGCACAAATCTGAATATTTATTAATAATAATTGTGAATATTTCAAAGCCAAGCACATGGTTCCAGTCCACTCCAAGTTGGCCGTATGTGCAATGAATCACATCACTGACACAAACTCTCATATTGTTTTCGTGAGAAGTGGAGATTGTGTTTTAGTTAAATCGAAAGTTAGATCAGTTCTATAAATTATGTCCCAGGTGCTATTATTGGAAAAAAAGAAACACACAGAACCTCTAACCGAAGGACTGCAAGTCCATCAGATGTTTAAGCTTATAGGCAATGGCCTATCTCAAAGATGTATTTTTGACACAAAAAGGCCAAACTGAATCACAGTAGGCCAATAAAAATAAAAATAAAAAATCACCACACAAATAAAAGCAGGAGAACCAAATGTCGCATAATAATATTATTTATAGTCTGGATGCTATTGAATCCATGGACTGAACAGTCATAATTCATGCTTTTGGATCCTGAATGAAAACATCTGCAGTATAGACACTCACACTCGGGCTCAACCTTTTTCCATTGGAGCATACATCTTTCAACCTCATTGTGTGACAGGAAATGTAATTGGTTTCACATATAGTTCTGTTTTGAAATTTCGTGTGACGGTTTTGAATTTTGATTATGTCCCTTTGGACTGTAATAGTCCCGGCAAGTAGGCCTAAACCCAGCACACTTCAAGCTCAAAAGCACGTTGCTGTCAAAATCATAGATTCAGCAAAGGTGTGGCCAAAATGTAAGCTTATAGAATTTCTAGGCCCGTGTCGTTCTAGATTTTTGATGTTAAAAGTGTCACAAGATGAACCTTCAAAATTCATATCAATATAAGGGTCAATCCAAAAACCAAGCAGTTTCATAAAAGACATATTAGCCCATGTAGTAAGTGCACAAATGCTGTATTTGTTAGTTTAGTTTTGTAAAAGAGACAGTTTTATTAGTAGACAACTTTGAACAAACAACAGTAGTTCAAATGAAATGGAGAAACAAGGCCCTACCCGACCGTCCGATGCGCAGAGATGGACCCTTTTGGTCCAAGTCCATTCCTTGGCTAGAGGTTGGACAGAGGGATGAGCGGGGGGGTGAGAACAAAAAAAGTTCCCTCTCCTATATCCTCTGTTGCTGTTCTCGCTGCTCTTTTTTGTAACAGTGGTTTTGACGAATGGTAGTTTGAAATAATGTGACTCTTCCGATCCCTGTTGCGCCGTTGCAATTGTTCACTGGAGTGAGACTAAACGTTTTAGGTGGAAAAGAGACTCTGAAGGAAGCGTGAAACGATTATGGGGCAAAGTCAAGAAAGAGCCGCGCGCTCATGCCCTCTTTCTTCCTCTTTCTCTCTCTTTCTTCCTCTCTCTCTCACTCACTCACTCTCACACACACACACACCTGCTCCCCTCTTCAGATATGGGCAGTGGGTCTGTGCTTATCTGTTAATTTGTTGGTAACACTTTTCAAACATAACTTTCGCTCCCTCTATCTCAGTCTCTCTCTCATTTTGACAAGTTTGGGGTTCAGGAGATAAGTGAAATACAGAACATGATATTTAGTTTAAAAAAAATCATGGTAACACTTTATTTTAAGGTGTCCTTGTTGCATGTTACATGTACTTACTATTATAATAACAATAAATTATGCATAGGCCTATAATTACATGCAAGTAACCCTAAACCAAACCTTAATCCTAACCCTAACCATATCGTAAATAGGCTACATGTAGTTAATTAATACTACTCAGTGCTTAAATGTATAATCACACTGTAACAAGGACACCTTAAAATAAAATGTAACCAAAATCATTTTAAGCATGTGCAAGAATCGTAACCGAGCTAATTTTGGGTTTATTAAAGTCAAATAACACTACAGTAACTTTAAATATTAAGTTATTAAGGGATTTTATTTAAAAACAGTCCAGATATATAGTCTATTATAAATGCATATGCATGAACATTTAGACATGTCAAACAATAATGCAGGTCTAATAATGTTTATAGTATCCTACCAAATAAAATAAATAAATAAATAAATATGGAGAGGCTTTTTGGTTGTATTGCATTTTTTAAAGCATCTAACAAGACTTCTGCAGAATATGCTGAATCCACGCGCTGGATGTTGACAGGCGATGATTTGAGGTCTCGAGGTTGATGGGCGACACAGACACAATTGAGCGTTGAACAATGCGATAGACGCGCCGTTCGGCACTCTCTGACCTCTACTCAGAAAACAACAAATGTAGCTCATTTAATCGCGCCTCATAAAGCCATGTCCCATTGATAGAGGGCTAAAGGCAGAATAATGAATGAAGCTTTAGACCTTATTAATTTAATACGGAGTGGCCCGTGGCTTGTTTCAGATAATTTTGGCCCAGAGGTCAATTTAATTACAATACTTTCGCGCATGACGGAAAGTCTGTATTAATTCGCGATAAATAAATAAATAAAATCATTTGAAAGTGGGCTGTATTTTGAGGTGAGTTTGGGCTTCTATAGCTCTGACGGCAGATGAGCGCAGTGTTCCTCTGCAGGTGGCTGTTGTCACGGTGACCTGAGGCGATGTCACCGCATCGCTACACACCACTCTCCGCTCCGAGATCAAAGGCCAAACTTGTCCTACATAAACTTACATCAACGTCCACTCTTTCTTCCTCTTTCTCCCTTCTTGTCACATCTTTTAACACTTGGGACCACAGGGCTTCTGTTTTCCATCCATCCATGGAATTAATAATAGACTTTAAAATAAAAGAATTCTTTTACACGATGGCCAAACCACAGGCAGAATTTTTAGGACACCAAGTGCGACAAAATAGTTCTTTTTTAGAATTTTATTCTAATGGATTTATTAGTTCAGTGAAGATGCGCCGTTTCCCATTGCCTTTTATTTTACAAAAATTAAATAAAATTTATAAGCATGTAGCTATATAGGCCTAGCTTATATGAACTGTATATATATTTTAGATATGCACCTGTTTAATGTATAATTAAAGCATTATTACTATTATTATTATTATTATTATTATTATTATTATTATTATTAACAACATAGCCTAATTATTATTAATAATAAATTGATAATACTAATCATTAATTTGTATTTTTTTCATTATTTATTTTTATTTTTTTTTTTGCAGAAACTATGGCAATCATGTTATAATTTATTTATACTAGAAGTGAACTGCTCTGTGACCATAAAAAAGTTAAAATATGTTTGGAAATATAGGCTATTTGTGCTTTAAGCAAATGAATACAAAATAATTTAATACATTTATTTATAGAAAACTCAATAGGGTTGTTGTGTGAAATTGCAAAGGTTTTTATAGCCTACATCATGACTCTGTTGATATTTCGTTTGGCAACATTGCTTCACACATGCAGTCTTAACGTGATAGGATTACAAAATGCGGTGTTTCAGTCTCCTTCTTAATTTAATTAATAAAGTAATTAAAGCGCGGAGAGTTTTTGGTAAGGAGGAATTTTGGCTGTTGCCCTGCTGGAAGCGGAAATAATCGCTTTTGACCGAGACGCGAGTCAAAGCGGACAATTAAAACAAAAAGTAAACAAATACACAGAGAAAATCAACAACATTAATGACGCCTCCATTTTTAATTAAACTCATTTGTTCTCTGAATGGTGTTATGAATAGAAGTCCAATAAACGAAGGTTTTATTATTATTATTATTATTATTATTATTATTATTATTTACACGCAAGCTCACGTAAAACAAATCTACATGATCCAAAATTGTCTTATCGGACTCTCATCTGATCCTCAATGTTTCTGACAGAAGCACACTTTTGAATTTTTCTTGTCCCTTATCCCTTTCAAAAATACCAACCACTGTTTCCTCAAAATACACAGTAGGCTAGAACTAAAATGATTGTTTCTACTGTGAAAACAAAAGCCAACGCTGTCGTCAAACAAACAAACAAACAAAAATATACAAGAATATTTAGAAAGAGATCTCCTTCTATGGCTTCACATACAGCATCTGTAACAGTATTTCGGCAAAATATGGTAATTTTGGTAAGCAACTTTCCTTATTAATTACATATCTTATATATCTAGTAACAATAGACCGGACATAGCAGAATTTGCTTGGTTATAATAACTACCTCACAAAGAAAAGCTTCTTTTTTTTTTCTTTTTTTTTCAGTGCTGTCAAATCTGTTAAACCATATTTTCCACCTGTGCTTATTTAACAATTCAAAATTGTTAACATGCAGTTTTTCATATTTAAAAAGTTAGTTAAAAATCCAGAGGACATTGATAGGGTATCCTTTTCTTTTTCATGTTCCTTTAATAAAAGAGTAGCGTATTATTAAAACATGAACATGTGTTAATAACTTTTGCAGAGGTGCTCTCTTTGATTGTCAGCAAGGGATATAGAAAATATTTTTTTTCTTTAGTTTTTCTTCAGCAACATGATAAGTTTGGTGTTACGCCAAAATCTGTATCAAATGGGTAATTATCTAATTGAGTGATTTATTATAATGATGTATCTTAAGTGTGGAAAATGTCTACAGAAGGAGTGAACCCCAAGCCTCAGCAGGAAATAGTGCTAGTTCTAAACCTGTCAACACTTGGCACAACACCAGACCACACAAAGAGAACATGGGTTTCTTCACTGAATGTTTTGTTCCAGATCGTGTGACGTGTAGCGACATGCTGGGGTCAAACTGTGCCTTGATATTCTAAGTGGACCCTCAAAAGGGAACACAATCAAACAGGCAAATGACATCAGTCTGTATAATAAACTGTCAGAACCAAAGGCTCTGGATATTAAATCTGCACAAAGACGAGAGAGAGAGCAATGGACAACCTATTTATTATTATTCTTTTTTTTTTTTTTACATTTAATATTAACCCATTATTTAGTATTCATGTATAACTTCATATTTTCTGTACTCTTGTGCTGTGATTGTTTTCTTCAGAAAATCTACAGATATCTATAGTTTGTTTCTCACACAGTAATAAAGCTATTATGTTTGTATATAGCACCCAAATAGACTTATAACTTTCAATGCCGTGATAATTGTATGCTCAAATATTGATCATAGCACAGTATGGGTCAATGTTACACTTGAATAACACACTGAAGGTGCAGGCTGTGGAGACATCAGTGATATAAATGCAGGGGTTGGTGAAGGTGGCCATTTGGCTTCATTTCCTAAATGAAAATCTTTCTCATGCAGAACAGCTATGTGGAATCAGATATTGGAATGGGAAAGCCTGCATCCTCGCTGGTGACTCCATCTTCAACACCCGACTGGTTTGAATTTGTGCAGATTAACCAACGAAAAAACGCTTCCCTTTTTCCTTTTAAGACAATAATAGTAATAACGATCAACAAATACGTCCAATATGGCAATTTCTGTGGAGCAGCCAGGCATTCTGTTCTCTAGCTGCAATCACCGTTTCTACTGCTTTCTCCTAAAATATGGTATATGTGGTGGGCTTTTGGCTTCATTTAGGAAATGTAACCTTTTGAAAGAAAACAATCCACTGCTTTGATGGCCTTTTCTGACACTGACACGCATGGAGACGTCTTCAGAATCAGATGGCATTCACACCATGATTCCCACATCAGTCGCATGCTCTGTTCATGTCATAGGCACTGGAGATGATAAAGGTAGGCTGTGATTTCACAAAGAAAGAAAGAAAGAAAGAAAGAAAGAAAGAAAGAAAGAAAGAATGAATATGAATGTGTGATTTATATTTAAATATGTTTCTGACAGATATGCTGCCTGTTAAGATATGTAAATGTGGACCTCAGAAGAGGCCAAACATAGCAACTGATAAAACAACATTTTGCATGTTATTTCTATCACAGCAATAAAGATAACAAGAAGTTCACATCTCATAAAAGGCCAACATCTTGAAATGCCAGCTAATGCCAGCTTATTGAATAACTGAAATGAAACTGTCTTAAAAAATATATATATATATATATATATTAAAAATATAACAAATATCATAAATATATATGTTGACAATAACATTGCTTGATAATTTGCTTGCAAAAATAAATAAAAAAGTGTGTATATAAATAAACCTAATCCAGTCCAATGTAATACTTGTGCCACAGCTGCCATAAACCTCAAAAACAGTATTGGTGATTACCAAAATAATTTTTCATGTTTCTGTAATGGTTAATCCACCAGTATGTGTAAGCTCAGTGTTTGTCACACTGTTTGTAATGCTAAAATATTATTATTGCTGTTATTCATGAATTTTCGAATGTACTGTTTTACAAGAAAGTTGGAAAAAATAGTTAAGCACTTTATTATTATTTTTATTCAGATGCCCAATTACAGTCAATAAACTGTATGTTCTTAGCAAATTTATTAGACCACCTGGCATAATAAAGAGAAAAACACAAATATTTTAGGAATCTGTCAAAAACTTGTTTAAAACTAAATATTTTATTGTCATTTATGAGGCAAACTAAAACAACTACACCCCCTATATATACATATATATATATATATTTTAGATGACCTCCTTTGGCCTTGATAACAGCTTGCATTCTTGCTGGCTTTGTTTTATGTACTTTTCCAAAGTCTCTGTTGTTATTGACTGTGGGCATCTGAATAAAAATAATTATGAAGTGCTTTACTATTTTTTTCATTGTAGGCTATATATATATATATATATATATATATATATATATATATATATATATATATATATATATATATATATATTCATTGCAAAATAGAAAATTCTGCTAAAAACCCAACACACAACATTGCCTCATAAATTGGCTGCAAAAATAAATATATAAATTTATATAAATTATTATATACATTTATTATTTATATATTTATTTTTACAGCCAATGAGGGAATGCTACTGTTTATCATATTGTGTGTGTGTTTTTTTTTTCTTACCACCAATAATTTTGCAATGATTTTGACCATTGTTTACCAATGGCAAAACAAAACATTATTGATATTTTTTATTGGTGTTGTTATTATTTCTGTCATCATCATCTTCATCATTGTGTTTATCATGAAATTAAGAGCAACCTCTCCCAAAAGACTCCTTATATCTGAACAAGGTGTAAAGATTAAGTTTCCCAGGCCTGAAGGTATAAATTCAGGAACCATTGTTTAATGCCTGGCTCCCCTATGTTTCTTCTAAACTCTATACAAACAGAAAATTCAAGTAAGTACAGTTCCTAAATTTCCAAGTCCTCTCTCATTCACACTATGAACAAGCATGGTGATAGTTAAAACAATCCCCAGACTCAGAGTCACTAACCTTCCGTGCGTGTGCTAAATGCAGCACTTTTTTCCCAGGGACGAAGACTAGTTGGCCAACCATTTAATGTTCCTGCGGAGTCCGGAAGCTGGTGCCCTTGTGTTGCAAATCGGAACTTATAAACAGGTCAGATTTTTATTCAATTTCGTGCCAAACCCGATAAAACGTGTCATATGGTGTAGCTGAGGTTAC
This sequence comes from Spinibarbus caldwelli, assembly GCA_039654775.1. Lineage (NCBI taxonomy): Eukaryota > Metazoa > Chordata > Actinopteri > Cypriniformes > Cyprinidae > Spinibarbus > Spinibarbus caldwelli. The sequence goes on along the minus strand of CM077224.1, from coordinate 15,475,847 downwards.
AAATGTTTTAAAACCCTGTCGTGCACGTTTATTAATAATACGTTTTTAGCCGGCGTCCATATGTACGTGAACACACGTGGGTCATTGAGCAGCACTTGATAGCACTGAGGCTAACACAAGTTCATCAGAAATATGTTGTCTAATGTTGGTCTTCATTGATTTTAGGCTGTTACAGTACAAGAGTTTATTTACTCATATGTTTTATACAGATATTTATTTTTGTGAATACTCTAGGTTTCTTGTTTTTACTGGATTCTTGAGGTTTTAAGCTAGCCAACTAGTTAGCATAGTGTCCCTGGCTTTTGTTCTGTGGTGTTGTTTATGTGTTGTGTTCATAATCTTTGAAAGTTTGTATGGATTATCTATAAGTTTTATGATGAAATATCTCCCTGTGACTTACGTGCTGCTGTCAAACTGACTAAATTTAACTGTGTGTCCTTATGTACAATTGAGCCATATAGAAAGTCTCATTGATCTGGCCTTACTGTCATCCTTCAGGATACAAACTGAGCTGTTTTATGTTCATGTCATTGCACTTTACGTTATGGATGGAGATTGTTTTCTCTTGGCTCAATGTAAGTCCTGTATTTGAATAAAAGTATGACTGCTGAGGAACTGTTTATGTATTTACCTGATACTGATTTCATTTGATCCTATCTAAGTTCTTCCCAGTCTCTCTGTTTAGAGCACTGACTAATCATAAAGTTGAAGTGGTCAGAATGGACATTTAAATTAATATAGTTTCTTCCGGGAAAAGCCTTATACATCCCACAATATGTGTTGTTCAATGGCTCACGTGATTTTTAACATAAGATAAGTTAGTGACAAATGAAATATTGCAGTGTTTGCTGCAAACTATGCAGCTGTCTCACACAACATGTATTTTAGGTCTGTTGATCAAAATGATAATTCACCAAAATAAGTTGTTTATAAATGTTTCTGAAGTTGTCATGGAGTAAAATTCTAGCTGTTTAATTTTCTCTTATTATTGCATATTATATCTCTTATAAATTAAACTTGTTTGTTTTGTAAGGATTTTGGTTAACACTTTACAATAAGATTCCATTTATTAACTATATTTAATCTATTAAGTAACATGAACTAACAATGAGCAATAAATTTGTTACAGTATTTATTAATCATACAGCTGTTCATTGTTAGCTGAGGTCCATTAAATAATATTAGTAGGTACAACTTTTGATTTTAATAATCTAGTAAATGTTGATACCAATATTAAGATTAATAAATGCTTCAGAAGTATTTTATAAAAAAGAAGTATTTTATAAAAATGAAACCTTATTGTAAAGTGTTACCTGATTTTTGTTTTAAAAAAAAAATTATGTTTGGCACATACAGATATTTCTAAAAAAAAAAAAAAAAAAAAAATTAAATAATAATAAAAAAAGTATTAGTTTTTTTTGTTTGTTTGGATCCTGTGCAGATATTGACAGGGTGATATACTGAAAAGAAATCTTTATGGCCTCTGAATGATGACTCATGGTGATGTTTATGGCTGGGCTGCTCTCTGTTTAGGGCTCTCCTTGAGATGTTCTCAGGGCATCAGGAGCGGGATGACTATGAGGACGAGTTGTACCGGGACGATGCAGACTCCAGTTTGTCTGACACTGACAGTGAACTGGAGTTCCGGCTTTATTCCCAGCTGCACTACAGCGCTGAGACCCAGGAGGACCGTGAGGACTCGAGAGAGGTCCAGTCATCAGTACCACAGACTCAAACACAGCAGAAACCCTTGCGTCCTGCTTCACCTGTAGATGTTATTGTGATTGACTCTGGCACAGATGCTATCACAGTGTCAGACAACACTGAAGAAGATGACAGCATCTGTGCTAAAAAGGGTCAGTCATCAAAATACTGGAACAGGAGGTTGCAGACCCATAGCTTGCTTTCACCCTCTCTACCGCAAGTTCAAGCAAGAAGGAGCTCGCCAGATGATGTTGTTGTGTTGGATTCTGATTCAGACGACAGCTCTTCTGAATCTGTTCCTCCTTTTGTGGAGGATCTGGATTCGGACTCAGATGGACTGGAGAACTGGATGATCCTGGGCCTGGACAAACAGGATGGAGATCAGAGCATCCAGCTCAACCTCTCCTTACCAGGTAAGGATTTTACCCAACCGTGTATTTATGAGCATGTTTTAGTGTTGCCTTTATAAAAATGCACTCACTCATTATTTTCAAATTAAGGCTTTACAAATCCACATTTTAATTAAGACACAAGAAATGGTTAAACACTTAAATAAGATGCAGGTAATCTATTAAACATTATTCTCAAGAATGCTTAAAATGGTCCAGATTCAGTACTAAGTACTGTCAATACTAAGTTTATTATACTTTTAACACTTAATTAATGTCATTTTATATCTCACACTGTGACTGTGTATATCCAAATTGCATTAAATGAACTGTGCAATTTGGGCTTCCATAGTATAAACAAAATGTAAACAAAAACATAATGAGTGCATATTTAAAGAAATAGTTCTGTCATAATTTACTCATCCTCATGTCATTCCATACTTGTATGATTTTCTGTATGTATTTCTTTTGTGGAACTTACAATATTTTGAGAAAAGTTTGAGTGTTAACTAACATTGAGTGAGTACTAACGTTCTTCAAAATCTCTTCTTTGGTATTCCACAGAAGAAAGAATGTCATACAGTCTAATGACATGAGGGTGAGTAATTGATAACAGAATTTTCATTTTTTGGGGACCTCCCTTTAAGGCATCTTCTGTTGCGATACCCTAATTAAAAAATAAATAGTTCACCAAAAAATAAGATTCTGTCATTTACACACCCACATGTGCTTCTGTAAGACTCGAGTTCCAAGGAATACAAAGGTATTTTGTAGAATGTTAGTGCTTCTCTTTTCTATACAATGAATCTATAGGGGCTATCAAGATTCAAAATTTACATAAAATTAGCCCATGTGACTGGTACGCTATATACCATGCCTTTCAAGCCCTCAACCTAGGTTTGAAAATAAGATAGGCCTAACACTTTAGTTTAGGGACTAATTCTCACTATTAACAAGTTGCTTATTAGCATGTCTATTATTAACGAATTGGCTTTATAAGTTTATTATTACTTATAAAGTACATATTCTGCATGGCCATATTCTACATTTCTGATCCTACCAATACCTAAACTTAACAACTACTTTACTAACTATTAATAAGCAGCAAATTAGGCAAAAGTCGTAGTTAATGTTAATAGCGATAATTGGACCTTAAAATAAAGTGTGACCGAGTGCAAATGACATTTGAGAGCAAAATGTCTCTCAATGTTTTTTTTTTTTATATTGTTTACTTGTTTTATTCTTAATTAATTAATTATTTTTTATGTTTTACATTTTAATTTCTTTCCTGGGCAGTACGTGATCATATTGTGCACAAAAAAAATGATATTGTTTACCTGTAAGAAAAAGTGTGTGTGTGTGTTTATTTTAAGGTGTTAGTTTGTTAGTCACTGTTTGTATGGGGCCACCTAAAGGGTTTGCAGGCCAGAGCACCTGTGGTTTCCATTCATGTTAATGTAAGCACAAATTTGTGTTTATTCCCAATGCACTCGGCTGTATGTGCATCCTAATCACTGAATCTGATGTCTCATCCTCATGTATTTGTTGTAAGGTTACTGTGCCGTTCGAAACGACTAGGTGTGTGCGTGAGCACATGCATCCGACTTCACGTGAGTAAAGTTAATTTGCATGCGTGTGAGAACATGCAGGAAAAGCAATGAGGGAATATTTCTGTGTATGTAGAGGAAAAAACAAACAAAACATAACAAACCTCCTGTCAGAGAGCGTGAGCGAGGGAGAGAGAGACTTTAATCATAGATGAATAAAAATGTCTTTGCAAATCTCTCCAGATCTACACATTAGGTTAACCTGCAAAGCTCAGCAAAGCAGCAAACCTCTTTCTTTCTTTCTCTTTCTTTCTTTCTTTCTTTCTTTCTTTCCTCTCTTCTCTTTTTTCCTCAGTCCTCCCTGAATGTGTTGTCCTCATTTCCATTCGGAGACTCCTTCCTGTTCCTATTATTCATTTTCTACTCTTTCTCCTTCTCTCTTTTTATCTAGTTCTCCCCTTCAAATACAGAGCGTTTCATTGTGTCTTTTCTCCCTCTTTCCCTCCATCCATCCATCCCTCTCTTTCTCTCTCTTGCTTATTTGAATGGTGACTGTGGAGGAGTCTGTGGGCTGGTATTTCTGCTCTGTCGGTCATGCCTCTCACACTCATGTGCAGAGGGGGCCTTCTCCTGCCCTGGCCTGCTTTTGTTACCCAGAGAGAGATTCAGTGGAGGATGAGAGAGAGAGAGGGGAGGGGTACAGAGGGATAAACAGGGGGTGGAGGGAGGAAAGGGGCAGCTCTCAGTCTCTCTTTTTCTCCTCTGTGTCTCTGATCTCTGGGGCTTGACCCCGCACTCCAGAACATGTGGGTCACACAAGGGAGGGGAGCTGGGAGGAAGTGGCTGGAGAGGTTGCCGTCTGCCTGTGCACTTACACGTCTGAAAGCCAGAGGTTTCCATTGCCAGGTTAACTGTGGTAGAGCTTGACAAAAGATGCTCGGGTGAGGTGGGAGTGTAGGTGAGGGTTTTTTTTTTTTTTTTTAGCAAAAAAAAATAAAAAAAGGGCGTTGAATGGACTTTTTGTTTTTAAAAAAGCTGTTGTCAGAGTGGGAACTTCTTGATAATTTTGTCCTAAGCCCCACAGATGACGTCCTTAATCATAATATATTTTATCATGATTTCTGTATCACATACACACATACATGGGGTAAATAAAATCTCTTTTACTCACTAAGGCTGACTTATTTGATCAAGAATACTCAAAACTGTAATATTGTGAAATATTGCTACAGTTTAAAATAACTATTTCTTTTTTAATATTTTAAAATATAAATGATTTTTGTGATGGCAAAGCTGAATTTTTATCAGATGTTACTCCAGTTTTCAGTGTCACATGATTCTTCAGAAATGATTGTAATATGCTGATTTGTTGCTCAAGAAACAACCTGTCAAATACATAAATGTAAATTGGCAGATATTTGACTAATTTTAGATTATTGGTATTGGCCTTTACTAACTTGGCCAGTTATTAAAAACATTAGCTTCCCTTTGTGTCATTTTCAAAATCTCACCTGAAATAATTAATAATTAAATATTATATTTATTTCAAATCTCAGAATTCAAATATTTTTGAGTGAATTGAGTAATTATCGTCATTTTTGTTTAAATCAAAAATACTAAAACACAGTATTGTATGGATAAGGGAAATAAACACATTTTTATTTGTTAACATTTCCCGTCCTGTCATGGCTATATGCACTCTCCATAGGGGATGAGGGAATTTGTGTTTGTGATACACTAGTAAAAAGCTTAAGACACCGGTGACTAATTTCATTTGAGCACACAGACTCACACTCACACACTCTCACACAAATCCAATTCTCTTCAGTTGCTAAGTCTCAAGTATGTGATGTGTCAGCCGAACAACATACAGTCGTATTGCGACACATACACACTAAAATCCAATTCTCTACAGTTGTTAGTGTTGATGTTACTATATGGTAACAGATACACATACACTGGTCGATCGAGGTTGTTTTGAAGAATGGTAGAAATTTAAAGAACACAAAAACCCAGGGATTGATCATGTTTTTGTGTGTTTATGATCAATTGAAGCAAGATTTTAGTAGTATTTCAGATCATCCATCTATAATACTTTGGGTGGGTGGAAAAGCATAACAATGGCACAAAGAGACAAAAACATCCCCAAAATCCCTCCCAAATATCCTATTTGTCCTTACAGTCCAGCACACACAGGTTGTGTCTCTGAATCTATCTGACTTTAGGATGGAGGCATGGAGGGGGGCCCTTGGACCCCACTCAAACGGAACAGACAAGAAAAAATGAGAGCCTCCAAAAAAGAAAAAGAAAGAAAGAAAGAAAGGAGGGGGAAAAACTCTGCAAAGGGGGGCTCTAAACTTGAATTAGAGTTGTTGAGCCTTCCTCAGTGGTCACACTTTCTTTTTTCTTCCCCCTTTGTGCCTTTTTAATTTCCCTTTCCCCCTTTTTATCTTTTTTTCCCAGTGTTTTTCCCTCCCCTTTTTGGTTCTGTCTGGTTTTTCACCCTGTGAACACCGAACTTTGTCATTAGGCTGGACTAAAGCAATGGCAGCAGATGGGCATTAGTTTAAGCTGAATGCATGGGTGTTTGAAAGAGAAGTGTCTCTGAGTGTGTTTGATATACTGCAGGGCATAAGGTAAGATATTAGCTATCCATCTCCCTCTTTTTTGTTTCAAGGGTTCTGAAATGGCATTACTGCTTATTCGTAGTTGTGAATCGTTCTGTTTTTAGCTCTCTCTGTCTATTGTGACTTGACTGCCATTTTCACAGTAGTGAACGTGGCCTTGTCACTGTATCCTATTGGTTGTAGTTTTCTCTTGCCGTCATCGCCTCGTTCTCTCTCCGTCTCCCTCTTTTCCTTGTATTTCCCTCTCACTCTGTTTAATGTGGCCACACCCAGACCTCCACCAATAACTGACAGCTTTCAATCACCTTTGTTTTCCTTTCTCTTGCACTTTGACTACTGTTATAGTCTACATGGAAATGTTCGAGAAGCAATGGTTATATAAAGTATGCTTAATGAATGAAACTAAATTTTTTGGCAGCCATTTGGCAACAAAGGCTGTGTTTATTTGATCAGAAATACAGTAAAATCGGTAATATTGTGAAATATTATTACAATTTAATTAACTGTTTTCAATGTTAATATATTTTATAAAATGTATGTAAAATGTAATTTATTCCTGTGATAGCAAAGCTGAATTTTCAAAAGCCATTACTGCAGTCTTCAGTGTCACATGATCCTTCAGAAAACATGATTTGGTGCTCAAGAAACATTTCTTATTATTATCAGTTATGAAATCTGTTGCGCTGCCTAACATTTTTGTGGAAAGAACAGAACATCTTTTGTAACAATGTCTCTTTTCATCAATGTACTGCATTCTTGCTGAATAAATGCAAGAATGTAAAATATTGGCTTGTTTCATAAATATTGTTTTAAAAGCCACATTTTTATATTACTCACTTTGAGAGAGCAAAAGAGATTCCTACAACATCGAGTTGAGATTATAATAGAAAAAAGGAGATTAAATTGGAAAATATTATATTTGGAGTTGCTTATTGTGCATGTGATATTGATGTAAACTCTTAATTTTTGCATATGTGTGCATTTTTAACATTTCTTTTATAAAGATAACAGTTGTGTTTTAGCCTACAAATCAGGAATCTTGCATTCAGTTTCAGTAGAATAAATTATCTTTAAGGTTTTGTTAGATTACTAGACCTTCTAATTTGCGTTTCTTTGCGCAATTCCTCCATATTTATGTTTTATGTACCTTTTTTAACACATTGAACTGTGTATTGAGAAGCGCTTGAAGGTAAGGTGAATATGAATATGAATGTGGTTGTTTTGAATACGCAGTCAATAGTAGAGTGCATCATTACGGATGGGTCACAATGCTTTAGCTCGAGACGCCAGAGGTTGGGCCGGAGAAATGAGACCGTGTGTTGTGTAACTTGTGTTGCTGAGTGCTAGAGAGTGAAGGTGTTTTATCTGCAGGATTTATGAAGACTGCATAGTGCTACAAGATTCTAGCAGCTGTATGTGTGTGTGAGGCATGGCAGCTGTGTGAGGTGATATGTGTCTTTGGGTCTGCGTGTGTGAGATTGGAGGGCTTTTTGGGGTGTAAGTTTGTGTGTGTAAGACAAGTGGTGCTGGTGTGTGTGTGTTATTGTGAGCGTGTGGACCGGGAGGTGTGTGTGTGTGTGGCAGGGATAGGCATCAACTCTTATCTGGGCACAGCAGTGCCACTTCAGCTGAAACACCACACCCATTTCTCCACACAGTGTGTTTGAACAGACGCCATGTCCTCACACAAACACAGATTTGCCATAAAATCACAGCACGAGGCTGTGTTTTATATATATATGTATTTTCAGACAAGATGTTTTGTTGTACAAGACGGTTGTTTTATTGTACAAATATTAAGTAATTCATTTCACATCAAATTTTTATTGTAAATGTGTTCTCAATATCATTATTGTGAAATATATAGTAATATGAAATGGTCTTTATTGGCATTTATGAGAAATATCCAAATGCGGTCAGATAGATTCTTAACATTTATCAAATGAGACGAGTGATGTTTAAAATTTAATTGTATTGATATTGGCATTGTATTGCTTCTGCCTATTCAGAATGTTAAATATATTTTTTCCTGTTGTATTCTACATTATCAAGCCTTTTAATTTAGATGCAAATTATTTTCAGTGTTCATATTTGTACAGTATACATTTATGATTGTTATTTTACCTAATTATGCATGTTTAACTAATTCTCTTTCTGAGCACACAAACTCTGTTGTATAATTCCCGAAGGATCATTACAATCCATTGATTAGTGACTCTAATTGGAGTCACCTGTTTTCAAGGACAGTTTAACCAGCTCCCAGAGGTCTATTATTTATTATAAAGTCTTTTCATCTATTCAAACAGTAAATGTTTTTCTCTATAGCAGATCTAAAAAGAAATAGTTATCCATACTGTAGTCATACTGTAGGTATGCCTTAATTCACTTTTAGTACATGAACTATTTTTTAATGCTTTTTTTTAATAATATTGTCAATTTATCAGTAGTCATTCTTAAAATAAAAAATCGGTGTGCAATGATCAGATTTTATCAGTTTGTCGTTGTAAGCTGTTCATTTTTTTATTCTTTATTTTTCCACATTCATATATTATTAATTTGTTTAATTTGTGGGGGGGAAGTTGGCATGCATTTCAGCTGCTGCAAATGTGTTTCATATGTTATTTGAACCGTTTTTGTCAGGATAGTTCTCTTGATCATAAAAAAAGTGGAAACAACACGACTCGCTGAGCTTTTGCCTTAAATCGAGAGAATCTCATCAAACTTTTCCAAGAGATTGTAATTTTTCATCGAGTCGACATCCGGCTTCTCTGAGAAAAGAGCATTTCCATCAGCCCTTTCTTCACGAATGGCCGGTGAACTACGCTATGAGTGTGGGCAGTGTAATCCTGTTTGAAAGGTCTGCGTGTGTTCCTGGTTGGACGTCTGGCGTTTTGGGTGGGCTCTGCATGGGACAGCAGGTATCCTTAATCATGTTACGGGGTGTGGGGTGTATTTTTGAGAAGGAGTTAGCTGGCAAGCTCCCATCCCAATTTCATACTAAATGGTCACACACCAGGTTTGATTAGAGAAGGCAAGCCTGAGGTACCAGCCCCGGTCCATTGTCATAGTTTCTGTCAGTGGTGCAGAGCGGCAGGTCTGTGCATTTAAACCGGCAGCGCTGTCTGACCGTAGTTATTCTGTTGAAGGAATTATACACTCCATTTTCTGCAAGGTTTACGTAGAAATGAATAAGCATTTTGACTATGGTAACCTGTGTGATTAGATCTAACTTTACCTCACATTAGTCTAGAACACTTGAATTCATTCTTATTTTTAAATATAACATAATTTTATAATTATTATTACACGTGTAGTGTCCCTTAATAATACATTTATTAATATTCTGTCTTAGTTATTAAAGATTTAGCTATTCACCAATGACTCTAAATGAAGTTATCGGAATATATTTATTAATATATTTTTTAATAGTTAGGAGAGTATTCCCCCAGAGTGGGTTAAATCTGAATATTGTGTCTGTTCCTCTGTGATTATCTTCACCACACGAAGATGCAGCGTTGTCCCGGAAAACCTCAAGTCCAACATCTGTGTTTGTTTTCGCAGGTGCTCATTTGGTTTGATGCGAACGTTTTTTTCAATATAGAATATTTGTGTGGGCTGTTTTCAGACAAAGTGTTGTGGAAAAAGTCCCCACACCCACTAGCCTCTGTCGTTAATTCCACGCACCGAATATATTTGTTTTTCACAGAATTATTCAAATGCGATGACAAGATGGTGCTCGGAAAACAGAAAAAGCATGTTTTTTTTTTTTTTTTTTTTTTTAAGAAGAGGAATTGAGACCACAAAAATTCATATTTGATTTTGTGTGTCCAGAGGTGAGAGGTCCGCTTTCATTGTAATGGCATTGTAACATACTATCTGTATGATGACAAAAATGCTGAAATGAGTTATGTAGGTAGTATAGAATGAATATGAAGCACATTATTTATTCACATTCAGACTAATATTGTAATTTGTGTTAAAGCCAATTTAAGTGCAATCCATCTATGGTTAAAATTCCTGGCCTGTGGATACGATCACTTTCTCTTGGTTTTTATAGTTTGGCTTGATTATCATTCTGTGGTACCGGCCCTCATAAGTTGTGTCTCTGTACGGGGGGAAACTTCAGTGAGGGAGGAAAGGTAATTGCAATTACCAATAAAATTCATTATAATTAAGCAGTCATTTAATATAAAATCAAATTATTGCCTAAGCGACAGAGGACGGAGGCACCCCAGTGAGACCTGATTAATTTTTTTTCTCTCCCTTTCAGCACAACTGTAACTTTTAAATCACCCTGCCTCTTTGGGTGGGGTGTTTGGGTAAGGGGTATTTATTAAAACTGAGCCAATATGATGATTACCTAACTGTTTGGAGTATTTATTAGACTGTAGACTATTAGATTATAGATTATTAATATAATTTCATTAGAGTCGTGGAAAATGAAGCAGGAAAATTTTGAATTTTGTGGCCTCTTTAGTAAGTCGGTCTATACAACTACTTACATACAGCACAACTACAGCAACTTACTACTATATGTATATTTATATAACGGCTAACAACTGATTTTCAAGAGAAATCAGATTTTATATGAAATATTAATGTACAAACATAGAAAAAAAACTTTATTTTAATATCCTAGTTACATGTATTTGCTATAATAATGACAGTAAAGGATGTATAATTATAAGCAACTAATACTAAACCTGTTAATAATATTACTAAGTGTTTATTTCTGTAAATATAGTGTAATAAAGATACATTCAAATAAAGTGTAACCCAGAAGTAAAATTAAATAGCCAACCACATTCATCATACGTGCTAACGTATGGCATAGTTGTATAAAAATGTATAGGTAGCCACCTACAATACAAAACTTTTTTTAAGGAAACTTTTTTTTTTTTTTTTTTTTTTTTTTACAGTATTCTGTATTATTTTCCAAATGCCGATGATTGATATTCACTCATTTAGATGTAGTTCCTAAATATCTACTCCAAAAAATTATGTATTGAAACTATAGAAAAATTATATGAAAAAGTATCATTGAAAAGGCATATTTATGGTATTTATAGTTTACTTTAATAGACATGTTGCCTTATTTGTTTATCTCATTTATTTGTCTTTGCTTGTGACTATACTGATCTCTCCACTTGAGTGGTGAGGTGTTTGTGTGTAAATAATTTTATGCTAGTCGGTCTGTGTCTCACTGTTACTAATCTCTCAAGCCTTCTTAACTCCCTTAGGGACCTTCCGGAAAATGCCACCTCACTATTATTAGGGTCTCTTTTGCATATTGAGGGAGCTGCTCTCAATTGTGTATGTGTGAAGGAGAGAGTGAAAGTGCGCCAGTGTGCAGCAAGAGTTTTCCTTTTTGTTGCGTCAACTGTTAAACTGAACTTGTGACATGAAAAACAACTTCATAACTACATTTACTTCTCTGGTACAACTACTGAGAGGCAGACAGAAGGAAAGAAAGGAAGAAACGAACAACATAAAACAGTCATCTATTAACGCTCCCTTCAGAAACTATATTTACCACAGTTCGCACATTGTAACTATTGAGTTATTATTTGTAGCAAGAATGTAGTAAATTCAGGTAAATCCATGAATGGCTTCATATTACCATGGTATTGGTATTTTTAAATTTATTTATTTTTTTATTTTTCATTAATTTTTTTTATTTATATGATATTAGTCATCTATTAATGCTCTTCTAAAATCATATAAAATTTGCTACTCATTTTTTTTTATGAATACTTCCTTTAAGAATTTTGTATAATATCATTTATTTATTCATATATTTTTTTGTTTTTGTTCTATGGCATTGGTCATTTAATAATACTCCTTTAAGAAACAATAGTTACTATAGTTCTTCCATTGTAACTATTGAGTTACCTGGTATTTACTGTATCCAAGTTAATCCACATTATCATAGTTACCATGATTAATCTTACTTTTTAATGTTTTTTTTTTATTTATTAATTTTTAATGTTTTTATTTATATTTAATTTTTTTATATTTTAATTTTTTTCATTCATAAAGCTTTCAATCTGAGACCTTGTTTTATTCTTGAGCATATCAAAGCACTTTCCTCATTCAAATTTTTGGTCACTATGAAATAGGGAATACTGTACTACTTACTTTATAGTTGTTGTTATGTATTAAACCTCAAAAATGCTTGCTGTAGCATATAGCTGTACTAGATTTGTTTCATATTGTGAATGATTTTAAGATGTTTTATTGTTATTCACTGAAGGCTTTGGAAGGCTTCTGTCCTCATAGATTTCTATATTTCATACAATAATACAAAAACGTATCAAATAATCCTCCAACATGCAGAAATAATGAAACCCGCTTTCATCTGCTGGGATTTTAAGCTTGAAAATTTCTGGTCGTAATTCATAATGACATGGAGATGTAAAGCTTTGAGTTTCTTTTGCTATCTACGGCCCAAGCTTACAGTTGGTTTAGCTGTGAGCTGCGATAGCTGACGCTGGAGCGGAGAACCTGGCTGTGTAGATTTTGGTTTCATGGGTAGAATAAGGCTGATATGTTCATGGGGCGACAGTCAGGAAGCCATTTTTTTCATATCATTTCACCTCTTCTTCTATTTACTGTCGCTGCGATTGCTGCATACGCCAGACATATTGCCAGTTTATCTTTCCACTAAAATCCAATAATGTTTTTGCCAGCTATCATCCTCATTATCACATAACCAGTGGTTTGTGTTATAATATTATATAAGATGAAACTTAAACATTTCTTAGAGTAAGTAATAGCTGTAACAGCAGAAACCCTGTTTAAAAAAATGTTTACTTTGCATGAAGAATGATAATGTGAAAACGTTTTCTTTTATTTCCTTTTTCAAAGTCTTATGTTGACTGTATAGCCCTAGTTATATTTATTTATTCATTAATTTTATGTATGTATGAATGTATGTATTTTTAAATCTCTTTTCAAACAGTCCATTTATGATTCAGCAGCCTCAGGTGTGTGTGTGTGTATATATATATATATATATATATATATATATTTTTTTTTTTTTTTTTTTTTTTTTTTTGTGGATTGTTTGATTGGAACAGTTGTCAATTGGCAGATCTGTTAAAGTTGTCATGAAACAATGTATTGTGACGTATATCAGACTGAATCTGCTTTTCAAATGATTTGACTTGACTGGATCATTGGATTGTTGTCATTTAATCGTTTCATGTGAGTGAAAGCTGAAGTCTTTCATAAAAACATTGCTATATTCCATAAAATATGAGTCTGTTTTGATATCACACTGACTTTAACCTTCTGTACAATCCTGTGTATGACATTGACTTTATAACTCTCCTTAGTTTATCTTTTTTTTGTGAAATGGACAGAACTTAAAATTGTTTTCAAAGACCTCACGAAATCCATATGACAGCTTTGTGGCTTTTAGTCCATGTTCGTTAGCTTTAAGACAATGGTGTCCACTTAGGATGCTAATTAACTTTTAACATATACACATCTTTTTTAGAACTATTGATGACTCATCCTCTGCTCTACAGATATTTGTCTAATCAAATGCTCACTAGAATGAGAATGTCCCTCCCGTCAAATACCACCTACCTCTGACTAGCAAGTATAATGATTAATGGCTTTGATAGAATTAATACCTATTGGCCATCATTATGCACAACCCAAACTTTCCTTACAAAAGGAAATCCATCAACGCAGAAAAGAATAATACGCTTGTCAAGTGATTTCACTAGGTGTTTATTGACAAATGGCTCCTATCCCACAAGTCTCTCTTCTCTGCTTCTCTCTGGGTGATATCCAGATGGCATTTTGCACCTATGAAGCTCCATATGAAAGCAAGCAAAGGAAATCTGAAAAAAGCTCACTTCCTAAAGCATTTTTACTGTTGCTGTTTGGCAATTTCTCACTAAAACCTGTGGTAATTAAGACATTATCTAATAGTTTGAAACTCTTAATTGCTCAGGAGATGTTTTGACATTTCACACAAAAACTATATCTAAAAAAGACATTTAACCCATAGATGAAAATTCTGTCAACATTTATTTACCATCACATCGTTCCAAACCTGTACACATTTCTTCCTTCTTTTGAACACAGTATATATGTAAAAACATGCTTTGGTCCCCATTAACTTTAATTGTATGGACAATAACAACATTGTTCAAATCTTCTTTTGTGTTCCACAGAAGAAAAAGTCATGCAAGTTGTGAAGTGATGGTGAGCAGATGATGACAGAGTATTAATTTTTGGATACCTCTAATAGCAGTACATTTTGCTGCAGTCAAGGTAACATTCAATTGTTCCAGAGTCTTTGTGTACCAAATGAGCACATAGTAATGCCCTGCACCCTTCAGAGTATTCACTCTGTGTTGCCCTCCAGAGTGAGTAGGGCAAAGTAACGCTCACTTTTGAATGGATTTTGCTGTCTATCTCCTTCTTCCCCTCGCTCTCTTCCTCTCTCTCGTTTTCCTGAAGTGCGGTGATCAATAGTAATTGGGTTGCCGCTGCTGACCAGCTTAGTGGCCCGGTGGACCAGCGGAAGGAGAAATGGAGAGTGTTTACGAGGTACTGAGCGTGACTGACTTTCCTCCGCAAATCTCTCCATATTTATTCAGCATTAGGCCTAATCTAAAAATCTTTCTTTCTCGACCCCCTGTTTTATATATATTTTTTTATTTTCCGCTTCTTTCCCTCTCTGTCATGCACCAAAGTGAGAGAGGGGTCTGGAATGTAATCCTTTTTGAGGCTAAACCACCGGTACTCTTTGATGGCATATTTAATAGATTTTTCCCATAAAGGCTTTGCTTTAAGTGACTACATTCAAATAGAGAGGTATTAGTGAGGGCATTAGGCATACGTTAAGGTGTATTAAAGAAACCTCCTGTTGTTCATATAAATACGTTCAATTCAATTTGCAGATTCCTTTGGGTGCAATGGGATTTTCTAATGTATGGTGCAAGGGCATTTTAGGGTTATATATTCACCTTACCTGCTATTTTGTAGTAGTTACTTTTATAAACAGAAATGCACACAAGCTCACTTGTTTTTTGAAGATTAACATTCGCTGTTTGAAGAAATTTCCATTTCTAAATAGAAATGCCAGTGCTTAGATGGGAGCAAAAGAATAGTGTTAAATTTTTTAAGGTAATATTAAATTTTTGGTTTTGGAAATGCTTTCCATATGCTGTTGTTTTCATTTGTACACAGCAGTCATCATGTAATGCTGCTTTTGTGCACCAAATATTACAGTGATAGATTCTGAATGGTGAGCATTGCATTTAAACAATGCAAGTCAGACAGCTTTTCTTGAAAAATAATTGATAAAATCCAAATTATTTACAAAGTTTGAATGGAATGAAGTAGTTTGAACTGCATTAGTAGTTTGGCAAAAAAAAAAGAAAGAAAAATATGATGTTTGAGGAATAAATTACTTTTTATTTTGGCACAAAACTTGTATAGTAAGCTTTGACATGTACTACTTTAAAGAAACAAAAAAACACCAATAAAAAATAATCACTGTTTTTGTTTAATGAAAAATTTTGTTGGAGCCAGGGTCAAAAATGCCACCAGAAGTGACAGAGATATCATAAAAAGTGGACGGAATCACAGAGTCCTGTAATTTAAATATAAATTGCTACATAAAATGGAATTTCATGGTATTTGTCCGATTTTGAATTAATAAATCAAAAGTAGGGCTATAAAATGAATTCAAACAAATTCAAATTGCAATATGGGCTAGTGATTTTTAAACCACAAAAAGAAAAATGAACTCTGTATGAACTCTATTTGTGTTCTGCATGAGCGACAGAATTTTTTTTTACTGCACATACCGTCTCACTATATGAGGACATGAACGCATGAATTTCATCTCCAGAGCTGCTCTAGAGAGAGAGTCACTTCACGAGCATTTCACCATTTCATTTGAGAAAAGCTATTGTCATGTACACACAGACTCAAAAGTCCTCACCGCAACCTTCCAAAATAAAATTTTGGTTTAACTTGAAGAAATTATGACAGAAATAAAGCCAAGACAACAAAGAGAGCATCTGCAAGAAGTCTAACACTGAATCAATAGGGTAGTGGTTCCCAACCTGGGGAACCAGAATTTGTGAAAAAATAAAACAGATTTTATAGGGCCCTATTATTGTTAAAAATGTTTAATAAATTATTAAATTGTTAAAGTTTTATGAATTCAATTAATTAGGCATGCATTTTGATTATTAAAGTTAAGATGACTCAAATGCAAATTTCACAATTTGGAAAAAAAAGAACAGATTCCAAAGGGCTCTAGATATTTAAAAGTATAAAGTCAATATTCTCCTCTGTACCCATCTTTTTATGGGTTTAGAAATTGTAATAACATTTCAATTAATTAAAGAGCAATCCAAGTATTTAATGGACGATGCACTGAATTTTAAATATTAAAGGTGAAAAAAAGTCCCCAAAATCAAGTTTGTTGAACCATCCACTGATAGATTACTTTGTGTTTTATTTAGAAACATTGTAATTCAATAGTTTGAAAGGATTTGTTAAGGGTTTCCATTAGAAGAATGGATATAAGCGAGAGAACAGGATGCTGTGATGTCAGGTATAAGGTCTGAGGACCTGCCCTGGCCTATCGCTATCATATTAAACACACATTCAAATGGGCTTGTCAGTTGGGTTTTCTTTTGGATGTTATTACCTGTCAAAGGCTGAGAAAAACAAAGTCAGATGGAGGGATGACTAGAGTGAGAGATGGATGGGTGGAGAGATGAATGGTTTCTGAGGAGTAAATTTAGTCCTGCTTGTCATCGTATGCAAACCATTTTATCCTTTCATTTGAAATATGCATTAATTATCACTGTAAATTGATGTATATGTTGGGAAATTTTACTGAACATTTAAGGATGCTAAATAAAAAACAACATCAAACAAAAGCCTTCCTCTAGTAATCTGCATAGTCTGACTGTATTGGAGGAAAACAGCTGAAATGGGCAAACCAACATAATGAATAAACAAGAGCTCGGAATAACAAGGGAAGACCCGATAAATGAGAATTACGAGCGGGAGAATGAGCTAGAAGGAAAGGGAGGAATGCCCTGGGGAAGAGAGTGAGGTGAAGATGGACAGGCAAACCCTCTCGTTACACCTTCTCTCTCTTTCTCTGTCGCTTCCTTTGGCCCCCCCCCCTTTACCCCTCTTTCACCCAGCCATAGCCCCGCCATCTGTCTTTCCCCTTCCCTTCGCCTCCGCGCCTGACATCTCTCAGCCTTTTTTAATCTCTTTTTGTTTGATGGAATTTAATGTGACTGTTTAAAAATTAGACATATCGTCTCAGTCTGCGTTTATTAGTAACGCTAAGCTATAGTAATGAAACTGAAATCACCCTTTAGAAAAATTACCTTGGATTTATTACAGAGTAACACTAAATAATAATGGTATTTGGACAGAAATGTTCATGCTAATTCATACTAAATAATCTGTTAGGGAACTGAGAGAATCTGCTTTTTTTATTCACACTTCAGCTTAGTATTTTCTTAAGATAAACTGTATTTTTATTGAAACTCTTTAAAAATTTTTAAAAGATTTAATATTTGAATATTCTGAGTTCAATACACAGAAAATACTACAACAGTTATTTCTGCAAATAAAGAAATAAAAGTAGGTGTTGACAATAATGCATTTTCTGTGTAAGTTTGAGGGGCAAACTAACATTGTTTCTCGGTAGACATTTATTGTAAGTGGGTTTCGTCAAAACTTTTGTTGCGTTGTTTACAATTTCAAGAATTAATTGTTATTTAACCAGGAACATTCCATTAACCATCCTAATTATTTATTTAATATATCTGTGGCTATTATGGTCTTACTATAAATAATCTGTGGCGACTATTCATGAATTATTGTTTTATGATCACTTAGTTCAGTTTCTCCAATAACTAGTTCTCTGCTTTCTAACTTTATAGGAAATAAAAACTAAATGTAAATGTGTCTTTTTTTTATGCTTCATGTTTACCAACAGGGGATTTTGATTTTTGTTGAAGTATTCATTGATGCACCGTTTGTGGAAACGCCACATTTGTAGTGTTTGTTTCAATGCAACGGTTATTTTTACGCGTGCTGCCTGCTGTCAGTCTGGTGGAACTGAACCCCACCCAAACTCATATTTTATTCCAGGTTGTCAGTGTAGCGAGCTGAACAGTGTAGTCCTCCCAGACCCCCCCGTGGACTTTTTCTCGGATCTCTTGTGGGAAGAGTAGAATTAAGTCCTATTGTCTTTCATTATAATTCAAGACTGAGAGATATCGTTTTTAATAATGCCAGCTTTATGTTTCCTAATCTAATTTGTGTGGTTATATTTAATGCGTATGTGTGTGTCTTCTGTTCCCACCTGTTTTATATCCATCCTATATTGTTACCACTTTTCCTAAAGTCCAATGATGGGCTATGGGCAGAAAAGAAAAAAAAATCTAATTAGAATCTTAAAGCGCTATTATTTAATTACCCCAATGGCTATGGATTTGCTGTGTGTGTGTGTGTGTGACTGAAGAGGGCGATAGAAAGGGCAGGATTATTCTGCTTTTTCAATTTACAGGAGCCCCACTGCCCACACACACCCCCTAACACCCCAGACCCATAACATACACACAAACACACATACACACACACACACTTCATCAGCCCCCCCAACCGCTGGAAGATAAAACAGCATTATGGTAAATTCCACTTAATGACAAATTTTTAATTTGCTGAACACGGCTGTCTCTTGCATCCCTTGTGTGTGTGACTGTGTGTGCGCGTTCACGTTTTAGTGAGTGAGTGAATGAAAGGGAGGCCTAATTACAGTGTGGGTTGGATGGGAGGAAGAAAAGCCCTCCTCTCCTCCTATCACGGTGATAAGGGAAAGGGAATGTAGCCGATTAATGATGGTGTTTATCTCTTTTCATATAATAACAATCATGAAAAGTCGATCTGCCCCTCAGCCTGATAGAAAAACACTCCCAGAGGAGAATTTTCATCAGAATGAAATTGAAGTCGCAAGCTACTGGTTTTATTAAGTATTTAATTTTTCCTTCTCGTATGTTTGTGCGTACATGGACGCAGAATGAAAACTGAAGGTTTGGAATATTAAGTCTGCTTGTTGTGTGATGGGGATGTTTCCAGTGTCATTTCAATTTAAAATGACTTTTTAAAACACACCACAAGCTGTGGAGACTCTAAAGGCCGAGTCTGAGTATTTATTTTTCTTTTAGGTAAAGGGTACGTTCATATAGAAGATACAGTGGAAGATACACCAATATTTTAATACCGCAGTGATTCTGATTTACCACAGTGATTCTTTTACCACACTTTTTCAAATAGCAAAACATATGTACCAGCAAAATGCACAATTTGCATACAGTTTTGTTTTGAAATGGATGTTTTGGAATAAATATCGAGCTGACATTGTGACACTGGTGACTAATAATGATATATTCCAAGTCCTCTGATACTGAGAGTTTTGCGTTTGGAATAGACAGAAACATACCGAAAGTTTTTCTTCACAGGAAATGTTGTGCTTCAAACATGAATGTAATTTGAGACTTGTAATGTGGAATATATCTAATATTCATTTATGCGCCCCTTTAACCACACTTTTACAAACGTTAAACTATATGCACCAGCAAAAGCAGCACACTGTAAAATTACAGAGAAATGCCAGTTTTGAAATATACACGTTGACAGATTGGTGACTAGTAATGCTGTTTCTGTATCTTGCATATATTCAGTAACAGGCAAATATATATCCCATGCTAGCTCCAAAGTTGCTGCAGTGACAAATCAATAATATTTAGCATATATAAACATATGCACGGTGTCTTAGTGCTGTTATCACTTGTATGGCAGGACAAGCTGTGGACATATTTCTCTGGTGGGCTCTTGAAGCAGGTTTGTTACAGACTAGCGCTGTGACGAGTGACTGATCGAGACGGAGATGTGCATGTGCACACTAGCTGTTTCTATCGATGCACGTGCAGCCTGACTGCCAGTATGTTCCTTTAACCAAATATACATTTGTATCATAATTTGTTGTTAAATTCTTTTTCCACCGTTTTATCTCTTTCTAACATTACAGGATTCGGATAACTTTCTGTAATCACTCTTGAAAATGGATGTTAGTTAGAATTGTGAATGTTTACAGTGCATAACAATTCTGTGCATTATGTGTTTTGTATTTACTTTTTAACTTCATGTTTGGAGCACAAACTAGACCATTCTTGACCATGCAAACAAAAGCATGCAAGGCTATCAAGCTCCTAAAACTGACACAAAATCAACACAAAACTAGTCTAGACTTAAAAATAATAATTATTTGTTAAGTGTTGTTTTGTAAATATTTCATTAAAATAAATTAACACAATATATTTTCAGTCTTCTGAAGCCGATGGCTTTGTGTTAGGAATAGACCAGAGCAGAGTAAGTTTTTATTCACAGAAAATATTTGAGTTGGAATTTGAGAGCTACATTGTGGAAGTTTTGGAAATAAAAAAATTTGATTTGTTTTTAGTCCCTTTTGGAGCTTGGCAGGCCCTTGGTCACTATTCTGAAAAGCAGCATCAACATTCTTCTGAATTCCTTTTGTGTTTCACGGAGGGAGGAAAGTCATACAAGTTTGGAGTGACATGAGGGTAACTAATGGCAGAATTAAATTTTGGTGAACTCCTGGATGGACTGTCTGTATCTTTTTTTTATGGTTGAAGGCTTTGTTTTTGTTTTTTCATTAACTTGACATCAGATTACCAAGTACAAAGAGTCATGTTGAGTGTGTGCATGTGCTTTTTTCAATCCCATGTGACTCTCTTCCCTTATCTCCTGTCACTTACCCGTCTGCCACTCTGATTGGAGCGTATGGTTGCCGTGTGGTTGCCATGCTGTTGCCATACCGCACCCCGCTGGGCAGTAATTGGGCCCCCTCTGGGTTGCAAGAGGCAATGGTACATTGACAGACAGGTTTGGCCACCTGCCCCACCTCCCCCTTTAAACCAGGAGTCAGGAATGCCAGGAGCGTGGCAGCACGTACCGTGTGCCATGCTTAATCTTGGGTAGGGGGCACCGCTTTGGCCACATGCCCCACTATCATGTTGTACCTGCAGAGTGGGTGTAATATGAACTGATTGTCAGATTGTTTGGCAGACTTGGGGGTGTGCTTACTGTACATCTTCATTGACAAGTGTTTACCTGGCTGTCCAATTGAGGACTTTTTTTCATATTCTATTTTCCGTTTTCATATAAAGCCAATTAGAATTTCTACCGGCTAACTCAAACCTTTAAATGTGTTTTTTTTTTTTTTTTTTTTTTTTTTAACAATAAATGTTAAAGGGGTCCTATTATGCTTTTTCACTTTTTGAATTTTAGTCAGTGTGTAGTGTGTATGTTTGGGCATAAAAAAGATCTACAAAGTTACAAATCTCAAAGTCCACTCCAAAGGGAGATATTTTGTTTTTAAAAAATCCCTTTTCAAGAACTACAACGAACGGCTCGTTTGGACTACAAAGATGTTTTCCTGTATTTGTGACATCACAAATTGGCCCATTAGAATATCATTAAAATAGATCCCGCCTCCGGAAATTTGAATGCACGTTTCAAAATCTAAACCCGGTGCAGGTGTTTTTATATCACTGTATTTCTGAAGGAAACCGACTGTCTTCAGAAAATTTTGGATCTCATTTTCATTTCTTCTTGCATGTAATGTCTGATAAAGCAGTGTTTGTGAGTGGAGCTCTGCTTTGTGTACAGCGTTACCGACGAAACCTCGCTCTCTCGCGCTCCAACAGCGCCTCCTGCTTGCAGAGAATGAATTTGCATATATATATGCCCCCACAAATAGTGTAACTCTTTGTGACTATGATATAAATAAATTCAACTATATAACAGTTTCACTGCAATTCATGTTATAATGTTAGAATTAAAGAACAATAAACATAATACATATTACCGTTGCACCTATCTGTACATAGTAAATGCAGTTATTTTTAAGCTGTTGTTGACATCCTATCTAAAACGTGATTTAGCCAAAAAAAACAACAACATCTTTACCACTTTCATATGTCTTGCAATATCCGTGCGTGCACAGGTTCTGCGCGATCCTCTTGTTCAATATTCTCGGGGTCTGAATTGATAATGGCAATATTGACGAACTTGCTGTTTTGGCAAGGGGCGGGGCATTACTGAAACACCGTCTAAGCTGTTCGCCAATCACAACGCACTGGGACAGCTAACCAATCACAACACATTTCGTTTTTCGGAAGGCGGACCTTCATCAAACCCAGAACTAATCGAGCCGTTTGTGCCAGGCTGGGGAGAAAGGTATTGTAATAATGTAAATTATGTGAAAAATAATGCGATTTTCCTACCACCAAGCATGAGAGCATGTTCTAGTACACCCCCAAAACAAAATCAAGACTTTGTAAAAGAGCATAATAGGACCCCTTTAAAAATTTGTTGATTTATCAAATTTTGGCCCCAAATTATACAGCTCTTCTCAAAATCTGCAAGATCTTTATTAAGATCTTTAAAAAAGGGATCATAAATGATCATGTATACTGTACTTACTTATTACATACTTATAACAGCATACTCCAGGTCATCATTTGTGAATAATGATTTAAATGTTGGCCTTTTTGTCACGTTGAGCTATTATATGCCTTCAGAAGAATTGCAATATAGTGCACAAGTCATATGGACTACTTTTTATTTTCATACACTCAAAATAAAGGTTCCAAGGTTTTTGAAGCAATGCCATAAATTAACTATTTTGGGTTACCCAAAGAACCTTTCAGTGAACATTGATTTTCTTAGTGAGAAGAACAATTTAATTATCTGAAAAACCTTTTCCACTTTAAAGCACCATTTTTAATAGAAAGGATCTTCGTGGAACCATAGATGCCAATAAAGAACTTTTATATTTAAGAGTGTAGTTTTTCACAGAATTTTTTTTAATTTAATTTTTTTTTTTTTGACAGCCTTTGGTCACTGTGAATGGTTCTTCTTTAACAACAGTTGCGTAATGATTATTTAGTAAATTCTGCTTTTATGTTTCTCTGGTAAAATTGAGGCATAACAGTTTGAAATGAAACGAGGGTGAATAACTAATGACAGAATTCAGATTTGGATTAACTTTCCTTTTAAAAACCATATCATGGCAGTAACAGAAACTACAGTGAAACTGTGTGTGTGTGTTTTCCAAAGGTGGTTTTTGGTGCTAAAGTTGTGTGTATGTGTGCAATAGAGATATCAGTATAATCCATGTTGCAAGGCTCCACAGCAGTGCTGCAAACATGAAGACTGAGCATGAAATGAAATGAAATGTGCCACTGTAATCCATAATCGACCTGTACATGATGAATTGACCGAGAGGGAGATCTCTCTCTCTATCTCTCTCATTTCATCTCTGTCTCAACATGTCTGTCTCTTTCTGCTTGATTTCATGTCCTGGTCCTCTCTTCCAGCATGTTCTGTTTGTGGTCCAACCGGATGCTTGAATTTAGTCGAGTGTGAAACGCTAGCGAGTATGTTTGTAAGCACGCGTATCTCCAGTCTCTTGTAGTGAGGTACCCTTGTGTGTGTGTTTTGTCTTTGAAGTGTGGCATTGTTACACACTGTTTGGTTTTCACACTCACATTCACCACTGCTCACCTAATTCACTGTGGTCTGTCCACGGACCATGATGCATTTCACTGCACCGCTCATTTGAATTCTGCCTTCCGTCTCCTCCGTCAAATAGAGTTTAATTGCCCATGTGGATGTAAATCTGGCATTTCTGATACAAAGACTGATTCAAAGTTTTAAGATTATAGAATGGCATGAAGGAACAGAGAGAACAGAGTTGTGGCTTAGCAGATGGTGCTCTTGTGGGAAATAAATGCTTGAATCCAGCTCGCAACATTTCTTTTTCCCATTCCCGGATTCATTTCCTGTTTTCTCTCTACTATCATTTCCATAAAAATGACAAAAAGGCCATGAAAATAATGAAGAGCGTGAAAGGGCTGCACAGAAGGTATGAAAGCGATTTGGAGGGATGGATTCTGACAGGAAATGAGAATGAGCGAGGAGATTATTTAGCTGATGAAGGAAGTGGAGAAACAGGAGAATGGAGGCCAGGAGGAGAGAAAGACATGCCTTTGGTCAAGCAGGCACGAATGCTGTGTGTGTGTGTGTGTGTGTGTGTGTGTGTGTGTTTATGTTTGATCACTGTTTGATTGGATTAAGGTCTGCTCCAGGCAGGGTGAATAGGGACGTAATGCATTTGCTCCGTGGTCCATGTCAAGTATTTGTCAGGGGGTCTGTGAGGGCTGCTGACCCCCCATGTCTGCCCTTCTGTGGGGCATTTACCCTTCTCTGTATCGCTGGTCTCGCATATTCAGACCTTTGACTAAATGGTGAAGAGTCTGGTCCACATTGCAGCTTATTCTGGCCAAGAAACGCCCACTTAGACAGGAAGAGAAAGCAACCAGCCATAGTTCGTTTTGCATGCCATTTGAAGGCGGTTTTATCCAAAATAGATTAAACCAGAGTGGCCAAAAAAGTAATTAAAATAACGCTGTGGTAGTTTCTATGATGGGTTATATGGAAAACACTGGATATAAAGTGGAATATTCAGTTGTACTTATGAACTTATTACTAAGTGCCTCAAGCAATCTCTGAAAATCATTCAGATATTTGATGGCACTAATTTGGCAAACCTTTGTAAATCAAGTGATTAGTTGTTCCTCAAAAGCACTTGAACCAGTTGTGTACTAGTTGTTGCATTGCATTATGCACCAGTGCTGTTTTGTGTAGAAGTTTAGTTACAACCATGTTCTTTTATTTCCTATCTAATTTGCATACAACTTGAAAAATCAGTTGCACAATACAACGCTAAACAAGGAAGTTTTTAGCTCTGATTTTTTGCCCAACTTTTTGGTTGGTTCTACCACAAAATTGGAGGGTTTTTTATTATTGTGTATTTATATATTATGTTTAGTTTACATTATAGATTTACACAGTATTTAATAGCTGTAAATTATACTTAAAGTGCCCCTATTATGCTATTTGAAAGGTTCATAATTTGGTTTTGGGAGCAACAGGTTTACATGTATGTAAGGTCAAAAAAACTTTCCTTTTCTTATAATATGCATTTAAATTTACAGACTCTCAAACGATTTATTCAAAGATTCATCTTTCCAAACCCCTCCTTTGCGTGAGGTTACTCTGCTCTCATGACCCAGAAATGGAATGTATAGTAAAAACCCAAACAATAAGGGTTTATGTGTTAGCTGAACACAGACATTGGAGCACAGATATATCTCTGCAGTTTGTAAACCAACATATTGCTCCATCCTTTATCATGACTCCAGGCAATAAGAATGACAGACATTCTATATTAATCAACACATTTCTAAGTAATAGTAGGCCGACAGCTGATTAGCAGAATTTTAAACGAGTTAGCCGGTGACCTACAGCTGCATTTTAGTGTATACACAACACAACACACACAACTACATATTTTGCACTCTCAACAGAACATTACAGCAACAATTTTTTGCAGACTGTTTACATTCATGTACAGCTATCACACACTGCATGAAAGGTAATTTGCAAAAATCCAGAACATGTTGAATACATGAAGACAAAAATGTATTGCATACTTTATAATATATTACTGAGCTATATACTTTAACTTTGATACAACTGTTATTTTTAGAAATTTGATAAAACGTCATCTGCACTACCTTTCAAAATTTTGGGATCTGTAATGTTTTTGAAAGAAGTCTCTTATGCTCACCAAGGCTGACAGTCTTCACATGATCCTTCGGAAATAATTTTAATATGCTGATTTGGTGCTCAAAACATTTTTGTATTCATTCAAGATTCTTAGATGAATAAAAAAGTTCAAAAGAACAGCATTTATTTGAAATTGAATATTTTTTTGTAACAATGTAAAAGTGTTTGCTGTCCCTTTTGATCTATTTAATGCATCCTTGCTGAATAAGAGTATTTCTTTCATAAAAACAGCTTTTTAATAGTAATAATATGTTAGCCAAATAGGTCAAATGAGGGTTCAGTGAGTTGTCCCAAAACATTTACATTGAACCTTGGTCATTGTATATTGTTGAGTCCTGCAATAAGAACCAAAAATGGGACTGAACATGAGCATCTTCTACTTTCCCTCTCTCCATCTCTTAAATGTACATCCTCACACACAAAGGTACACGGGGTCACACACACTCGGGCTCCATTGTTATGTATGGCTGTGTTAATCTGACTGCTGGTCTCTCTTCCGCTCTCTTTGTCCCCTCCGCCAGCTCAGTGGCAGAAGTCAACAGCACCGCACAAAGGGCCCGCAAAACTGGTTAACGGCAGGGCCTGCTTGAGGCTTTGATCAGCTTTTTTAGGGTTCAGTCCCATGTTCCCCTCCCAGTGCTGTGGAGTCTGCTAGAGGAGGCGGAATGGTTACACTTGAGGGAGGTTGTTAAGGGAGACGAGTGCAGAGAGAGGTGCTCAGGATGGATGCGTGTGTCCCTGCTTGGTATGGGATGTCATGTGCTGTCTATGCAAACAAACTACCCCAATTGCTTACTTTTTAAGGACTAGTTTATCCAAAAATGAAAATTGTCATAATTTACTCTCTCGAGTGTACTTCCAAAGCCATAATGCTTTTGTTAATCTTTGAAACACAGTTGAAGATATTTTTAACGGAACCTGAGAGATGTCTGCCCCTCAATTGAAAGTCCATTGCCCAAAAACTTTCATGATTTAAGAAGACCATATGATTTGACCGGTTTAATTAGAGTCTGAAGAGACAAATGCTTTGTATGATGAACAGTTTTAATTTAGCCTTTTATTTACATATAAACAATGATTAATGGAGCACTTCAGAATGGTAAACATAAGTTCAAACCTGCTTGCTAGACACTGTTCATATCGATTACATTTACAATGCCTTTATAAAATTTTTGGAGCATGAAAGTTTTGAGGGAATTTTGTGCTTTTTTTCAAAGATGCAACATGAGAACAACATGATGGTGAGTAATTGATTACAGTTTTTATTTTTTGCTGAACTATTCCTTTAAGACACTTTCTGGATCAATGTACATTGTTCCAAAGAAAAGAAAATGTATTTTATTATAATTGCTCAATATCGTTTCAATATGTAGTACGATTCTGTACCTCTAAAATGACTTAGCGTTTCAGCTGAAGTCACCTAGGCCAAAAAGCAGGAAAAATATTTTGAATAGCCACATAGTCGTTTAGTATTTAAAGCATTTTTAAGCTACAGATGTAGGTTATTTAGCCTCTCTAAAATCTGGTTGTTAATGCAGATTAATGCCACTTAATAGTAATATAACAGTGAATAACCAAGAAACTTGAAAAAGTCATTGATATAGGTGCTTTTGAGGGTGAACTTGGTCTTCAGCATCCATATTTGGGTGTAGTGTTTTCACCATTTATTGCAATTCAACATCAATATCTAGGTCTGCTATGCTATTGAAAGCCCGCTTTTCATGATCCAGTCAGTTCCAATGAATCAATAACATCCTCCTCATCCTTTTTTCCCCTCGTTGAATATTCTGCTTCATTTGGAAATATGTCTCATTACAAATGCCTTGCTCAATCGTGGTAGCCTCAAATTCCTTTAAATGCATAGTGCATGCAAAAACAGTGAGCTGTAAACAACAAAGCTGACTGAATTTTAGGCCAATAGTCAGAAGTCTGGCTGAGTGAGCCTACAAAATTGGTATTTAATGGATCAGTCTAAACAAGTCCATATAATTGCCAGAGAAAATTATCAGATAACATTCATATTAATGTCAAAGGCTCTTGATCGGCTGCTGCTTGACCCCATAGAAGTATGCAGTTTCAAATATGCCATATTTGCTCATAGTGGCTAATGGGTGGTCAGATCTGTTTTGGGCCAGTCATCTTAACCAAAATGTCATGTGGCACTAGAATCAAAGGGCGTGACATGACAGCACCAGTTGGCTTTGGATCACGTGGGGTTTAAACCCACAACCTGACCAAGTTTTTAACCACTATGCCACACCACCCTCATTTCAATAATTTATGAAGAACCATAATTCTTTATGTTTCTGCACACTTTTAATGAATATTATAAAAATTGTACTAAAGTTCAGAAATTTGGGGTCAGAAAGGTTTTTTTTTTTTTTAATAAATGAATGCTTTTATATTCAGCTAGGATGCATTAAAGACATTAACAATCACAGTAAAGACATTTATAATGATATAAAAGATTTCTAATATTTCTATCTCAAATTAAAGCCGCTCTTTTGAACTTACTATTTGTCAAAGAATTCTGAAAACAAATGTATCACAGTATCCAAAAAAAATATTAAGCAGTAACTATTTTCAGCATTGATAATAACAGGTGTTCCTTTAGCACCAAATCAGCATATTCGAATGATTTTTGAAGGATCGTGTGACACTGAAGACTGAAGTAAAGGCTGCTGAAAATTTGGCTTAGCTATCACAGGAGTATATTAAAATAGAAAACAGTTTTTTCTGTATTTGATCAAATAAATGCAGCCTTGGTGTGCATAAGATTCTTCAGAACTGGCTAAATGAATTTTCCAAGGAGGATCCCATTAACAAGTTTTAGTAGCAGTTTAGTTCAGGACCGTGATTCAGCTGTGAGAGGAAACACTCAGAGAGTCCCAGACAGTTTGTGTTTTGAGATATGCCTTCACATGGCCTGTTCCCTACACACAGAGTACTCTTAAAGTCAGAATAGTGTCTCAGTCTCTTTCTCTCTAATGGGAGCTTGTGTTCATGGTTAATTAGCTTCTCCTACACATCCGTTTTGTTCTCCACGGACCCAACGCTGGTGGCCGGGCGCACGCCAGCTTTCTTCTCTCTCAGACTATTAGTCAGCTGGAATTCATTAAAACACACACACACACACTGATGAAGTTGCACCCTGCGTGCACACCTCTTATTTTTATTTGTTGGTTCTATGTTAATTAGCATACCTATGAGACTTACAAGTAGCATCTGTCGCTATTCCGCTATTCCCCCCTCCCTTGCTCTACTTTTCATCCTTCCATCTCAGTCTCGCTGTATGGAAAGCGAAAGGTTTTTTTGTGATGTTGAATATGGCTTACTCTCTAGCGCCCCCTCTGGTGATGGTGTAAATTTTGTGTGGATGCCATTTGGAAAAACTCCACACACTGTTTTATTTAAGTGTATAAGGGGGATTTGATGTGAAAACTGGGTGGATTTATAAAAATATTCCTAATATTCATATGAGAAGTACATTATATCTTTGGTGTGTGTGTCATTGTGAATAGGCCTGACAGGATTACCATAGTGAGGTCCTCCTTTCTCTGGCTTTGTGTGATTGCTGGGCCGTGACTGACGAGGCATTTCCCCCACGTAGAGACACGGAGGTGTGTGTGTGTGTGTGTGTGTGTGTGTGTGTGTCTGTGAGAGAAAGAAAGAAGGGGGGCATCAGGATTAAAGGAAATGTTTCCTGTTTATTGTACTGGGGGTCCTCAGGGATGTTTGGGGGGCATTGTTGCGATGTGTTGGATGTGTAGATTTAAAAAAGCAAACACATTAATGAATGAACGTATATGGTTTGTTTTTCATAACAGCCATTTTAATTATTTTGCGTGCAAGTTTGGATATCTGTAATTTTGTGTGTGTGTTTTTTGATTGTGAAAATATGACTTCAAATTTTGTTTCATGAATCAGTATCATTTTTCAGTGCAATTAGTATGTGACACACTAAACTAGCATCAGTAATTGTTGCTATCATGGTGATTTTGATGACCCTGGTCAGCTCTGGTCAGTTCCCTGCTAGATGTTTTGTGTATTTTCATTACTTTGGACTCTTTGGAGTTTTGTTAGTGTTCTATATGTATGTGTGTGTGGTGTATTTTAATGCAGTGTGTGTTGATGTGCAGCTGTGTATTGCTGTAGTAACTGTCTCTCTGTCTCTTGAGAATGAGCTAAAAAAAAAAAGGTCAAATTAGGGGAGTGGGCCTCTTTTATCATCCACACATACACACACACACATAATCACACACAATCTCTTATTGAAGTTTTATCTAATTTCATGTTGATGGTTTCAGTTTGTTTTTCTCATGTACTGATCTTTTTTTTTTTTTTTTTGTAGAACATGCAAATGATGAAGAGAATAAACAGATCTGGGCTGTATCAGAAAAGGATAAAGAGGTAATGTTGCTTTTTTTTGTCAAATCTGATATGAATAAAAATAATACTGGAAATTTATAACATACTTTTTATTAAACAGAAAATAATTGGTATTTTTAAGGATCATCTTTTATAGGAGGTGATTACCATTTTGTCTGTGTGTGTTTGTGTGTGTGTGTGTGTGTGTAGGCTCAGATCTCTAATAAAGGGTTTGGCCCGAGGCGTGTTTCAAACCGTTACTACACTGAAAAATCCATCACGTGTCACAACTGCAAAAAGTCCGGCCATCTCTCTAAAAACTGCCCCGCACCAAAGGTACATCATTATCCGCCCATCACTCTGTATGCACTATAGACACCTGCCCCACAGCAAAGATCAAAATCCCCTTATTTCCACTCAATGAACTGCTGACACCTATAGTACGCATTAGCCCAAAAAACTGTCAACTATACAATTTAGCCACTTTAACAAAATGTTGCGATTGACTGATCAAAACTGAATTTTAGACAATTGGATTAAAATGGTTAACAATGCATTTTAGATCAAAGTTTTTGTGTAAGATAAGTGTTGAACGGTTGCATATATAATTTTAATTCACTGGATTGTTATAATTAGCAATTACATTCAAAATTTTGGGGTCAATAAGATTTTAAGAAAGAAAATAGTACTTTTATTCAGCACGGATACATTCAATTTCTATATCTGAAGTATAATATCTTTAAGAATATCATGATATATGCTGTTAGCATACTATTGTCCACTTCCTTAATTAATACAAAAAAATGCTTTAAATGCTTTAGGCTAAAAGGTTAAATTACCCTGGCATAAACTATAACAAGTTGTAAGTTTGTAAAGTGATCTTTCAGAATTGATGATTATTTTGTTCTTTGTTCTTTTGATACTCCTGTTTTATTTAATCTGTTTTGAACATTGTTATTTTATATATTATTTATTTGCACAAAATAGCAGTAGAAACTGGGATATTTAGTGTAGTAATTTTATTGCTATTATTATTATAATTACAAATCTTTGATATTCACCATGATACAAGACACTTTAGAATTCTTAAAAAATAAGAAATCTAACTTAAAAGTAAAGTTTTCTGGTTTTAATGCTTTAAAGACAATGTCGCATGCCAACTTTATAATGTCATAGTTGTCCTTATTGTGACTTAGAGAGTGCGTGTGTGTGTGTGTGCATGTGTTTATGAGCAGAAGGTGTCGTGCTGCTCATTATGTGGGCTTCAGGGACACTTTCTGAGGATCTGCCCGAACCGTTACTGTTCTAACTGCTCGCTACCCGGCCACACCAGTGACAACTGTCTGGAGAGAGCTTACTGGCACAAACGCTGCCACCGCTGTGACATGACCGGACACTTCTTTGATGTGAGTAGTGCAGTGTATGTGTTGGTGTTGTGTGGACCATGGAGCTGAGATGTGTCTCTGTGTGTGTGTTGGGTTTGGAGTGTATTGTATTGCATTGTGTGTGTTGCTTGTTTGTTTGTGTGTGTGCATCTATCTCCTGGGCCATTCTTTCTCTCATTAAGACAGACGCTTCACAGGCTGTGAGTGGGACACACGCTCCACTCGTCACCCCCAACAACAATCCCACCGAGAGAGACAGAAATGGGGGAGGAAGAGAAACAAGTCAAAATGTTACTTTTAGAAACTGCAGGAGAGATGAAAGAAAAAATATATCCTGTTAAAACAAAGGTTGGAAACATGTTTTATAATTAGAGATGAGTCAGGATCAATTAGTGCAGTAAACTAGTTTTTTCTTGCATTGTTTTTTTTCCCTCAGCATCCCACACAATGAGCGTTGATTTTTTTTTTTTAAAAGATGATATTCAGTTAATAATAGTAGCCATGCATTCTGTTCAATGGTGTTTTTGAACACAAGAACACATTCCCTCACCGTAAAAGCTAGTTGAGTTTGTTCATCTTTTGTTGTCTTGTGATTTGGAAACAGTTTTAATATAATTTTGGCATAGTTTTAATTGAAACGAAATTGGCCCCATTCATGCATAACATGACAAACAAACACATTTAGGTTTTGGGCGCAGTTAAACAGTGCTGCCTCAAGATATTCTCTTGCATTCTATTAGTCAAAGTAAGAAGTTTTTCTGATTATCAAGGCTCAGTAAGTTCTCACATCACATGATAACAATCACAGTGGCCATCATCCCTCTAAGACCTCTAATTGATTATGAATCTAGAGTAAGCAGTAAATATAGAATGCAGACCCTAGTTAATCTTACTGGTTAGCTGAACAAACAATTCTTCAGCCGCTAGCACAACATGACTTTTAATTATACTTATAATCTATAATTACACCAGTCTCAAAAACTGCTATGTGGCGTTCGTTAATGAACTCTGAGAGTTAACAAATATCAGTCCATTTACTTTACGGTTTCTGGCTCACTGTAACATACTTCTTCATAATGAATGACCTCAGTTCTTCATATTTACATATTTGTTACATGTTTAGGGTATGAAAATGTCGAGCACTGAATTTAGTCTGAACAAATATTCAGATGCAAAAATATTCAAATATTCAGTTCAAAATTATTGCATGACTGTTTTTTTTTTTTTTTTGTCAGTTTTATGTTCTCTTCTTATATGGTTTCACTCTTCCCATTATTTTATTGCTTTGAACTATTTTAAAACCTTTTTTTCCATGTTTGCGATTTTATAACACTAATCACCCTGATAACATGTTCCTGTGTAAACACTATTTGTGTTTAATTTGCCACAAAGCTCATTTGGATGTGAAAATATGAACTTGCGTCAATATTTGTCTGATGTTCCTTAGTGTTCAAAAGACCTTTATTTTCTCACTGTCAAAGCACCCCCTATATTTGGGATTATAAAAATTTAGTAATTTTGTCAAAGCTCCTGTGGTTTTAGACAACTAATAAGGCAGTAAACTGCCCTTATAAAAAGGACAACACCGTTAGGACAGTCACTTTAATTAATTAATTAATTAATAATAATAATAATAATAATAAAACAAGTCTGGAAGTTCAAAAAAACATCTTTGGTATTTGGCAGTCTGGAAATGTTTTTAATAGCTTCACTGCTGTATCATCTTGTCACAGCGAGTGAGGGAAAGGAAAGCAGATTCTTAGAGATTTTGAATGTTTCCTTCAATACACTCAGCAGGGTAAACCCTACAGGGGGTGCAGAAGCCTCTGCCTGGCTCTCAGGTGGGGTTAAATGAAAAGCTAACTGTATAAATGAGTCCAGCTGCTGTGCCCTCAGCACTTTCAATTTTCAGAGAGATGTAGGAAGCTTACAGGGCAAATGCACTAAGCACCCTCGCTCAGTGTCTGTTGAGGCAGCTTGAGCTGTCAGCACTGCACCTCTTTCTTATCCTACTATTGTCCTTTCCGTTTATTTTTTTCTTTTTCCTGTTGCATTTTTCTTTTTTCATTTTCCCTGTTCCATTTCCTTTGTCTTTTTTCTATTCTATTTTCTTTTTCCTGTTCCTTTATTTTTCTCTTCTCTTCTCTTCTCTTCTCTTCTCTTCTCTTCTCTTCTCTTCTTTTCTTTTGTCTTGTCTTTTCTCTCATTCTCTCATCTTATTTAATCTCCACTTGTTCTCATCTCGTCTCTCATCTTCTTTTATTTTGCGCA
Source organism: Spinibarbus caldwelli (assembly GCA_039654775.1). Taxonomy (NCBI): domain Eukaryota; kingdom Metazoa; phylum Chordata; class Actinopteri; order Cypriniformes; family Cyprinidae; genus Spinibarbus; species Spinibarbus caldwelli. Next base: position 15,441,771 of record CM077224.1, on the reverse strand, counting down.
TCTTCCTTATCAATTTCATATTATATTTGCAAATTTACTTTCATAAACTGGTTTACTTTTATAAATAGAGTTTATGTGAAGATTTTCCAAATAGGTCCTAAAAGGTTTCACTTTTTGCTTCTGCAGTAGGAAGTATATAACTACATGCACATATGGAAGTATATAGTAGATCAATAACAAAAAGAAACAACGCTAAAAAGAAAAGGGGAATGTCTCAAATTCATGTCCTAATGGATGTCTGAAGGACTCCATAGATTTTTTTTTTTTTATTTTTTTAATTATCATAAACATTTGTGTGGTTATTTTTACTTGTGTTTCTGAACTGCCAGACTTTCATTTCATGTAAATATTGGGTTTTCTCAATGTCTTTTTTTCTGTTCTCAACAGGCTTGCCCAGAAATCTGGAGACAATATCACATTACGGTAAGCTTCCATGTGTTTCTTTGTTTCTCATATAAAATGTGAGGACAAGTTATGTGTGAATTCATAGAGAGTCTGCCTGAGGGAATTTCAGGTGACCTTATGTGTTAAACATCTCAAATAATAGAGTCATTTGTGACAAAAGCAAGTTAAGCCAGCACACATTTGTATGTAATAAAACTCACATGTATAAACACACAGATTCATCATGAGCACTATTAGTCATGAATGTGGCTTGCAGAGAAAAGGCTCCATGCGTCCTGCTGGTTTTGCCTTTGTGTGAACGTGTATAAATGGTGGGCTCCTGACGGTGTGTCTAAGCGGAGGAGAAATCAGCTTTCAGTCACCACAAAGGGTTGCTTTAAAAACTACAATTGTGTTAAAGTGTATAAAGTCACTCAATACAATGAATTTAAAAATGTCTCCGAGATATTTGTGATTCTTTAAATAGACAACATTTGTTTACATGAGATTTATTGGGTCGCTGTGTGCTTTACTCAGTATTTGCATCTGTGTGTATGTGTTTTGTCACAGAACAATCTGAAAGTGGTTAATTGGCAAACTCACTGAGCATTTTCTCCCCAAAGATCCACCAGGGTGAGAAGGCATGTGACAGTCACACACACAGCTAAACGTCAAGGGGCACGCTGGAACATCTGCACACACACACACACACACATCCACTCAGACTCCTGGAATATAGACCTCAGCCTAAGAGAAAAGAGCAGGTTGTTTGTCAATTAAAAGACGTGATAAAGCATGAAATGGGCTGCCAGCATCGCGCTGCGCCGAGCAGTCACTCGACCCGTCACACACACACAGTCTAATTAGCTAGGCTTCCTAATGAAAAGGCCAGATCGTTAGCGCTAGCCTGGTGCGTGGGGTGGCAGAGTGGAGACAGAAAAAAGGAAGGTGGGATGAAAAGAAAATGTTGCCTCTAGGGCTGTTAAAGAACTGCGTTGGAGGGTTAGAAGTCTTTAAAAAAAATCTCTCTCACTTTCACTGTTTCTGAGCTTTTTGATTTCTTTCCTCAGTGTTGAATAAAAATAGTGTTTCCTGAGTTTTTTTTCTGATTAAGTTCATGGCACAAAGAAAGAAACAGATATTATTATTATCCCTCTTTGAAAAGAGTGTCATGGTATCTGTTGATTCGGCCAAAATACCATGTTTATTATATTCAATTCAATTCAATTCAATTCAAGTTTATTTGTATAGCGCTTTTCACAATACAAATCGTTGCAAAGCAGCTTTACAGGAAATTAAGTTTCTACAATATATTTATATATTGTAGAAACTTAATATATTTAACTTATGGCGAAATTTGGTAGTTCTGTATGTTGTCTGAGGGTATGCTTCATCTGAGGTCCTCTGAGGGGTTGGCATCATCTCTTCTCAGGTGTTCTGGATCCAGACTGAAGCTTGTGTAAATCCTAGTTACCACGGGATGTTAATCCCGTGGCAGAAACAGAGAAACAAATAGAGACATAATTAGCGTAGCTGCTGTTCCAACCAAGCAAAAATGATTTGTTCAATCCAAGCTAAAGAACAATAATGCGTGTTTGATCAGATATAACTGCAGTACAAGATCATGAGATGCATTATGTGAATGCTTGGCTAAAGAGATGTGTCTTTAATCTAGATTTAAACAGAGAGAGTGTGTCTGAACCCCGAACATTATCAGGAAGGCTATTCCAGAGTTTGGGAGCCAAATGTGAAAAGGATCTACCTCCTTTAGTTGACTTTGCTATCCTAGGTACTACCAAAAGTCCAGAGTTTTGCGACCTTAGGGAGCGTGATGGATTGTAGCGTGGTAGAAGACTAGTTAAGTACACAGGAGCTAAATCATTAAGGGCCTTATAGGTAAGTAATAATATTTTGTAACTGATGCGGAACTTAATAGGTAGCCAGTGCAGAGACTGTAAAATTGGGGTAATATGATCATATTTTCTTGACCTAGTAAGGACTCTAGCCGCTGCATTTTGGACTACCTGTAGCTTGTTTATTGAAGATGCAGGACAACCAGCTAGCAGTGCATTACAATAGTCCAGTCTAGAGGTCATGAATGCATGAACTAGCTTTTCTGCATCAGAAACAGGTAACATGTTTCGTAGCTTGGCAATGTTTCTAAGATGGAAGAATGCGGTTTTTGTAACATGGGAAATATGATTTTCAAAAGACAAGTTGCTGTCTAATATAACACCCAGATTTTTGACTGTAGAGGAAGTAACAGTACATCTGTCTAGTTGCAAATTATAATCCAAGAGATTCTGTGTACTGTTTTTTGGTCCAATAAGTAATATTTCTGTCTTATCTGAATTTAATAGGAGAAAATTACTGGTCATCCAATCTTTAACATTTTTAACACACTCTGTTAGCTTAGATAATTTAGAAGTTTCATCTGGTCTTGTTGAGATATATAGTTGAGTATCATCAGCATAACAATGGAAACTAATCCCATATTTTCTAATAATATTACCAAGGGGCAACATATATATTGAAAATAGCAGAGGACCTAGGACAGATCCTTGTGGTACTCCATATTTTACTGGTGATAATTGAGATGACTCCCTGTTTAAATAAACAAAGTGGAAGCGATCAGACAGGTAGGATCTAAACCATCTTAAAGCCTGCCCTTGAATACCCGTATAATTTTGTAATCGATCTATGAGTATGTCATGATCTATAGTGTCGAACGCAGCACTAAGATCAAGTAAAACTAGCAATGAGATGCAGCCTTGGTCTGACGCAAGAAGCAAGTCATTTGTAATTTTAACAAGTGCAGTTTCTGTACTATGGTGGGGCCTGAAACCTGACTGAAATTCTTCATAGAGATCATTTTTTTGCAAAAAAGAGCACAACTGAGCAGATACAACTTTTTCTAAAATTTTAGACATAAACGGAAGATTAGAAATGGGTCTGTAATTTGCTAGTTCATTAGGATCTAGTTGTGGTTTTTTAATAAGAGGCTTAATAACCGCCAGCTTGAATGATTTTGGAACGTGACCTAAAGATATCGATGAGTTAATAATATTGAGAAGCGGTTCTTCTGCTACAGGTAACAACTCTTTCAGTAATTTAGTGGGTACAGGATCTAATAGGCATGTTGTTGGTTTAGATGCATTGATAAGTTTATTTAGCTCTTCCTGTCCTATAGTTGTAAAGCACTGCAGTTTTTCTTTGGGTGCAATGAATGGAGCTGAAGTACTAGACGCTGCAGAATCTACATTTGTTATTGTATTTCTGATGTTATCTATCTTATCAGTGAAGAAATTCATAAAGTCATTACTATTAAATTGTGAGGGAATATTTAGATCGGGTGGCGTCTGTTTATTTGTTAATCTAGCCACTGTGCTAAATAAAAACCTTGGATTGTTTTGGTTATTTTCTATGAGTTTACGGATATGCTCTGCCCTGGAAGCTTTTAAAGCCTGTCTATAGTTGGACATACTGTTTTTCCATGCAATTCTAAAAACTTCCAAGTTAGTTTTTCTCCATTTGCGCTCAAGTTTACGAGTTTCTTTCTTGAGAGAATGGGTATTACTGTTGTACCATGGCGCAGTACGTTTTTCTCTAACCTTTTTCAATTTGATGGGCGCAACAACTTCTAATGTATTAGAGAAGATAGTGCCCATGTTGCTAGTCATTTCATCTAGTTCATGTGTATTTATGGGTACACAGAGCAGTTGAGATAAATCAGGCAGGTTATTTTTGAATCTATCTTTAGTGGTTGGAACAATAGTTCTTCCTGGACGATAACGCGGAGCCATATAGTTAATATCAGTAATACTCAGCATGCACGATACTAGGAAATGGTCAGTAACATCATCACTTTGAGGTACGATATCTATGTCAGTAAGATCAATTCCATGTGATATAATTAAATCTAGCGTATGATTAAAACGATGAGTGGGCCCAGTGACGTTTTGCTTGACTCCAAAAGAATTTATTAGGTCAGTAAACGCAAGTCCTAACGCATCATTTGTATTATCGACGCGAATGTTAAAATCTCCAACAATTAGCGCTTTATCAACAGTAACCAATAGGTCTGAGAGGAAATCTGCAAATTCTTTTAAGAAATCTGTATACGGCCCTGGCGGTCTATACACAGTAGCCAGAGCAAGAGACAGGAGAGATTTCTTTTGCATATCTGACAGTGTAACATTAAGCAGAAGCAATTCAAATGAGTTAAACCTGTATCCTGTTTTCTGGGTAACATTGAGAATATCACTATATATTGTTGCAACACCGCCTCCACGGCCAGTCTGACGGGGCTCATGCTTATAACAGTAGCTTGGTGGAGTAGACTCATTTAGACCAATATAATCATTTGGTTTGAGCCAGGTTTCAGTCAAGCAGAGCACATCAAAACTATTATCTGTGATCATTTCATTTACAATAACAGCTTTGGGTGCGAGTGATCTAATGTTTAGGAGCCCAAGCTTTAAAAATTGCTTTTGTTTATTTGTTTTGCATTTTTCTGGTTTAATCACGATTAGATTATTTCTAGATCCTGCATTAAATTTATATTTATATTTTGGCTTCACTGTTCGGGGAACAGACACAGTCTTTATAGCTTGGACAGCACAAGTATTTCTATCATTTAAGTGGGTAGAACAAAAGTCATCATAGCAGTTATTTGTGAATGGGCTTACTAGTCAGATGGAGCGTAGAGTCCTGGAGATGTTGTCCGACAGGAGTTCTGCTCCGACTCTGCTGGGGTGCAGGCCATCAGCGCGGAAAAGCCTAGGACGCTCCCAGAAAAGATTCCAATTATTAACAAAGAGCAGTTTCTGTTCTTTACACCATGACAATAACCACTCATTTAAAGCAAAAAGTCTACTGAACCTTTCGTGTCCTCGTCGATACGTGGGAAGCGGTCCAGACACGATGATCGTCGCCGCGGGTGATGCGCTGCGCACCGTCTCGATCAGGCTCCTGAAGTCCGTCTTCAGTGTCTCCGTCTGCCGCAGCCTGGTGTCGTTCACCCCCGCGTGCAGCACGATCGCGCTGATGCTCTCGTCGTCCTTCAGGATCGCGGGTATCTGCGCAGAAACATCGAGAACACGAGCGCCAGGGAAACAGTGAGTGTGTGCTTTACCTTCAGCTAACGTAGCACGGACGTGCCGGACGATGGAGTCTCCGACGATCACAGCGTCGCGTTCCGTCTCGCGGAGGGGGGCGAAGCGGTTCCGGGTGGAGATCTCGAAGACCGGAGGCGGCGGAGGGGGAGAGGTCCTCGCCCGGGGCCTGGCTCGCGTCTTCCGCTGCTGCTGCACCCAGGGTCCGTGGTGTCCCGGCGCCGGAGTGAAGGACATCTGGGAAGATTATATAGTTATTGTTTGTACAGTAAAACTGTGGTAAATTGATGCCAGTGGTTCTGGTGGGTCACTGTTTTATTCTTATTAAGGTTGAGGACTGCAAGGAAAAAGTGAAAAAAAAAGTAAATAATACAATTTAGAAAAAAATGTAATTCACTAAAATAAAATATAATTTAAAAAAAATAATTTCCTACAATTAAACACAGATTGTCTAATTTAGTTTTACAAGCTCGGATATTAGCTTCTGCTGCTGTTGTTTACTATAATTGTTTAAAATAATATAATATAATACCAATTTTCATATTCAGCATGTGGATAATTTTCTATGTTGACAGGCTTATGCTTGGTAATATTAATATATGTCTGAAATATATTTAATATATTTTGACATTTTAATTTTTGTAAGATAAAATATTTGGCAACATAGTTAAATGTTGCATGTACTTATTATAGTAAAAGTAATAAATTATACATAATTACCAGCAACTAACCCTAATGAATGAAATCCTAATGAAACCCTAATCCTAACACTAACCCTATAGTAAGTGCATGTAGTTAATTAATTTAAAAAAATTATAATTTTTGTGTAATATTAGACTGTAACAATGTCACCTTAAAATAAAGTGCAACCCAGTTTTGATACTGTGTTGGCACAATTTTGCTGCATGTGATGTCCAATTTAAAATCTTGATTTTGAATCAAAAACATGATATGCACAGAAAGAAAGAAGTAAAGAAAGGTGATTTACACAGTTTGAAGGAGATCCAGTATTAAATATTTTACAGTAGTGTAATTGAAATCATTGTTATAATCAGTGATAACTACTTTGTCACACCCAAAAAAATAGTTATAATGAGGTTAAAAGACCATTTGCCATCACAGTGAACTGCTGTCCGGAGCCCTGCGCCTCCGTGGATGACATATGTGGACTTTCGTGAGTCTGTAGGCTTTATAATGGTGTAAAATAGCGTGTGATGGTTTCCTGCGGGTCCACTTGGTTCTGCTGGGCTGAGTCCATCTGCTTGTGCATTACTTTCATCCTCTGGGTCCTGCCCTGGTTCTGTTTGTGTGTGTAGGTACTTAAATTGAGTCACCCTCAACAGACGGTCTTTAAGGCCTTTAAACTATCCTGGAGTCTAGAGGGCTCAAAGTTAAATACAGTACAGATACCCCTGTGTGTGAGTGTGAGTGTGTGTGTGTGTGTGTGTTGTGCTTTGGGAGCTGTGGCCTGTCGCCCTATGCTAGGCCCAGTCAGGTGTGAAAAGGCATTCTGTCAGACCAGTCCCTTTCTACTGGGTCTGTTTATACTGTGTGTGTGTGTGTGTGTGTGTGTGTGTGTGTGTGGGTGAGGCTTGCACCTGTCTTCACTAACAAACAACCACTCAACTCTACTAAGTTTGCCACAAAACCCAAAGGAGACAGACAGAAAGAAGTGTGAGTGTTCACAGAAGCTATGCAAAGAGTGAAAGTTTTACAAAGCAAATGTGGTGTCTGGGCCAAATTTTCTGTTTGGTGCGATTACGCTGTTCTTTGGTTCAGTTTTCATTTAACAAACGCAACTGTTGTACGTCTATAAGGACTTAACTTACTCCACAAGTTAAATCAAATATTCTCTGTAAAATACAGTTTTAAACATGTTCTGTACACACACACACAACTAGATCAATTTTTGTGTTGACTAGGTGCTTTTAGCAATGTGCTACAGAGCTTTTATGTTTTGGTTCAGATATTACGGGTCTGAAGGGGATACGGATTCCAAACCTTTTAAGAGGATATTGGTAAGCAATTACCATTTTTAAAACTTCTTTTTAAAATTCCTCCTTTCCTCAAACTGATCAGCCTAGTAATCCTTTACACTGTAATGAAAATTAATTGAATCATTAGCATAAATGAAATGTATGAGGGACATACAGTTTATGGCTACGAAGTGATTTTTAGAAGAAAGTCAGCAATAAAGAGAAATGGTTTTGCTTTCAATATAAACATTTCTGAATATTATTCAGTAAGACCAAGCCAAATATGGTCCAAAAACCTAATGATGAATTCAGTGTTGGCTGGAAAAATAGTCAATTATATTTTGCAGATAGATGTACATTTCGTTAAACCTTCAGGAGATAGAAATGTGCAAATGTTTAAATGGGGAGAAAATATATCGTTTGTAAATATCTACATGCATTTATATGTGTTGGTGTGATAGACACACGGCACCATCTACTGATATAGATGATGTACTACAGCAGTACTTCAAGGACAAATATTACTGTAAAATCCTCTTAGAAAAAAAGTGATTCGTAAACTAAGGCAATAAAATGTTATTTTATATTTTTAGGTATTTTTCTTTCTTGTTGCATTTTAATAATATGACCCATATAAGATTTTGCCTGGTATAAAATGGATGGAAGAAATCCATTAGACTTGCATTTAAAAAGGGCCTAAGTCATATCTAGCAATCAGAATATCATAGTGAGTTATGAGGGTTTTGCAAAAAATGGAATTGTAACTATCTTTATCTGTAATGAGTATAAATCAATAGTATGTTTTCATTGGTTGCCAGGTAGACAGTTGAATGTGAGCACTGACATTTGTTTGAATGTAATGATTTCTTCTCTCGTACAGTGAAGAGGTGCTCTGTCCGTGAGACAGAGAGAAGCATCTGAGTTTATTTAGAGTGTTTGTATCGATTAGACTCCAGTGGGAACAGCTCAGTGAAAATATCAAAGCACAGCACTCGGATAAAGCTGTTCTTTCTCACACTGATGTTATGCTGCTGAGCTGTTTAAGAGTGTGATTCCTGTGTGGAGCTGTCAGCACAAGACATCAGAGTTCAGGGCAAAAAGAGTTTGAATCAGTTGAGAAGGTAATGAAAAATGTGCTTGTGAGCTTGAATCGAGGATTTAATTTGAATGCATTCAGTGAATTTGATTCTGATGTAATCAAGGCTGCATTTATTTGATCAAAAATACAGTAAAAACAGCAAGGTTGTGAAATATTCTTACAATTTTAAATAACTGTTTTCTATTTTAGTATATTTTAAAATGTAATTTACTGTAATCGCAAAAACTGATTTTCAGCGGTCATTACGTCAAGTCTTCAGTGTCACATGGTTTTTCAGAAATCATTCTAATATGCTGATTTGGTGCGCAAGAAACATTTCTTATTGTTATCGATGTTAAAATCAGTTGTGCTGCTTAGTATTTTTGTGGAAACCATGATACGTTATTTCAAGATTCTTTAATAAATAAAATAGTTCAAAAGATCAGCATTTAATTGAAATATAAATCTTTTGTAACAATGTAGTCTTCAATCTTTGAGCAATTTAATGCATCCATGCTGAATATTTTCTTTAAGAAAAATATTTCATATTTTTATTTTATTTGTATATTGCTTTTCTGTTGATGAACTGTGACCATTGTGATATCTAGGTGTCGTCATGCTGTGTGAATGTTGTGTGCTGTCGCCACCTGGGGGAAAAACCTCAAAATGCTTTTGTAGATGTTTGTTATTTGGGCTTATAGCAGTATTGTGATGTTTTCGCTTTGTCATGCCATCTCTTTGTGTGGCTTTAAGCAAATATTTTGTCTTGTTTCTTCTGAGTCATATGTCATGCTCTTTGAAACTCAGGTATTCATTTAAGCAGAAGACATTGTTAGGGCTTCGTTTATAAACTGATTATTTTATTCCAGCTGTGAGATGAAGAGCTTTTTTCTGTTTATCAGACAGGAAGGTGAAAATGCAACTGGTAATATTGGGAAGAAAAAGGGGTGGGAGTATATATGGCAATGCATTAATGCAAAAATCTTATCGATCCTATTTATTTTTTTAAAGCAAAATAGAATTTCTTCCTTTCTTTCTTTTGATTTTGTGAGTGAAATATTAAAATAAATAAATAAATAAATAAATAAAATCTTGACCAGTTTAGTGAGAATCACCCCAGGAAAATTTGATTAATCATGATATTATGACCTTTTTAGAAGCAAACTTTCCGATCACTGATACAAATAGTTCTTTTCCTCCATTTCTGTCTCTCTCTTAAACTCACAAACCCACACACAGTCGTTCACTCCTCCGCTGGTTTGGAGGATGGCTTCTGGTTATCAGTTGGAAGGCAGGCACAGAGAGACTGGTGTGTGTGGCATTGCATGACAGGCCAGGGGTCGATAGCATTACAAGGCATGTGTGTATGGCCGCACATCCGTGTAAGGTACATTGCCTATTTGTACATTGCCTATTTGTAAATTATTCTTTTATTATCTGTGCCCTGTCCTGTTGCTGTCTTTCTGTTGCACTGTAGAGCTTCTGTCACAAAAACAAATTCCTCGTATGTGTAAGCATACCTGGCCAATAAAGCTCATTCTGATTCTGATTCTGATTCTGAAGAGTGTGTGTGTGCCTTTTGGCTGCCAGTTTCCTGTGTCTGCATTTGAATTACAAAAGCAAGGGGAGCTGGCATGAAAATAGAAAAATGTTTATCTGTTAGCCTCTCTCGGCCTTACGTATACATACACTTCTTACTGAACCGAGAAAGACATAAGAGTAAACGGTCTGCAGCTGAGACCAGAAATGGGTCAGAGCATCCTTTATAGCATTTCTTTGCATCTTTTCATTTATGGAATATTTTGCATGGAACAAACATGAAAATAGATGAAGTTATCAGGTGTGTTGACTAGGCGTTACTACACACTCTTAAATATAAAGGTTAGGAAAAGGGGTTTCACAGCGCTGGGTTTCATTTTGAGTTTCCCAAAGAACCTTTCAGTGGACAGCTGTTAAAATAGTGTTTTTATAGTGTAAAAGATTGCACAGGGGTGGTAAGATTCCAGATAACCTCCATTAGGTTAATGTAAATGGTAACATATTAGTATAGGGGCTAATTCTCACTATTAACTAGCTGCTTATTAGCATGCCTATTATTAACATATTGGGTGTTTATTAGTACCTATAAAGCACATATTCTGCATGACCATATTCTACATCCCTAATCCTACCCAATACCTAAACTTAACAACTACCTTACTAACTATTAATAAGCATCAAATTAGGAGTTTACTGAGGCAAAAGTCAAAGTTAATGGTTTGTTAATAGCAAGAATTGGACCTTAAAATAACGTGTGACCATGTAAATTGTCAAAAAGTAAGACTAATAGTTCCACTTCTAATATTAGACAAAAAAAAAAAAAAAAAAAATTTTGGTTTAGCGTATTTCATGGGGGGGTGTGGTTTGAGTAGAATAAAATGGAAGACCATTTTGATTAATTTGTGATTTCTGAAAAATGGTTACACAGAGGTTTTGCACACAAATGTAAGCATATGCACAGTTAGTAAATGTAAAAATAAGATTTACCTTATCAGAAACACTTTCTTCCTTAACATCAGTGAAATACCTACAAAAGTCCCAATTTAGCAAGTGAACCATCATTGGACTGTATCATATACATTGTGTGCAGTGGCACAGTGTAAACCTACTGCCCCACACCTCCGTTCAAAGCTCTGTTTGTAAATCACATCACAGGAAAGCAGTTGACCTGGCAAAGGCTCCGCTGAGTTACAGCAGCTCTGTCATGTCAATCAAAACACGTCTTGTTTTCGGTCCCTTGTGCAGAGAAACAACAATCAACATTTGAGCATGATACATTGTTTCCTATGATTGTGTTACTGTGTATATTCATATAGGCCACCTCTATACGATATTAAAAATGTCTGCGCAGATAAATCCACACTAGATGTGCATTTTAACCATAATGCAGTGGTATCCATTTTGACAGTGCATGTCAGGTCTTGTCATGGCATGTACAATTTATATAAGTTGTTTCAAGTTGGATATTGGAGGTTATATACGCTATGATGCACTATGTGTGTATATACAGTCAAACCAAAAATTATTCAGACACCAGATATAATTTTTGATATTTTTTTACTTGTGGGTGCAGGACGCTATAGTTAATTTATGTAAGTGAGGATAGCAAAATAAAGTAAACTGTGACATATTATACCCAAAAATTCTTCATACAGTGGACTACCAGTAAAACTGATAATAATTTGGGACCAAAAATTATTGACACTTTGACCTGACCATGTTTTGCTCAAGTGTTTTTTCTTTAATTGCTAATGCAAACTTTTTACATCACAGACTGAACAAAATTAAGCATTACTTGGTAACTAAATTGGTATTATCTAATTGTGTACTTAAATTTAACAGCTGATAGCTATTCAACCTAATTCATTTGTGAGACAATCTAACAGAAGGATGGCATTAGTGGCATTGAAGTTCTTGTCATATTTTATTACCATTTTACGAATAATTTTATGAATATGTTACTGTGATAATGTGAGAAATGTTGAAGGTGTCTGAATAAATTTTGGTTTGACTGTATAGATAGATAGATAGATAGATAGATAGATAGATAGATAGATAGATAGATTTCTATCTCTCTCCCTTTCGCTCTCTCTTAAGAGCCATTTTGTAGGAAAATTATGGTTTCTTAATCCATAATCTTTATTAATTGTCTAATGAGTTATGTGATTTTGGTGGAACATCATATATTGAATGCAAGTCTGGATGAAAATGGTGAAAGTCTTTAAATGATTTCTCTTTACCCCCACCCCTTTCCTATCGTTCTGGGGGGTTCTCTATAGAGTTTTCTATTACGTATGCAAAATGCACCCCAAATCTCCTACCTCTCCCTAATCCACCAAGCACACAAAGACTGTTTACACTGTGTGTGCATGTTTGAATTGATTACACTGGAAACAGTTTGAATTTGATGTGGGTTTAAGGATTAAGGTTGTGTCCGCCTGTAGCCAAGGTGTGAAGTACTGTTGCCAGGATGCAGTGCGTGTGTGTGTGTGTAAATCTGTGTTTTATTTGCTTAAATGTGTGATTGTGTGAGCACGAGGACTGTTTTCTTTGAGGAGGGAAGGGAGGCGGTGTCTCTTAAAAACATTGGATGATAAAATAATCAACAGTACAGTAATAAAATGAAAAATATTATGAAATATGAGAAGTAATACTGTGTAAAGCACTCATCTTTGTAAATCAACGCTCTCCAAAAGCAACACCAGCAGATGAGCTTTCAGAGAGAGGCAGAGTCTCTTTGGCCTCCCTGGAGCACTTTATATTCTCGTGGAAGCCCTGAAGCATGGTGTGAACGAGAGGGGAGAAATAGTCGAGAAGTCATGTGAGAGTGCCTCCGTGGTTCTATGATTGGCTTATTACTCAATGCAGTAATGCCCACATATCATGTTTGCAACTGGTCCGTAAATCAGCCTGAATGAGTCAAACTGTTTTGTAGTTGTAGTTTATTATACATTTAGTTTTTGGTTGCTTGTTGATAGGGTAAGGTAAATGCTGTTCAATTAACCCCAAAAATAGGCAAGTCAATTAAATCAAAATCAGAACATGAATATTGCACTAAATGTTCTTTTGTTTTTGACCAAAATAATCAAACTGAAAAAGAACTGAAAAAGATGGTGCAATGTACAGATATTTGTGTCCACGAATGCTTTTTTGCACAAGGCCATATGAATGTGTGTGTGTGTGTGTGAGAGAGAGAGAAAGAGAGAGAGAGAGAATATGCTCTGTGACTCTTGGCCCTGAAACACAAACATATCAGAGGCCACCCTCTGCCCCGATAATCCTTTCAGATAGAGGTGATACACACACACTAAAGAGAGGTAATTAATAGTGCCACAGAGCAGCTCTTATGCACAGAGGATCGGATGAAGGAGGGGACGCTCTGTCGTCTTTTTTTTTTTTTGTTCCCCGTCAGTCTTCCTCCCTTTTCCGCGACATTTGAGCACGAGTGTGATAACAGGAGCTCAAGGTCAGGGAGGGGGGCACAGGGTATGTGTGATGGAGGGAGGGTCTTCTTACACACCAATTTGCATGAGATATCAGCTAGAATGAAAAAGTGTAGAGAAAGAAAAATAGATGGATAGACGGGTGAAGGTACAGTAGAGATGAAGAAAGAGACAGAGGTTAAAGGACAAAGAGACGCATGAACCACAGAAAGATTCTGAGGTAGTAAGAAGAAAGGAGCATTAGAAACACAGAAGGAGAAAGGGAAGCGTTGGAAATAAATGGAGGCCAAATTAAGAAATTTTACGTTTTCTGAGGAAAATATGAGTGCTACAGTAGTTATGTGATTGCTATAGTAAGTGGTTGTCAGTGGTTTTTAGTACATTGATGTGTAGTTGTTAGTGGGACTGGGAATGGAGAACTGGATCTTCTCTTAACTGTTTTTAAGTGTCTGCATTCTTCCACAGATGTGAATGGAACATCATACTAAAATACTTAGACAGCATGTCCTGAGTCTACAGGAAAAAAACAGTTTTAGCTTAGTTGTAATTTCAGTCTGAATTGATAATGATAGGAGAGAAACTGCAAAATAAAACAAAAATAAAAAATATACGTCATTCTTTTAAGTCAAATGCTGCTACCAGTATGGTCTAGGTGAAACAAATGACTCATATGAGCTGATTCTTTTTAATTGAATCAGTTGGAAAGACTCTGGATTTCATCAGAGATCTGTTTGAACCAGTCTAACGACAGTGATTCACTCACTGAATCAGCAGGAGATGATTGTGACTCGCTGAGCGACAAGTCATAAATTATGATTCAAGTTTTTTTATTATTATTTATTTTATTTTTTTATTTTTTTATTTTTTTTAAGTGTTGCATGCAGGTTATATATGAATGTAAATAAATTTGGTCCCACTTTATTTTAGGTGGCCTTAACTATTATGTACTTATATTTTAATTAATCAGTTGATACAATGCACTTATTGTCTATATACATGTTTTTACATTCTACTTATATTTTAAAAATACCTGCATGTAATTACATTTGTAATTAATTTCTGTAATTACATTCATAGTGACACTGTTAACCCATCCCTTACACCTTAACCCACTCTTAAACCTACCCAATAGCACCAAACCTGTCCCTAACCTTACCCGTGTCCCAAAGCAGCAAAAGTGTTTTGCAATACATTATGAACACAATAAGTACATTGTACCTATTTTTTGATGCAAGTATAAGGCCACATAATATAAAGTGGTACTATAAATTCTCATCCCAAGTTGCTTAGGTGGTTTCTTGGCTGGTTTCTAGATGCTTGCTTAGTCGCCCAAGTCAAAAGAGCATACAAGTTTCTCAATGATATTCAAGCTTAGATATGGCTTAGATCCCTCCTTCAGTGTGTATGGGATTTTTTTCACTCATTTTAGCATCCACCAGGCAATCGCTAACGGCATATCTCTCCTCAATAAGTGGAATGATTTGGTGTCACTTGTGTCCATAGCACAAGTTGCACTGAAGTTCAGTACACATGTTCAAATCCGTAACCTCTGTATTAACTTGATTAGCAAGTATCACTAATAAACAACAGTGGATGACAAACCTTGCATTGAGTTTGGGGGCTAGAAAGAGTGAGTGAGTGACGGAGAGAGCGAAGGGTGGGCGTCTGGGGGGTAACCGGTGGTGTCTTTGTGATGGAGATGGAGCAGTCTCCAGCGCTGAGCTGATAATGACCAACGGTTCTAATAGCATTCACCCCTCCACCCTTTAACCACTCAAGCGGAAAACAGACAGAAAAAGAAAGAGAGAGAGTGTGTGGAATGGAGGAAGATATGTTTAAAATATGACGTGGTGGGACCGCGTATGTCCCGGCTTATTGAAAACACACGTATATGAGTGTGTGTATGTCTCGACGCCCCCTTGAGGACACATTAAAAGACAATATGTGTGTAGTTTTCGGCCGCGCACGCAAACACGCTCGCACCAGTCGGCTTACCCTCTTTATCGTGCTGTATTTACGGAGGGCGATGGAGCGTGAAACGCCTTTGGGCTCCCCGGGACCAGATGGAGAAACACACACACATACACACACTCCAAAGGCGGCCTTATCACCAGCGCATTACTGGGATTTATTGATACCCTCAGTAATCACTCCCTTATATCACCTCAAAGAAAAGAAAAATATACAGATTATATGAATGTCTGTGAGAAAGAGTGGGAGGAGGAGACAGAGTGAATGATGGGAGAAAGAGAGTGTGAATGGGGTCATCATTCACTAGCGAGATGGGAAATGTAAGTGAGGTTTATAATAACAGAACAGAGTGAAAGGAATTGAGTGAAGTCGAGGAATATAACGCAGGTATTCGGCTGACATACGCGCACACAAAGGGCACAGCTGAGGGACCGAGGTGCATTCACACACTTGACGTGAGCTGAGTTGTATTCTTGTGTGTGTTTAGAGAGTGTTCTGGTACTGGTTGCGCCCGGATTTGTGTTTTCCCTAATTGGAGGTTTCTTGACCTTACTGCTTTAACTTGTCACACAGTAGATGCTTCTGCTACAAATGGGCATATCAACCTTTACTGTTACGAGTATAGCCTGCTACAAGATGTTTAGTAGAATGTCAAAGCTGCTCTTTTTCACACTATAAAAGCATAAAGTGTCCAGGGACTATCAAAAATGAACAAAAATGCACATTAAAGTATGATAATAGTCCATTGCTGAAAAAGAGCAGCAGCAACATTGTTAAAATTCTCCTTTTGTGCTCCACAGAAGATAAAAAACTTGTGTGAGAAGTGCGAGTAAATAATGACAGAAGTTCATTTTTAGGTCACTTATCCCTTTAAATGAACGGTTCCCAGCCAGGGGACCGGGGCTCACTAGGGCTTCTCAAACTTTCAAGGGGGCCTCAAGATGATTGGAAAAAATGTATTTTTAAATCCATCCCCTTGAAAAATACAAAGAAACCTAATATTAAAAGTGTGATTGTTCTAAATGTTGTACTAAAGTTGTAATGAGCACATATTTTAATAATTATAATTATCTATAAAATATTTTATTGGGTTGAAATTGTGAGTTGGGTATTTTTAAAAATGCTTATTCATCAAGTCGCAAACTACCAAAAAAATCATGTAAAGTCATTGGTTAAAAAAAATGGATCCCTGAAGAACATTCAGCTCCTAAAATTTTGGCTAAAATGTCCTTTTTTTCTTTTCCTTTTTTTATTTAAGGGGTTCTAATAGCATTTATGGGGCCTTAAAATATCATTGAGTGTTAATGACGGAACTGGTTCACTATTTTTGTTTTTACAGACTTTAAATATAAGATTTTATGTTGGTGCATTTTTTTCTCAAAGGAGGACTCCATCAGACTCTGCGATGTTAGTAGTTTAGAAGTTGGTAATTAGTCTCCTTTCTAAATCCATGTCTTTTTGTTTCTTTGTAGACCACTAAGGGACCCCTCTGCACAGCCAGTGATCCAGAGGCCTGCAGGAAACCTGCCTACTGTTATAACTGCTCTAAGAAAGGACACTTCGGCCACGTAAGTTGATCAGCCTCGTCCATGGGTGTCACATAGCTGGTTGCTTTCCACGATGGATAACAACCGTAACAACAAAACAGAAAAATATTTTAAATACCACATTTCCACACACATGCTAAAAAATAAGAATCTCTCATTTGACCTCTATGTTGGTCCTTGTCACTTTCATACTGCTTTATTTGTCATACTGAAAACAAATTGTATGAAATTATGAAACTCAGAAACACTTCAGTCTGATTTTTCACAAATCTTATTCTCAGTGTGCAAATCTTTTTGCCATTCTTTTATATTCATGCACAACATGCTAAATGAAGCACAGCTATATACACTACCATTCAGAAGATTGGGATTTTTTTTTTTTTCTTTTTTACGTACAGTATCTTTGTATACTTATATTCAGCACGGATGCTTGAAGTTCTTTAAAAGTGACAGTAAAGAATTTTACATTGTTACAAAAAAATCTATTTAAAAACATATGCTGTTCATTTGAGCTATCTATTTATCAAAAATACAAATTGAAAATCATCTAAATTTTCACAAAAATATTAAGCAGTATATTCAGCATTTCAGAAGGATTTCTGAAGGATCATTTGTCTGGAGGAATGACTGCCGAAAATTTAGCTTTGATATTACAGGAATATATTGCATATTAAATATAAGCATTAAAATGGAAACTAGTTAATAACTTTTCACAATATGTATTTTGGATCAAATATATGCAGCCTTGGTGGGCATAAGAGAGATTGTGATAGAGAGATGTGCCTTCACTGATGTCCATGATTTGAGATGTTAAAGTGTGTGTTTTCTGCAGGAATGCTCAGAGAAGAGAATGTATAACGGGACGTATGCCACCCTGCCATTTATTTCCTATTACGACACAAAGAATGACTTCCATTACCGTGAAATTCGAGTTAAAAAGCAGGCCGGAGGTTTGTTAGACTGTTTCTGACAAGTTGAATTGATAAAAGCTGATCATACTTGAAACCTAAAGATCTAATGACGTGTGTCTCTTTCAGAACTTAAGCAAGCCGGATTGATTTCACCTGACAGAGCTGTCATTACAAATACCCCCCAACCACCCAGGAAGAAACAAAAAACCAGCCACAAACAGTCTCCATACTCATACAACACTCACACCAACAACCAGTACACGCCAAAGAGACGTGTCGCACACACACCCAAACACACATACTTCAATGTCAAGCAGAACTCAGAAACACCATGGAACCACAGCAAACACACCCCTAAGAGCAAGTTTAAACCACAAGAGCAAAGCCAGAAGGAAGCCAAAAAGAAGAAAAAGAAAACACAATCTGAAGTTATTGTTTTAGATGAAGATGCAGACTTTCCTAGAGGTTACAAAAAGAGCCCTTACAAGACAAGAGATGTTTCATCACCTCGGAAAGCCAATGTGAAGCCGAATAAGCCCTTTGGAATGGGAAAGAACAATAAAAAGGACAAAATAACAAAAAAGAAGGAGAGGAAATGGCAAAAGAGAGAACGAAAAGCTGCAAAAGATTCTTCCATGTATCCCTCCGATGAAAATCTTTTTCTGATTAAGCAAAGAAAGGTATGAAGATATATTTAAAAAAGGCAAATTGTGTGAATGGGACGTAAAGTGATTCACATGAGAGTGAAAGGATTGTCAGGTGATTCAGCCTCTACTGGTGGTTGGCTTTGGTCCATCTTCTTTCAATCCACATGGTTTTGTGTACAGTATTACGGCTTTTTAGGTTGTTCTTGGAAAAAAAATTCTACGCAAATCAGACCCTCTCACCCAAATACAGTTAATTTCTCAGTGCTTGGCTGCACTATGTAATGTTATTCATATACTAATTTGACATAAAAATGTGCATAATTATGGGAAAGATTTAATGTTTATCAAATTCGGTTATTTTAAAAGCAGGTTTCCTGCTTGTACAGGACAAGTGTATAGAGTTGTCTGTTTTATGTACATACTGTCTTCTGTAACATTGTGATTGAATTAAAGTCTGTTTGTATTGATATCCTGTTTGAGATCTTTTGTATTAACCTTTTTTATGAATATTCAGCTTTATTTTAAGGTAAAATATGTAAAATCCCAGCTTAATATGCAACGAAAACTGATAGGAAGATTTTCTAAAAAGCATGAACACTGTCTTTGTTGCACCATAACAACATTCCTCTGTTTATTTTAGCATCCCACCAGCACAACCAATGGCATGACTTTGGGGGCAGGGCTATCAGTTTGGCCAACCAATGGCAGATGTGGGAGTGGAAACCAGTTTAAAAACATTATGTTTGCAATTTTGTTTAAAAAAAAATGAATTACAGAAATTCTGTGCTTGTCTCTTTCTGTTTTCCAGACAGGATGTGCACTAATATTACGTTGAAACTTTATGAGAGAGTCATTAAATCATTTGCGATACTGATTCATTCAGAAATGAAACTCCACCACAGTCTTTTGCATGGAGATGCTGCTTCGGCTTTGTTTAGAACTGATTTTGTTGGCGTA